>CAWUFW010002823.1:1200000-1800000 GCA_963921515.1 Calotriton arnoldi | reverse complement strand
AGAAATGCTGTCCGATTTCCCCCGATTTTGCTGCTCACTTGGGACTTTGAATCATTTCTGATTTTACCTGCTCTGTATAACTTTGCATTGAGAGCCCTCATGGCATTGATTCTGTACAGATTAATATTGAGATTTTTGTATTAAAACCCTTTAACTTTTCTTCGATCCAGAGCTCAGTTACTGAGAGCTCCCTTTTTAGGTCTCGCAGATCTAGCGTTGCAGCGCGCATGCGTTGCTCGCTCTGTGAGGCATATTGTAGTAGGGTATGTTTTAGAAGTGGGGTGGAAGCCCCGTTCCTATTTTTAATTGGCTGGCGTCATCGTCTATTGTAAACGCTGGCCTCCGATTGAAAATGAGGCTTCTTAGTCCCTCCTTGTTACCGCCCTGTCTCCTTTTGGGACGGCCCATCAGGACTGGATCTTTTACTTGCGGCGTTAGACTGTCTCCTTCAATTAGTCGGTAAGCACTCTATTTTTATCCCTGTATGCCTGCCTACAAAGAACACCCCTCCCACCTCCCAAACAGCATCAAGCAGCGATCGCTGTATCCTTTATTTATTTATTTAATACGGCGCCCGTATGCTTGCCAGGCTACAGAGAAACACCCCTCCCACCTCCCAAACTGCATCGAGCGGCGATCCCCGTGGCCTTTCATTTATTTATTTATTTACTTAATGCGGCGCTCGTATGCTTGCCTACAGAGAACACCCCTCCCACCTCCCAAACAGCATCGAGCGGCGATCCCCGTGGCCTTTCATTTATTTATTTAGTACGCACTCATATGCTTTTTTTCTTGTTTTTCTTCCTCTGTGCCCCAGCGCTTTCAGATGCAGATTTCCTGGCTTCTGTCCCAGTCCCTAAAGCAGCAACAGCCAAACCTCTTGACTCCCCCCCCCCCTCAGTCCTTTTTTTCAACAACAGCCCTCCCAGGCTCTTCCGCCTCCTCCCCCCACTCCTAAGGTCCTACTCCGTCCTGGGCTCAAGCTCTTCAGGAAGATTAACAATTTCAGCAACAACTCGGACTTGGCTTCATTCAAAGCCGCTTCCTCTAACTCCAGAAATCTAATGCAGTAAGTAAGTAAGTACATAACAGATTTCACAAGACCGACTGGAAAGGCTGGAAGAAGCAGACATGTTTAAGTGAAAATTAGTGACCATCACGCTTGTCTTTACAGGTATCAGCGTAGGATTCTTGCACTGCCGGCCGGTTTGGGTGCGTTAAGGTAACCATGATGTTACTGCTTTCATTTCACGTGCTTTACTCTCATTAATTATCCCTCTATGAACGCACATATATGTATGTGTGCGTCCCATCCTAGTGCCGAAGTCTCCCTGCGTGCACGTCTTTAGGGTGCGCAGGAAGTCCAAGGCAATCTGTCAGCTGCCCTTTGCTTCTTTTCTTAGCTGCCTCCTCTTCCCCCCACTGCTTGTTAATTAAACCTCTGTACCTCTGTCTGTATAGATCTATCACTCAGTCTCCCATTTAAATAATTAAAATATGTATTTCTTTCACAAGCTAATTGGGTAAACTGTACAATAAATATAAGAAGCTTGTGAAACCACTATGTCGGTAAACAAGTATTTCTCGAAAAAAAGTGCAAAGCCAAGCAGATCGGGAGACAAAGTACCTTATTTTATATTAATATCTCCTCCCCCACCCCCACCCATCTTACAAAAACAGACTGATTTTAGGGGTCGGGGGGGGATTGGGGCTTCATTGCCGCCAGTTAAATAGATTAGCCAACAACATAGCCTCGGTATCTGGGGGGGCGGGTGTTCTTCTAAGACAGAAGAGTTCACGAGACATGTGAAATGCAGCTTTATTTTTATTATTAGCACGGACCTCCTCTGTACTCTCCGAAACCAGGTAGATTGCATAAACACATATAGTGTCGCCTCAGCACAAAAGAACCCTTCACACCTCTTGTAATAAAAGATGTGCCACATTTATTAAGTCTGTGCTTCCAAGTTATGTAGTTTGGAGTGCGTCTTGTGGTCAGATTATAAAAACCCTGGAACCTCTCCCCCCGAGCAGGACAGTCCCTTTCATGTTTAGTATGCATACATTTCACCAAAAGAGTCTTTACTATTATAAAAAAAGAAACGGAAATGTCTATGATTCTTCTCGAGTCTGAGTTTCTTTGCAGTAATTGCTGCTTTGAGTGTAGTGTTCTGTGACACAAACGTGTATTTTCATGAATCGTTAAAGACAACATTTTCATGACAAAGAGAGAAACAGTCTTTCCACCTTCTGTGGGGCATATTCTCAAGAACGTGCGATAATCATCGCCAAAATAGGTTACCACAATTTTTCATATCGCCGTCTATAGCGGGAAAATAACTCTGTGTTAATGTCGTATTCTCAACACGGCGGTAATATGCGATAGTTTCCAGATAACGCGTCAAATGTCTGCGATAAAATTACCGGGACGGCGATAAAAATCTAAACCCGAACGTGAAAAAAGTTGCGGTGGGCCCAACTGCGATAAAAAATCCAGCGGTAAGCAGCGCCAGGCCTGCAAGTCCCACAAGTCAGGTGGGAAAAATCACTATAAAAGCGGCAACAAAAAACACAAACAAAACACAAACAACTGAGAAGCACCATGGAGGTAGCCGGAGCAAGTACAGAGGACAACCAGAACCCCACAAGCCCCACGGAGGACCAGCCTGGGACCTCGGGGTCAGGGAAGGGCAAGGAGAAGAAGAAGAGGAACCCACGTTTCAGTACGCAGGAAAACCAGATCCTCATTACGGAGGTGATAGAACACCACCACCAACTGTTCATCACCTCCACTGCGTCATTGGCAACTAAAAATACAATGTGGCAGTTCATCTTGGCCAAGGTGAATGCAGTCGGAGTGAAGAGAAGGGAAGTGGACGACTGCAAGAAGTGCTGGACTGATGTGAAGCGCAAAACCAAGCTGAAACGCACAGTCAACCGGAAAGCAGCAATGCAGACTGGAGGTGGGAGCCCAGCGACACAGCAGGAGCTGGCTGAGATGGACGAAATGGTGACCCGAGTCATCATTGGGGAGACGGTGGCAGGAGTTGGGGGACCGGACACTGCACAACATGACCTGAGCCAACAGCAATAGGGTGAGTAACGACCAGGGACTGGGGGGACGGGGGGAGATGGGCACAATGGCACACATGCACAATTAAGTATAGCACATCTGCGGACAAACCATGCCCAAGAGTCACAACTCCGACCAAGAGCCCAATTTACCCAAGTCTGCAACATCTCAGCACTGTATAAGCACAGAAGTGAAAGGCACACCGCCTGAAAGGGATAAGGGCCAGCCAAACCAGAGCTGAAGGGGCAACACACCCACAATGCAGCACACACACATAAGAATCAGAGCTCCTCAACATTGACAACAATGTGGTACAAACTGCAACACTTTCACAACAGAACATAGGACACAACTGCTGCCGCTTGTGTGTAGAAAATGGCCATTTGCATTTGGCATAGCAGGAAACTGTGAGATGACAATGTACAAGTACAACCTCACATCCCTGATGGTGTAGAAATGTCAACTGTCCAGCATCAAATAGGCATCTCCTCACAAACAGTCACAATGTACATTGTCATGCAGTCTGTTAGTAAACTTGTACAATGCGTGAACATACATGTGAACACAATGTCAATCTGCATCTCCCCTTCACATTGCAGAGGGAGAATCAACACCTCCTGCAGAGCAGACCCAACAACTCAGCACTGATGATGAAGAGGACCTCCCCAACATCGACACCGACGCCCTCCAACAGCTCATGGACAGCTTCGGCACCCCACCTCCAGGAGCAGGGCAGACCAGCTGCATCGAGGAGACCCCAACCCCTGCACAGACCACACAGCAGGAAGCACCCACCACCACGGCTGTCTCCCAGGACCCCCACGACCAACACATGGCATTCCAACGCCGTGTGTTAGGGTGCCAGGAGAAGATGGCTGATCAGCTGCCCGTGGGGTTCGACCTCATGGCAGCCAAACTAGATGCCATACGTGGGTGTCTAAGTCCCATCAGGGACCACTTACAGTCCCTAACGGACACCCAGTGTCCGCTCCATGCTCACCAAAAATCCATGGCTGACATCGCTGGAGTCATGACTCTGAGCCAAGAACAACTGTCTAGTCAGAGTGGCTCCAGCGATGTCAGCTGGGAGTTGGGACACATAAGGAGAATGATGGAGAGCTTGGAGCGGATGGAGGCGGAAAGAATGTTTGCCACGGCTGCACACCAGCGATATGTAGCTGTGATCTTCAATGCCCTGCAGACCCTCATCATGGCATTGCCGCCACAAGGCCTGGCGTGGATGAATGCTGCTGCTACTACTCCATCCACATCTCCGCCCCCTGAAGTGTCAGTGCCACACAGTGCGGCAGACATTCTACCTCCGGCCCCTGATCTGTGAGTGCCACACAGTGATGCAGACTAAACACCACCACCCACATGTGAGGCACCTGACACATCAGAGGACGAAGATGATGATGAATCTGGCTTTGTCGTAAGAATGAAGTGGTAGCATTCATCTCCGCCATATGGCCTGTTTCAGCTTGGTTCTGCCCTCTGCATCTTGCCCTAGAATAACACCTTCCACTGTCCCCCGATACACTCAGCGACACTCACCTTGGACCTCGACATGGACTGCCATATTTGGTTTGGTTACCAACGACAAAGCAATCACACTGCGGACTGAAGTCTTCCTCTTCCGATGAACTTGTCAAACTCTAAAGGACTCAGGCTGGCCCTCCATGGGGTAACAATGTAAAGTGGGATTTGCATGGCCCTCTACTGCTCCAGCTTCAACACTCCACTGAATGCGAATAAAACATTCTAATTCACACAGATGTGTCATGGCTATGCTCAATCAAGTATGAAAGTATGGATGAATGTAGGGACAGTGATTCCTCAAAAAGGTACTCCCTGGGTAATGCCATCAATGCGCATGTATGGCCGTGACCCAGATAGGCAGTGAGACACACATTGTCATGCAAATCAACACTCATCACAGTTGAATACAAGTGAAGGTGCGTAGACTTTATTAGCATATGCGTGTCAGTACGGGCAAGATAAGTGCCACAACATGCAGACCAATGCAGCAGTATGTCAGAATGAGGAACGTTGCCAAGCGCCGCTGTCCACTCCGGGGAAGTGCCTCACCTTTCACAGGTGTGTGTTAAGCAGCGTTGTTGTCCGCTCATGTATTCGGAGTCCAGGCGAATGCAGCCATGTCCACTGTTGTCGTGGGATATGTGACCAGATCTCCAAGATGCAACAAGGTGTTGGGACATGTGCAATGGGTTCCAATCTGTTTTGGCTGCAGGAACGTAGTTACTCTTCCATGAAAGCGATTGCAGCTTCATAGGCTATCATTTCCAACATGAGGTCGTTGTCAATTTCATCAAACAGGACGGCGAGGCGATCCATTAGCAGGTCCGGTCAGATGTGCTGCGTCCACCCCCTTTCACCAATTAGCACTACAGCCCAATAGGGGAGCGGTTCAATGTGGTCACTGCACACGAGGAGTTGTGCAATCTCCCAGGTCCAGCTGCCAGCATGTATGTCAAGTATCAAGGCATCCCATAAACGGGTATCACGGTGATACTCCTGGTCATGGGCCAACAGGGGGCGCACACACATGTCAAAATCCAGTTCAGCTACCGTCCTGTTGGATAGGCAGACATCCATGGACCACTCAAATATGCACGATCGACAATGCAACACAGGCTGAACGCAGGTGACGTTGGCAAGGCGGAAGCTTAGTCGGTAACTGATCCGCAGCACTGCCAATGGCAGTGCCCCCAGTAAACGCAGCATACGTGCACGGTACAGTTCCACGTGACAGGGGTTGTGCCTGTGTCCGGGATGTTCTGCCATTGCGTTAGTGACTCTGGTTGAAGCTGCACTGTTCTGACCTGCGCCAGTTCTGTGGATGAAATGCCACAGCTCGGATCAATGAGTTGTTTTAGTGTGCAACGGTTGTACGCCTGGGATGGTGTGGGAGTAAGTGTGACGGCCATTCCATGCAAGATAACTTCGAGCAAGGACTTCTGTGTGTGGGGTGTGTATACGTTGGTCTTTTGTCGGGCTGTGCATAGTGTGGGAGTCGTCATCAGCTGCTATAGTATCTGTCACGGGGTGCCGGGCACATGCAATTCCGAGGCCGGAGGTGCAGATGTGCTTCCGCCTGATAGTTCAGACAAAGGAGCTTTCATCCCTAATGTTAGTTTGTCATCTGCTTGCATTCAGGAAATGTGATGTTGCTTGTTGGGGGTGGGGTGGGATGTGTGCGACTTTGGGACTCATGTTTGACATGTCTTGCATGTGGCAAATGAGCGGCATCACTGTGTGTTACGTTGCCTCACAGCTGCTCCTCCCTCCCCCGAGCCTATTTACTTGTGTGCGCTGCGCGGTTGCATCACTTGCACTCCTACGGAACACCATTGTCATGCCTGTCTGCGCATGTCCACAAGCCTGACAACGACACTGTGATGTTGGCCGTTGAAGGTGGGCGGCCACGTGAGTGTAGTCCTATGGTAAGGATAGGGCGGACACAGATGTAGCAATACAGATACACACAACACTTGGCATGTATGAGCCAAGACCCCGAGCGGTCTTGCACTCCTTCATTTCTCCGTTCGTGCTAGCCCGCCCTCCGGGTGCATGCTACATTGCAACATTGTCGATTGCAGGCCGGGTGGCGCCGACACTACAACAGTGACACACGCATTAGTTACTTCCTTGTCCAGGCCAGAACTGAACCACGCCCAGAGCCCCGGGCAAATTCTTCACACCTGTGAGAAGTTGGCCTGGTATATGCTGTCCACTAGTTATAGTGGGCACCTTGCACCAGTCCAAACAACCCCTTATGGATGATAGGTTAAAGACAACCTTTATTGAAAGCTATCCTAGTGGTAGCTATGGAGAGCAGCCTTCAGGCTAAGTCTTGGAGGAATGTAAAGCAGCTTGTTTTACCAGTCTATAATCTCTTGAGGGACCAAATGAAAGAGGACCACACCAGGTATATATATATAATATATGTATTTAGTCTTAAACACACCCCTCTAGTCTCTTTATGAGGCTAGAGTTCGAAGTACATAAGTTACAAGTCAAATATCAGCAGTATTTAGCACAATACACGTTTGAGCCCTAGGGCGTACCAAACCATATACTAAAATAGTGGTATAAGAACCACGACTGAGCTAGACACAAGGCCTAGAGCCTGTAGAAGTGCTTGGACCCCAAGGAACCACCCAAGGTAGTGACACAGGGGACCCACGGGGGACGCGTGCAGTGAGAGAACACACCCGCGAATCGCCGTTGACTTCTATGGGGAAAGTCGCGGTTGGATTTTTAAAGAAAGGACACTTCGGAGAGGACTTCCAGTTAACCCCTTAAAACTTAAGAGTTTCTGGGGCCCACACCCACGTGAGTACCGAAATACTCGAGCTACCTCACCCAGGGAAGCCGGGTGCATACGTGTTAAAAGGTGTCGGGAATCGTCGTCGTTTTCAATGGCGACCTCTTGGAAAGTGCTGCTGCCGGGAAGAGGAAGAGTGTCCTGTGCGATCCAAGCCTGGATCAAGGAAGAGGAAGACCTGAAAGCAGAGGGGACAGAGTCTGGGTCACTAGCCAGTGACCAGGGGCACGATAGTCGAATGCCCTCAGATGTTGGGTGCTTCAGGTGAGTTGACAGGTGCCTTGACTCTTCAGCCTTGAGGTCCAGGAGGTGTCGACGACAACCAGGAGCTGGAATCGAGCTGTGCCATAAAGTTTGTCGAGTGCTGCGGTGTCGGTGACCAGATTGGACCCAACAAGCCTTGGCAACGGCAAGTCACGGGGAAACAAAGAAAAGGCTGCGGTGCAGACCAGCAAAGTCTGTGGGACTCACCCAGAGAAGGGTTTGTCAGGGCATTTCTGGAGCAACCAGGAAAGCCCAAGCAATTGAAGAGTGCCTTCGTGGGGACCCACTAGCCAACGGACTAGAGATCGCAAAGGAGCCTAGAGCGGTCGCACTTGGAGCTGGCCCACGGAACACTTGTGGAGTGTAGGCCAGTGATCTTTGCTGAAGATGGTGCTCGGGGCTAGGGCTACGTGGAAGTTAAAGCCCGCGTTCGAGAGATGTCAGGAAGTTGATGCACTTGCAAATGTGCTTGGTGTCCAGGGGTCATGGTTCCACGTTACCCACGACAGCTACGGGCCTCAGCTTTGCTGGGGACTCAGGGCAGCCTCGGAGAAGTCTGGAAATCCACCTCAGGTGATGCAAAGACTTCGGCGTCCAGCGGGAGCTTCAGTGATGCAGACCGGACAGATGCTTTATTGGTGCCTGCCAAGCAGGGGAGTCACTCCTTGACCCCAAGGGAGATTCTTCAGTCCTCTAATCTTGATGTAGAGCGTCGAAGGTCCAGGATTCAGCTTCAGCGTTTCGTCGAGGGATATCTAAAGTCCTGTTGCCAGGGTTCCCTTACTTATACTAAGGAAAGGGGTTGGACTAACTCTGGGGACCCACCTATGGGAGGGTTTGGAAAGAGGGGTGGCTACACCCATTTCCTTTGTCCAGTTTTGCACCAGAGCAGGGGCTGGCAGCCCCTGCAACCGGTTTGAACTGGGGTATGCACGAGGACACCAAATGTGCCCCCAGTGCAGGACTTCAAAGCACTCAGAGAGTGCACCCACCCAGCCCCAATCCACTAAGGCCTGTCTGGGAGGTGGTAACACCTCCCTGTGACAGGAAACCTATTGTCCAGGCCTCCCCTGCCGGAGTTTCGGTCAGCAGCAGGAGGCCAGACTCGTGTCTGTGGCTGCAGCATCCATTTTGTGATGCCAGGCTCTGTTTAGTTGGTACTGGGTATACCGGTGCTGTCATGTCTCTCCTCTAGAAGGGTGGGATCATACTCCCACACCAGGTACTGGTGTGGGGGTATGATTCAAGGTGTTTGACACCAAACACGACATGTTTCCGTGCAGCCATCCCAAAGTTAGCATTTACCGTTTAGATATAATGCACTTAAGAGTATATGGTCAGGCTGCACCAGAGACAACCCCGGAGAGGAGATTCCGAAGGCTGCAGAGGGGCTCTGCTCATGCATGGGCACCCTCTCACATAAAACCAAGCACCCTGCCTTCAGGATTGATAAGGCCTGCCATAGGGGTGACTGATAGGTTTGTATGTGCAGTGACAGGTGAGGTATAGTGAACCTATATCTCTGTAAGGGGTGCATGCACCACCTTACTCAGGCTGCAGTAGCAGTCCTGTGGTGTCATTTTGGATGGCTTTCCAGGGGTGGCACAATACATGCTTCAGCCCCTGGTAGGCCTCTGGTGTACCTATGCCCTGGGTACATAGTATACCATATACTAGGGACTTATAAGGGCACTCCAGAATCCAATCTGTGGTGTACCTAAAGTACATGGAATCAATTTATAAGAGAAAGCAGATAGGCTGGGGACCTGAATAGCAGGTTCCCAGCCAAACTAAGTCAAAAACCATCAAAACACCAGAAAAAAAGTAGGGGCAGCCATGTAGTCAGATTCCACCTTCCTACAACACCCCTACACTGGACTGGCGTTCGCCGGCCCAGCCCACTCCACATACGCTTACAGGGGGGAGGGGGGGACAAAGCTACGTGTCCAAGGTCTTACCCACTGCCTGAGGTGACATGGTTGCGTCCGCTGTCCACAGCACAATGTAATGTGGTAGGGCCCGGGGCCGTCATGCATACATAATGACCACACAGACACACTTAGATAGATAGTGGAACTGGCTACGGGCATGTGCGCCCGGCCCCTTTTTATTACCAGGGTCACATGTCCAGTGACGCCTGTGCTGGATGGGTGTGGGGTGAGTGTAAGCCAGCCCTCAGGGAGTGGTTGGTGCTGGCAACAACTAGAAAAGTGATCATCAGATCACACACACAGATTCAATCATAAAGGGTCCATGACTTGCAGTGCACTGAGGTAGGGGCACCAGATCTGGAATCACACACACAAGATTCAAACATAAAGGGTCCATGACTTGTGGTGCACTGAGTTAGTGGCACCTGAAGCGCTCAGCGGGTGCGCAGTCAGCGATGATGGTGTTGTAGGAGAGTAGGATCTGCCTCTTATGTTGCCCCCACTTTTTTTCTGATGTTTGCACTGGTTTCTGGCTATAGTCTGGCTGGGTCCCTGCAAATCAGGGCCCCAGCCTCTCTGTTCTCTCTAAATGACTTGGAGTGCACTCTAGGTGCACTAGTGATTGGATACTGTGGTACCTTATGAGTCCCTAGTATATGGTATCTTAGGTACCAAGGGCATAGGTACTTCACAGGCCTACAGGGGCTGAAGCATGTATTATGCCACCCCTGGGAAGCAGACTAAATCTGACACCACAGGCCTGCTACTGCAGCCTGGGTGAGGTGGTGCTAGCACCCCTCACTGAGATATAGGTTTCCTATATCTCTCCTGCACACACATTTAAACCTATCAGTCACCCCCTAAGGCAGGCCCTATCAATCCTGAGGGCAGGGTGCTTGGCTTCTATGTGAGGGGGTGCCTCTGCCTGAGCAGGGCCCCTCTGCAGCTCTCAGAGTCCATTCTCTGGTGCTGTTTGTGGATGCGGTTAAACCATATACTCTTAAGTGCATTATATCCTCGTGGTAAAATGCTAACTTTGGAATGGCTGCATCAAAACATGTTGTGTTTGGTGTCAAACATCTTGGAATACTACCCCCCCCCGCCAGTCCTGGCGGCGGGGGTAGCATTCCACCCTTCTAGAGGGATCAGACATGTACCTACTGTGGAAACGCGGTAGAATCCTAAAGAGCCCTGGCATCACAAAATGGATGCCACCAGTCACAGACACTGGGCTGCCCTCCTGCTGATGACCGAAACTCGCAGTGGAGGAAGCCCAACAATAGGCATCCTGTCACAGGGAGGTGTAACCACCTCCCAGACAGGGTTTAGTGTATTGGGGCTGGGTGGGTGCACTCTTAGAGTGCTTTGAAGTCCTGCACTGGGGGAGCAGAAGGCTCCTCTGTGCATATGCCAGTTCAAACCGGCTCAGGGGCTACCTGCCCCTGCTCTGGTGCGAAACTGGACAAAGGGAAGTGGGTGTAGCTACACCACTCCCCTGACCCTCCCATAGGTGGGGTCATAGAGCTAGTCCCTACCTTCTTTACAGTATAAGATAGGGAACCCTTGAACTTGATAGTTAGATATCCCTGGACGACGCTCTGAAGAAGAATCCTGGACCTTCGACATTCCACTACCTTTGGAAGACTGAAGAATCTCCCTTGGAGTCAAGGAGTGACTCCCCTGCTTGGCAGGCACCAAAAACTACAAACAATGGTCGCAAACTATGCCGCTCCCGCTGGAGTCCGAAGGCCCTGCAGGCCAAGAAGTGGATTTCCTGACTTCCCAAAGGCCATCGTGAGTCCTCAGCGAAGCTGAGGCCAGTGGACCCCAAACATGATGAGGAACTGCAACCCCTGGGTACCGTGCACTATTGTCAAGTGCAACCCCTTCACAATGTTCTACGAACTTGTGCTTTGGACCACGTGTGGTCCTAGCCTCCGGCAGGAATCTCTCCAAAGATCAGAGGCCTACCACGTCCCAAGTGACCGTGGGCCCCTGTTGAGCGAATCCTCCCAAGGCGTCTTTGCAATCCCTTGCCAGCCGGCTTGTGGGTCCCCTGAAGACTTTCCTAAGAAACCAAAAGGCTCCCCTGGTTGCTCCAGGCCTGCCCTGACTTACCCTCACTGGGTGAGTCCCTCAGACCTTGCTGGTCTGTGCCATTGACTTTTCTTCCTTTCCCTGAGACTTGCTGTTACCAAGGCCTGTTGGCTCCAATCGAGTTGCCGACACTGCAGTAAGCTGCAGACTTCGTGGGACACGCCGAATCCAGCTCTTGGTTGTCGTCGACGCCTCCTGGACCTCGTGGCTGAAGAGTCAAGGCACCTGTAAACGACCTGAATCTTGCGACGACGGTGGGCATCCATCTTCCCTGCCCCGAGTCACTGCCAAGTGACTTTGAACACTGTCCTCTCTGCTTTCAGGTCTTCCATCTTCTGAATGCAGGCTTGGAGTCCACCGGACACTTCCTCGGACATCACAAGCAGCAAGTCTTCTTTGTTCGCCATTGAAAACGACGCCGCGACCCGACACCAAAGGACACCTATGCACCCGGCTTCCCTGGGTGAGGTAACTCCAGCACTATGGTGCTCCTGTGGGTGTGGGCCCTAGAACTACTTACCCTGTAAGTGACTTGCTTGTAGGTTCTCCCGAAGTATCCTAAAACTCTTAATTTCCAACCGCGACTTGCCCCATTGAAGTCAACGGCGATCCGCGCCTGTGTATCCACACTGCACGCATCACCCGTGGGTCCTTTACTTACCTGCCTTGGGTGGTTTCGTGAGGCCCCAGCACTTCTGAAGGCCCTAGGCCTTGTCTCCTTGCAAGTCGTTGTTTCTAAGTCTCTTTCTTAGTATATGGTCTGGTACGCCCCTAGGGCCCCAGCCATATTTGTGCTTAACTTATTGTGAAACGTTGATTTGTGCATATGTCCTTGACTTCTAATCTCATAAAGAGATTAGTAGAGAGTTGTTTAGTAATAAATACATATATATTTGATATATATACCTGTGTGGTGTCTTTTCATTTGGTGATTCAAGAGATTGTGTGGTAAAACAAGCTGCTTTACATTCCTTCAAGACTTAGCCTGAAGGCTGCTCTCCACAGCTACCACTAGGATAGCTTTCTTTAAAGGTTGTCTTAAACCTATCTACCATAAGAGTCGAATTGTACTGGTGCAAGGTGTCCACTTTAATTAGTGAACAGCATATACCAGGCCAACTTCTCACATTGGTGGGCAGCGTGTGGGATTCCAGCTTGCTATTGTTTTACCAGAAAATCTCTATTTGAATTACTAACTGAAAACCACTATAGGTACTTAAGGTACATATAAAGTCAAGCTTAGTATCAATAAGTTCTACTGAACTTAGAGCTGTGTGCCAAGGGATAGCACACCCTTTCTACAGCTCAAGCTAGGATCAGTAGGCCACAAACTAGTGTAGGTAGTACAACACTGCACAACACTAGAATGTCCTCAAAGGGTGGACCCAGTGGATCCACTCAGCCTCAGTATAAGGACATGGCTTTCTCTGACTTGAGAGCCATGTGTGTTGAAAGACACCTGAAGCTAGGACAGAGTCCCTCCACACTACACCTGATAGATCTGCTGACAGCAGATGATCTTAGATTGGCTCTAGGAGCTAATGGGTCTGAATCAGTGGGTGGGTCAATTACAGTGTCTGGGTCAGATGATGAAAATCAGAATGACCAAGACTCTGTGATTGAAGGGCCAGGCCTCAAGGGGCCTGAAAAGGACAGAGGAATTCTCCCTAAGAGAACTGACAGAGTGGATGAGAGGCCTAGGTCCCCTTCAAGGGAATCTGACCACTCTTATCACTCTGGCAGAGAATTTGTCCAGCAGAGGAACTCATACTTTCCCATAAGAGAGACCTCCTCTGAAAGAATGTGCAAACTGCTATAGTATGAGGAAGCAAGAGTTGCCCTCAGAACCAAGCAGTTGGCACTGGATAGAGAAGCCCTGGAGCTCCAGAGAGCTTCTAGAAGAGAGGGGTTAGAACCCCTTGGTGGCAGCAACAGTGTCCCTAGAGGTAGAGAATATATTCCAGACCATAGGAACCTGAGCAAGGTTGTTCCTCCCTACCAGAGTGGGGATGATATCCATAAGTGGATAACTGCTATGGAGAGGGCCTGTAGAGTACAGCAGGTCCCCCAAAAGCAGTGGGCAGCAATCTTGTGGCTCTCCTTTTCAGATAAAGGTAGAGACAAGCTCCTCACTGTTAGAGAAGAGGATGCTGATGATTATGAAGTCCTGAAGAGTGCACTGATAGATGGGTTTGGCTTAACCACTGAGCAGTACAGGTTGAAGTTCAGAGACACCCAGAAGGCACAGACTCAGGACTGGACTGACTTTGTTGATTGTGCAATCAAGGCTCTGGAGGGTTGGCTGGTTGGCAGTAGGGTTACTGATTTCAAGGGATTGTATAATCTAATGATGAGAGAACAGATCCTTAATAATTGCCAGAACCAGTTGTTGCATCAATACCTGGTGGACTCAGATCTGACCTCTCCCCAAGAATTGGGAAAGAAGGCAGACAAGTGGGTCAGAACCAGGGTGAGGCAGAAAACCCAGAACCAAGGGGGTGACACAAAGAAGCAGGATTCTAAGGGCTCTGAGAAAGGTGGGGATAAGTCAAAAGACCAGAAGTCTTCACAAGGGCCCCAAAAATCTGCATCTGGTGGGGAGTCACAATCCAACAAGGGAAAAGGCCAAAAGAAGTCCTGGTGCAAATTCTGTAAACAGAAAGGGCACTGGACTTCTGATTGTACCAAGTCCAAAGACCAAACCACCACCACTCCTGCCCCTAAGGCAACTGTTCCCCCTAGCTCAGCTACTGGTGGAGGTGGTACTCAGAATAAGGGTTTAGTAGGGTTGACCCTGGGTTCTGAAGTGGACTCTGGCCTAGTCAGAGTACCCACTCAGGCATTGCTGATTTGTGATGGAGACATTGATATGTCCTTCCTAGTGAGCCCCAGTAATCTGGGCAAATACAAACAGCAGCCTGTAATAAATGGCAAACAGGCTTTGGCATTCAGGGACACAGGTGCTAGTGTCACCATGGTGGCAGAGGACCTTGTGGACCCTGGACAGATCATCCTGGGCGAAATGTACCAGGTGACCAATGCAAGCAATGTCCAGACCAACCATAGTCTGGCAGTTGTGAATTTCTCCTGGGGAGGGGTAACTGGCCTCAAGAAGGTTGTAGTCAGTGCAGACCTCCCTGTAGAATGTCTATTGGGCAATGATCTAGAGACTTCAGCCTGGTCTGAAGTAGAGTTATGGACTCATGCTAAGATGTTAGGCATCCCTGCAGAGGTATTTGCTGTGACCAGGTCACAAGCCAAAATGCATAACACTGAACCAGCTCTGGATCCTGGAACAATGGACCAGATGCTTCCCAAGAAGAGGAGCAGTAGGGTAAAGGCAGTGCCTTCCCCTCTGTCTCAGATCACAGATTCACCTCTTGAGGGAGGTGAAGCAGATCCTGAAGAAGGAACTGCCCCAGAGGGACTTGAGCCTGATCAGGTTGAGTTCTTGGGGGCAGGGGGCCCTTCTAGGGAAGATCTGAGTAAGGAGCAACAGTGCTGCCCCTCTCTTGAACCCCTCAGACGGCAGGCTGCTGCTGAGGCTGCTGGGAGTGCTAGTGGGTCCCATAAAGTTTATTGGGATGAGGGACTCCTATATTCTGAGGGTAGAGATCCAGCCCCTGGAGCCACCAGGAGGTTGATAATACCTCAGAAGTTTAAGGGGTTCCTCTTGACCCTAGCACATGACATCCCTTTAGCAGGTCACTTGGGCCAAAACAAGACCTGGGACAGGCTTGTTCCACATTTTCATTGGCCACATATGTCAGAGGACACAAGGAGTTTTGTCGCTCCTGTGTCACATGCCAAGCCAGTGGTAAGGCAGGTGGCACAACAAAGGCCCCCTGATACCACTACCTGTGGTGGGGGTACCCTTTGAAAGGGTAGGGATTGACATTGTTGGTCCCCTTGACCCTCAAACTGCATCTGGGCACAGGTTTATCCTGGTGGTAGTGGATCATGCCACCAGGTACCCAGAAGCAATTCCCCTGAGGACCACCACAGCCCCTGTGGTGGCAAGAGCCCTCATTGGAGTTTTCTCCAGAGTGGGTTTCCCAAAGGAGGTAATCTCTGACAGAGATGCAAACTTCATGTCAGGATATTTGAAAGCAATGTGGAAGGAGTGTGGTGTAACTTATAAGTTCACCACCCCTATCACCCACAATGCAATGGGTTAGTTGAACGTTTCAACAAAACCCTGAAGGGAATGATTAAAGGACTCCCAGAGAAGCTTAGGCGGAAATGGGACCTTCTTCTTCCTTGCCTGTTGTTTGCATACAGAGAAGTTCCACAGAAGGGGTTGGCTACAGCCCATTTGAGCTTCTGTTTGGGCACCCTGTAAGAGGTCCATTGTGTTTGGTAAAAGAGGGCTGGGAGTTACCTCTCAAACCCCCCAAACAGGATGTGATGGACTATGTACTTGGTCTCCGCTCCCGGATGGCCGAATACATGAAAAAGGCAACCAAAAACCTGGAGGCCAGCCAAGAATTGCAAAAAGCTTGGCATGACCAAAAGGCTGTGCTGACTGTGTACCAGCCAGGACAGAAAGTGTGGGTGTTGGAGCCTGTGGCCCCAGCAGCCCTCCAGGACAAGTGGAGTGGCCCCCATACAATAGTTGAACAGAAGGGAGAAGTCACCTATCTGGTGAATCTTGGAACTCCCAGGAGCCCCCTGAGGGTGCTCCATGTCAACAGATTAAAGCCATATGTTGACAGGGCTGACATGGGCTTGCTCATGGCAACTGATGAGGACCAGGAGGAGGAGAGTGACCCTCTCCCTGACCTGCTCTCTCAGAACCCTGATGATGGGTCAGTAGATGGTGTTGCTTTGGCAAGCAGCCTCACTGACCATCAGCAAACTGAGTGCAGACAAGTTCTGCAACAGTATAGACATATGTTTAGCCTGACCCCTAGTCAGACTACCTGGTGCACCCATGAGGTGGACACTGGAGACAGTCTGCCTGTCAAGAGTAAAATCTACAGGCAACCTGACCATGTCAGGGACTGTATCAGGACTGAAGTCCAGAAAATGTTGGAGCTAGGTGTAATTGAGCCTTCAGATAGCCCTTGGGCTAGCCCAGTAGTCCTGGTACCCAAGCCTCATACCCAGGGTGGTAAGAAAGAAATGAGGTTTTGTGTAGACTACAGAGGCCTCAATGCAGTCACTAGGACTGATGCCTATCCCATACCAAGGGCAGATGAGCTGATTGATACTTTGGCCTCAGCCAAGTATCTAAGTACATTTGACCTAACAGCTGGCTACTGGCAGATCAGATTAGCTGATGATGCAAAAGCCAAAACAGCATTTTCGACCCCTAGTGGGCACTACCACTTTGTGGTGATGCCCTTTGGATTGAAAAATGCACCTGCCACTTTTCAGAGGTTGGTGAATAAAGTTCTGGCAGGGATGGAAACTTATTGCTCAGCTTATCTAGATGATATTGCTCTCTTTTGTTCCTCCTGGCAGGATCACCTGGTCCACCTCAGAAATGTTTTGGAGGCTCTGCAGAAAGCAGGCCTCACTATCAAGGCCACCAAGTGCCAGATAGGGCAGAGTCAGGTTGTGTACCTGGGCCACCTTGTGGGTGGAGGCCAGGTTCAACCTTTACAGAGCAAAATCCAAACCATAATGGAATGGGTTGCTCCAACCACCCAGACACAGGTGAGAGCCTTCTTAGGCCTGACTGGGTACTATAGGAGGTTTGTCAAGGGATATGGATCTATAGTGACCCCCTTGAATGATCTGACCTCAAAGAAAATGCCAAAAAAGGTTTAGTGGACAGCTAGCTGTCAAAAGGCATTTGAAGACCTGAAGCAGGCCATGTGCACTGCCCCCATCTTACAGAGTCCAGACTACACCAAAAAGTTCATTGTCCAAACAGATGCTTCTGAGCTGGGTGTGGGAGCTGTACTGTCTCAACTGAATGATGAAGGTCAAGACCAGCCAGTAGCTTTTATTAGCAGAAGGCTGACCCCTAGAGAGAAACGTTGGTCAGCTTTAGAGAGGGAGGCCTTTGCTGTGGTGTGGGCCCTGAAGAAGCTGAGGCCATACTTGTTTGGCACTCACTTCATAGTTCAGACTGACCACAAGCCCCTCCTATAGCTTAAACAGATGAAAGGTGAAAACCCAAAACTTTTGAGGTGGTCCATTTCACTACAGGGGATGGACTATACAGTGGAACATAGACCTGGGACCCAACATGCCAATGCAGATGGACTCTCAAGGTATTTCCACTTAGAACACGAAGACTCAACTGGTCAAGGTTAGTTTAGTGTCCCTGCGTTTGGGGGGGGGTTGTGTAGGAGAGCAGGATCTACCTCTTATGTTGCCCCCACTTTTTTTCTGATGTTTGCACTGGTTTCTGGCTATAGTCTGGCTGGGTCCCTGCCAATCAGGGCCCCAGCCTCTCTGTTCTCTCTAAATGACTTGGAGTGCACTCTAGGTGCACTAGTGATTGGATACTGTGGTACCTTATGAGTCCCTAGTATATGGTACCTTAGGTACCAAGGGCATAGGTACTTCACAGGCCTACCAGGGGCTGAAGCATGTATTATGCCACCCCTGGGAAGCAGACTAAATCTGACACCACAGGCCTGCTACTGCAGCCTGGGTGAGGTGGTGCTAGCACTCCTCACTGAGATATAGGTTTCCTATATCTCTCCTGCACACACATTTAAACCTATCAGTCACCCCTAAGGCAGGCCCTATCAATCCTGAGGGCAGGGTGCTTGGCTTCTATGTGAGGAGGTGCCTCTGCCTGAGCAGGGCCCCTCTGCAGCTCTCAGAGTCCATTCTCTGGTGCTGTTTGTGAATGCGGTTAAACCATATACTCTTAAGTGCATTATATCCTCGCGGTAAAATGCTAACTTTGGAATGGCTGCATCAAAACATGTCGTGTTTGGTGTCAAACATCTTGGAATACTACCCCCCCGCCAGTCCTGGCGGCGGGGGTAGCATTCCACCCTTCTAGAGGGATCAGACATGTACCTACTGTAGAAACGCGTTAGAATCCTGCAGAGCCCTGACATCACAAAATGGATGCCACCAGTCACAGACACTGGGCTGCCCTCCTGCTGATGACTGAAACTCGCAGTGGAGGAAGCCCAACAATAGGCATCCTGTCACAGGGAGGTGTAACCACCTCCCAGACAGGGTTTAGTGTATTGGGGCTGGGTGGGTGCACTCTTAGAGTGCTTTGAAGTCCTGCACTGGGAGAGCAGAAGGCTCCTCTGTGCATATGCCAGTTCAAACCGGCTCAGGGGATACCTGCCCCTGCTCTGGCGTGAAACTGGACAAAGGGAAGTGGGTGTAGCCACCCACTGCCCTTACCCTCCCTTAGGTGGGGTCATAGAGCTAGTCCCTCCCTTCTTTACAGTATAAGATAGGGAACCCTTGAACTTGATAGTTAGATATCCCTGGATGACGCTCTGAAGAAGAATCCTGGACCTTCGACGTTCCACTACCTTTGGAAGACTGAAGAATCTCCCTTGGAGTCAAGGAGTGACTCCCCTGCTTGGCAGGCACCAAAAACTACAACGACGGTCGCAAACTACGCCGCTCCCGCCGGAGTCCGAAGTCCCTACAGCCCAAGAAGTGGATTTCCTGACTTCACAAAGGCCATCGTGAGTCCCCAGCGAAACTGAGGCCAGTGGACCCCAAGAGTGATGAGGAACCGCGACCCCTGGGTACTGTGCACTATTGTCAAGTGCAACCCCTTCACAACGTTCTACGAACTTGTGCTTTGGACCACGTGTGGTCCTAGCCTCCAGCAGAAATCCGTCTGAAGATAAGAGGCCTACCATGTCACGAGTGACCGTGGGCCCCTGTTGAGCGAATCCTCCCGAGGCGTCTTTGCGATCCCTTGCCAGCTGGCTTGCGGGTCCCCTGAAGACTTTCCTAAGAAACCAAAGGGCTCCCCTGGTTGCTCCAGGCCTGCCCTGACTTACCCTTGCTGGGTGAGTCCCTCAGACCTTGCTGGTCTGCGCCATTGACTTTTCTTCCTTTCCCCAAGACTTGCTGTTACCAAGGCTTGTTGGCTCCAATCGAGTTGCCGACACCGCAGTAAGCTGCAGACTTTGTGGGACACGCCGAATCCAGCTCCTGGTTGTCGTCAACACCTCCTGGACCTCGTGGCTGAAGAGTCAAGGCACCTGTAAACGACCTGAATCTTGCGACGACAGTGGGCATCCATCTTCCCTGCCCCGAGTCACTGCCAAGTGACTTTGAACACTGTCCTCTCTGCTTTCAGGTCTTCCATCTTCTGAATGCAGGCTTGGATTCCACCGGACACTTCCTCGGACTTCACAAGCAGCAAGTCTTCTTTGTCCTCCATTGAAAACGATGCCGCGACCCGACACCAAAGGACACCTATGCACCCGGCTTCCCTGGGTGAGGTAACTCCAGCACTACGGTTCTCCTGTGGGTGTGGGCCCTAGAACTACTTACCCTGTAAGTGACTTGCTTGTAGGTTCTCCCGAAGTATCCTAAAACTCTTAATTTCCAACCGCGACTTGCCCCATTGAAGTCAACGGCGATCCGCGCCTGTGTATCCACACTGCACGCGTCCCCGTGGGTCCTTTACTTACCTGCCTTGGGTGGTTTCGTGAGGCCCCAGCACTTCTGAAGGCCCTAGGCCTTGTCTCCTTGCATGTCGTTGTTTCTAAGTCTCTTTCTTAGTATATGGTCTGGTACGCCCCTAGGGCCCCAGCCATATTTGTGCTTAATTTATTGTGAAATGTTGATTTGTGCATATGTTCCTGACTTCTAATCTCATAAAGAGATTAGTAGAGAGTTGTTAGTAATAAATACATATATATTTGATATATATACCTGTGTGGTGTCTTTTCATTTGGTGATTCAAGAGATTGTGTGGTAAAACAAGCTGCTTTACATTCCTTCAAGACTTAGCCTGAAGGCTGCTCTCCACAGCTACCACTAGGATAGCTTTCTTTAAGGGTTGTCTTAAACCTATCTACCATAAGAGTCGATTTGTACTGGTGCAAGGTGTCCACTTTAATTAGTGAACAGCATATACCAGGCCAACTTCTCACAGGTGTGTCCTTGCAGGTCAGGATTGGATTTGATATGTGTGAGCCTTGCTGACCGCAGTGTAGGCCGGAGGCAGCGGTCAGCAAGGGCCCACAGCCATGTGGCAATGACTTGTGGTGCACTGAGTTAGTGGCACCTGAAGCGCTCGGTGGGTGCACAGCCAGCGATGATGGCGTGTCCTTGCAGGTCAGGATTGGATTTGATATGTGTGAGCCCTGCTGACCGCAGTGTAGGCCGGAGGCAGCGGTCAGCAAGGGCCCACAGCCACCTGACGATGACTTGTGGTGCACTGAGTTAGTGCCACCTGAAGCGCTCAGCGGGTGCGCAGCCAGCGATGATGGCGTGTCCTTGCAGGTCAGGATTGGATTTGATATGTGTGAGCCCTGCTGACCGCAGTGTAGGCCAGAGGCAGCGGTCAGCAGGGGCCCACAGCCACCTGGCGATGACTTGTGGTGCACTGAGTTAGTGGCACCTGAAGCACTCAGCGGGTGTGCAGCCAGCAATGATGGCGTGTCCTTGCAGGTCAGGATTGGATTTGATATGTGTGAGCCCTGCTGACCGCATTGTAGGCCGGAGGCAGCGGTCAGCAAGGGCCCACAGCCACGTGGCGATGACTTGTGGTGCACTGAGTTAGTGGCACCTGAAGCGCTCAGCGGGTGTGCAGCCAGCGATGATTGCGTGTCCTTGCAGGTCAGGATTGGATTTGATATGTGTGAGCCCTGCTGACCGCAGTGTAGGCCGGAGGCAGCGGTCAGCAAGGGCCCACAGCCACGTGGCATTGACTTGAGCTGCACAGAGTTAGTGGCACCTGAATCGCTCAGCGGGTGCTCAGCCTGCGATGATGCATCTTCCTGGCGGGCCGCACTGGAAGCAATGTCTGTTGCCTACTGGACTGCGCCAGAAATAAATCAAGACTCAATTTGAATTGTGGGACCTGCTGACCGCAGTGTAGGCCGAAGGCAGTAGTCAGCACACAAATGACTCTGCGGTGCTGTGCCGCTGGGGGCCTGTGTCGCGGAAGCCAGCGATCGGCTGAGGAGGCTGGAGGTCACGGCGGCGGACTCGTGGCAGGGTGAGGGGCGCCGCCCTGGCAGACGCGTTGGCCATCCCGGAAGTGAACCACGCCCAGAGCCCCGGCCTATTTATTCACACTCCTACGCTGGACTGACGTACGCCGGACAAGCCCACTCCGCTTACGCTTACAGGGGGGGACGACACAGCTACATGACCGAGGTCTTCCCCACTGCCTGAGGTAACATGGTTGCGTCCACTGTCCACAACACTACAAACACCAGCAGTATATGTCCACATGGACATGTCTGTGCTCTGCATGATGAAGTCTGTCCAGCACATCACCGCCACAATTGGCATTGTGTACATTCTCATTCATGGGTGACTTGCCTCCTTCACACATACTTGGTTCCCACCTCTCCTGCAATTGTGTGGCTGAGGGGCCATGCCGTTTTCGGAAGGTCAGCTGTCTTGTTCTGTGCTGCCTCGGTGGTAGTCCGGGAATGGGGCGCAGGGGGGGGGCGCAGGGGTGGTGGCGGTGGGTGTTGTGGCCCTCTTGGGTCTCCGTGCTGCATGGTCAGTGGCTCCATGACATGTGTTGGTCTTCAGATGTGGCTCTGGGCTGGGCTCCCTTTCATGCTGCAGGTAGTAGTCCTGCTTTACACCAGTAAAAGGCAGGTGTTAAATCCCTGCTGCTAACGCGCCTTATCACCTGTTTTTGGATCACTTCGCCGATCTGGCTGGTCGTTGAGAATATCGCGAAGGGGTGTTTTCATGTGTTTTTGCACAGGAACGCCTACTCTGCATATCATTAGTGTTAGTTGTTGCTCTCATCCGTGGCGATGTTTTTTGCGGAAGCTATCGCTGGAAAACTGGCGATATAGGCAGTTTGCACCAGCTTGAGAATTGGGCGATAAATCTATCGCCACTTTTGCGGTGCTAAAGTGCCGATAAATCGGCGATGAGTCCTTGAGAATATGCCCCTTTGTATTTTCCCGAAAACGTAACACCTCACTCAGTCCTTTAAGTTCGAATGTTGACACCGTCACGGCAAAGTGTCCCCTCTCTAAGTACCGCATTAGAGCAATCAACAGCAGGTCAGTGAGCTTATGCAAATTGTCTGGCGTGGTGTCCAACCCTTCGTCTAGCGATTGTAGCTGCTTTTGATCTGCTTGGGCTGGAAACACAAGAAAGGCGCAGCCTCACAATCCTGTTTTTCCAGTGCATGTTTAGAAGTGCCAAAATACAAAGTGCAGCTGGCTAAAAAAAGCCACATCTGCCGGAAAGCTGCCACAACAGAAATACATAGCATTGGCATCTATGTGCAGAGGACACCCCTTTGAGGCTGGAAGAATATTACTCACTGCCCTACAAATGTGTGTCCAAAGTATGGCCAACCGAAGGGGATCTGTAGTAGATTCTCAGGATAATCTGTGACTGTGCAAATAAGTTCCATTTAAATTAACTGTATGTAAACATTTGCGAGAGTGTGAACTATTGCCATTGTAAATGACAATGCCTTTTATTTGTGTTTTCAAAACCTGCACGTGGTGCATAAACACGCACTTTGTACTTGTAGTCGTTGCTTAGAAGAAGCAAAGTTGGGCTTTTTGACTGTCAGCCTTGCTTCTCGTAAGCAAACACTATAAGTACAAAGTGCGTGTTTACGTACCGCTTGCCACATTTCAAAACATATAAAAAAGCCATTATCATTTACAATGCCAAAAGCTGAAACTCACGAAAATGCGAGACCTATTGCATTGCAAATGCTTGTTACTTGATGAACTGCCGACTCTCCTAACACTGAGGTTGGGGGAGCGCCATCGCGTGTAATTTAAATCCCTGGGAGAGCCGTCTAAGGTAAAATTTGAGGTGATAGCAATTTTCGGGTGTTTTAATATTTAGGGTTCTGTTTTGCACCCACAAAGGTATGTTCAATATCAACTACTCTTGGGACCAAGATCTTGGATTATATTTCCTGTGTTATGATTAATGCATCGACCTCTGCCACAAAATAAATCTAATTTCCCATATTCCAGACCCAACTCCGCGGTCACAAATGTCTACATTTGTTTGTGCTTCACTCGGCAGCTCTTTGATGGCTCCTTTCTGGAAATACCCAGGGGGAGATTTTCAAAACTTTTGCGCTGGTTTACCGTCACATAATTATTTTTTGCTATTTTCTTTCCAGTGCAAAACTCTTTAAGTAGCAAAAGCGCTAAAAAGTCGCGTAACGCAGTGTAGCCCCCCGCGAGGCTGCGCCGCTTTGCGCGTCAGGGAGGGACCAGGAGAGCGACATATCTTCAGAGGTATGGCTCTCTCCTCCCCTTTTCCTTGCGCTGGCGCTGATTTCTGCAGCTGTGCGCCATGCACACACCTTAGCGCCGCAGCGCTAGAGTGTGTGCATGAGTGTAGCATAGGTTTTGCACAGGAAGGTTACCCTTCCTGTACAAAATACTATGCTAGACACGAGGGAAAGCTTTTCCCACTTTGCATATGTGCTGCACAGTGCCGCACGCATGGAAAGTCGAAAAAGCACAGAGAAATGAAAGCATTTCTCCTGTTAGCGCCTCCTTTGAAGGGGCGTTAACTTTTGCCGCAAAACCATGTTTACAATATTTGCAAATATGGTTTTGCGTCAAAAGGCATGGGTGGTTGCATGGGAACGCCCATGTACCACCCATGTAACGCCCCCTCGGCACAAAGTAACGCAAAGCAAGGCTTCGCTCTGCTTTGTATTACTTAAAGAGTGCTTTCCAGCGCAAAACAAGTTTTGCGCTGGAAAGAAAATAGCACAATAAAAAATTTGCACTGGTTAGCGGCACTTATGTGACGATAAACCAGTGCAAAAGTTTTAAAAATCTCCCCCGAAGTCTCTTTAGAGCAGAAGTTCTACACTACATGGAAGATGCGGGAAGATTTGGGCTCAATTTAATATAGCGAAGGGAGGCGAAAGTCTAATCCTTGTATGTTTTTTTTTTATAAACAATGGATTGCTCTTTTCACTTAAAATCTGTTGCAACAAGTATTTCATTTATTTTTGCACGTAATCCTAATTTTAAAAAGTGCAAAACCAAAAGGACATCAGCAGCAGAAACTGAGAGTTGTTGAATTTATAGGACATATTGATTGTAAAACAAACTCACATTGCCAGTCACACAAGAGTACACCCTACCTGTTAGTATTTGTGAGGTGGTGGAAGTTCTTGTTGTCGCTGTGGTTGTTGTTGGTGTCGCTGTCGTTATGACTTGAGCGCCAGTGTGCGCGGCTGAAGCTGTTCCCAATGTCGTGGCTGGTCCGGCGGTTGCAGCTACTGTGGTCATGGGCGATGCCAAATCTTCCAATGTCATGGTGGGCATGGCTGGTGTCAGAGGCATGTCTGTCTGCTCAGTTGTGGTGGTCATGGGTGATGCCAAAGCTTCCAATGTCATGGTGGGCATGGCTGGTGTCAGAGGCATGTCTGTCTGCTCAGTTGTGGTGGTCATGGGTGATGCCAAAGCTTCCAATGTCATGGTGGGCATGGCTGGTGTCAGAGGCATGTCTGGCTGCTCAGTTGTGGTGGTCATGGGTGATGGGATGGGCGTGACCATTTGCACACTTGTCACAGCAGTTGTTTCGGACTGAGTGACCGGACCTGCTGCTATGTCTGTAGCTTCTCCTACAGTTTGCATCTCTTGTGGAACGGATGTCACTCGTGTCGTGGTCACTAGTGCAGCTGTTGTGGCGTTGGGTTTTTGCACATCTGGAGTGTACAAGGCTGGTGGCTCAATTATCACCGCAATGGGCTTCTCTTCTGCAGTTGTGCTTCCTTCGGGGGGTGTGGCTGTGGTCGGTGGTGGTTCCGTCACCACTGATGAGTTCCCAGTCGGTTCTTCGGTTGAGGTCTGTGTTGCTGTTGTAGACAAGCCTGATGCCACCACTGGAGGTTCTGTTAGGGTTGTAGGTTCCAGCGAGGAGGCTTCAGTTGCTAGGGAGAGAAGGAACATGGAACAGAATGGTGAGTACATGCTGCACCGAGGAAGACACACGTGTGCAGTTCACATGAACAGAGTTTGATCTCACATCTGATTTACCACCAGTGTTCTGCCATGATTGCCCTAAACCTGCCCAAAACCAACAGCTCTTCCATTTTGCAGGAAAATGGTGTTTCCACATCCTAAATCAACCTGTGCCATATCCAATTTAAACACAATGAAGTGAATGCAATAATTACATTCTTTGTTTTTCTACAGACCATGAAAGGAATGAGCGCCATTTCTGAGTTTCATGTAATCTGCAAACGATCGCAGTGGGACGTGACGTTAATGATGGAGTTCTGGGAAATGACACAAAACTTTTTACATCACTCCGGGATTTACACCTTGAACTGTGCAAACACTTCACATTTCACAAAGATTTCACAGGTTTAGGCACAACAAGGGGCATCTGTACAAGGAAGTGGCAGAGCGTGTCGTTACCCTCCCTGGCTTAACGCCTCACTCCGCCACTTCAGGAACGCAGGGCTGCACCACATTTACAAGAATATGGTGCACCCTTCCGTTTCCAAGCGATTTACAAAAAGAGGCCTAGACACTAGCGACCGCACCTATTAAGCTGTAGGGTGTAATCCAAAGGAGTGGTGCTTAGATCAAGGGAAAACAGCATCCTGGGTCCCAGTAAGCGGATACGATCCACACACTTATACACCAAAAAGATCAGCACTCACTATCTATTATTTTTTTCTTTCGAATTATGTCTATTTCGGTCAAACCAAAGATAATTAATGACAACACTGGATTCAAGACAGAACCTGGAAATAATGAGTCGGTAGAGACAGAACCTGGAAATAATGAGTCTGCAGAGACAGTGCCTTGAAATCATTAAGGAGGGAAATAAAAAACAAAATAAAACAAAATTAAAACCAGCAAATATTCGGGTGACTCCATCACTACGCTCGTACTTTAAAGTTCAGTCTTTACAATCTATTCAACCTTCTCAGGATAAGCAGCAAGGCCCTGAGTGTATATTTGTGGAAACACCAAGCAACGGTAGTGATTTGCTACAATTAAACTCTTTAGAACTACAAAAAACAACAAATAACAAGAAATAAATCAATATGAATTCTGTGTCTCTGGAAAATAGATTTGCACCTCTGGCATCCTTGGCTAAGTCAGATAATAATGTAAATACCAGCTCAACTCTGGGCCCCGAGAATCAGGGAATCAGCTGAGTCAACAGAGAAGTGAGCCAAGAGGAGAACTAAGAGAGGAGCCAAGGGTGTTCATCACGGACGACAACCCAGAGGCACAGCTATCTACAGATGGATTATTAGTCACCCTACTGGCTGAAATTAGAGAAAAATTTGCTGTTTCAGAAAGCAATCACACGAAAATTCAAACAGTATGTGAAACATTAGAAAAAAAAATGAATGATATAACAGAAAGAGTCGGGGCTATGGAAACAGCTCGGGAAGATCTCACAAAACAAGTAGAAAAAAATACATTGGGAATTTCGAGACAACAGGGTAGCGAGAAAGATCTGAGGGACAAACTAGAGAGTTTGGAAAACAACGCAAGAAGAAATAATATTCGACTTCTAAAGATTCCCGAAGAGGTGGAGGGAGGAGACATAGAGATCTTTATTGTCAGTCTTCTTAGTGAACTAGACATAGACAGACAAATCTTAGAGGACGACATACAAAGAGTTCATCGGGAGCCTTTCTTCAAAAGACCTGGGAAAAGAAACCCAAGAAGAATCTTGGTTAACTTTAAAACCTATGTACTGAAGGAAAAGATCCTTGCAGGTGGTCTAAAAACAGGAGAGTATAATAAAGGGGATTGGACATTCCGTATTAGATCAGCTATCTCGAGTGCTACACAGGACAGACAGTGGGAGTTGGCGAAATCGATGCAAGAATTGAGAAGTTTGGGTGCAACAGCTAATTTACGATTCCCCGCTACCCTGAAGGTAATGTGGAACAACAAAATGTCCAATTTTAAGGACCCCGCAGAAGCAAATGCCCTGGTTGCCCAGATAAAAAGTACATCTAAATGAGAAATGTTAACATCGTGCCTGGATGGAGACAGAGTCCGAATTTAGAGGTATTTAGGTATATCTCTAGTATTAAGGGAGGGTTCCCCAGGGTGGGTGGTCAGAAAGGGAGGGAGAGATCGGGGCACAAATAAAATGCAAAAATTCAATAAAATCTACACAGGGTGGGGGAGCAAATGGGAAAAAAGAAAAAAATTGTCCTCATTTATAGACAGTCGATCATTCCAAATTGGCCTAGATAAGCTCGCGTTTTTAAATAAAAGTAAACAACAGAGAATATATTATGATAAACGCAGATAGGACAAGGAAAGAAAAAGCATGAAAATAATGTCATGGAATGTAAATGGCCTTAGGGTCCCTACTAGAAGAAAGAAAATTCTAGAATACTTAAGACTTTCAGATAGCAATGTGATTTTTTTACAAGAAACGCATTTGCTTAAAGAGGAATGGACTTCGATTTTAAATAGTCAAAAATGGATAGAACATTGCATTTATACAACGCAGTCAAGCACAGTAAAAGGGGTCGCGTTGTTGTTCAAAAAAACCGCTCAAGCTATGCTTGGGGACTATATGGTTGACCCTCTGGGTAGATGGGTAATCGCCAGAGTTAGAATTAATGGAATCTGGCTGACTTACGCGGGGTATTACGGTCCAAATCTGGATGACCCGGCCGCAATATATGCTATACTTCTCCAACTAATCAACACAAATGACCCTATTATATTTGGGGGAGATTTTAATTTGTGTTTAGATCCCAGGCGAGATTCAACCTCAAATGGAGCTGGGGTAAAAACACAGAAGATGAGAGTAGCCTTGAGGCAGTTAATGCCAGATCTAGGGTTAGTAGATATCTGGAGAGAGATGAGTTACAAGACAGAAATATCCTGCAGTAATTTTACATTTCACAATAAGAAATGTGCTCATCGTTCCAGAATTGATTTTTTTCTGGTCGATGTTGCTACATGTAAAAAGACCATTAAGGTTAGCCACGTCCCAGAACATATGTCCGACCATTCTGCGGTTGTATTAGAGATAGCTATGGTTGATAACTCGTCCCCTCGTAGATGGACTTTAAATCGCACACTGCTTTCAGATAATACAATAGTTGATACACTAAAAATAGTAACCAAAGAGTTTTTTTAATATAACCTTAATTCAGCTCCCCTTCATGTGGTATGGGATTCATATAAGGCATATCTGAGAGGGATTTTAACAACTATATCTATCTCTCAATCTAAGAGGGGAGGGAGAAAATTAGAAATTTAGAAGCAGATATACATCTATATCAGGAAAAGCTTGGCAAAGCCCCCGGGAATCTGGACATCATAAGAAATTTAACGGCGGCAAAACATAAGCTTACAGATTACCTTGAAGTAATAATTAAAAGAAAATGGGAAGCTAGTAGACTATCTCATCATGAATATGGGGAAGGGTGTGGTAAACTCCTCGCGTGGAAAACTAAAGCCGACCAATCTAGAAATTGGATAAAGGAACTTCGCTGTCAAATTACTGGCAACGTTAGCAGCGATGATTCAGGGATTGAAGACGCTTTTGTTCATTTCTCTGAGAATCTATATACAGAAGATCTGTTAGTAAAAGAAGATAATATAGATAGTTTTCTTTCTGAGGTAGATCTCCCCTCTCTTCAAAGTAACGAACAAAGGCATTTAAGTCGTCCTATAACTCTGGAGGAGATTGTTCAAACTATCAGTGCATTAAAAAGGGGAAAGCTGCTGGCCCTGACTCTATTCCAAACGAGATTTATGTCATTTTAAGGGAAGAACTTTCCCCTTTTTTTCTTCAGCTTTTTAATGCAGCTTTTATAGAGGGCCAAGACCTCCCTACTTCATGGGAAGAAGCAACCATAACTATCCTATTAAAACCTAATAAAAATCCAAGATCCTGTGAATCGTACAGGCCTATTTCACTTTTAAATAGCGATCACAAACTATACACACAAATCATAACTAAACGCCTGGACAAGGTAATAGGATCATTAATACATCTAGACCAGAAGGGATTTATGAAAGGGAGGCAGCTCTGTGAACTAACGCATAATTTAATTGGAGCAATAGACATGGCATAAACATATAAGATACCACTTGCTATAATGACCATCGATGCGGCTAAAGCATTCGATCGAGTCAGTTGGTCCTTTTTATTTAAAGTCTGTCAAAGGTTTAACTTAGGGGAAACATTCATAACAGCCATAAAAGCAATATATAAAAATCCATCAGCAAAAATTCTTATTAATGGTAATCTAACAAGATCAATAAAAATAGGTAGAGGAACTAGACAGGGCTGCCCCCTTTCTCCCCTTCTTTTCAATATATACATTGAGCCTCTTGCATGCAAATTAAGAGCCTGTCAGAACATCACTCCTTTTGAATGTAATGGATGGGGAAAAAAAATTGGACTTTATGCTGATAATCTTATAATCTACACAAGTGATCTAGAGCAATCGCTGCCGGCAATTTGGGAGGAACTGGAGGATTTCGGGAGGGTGTCAGGATATCTGATTAATCAACAAAAAACAGAGTTGATGAAATGGAATATTAATTTTAGGAGTGATCTTATAAAGAAAGAAATCAGATATCTTGGCATTCAAATAGTCCATAACATCGACAAGATAATGCAGATTAATTTTGAAAAAGTCATAAAAATGGTTAAATTACAGCTGCAATCTTGGGGTGCGCTCTCACTTTCTTTTCTGGGTAAATCAAATCTTCTAAAGATGTCAATTCTTCCGTAGTATACTTTTCTGTTCAATACTATTCCGCTAGAATTCCCAAAGGCCTACTTTAAGAAGGTACAAGGAATCTTTTCTAGTTTTATTTGGGGAAGCAAAAGTCCAAGAATAGCTCTAAAAAAGCTTAGAAGAAAGAAAGCACTTGGAGGCATTGCTACTCCAGACCTATATTTGTATTACTGTGCTTTTCACCTAAAGAATTTTCGACAGTTGTCAATGGAAAGCTCAGTTTTCTCGCCACTATTTAAGGCCCTTACGGCTAGCTTTTCTCATCAAGCAGAGTACTTTCTTATAAAATTTGGCCACCCAAAATATTTCAAGAAGGTGAGACTGAAGATTTTAGTAGCAGCAATTAAGCTTTGGTCTCAGGTGAGACGTCTCTTAAAGATTCCATATTATAACGATGCAACACCGATTTGGGATTCTCCTGGCACCCCGGCATGTATGGAGGACGCTCTTGCTGCTCCCCTTCGGTTATGTGGTATCCATACATGGGGACAACTTATTGTGGACACAGAACTAATATCTTGGCCACACTTCTCTGCGATTTGTGAACACTCGGTTTCGAAATTCAAATATTACCAATTGCTAAATTGGGCAAAATCTTTAAGGAGCGAGTTGGAAGGGAAAACGGATTTGGGATTAAAAATCTGCGCAAATCAAAAAATATCAAGAGAAGTTGCAGAATGGTATTGGCTGCTGGTCCAAGGCGGAGAAGACACGCAACTCTTATTTACAAAGATTTAGAAGAAGGACCTGCCGGATGATCTCCCGGATGATAATCTTGAAAAATTGGGGCAAGTATCTATGTCACTTTTATGGTCATGCGTGAATTCTGCACCTTTAAAAAGAACCATCTCTTCACAGTATATAAGGCATATTGGACACCACAGAAGCTATCAAGAATTGGATGCCGAGAGATCAAGAAATGCCCGAAATGTGGAGAAGATAGAGCAAATGAGGTGCATATGTTTTGGTGCTGCCCGACAATATATTCCTTCTGGCAGAAAGTGGGTAAGACCATATCTAGAATTTTGGGCCAAGAGATAAAATTAACTATACCGTCAATCATTTTTGGGGTAATACCAGGGGATATAGATGGCCGAATCTTAACAAAAAATCATAAAGCCCTTTTTTTAACTTATTTTATTAGCTCGGAGAGAACTCTGTATTAAATGGATTTTACCCTGTCCTCCTATGGAAGAAGAATGGATTTATTCCATTCAGAGGGTATCTGCACTAGATCGATCTAGTAAACAGCTCAAGAAAACCAGTTTTTGGGAAATTTGGGATAAATGGGTGGAGAAGTCAGCGTAGTACACACTGCGATGAATATTATGTCACCCATATACATGTAGAATGTTTTGTCTTTTTTCACTCCTCTTTCATTCTTTTTATTCTTCCCCTATTGTTATGTTTATATGGTCCAATGATTAAGAATATGCTAAAGAGGCTGCTTGGTGGCAGGTCCACCGGTATCTCAGAAAGGGAAAGCACCTGTTTGAAATATCAAGAGTAGGCGTTACTTCCTTACCAGAAGCTAAATTTGTTAACCCGGAGATAAAAGTTATCTTTCTCTCCCTAGTGGAGTGACTGGGGAAAATAACATCTTGACAGCTCGGTTTGGTTGATAGACTCCTTTCTTGAACTTAAAGCATATTGTGTATAAATGAGGACTAAAAAAAAAAAAAAAAAAAGAGACAGTGCCTGGACATAATGAAGACTCTGCAGAGACAGTGGCTGAAAATAATAAGTCTGCATACACAGTGCCTGGAAATAATGAGCCTGTCGAGACAATGCCTGGAAATAATGAGCCAGTGAAGACAGTGCCTGGAAATAATGAGCACGTAAAGACAGTGCCTGGAAATAATGAGTCTTCAGAGACAATGCCAAAAATAAAGAGTCTGTAGAGACAGTGCTTTTAAATAATGTGTCTGCAGAGACAGTGCCTGGAAATAATGACTCTACAGAGAAAGTGCCTAGGAAAAATGACTCTGCAGAGACAGAACCTGCTCATAATAAGTCTGCAGAGACAGTGCCTGGAAATAATGAGTCTGCGAGACAGTGCTTGGAAAAAATGAGTCTGCAGAGACAGTGCCTGGCAATAATGAGTCTGCAGAGACAGTGCCTGGAAGTAATGAGCCTGTGAAGACAGTGCCTGGAAATAATGAGTCTTGAGAGACAGTGCCCAAAATAATGACTCTGAAGAGACAGTGCCTGGAAAAAAAGAGTCTGCAGAGACAGTGCCTGGCAATAATGAGTCTGTAGGGACAGTGCCAAAAATAATGAGTCTGAAGAGACAGTGCCTGGAAATAATGAATCTGCAGAGACAGAACCTGGAAATTATGAGTCTGCAGAGACAGACCCTGGAAATTATGAGTCTGCAGAGACCCTACCTGGAAATAATAAGTCTGCATAGACAGTGCCTGGAAATAATGGGTCTGCAGGGACAGTGCCTGGAAATAAGGACTCTGCAGAGACAGTGCCTGGACATAATGACTCTGCAGAGACAGTGGCTGAAAATAATAAGTCTGCATACACAGTGCCTGGAAATAATGAGCCTGTCGAGACAATGCCTGGAAATAATGAGCCAGTGAAGACAGTGCCTGGAAATAATGAGTCTTGAGAGACAGTGCCCAAAATAATGAGTCTGAAGAGACAGTGCCTGGAAAAAAAGAGTCTGAAGAGACAGTGCCTGGCAATAATGAGTCTGTAGGGACAGTGCCAACAATAATGAGTCTGAAGAGACAGTGCCTGGAAATAATGAATCTGCAGAGACAGAACCTGGAAATTATGAGTCTGCAGAGACAGTCCCTGGAAATTATGAGTCTGCAGAGACCCTGCCTGGAAATAATGAGTCTGCACAGACAGTGCTTGATAATAATAACTCTGCAGAGACAGTGTCTGAAAATAATAAGTCTGCGAGACAGTGCTTGGAAAAAATGAGTCTGCAGAGACAGTGCCTGGAAATAATGAGTCTGCCGAGACAGTGCCAAACATAATGAGTCTGAATAGTCAGTGCTTGGAAATATTGAGTATGCAGAGACACTGCCTAAAAAAGGGACTCTGTAGAGAGAGTGCCTGGAAAGATGAGTCTGCAGAGACAGTGCCTGATAATAATGAGTCTGCAGAGACAGTGCCTGGAAATCATGAACCTGTTGAGACAGTGCCTGGAAATAATGAGTCTTGAGAGACAGTGCCTGGAAATAATGACTCTGCGGAGAGAGAACCTGGAAATAATAAGTCTGCTGAGACAGTATCTGGAAATGACTCTGCAGAGACAGTGCCTGGAAATAATGAGTCTGCAGAGACAGTGCCTGCTAATTATGAGTCTGCAGAGACAGTCCCTGGTAATTATGAGTCTGCAGAGACCCTGCCTGAAAATAATGAGTCTGCAGAGACAGTGCCTGGCAATAATGAGCCGGTGGAGACAGTGCCTTGTAATAATGATTCTGCAGAGATACAGCCTGGAAATAATGAGTCTGCAGAGACAGAGCCTCAAAATAATGAGTCTGCAGAGACAGTGCCTGGAAATAATGAGGCTGCAGAGACAGTGCCTGGAAATAATGAGTCTGTATAGACAGTGCCTGGAAATTATGAGTCTGTAGAGACAGTGCCTGGAAAAAATGAGTCTGTAGAGACAGTGCCTGGAAATAATGAGTCTTCAGAGACAGTGCCTGGAAATAATGAGTCTGCAGAGACAGAGCCTGGAAATAATGAGTCTGTAGAGACAGTGACTGGAAATAATGAGTCTGCAGAGACCCTGCCTAGAAATAATGAGTCTGCAGAGACAGAGCCTGGGAATAATGAGTCTGCAGAGACAGAGCCTGGGATTAATGAGTCTGCAGAGACAGTGCCTGGAAATAATGAGTCTATAGAGACAGTTCCAGTGCCTGGAAATAATGAGTCTGTGGAGAGTGCCAGGAAAGAATGAGTCTGCAGAGACAGTGCCTGAAAATAATGAGCCTGTGAAGACAGTGCCTGGAAATAATTAGTCTGTATAGACAGTGCCTGGAAATAATGAGTCTGTAGAGACAGTGCCTGGAAATAATGAGTCTACAAAGACAGTGCCTGAAAATAATGAGCCTGTGAAGACAGTGCCTGGAAATAATTAGTCTGTATAGACAGTGCCTGGAAATAATGAGTCTGTAGAGACAGTGCCTGGAAATAATGAGTCTTCAGAGACAGTTCCTGGAAATAATGAGTCTGCAGAGACCCTGCCTGGAAATAATGAGTCTGCAGGGACAGAGCCTGGGAATAATGAGTCTGCAGAGACAGAGCCTGGGAATAATGAGTCCGCAGGGAGAGTGTCTGGAAATGAGTCTGCAGAGACAGTGCCTGGAAATAATGAGTCTATAGAGACAGTGCCAGCGCCTGGAAATAATGAGTGTGTGGAGACAGAGCCAGGAAATAATGAGTCTGCAGAGACAGTGCCTGAAAATAATGAGCCTGTGAAGACAGTGTCTGGAAATAATGAGTCTGTATAGACAGTGCCTGGAAATAATGAGTCTGCGGAGACAGAGCCTGGAAATAATGAGTCTGCAGAGACAGTGCTTGGAAATAATGAGTCTGCAGAGACAGTGCCTGGAAATAATGTGTCTGCAGAGACAGTGCCTGAAAATAATTAGACTGTAGAGATAGTGCCTGGAAATAATGAGTCTGCAGAGACAGTGCCTGGAAATAATGAGGCTGCAGAGACAGTGCCTGGAAATAATGAGTCTGTATAGACAGTGCCTGTAAATAATGAGTCTGTAGAGACAGTGTCTGGAAATAATGAGTCTGTAGAGACAGTGCCTGGAAATAATGAGTCTGTAGAGACAGTGCCTGGAAATAATGAGTCTTCAGAGACAGTGCCTGGGAATAATGAGTCTGCAGAGACAGAGCCTGGAAATAATGAGTCTGTAGAGACAATGACTGGAAATAATGAGTCTGCAGAGACCCTGCCTGGAAATAATGAGTCTGCAGAGACAGATCCTGGGAATTATTAGTCTGCAGAGGCAGAGCCTGGGAATAATGAGTCTGCAGAGACATTGGCTGGAAACAATAAGTCTATAGAGACAGTGCCAGTGCCTGGAAATAATGAGTCTGTGGAGACAGTGCCAGGAAATAATGAGCCTGCAGAGACAGTGCCTTAAAATAATGAGCCTGTGAAGACAGTGCCTGGAAATAATTAGTCTGTATAGACAGTGCCTGGAAATAATGAGTCTGTAGAGACAGTGCCTGGAAATAATGAGTCTTCAGAGACAGTTCGGGAAATAATGAGTCTGCAGAGACAGTGCTTGGAAATAATGAGTCTGCAGAGACAGTGCCTGGAAATAATGAGTTTGCAGAGACAGTGCCTGTAAATAATGAGTTTGTATAGACAGTGCCTGGAAATAATGAGTCTGTAGAGACAGTGCCTGGAAATAATGAGTCTGTATAGACAGTGCCTGGAAATAATGAGTCTGCAGAGACAGTGCTTGGAAATAATGAGTCTGCAGAGACAGTGCCTGGAAATAATGAGTCTGTGAAGACAGTGCCAGGAAATAATGAGTCTGCAGACACAGTGCCTGAAAATAATGAGCCTGTGAAGACAGTGCCTGGAAATAATTAGTCTGTATAGACAGTGCCTGGAAATAATGAGTCTGTAGAGACAGTGCCTGGAAATAATGAGTCTGCAAAGACAGTGCCTGAAAATAATGAGCCTGTGAAGACAGTGCCTGGAAATAATTAGTCTGTATAGACAGTGCCTGGAAATAATGAGTCTGTAGAGTCAGTGCCTGGAAATAATGAGTCTTCAGAGACAGTTCCTGGAAATAATCAGTCTGCAGAGACCCTGCCTGGAAATAATGAGTCTGCAGGGACAGAGCCTGGGAATAATGAGTCTGCAGAGACAGAGCCTGGGAATAATGAGTCCGCAGGGACAGTGCCTGGAAATGAGTCTGCAGAGACAGTGCCTGGAAATAATGAGTCTATAGAGACAGTGCCAGCACCTGGAAATAATGAGTGTGTGGAAACAGAGCCAGGAAATAATGAGTCTGCAGAGACAGTGCCTGAAAATAATGAGCCTGTGAAGACAGTGTCTGGAAATAATGAGTCTGTATAGACAGTGCCTGGAAATAATGAGTCTGCAGAGACAGAGCCTGGAAATAATGAGTCTGCAGAGACAGTGCTTGGAAATAATGAGTCTGCAGAGACAGTGCCTGGAAATAATGTGTCTGCAGAGACAGTGCCTGAAAATAATTAGACTGTAGAGATAGTGCCTGGAAATAATGAGTCTGCAGAGACAGTGCCTGGAAATAATGAGGCTACAGAGACAGTGCCTGGAAATAATGCATCTGTATAGACAGTGTCTGTAAATAATGAGTCTGTATAGACAGTGCCTGTAAATAATGAGTCTGTAGAGACAGTGCCTGGAAATAATGAGTCTTCAGAGACAGTGCCTGGGAATAATGAGTCTGCAGAAACAGAGCCTGGAAATAATGAGTCTGTAGAGACAATGACTGGAAATAATGAGTCTGCAGAGACCCTGCCTGGAAATAATGAGTCTGCAGAGACAGAGCCTGGGAATAATTAGTCTGCAGAGACAGAGCCTGGGAATAATGAGTCTGCAGAGACAGTGGCTGGAAACAATGAGTCTATAGAGACAGTGGCAGTGCCTGGAAATAATGAGTCTGTGGAGACAGTGCCAGGAAATAATGAGTCTGCAGAGACAGTGCCTTAACATAATGAGCCTGTGAAGACAGTGCCTGGAAATAATTAGTCTGTATAGACAGTGCCTGGAAATAATGAGTCTGTAGAGACAGTGTCTGGAAATAATGAGTCTGCAGAGACAGTGCTTGGAAATAATGAGTCTGCAGAGACAGTGCCTGGAAATAATGAGTCTGTAGAGACAGTGCCTGGAAATAATGACGTCTTCAGAGACAGTGCCTGGAAATAATGACGTCTTCAGAGACAGAGACAGGAAATAATGAGTCTGCAGCTGCACCATGCTCAAGGAAAAAACATGATACCCGCTGATACCTGCTTAGAGTTGACGAGAAGTCTCCGTGTAATTGTCACTTCACCGTGGAATGAAACCCAGCTAAAGGTTACTGTCCAAAGCAAAGCACCAGGAGAGACCACCTTCTGCTGAGACTGATAGATAGACTGACTGCATCAGCAACACAGGACGACTGATCGTTAAGCAGACCCTGGCTCTTGTTTGGAATTTTTGACCCAAAGAGTCTTAAAAATGTAGAGAGATATTCAGAATTATTTACACTAAATTACTTGTGAAGCAAATAAGCTAGCTCAATTGGTTAATACAGAAATTCTAGAGAATTGTATGGAATCGTCAGTGTATCCACTAAGGCCTCCCAAACATTACTCCAATTTAGGAAAGAGCTGAAGACTCAACATTACAACACAATGCAATAATGCTCCCCAATCCGGCAACTTCACAAATCACTTGTTGACGATATACCTTGCATGTGACCCTGTATGGCACGCAACTGCCTTTGGCCAGATTCACACATTGCAAATACCATATGCACCGTTACATCCTTCCAACTACACTTTATGCATTAACTGACTGAGCTACATCACTGGCTTGACAGCTAAATCAGGGTAAATCATTTTGAAGATATGTCTACATTTTGGCCCAAAAATGAAAATCAAGGACAGGGGTACCAGTAAAACCTGCCTGTCAGCACAGGCCGATGGCTGAAATGTGTAGTGTGTGAAATATAACTGTGTGCTGTGTTTTTTTTAGTCATATTATGTAAAGTAGGATGCGACGGTTCTCGCAAACGCTCTAAGTATGTCTGGCTGTTCTTTAATTTCACCCTTGAGGTCCAGATAAAGTTCATTCTACACAACCACCACCTCACCCCAGAAGAGGACGAAGAGGAAGATTCGAAGCCCCATGGCGACCATCATCCGTTCCAGAGGTTCCCAAGGTTTACTTATGATCTCCTTCGGCGTCACTTCTGGAGAGGAATCATCTGTCTGAGAAGAGAGAGAACACATCTGTGGTTAGAAAGGTTGGAGCATCTTAATGTCCTTGAAACCCAACTGGTGTCACTGGAGACCAATGGACTGACCCTCCCTGACACAAGGAGAAGTGATGAAAGGATTAAAGCAGATGAGTGGAACAGCCCTATGAGAGACTGGGAGACCCCTCAAACACTGGGGACAGAAGAACAGACAGATTATATGACACACGTGGACACCCCTCAAAGGCTGGGGGCAGAGGAGAAGACGGGTCATACGGCACACAGGGAGACCCCTCAAAGTCTGATGGCAGAGGAGCAGACGGATTATAGGACACACTGGGAGACCCCTCAAAGGCTGGGGGCAGAGGAGCAGACGGGTTATACAACACACTGGGAGACCCCTCAAAGTCTGTGGGCAGAGGAGCAGACAGGTTATACGACACACTGGGAGACCCCTCAAAGGCTGAGGGCAGAGGAGGAGACAAGTTATACGACACACTGGGAGACCCCTCAAAGGCTGGGGGCAGAGGAGCAGATGGGTTATACAACACACTGGGAGACCCCTCAAAGGCTTGGGGCAGAGGAGCAGACAGGTTATACGACACACTGGGAGACCCCTTAAAGGCCTGGGCAGAGTAGCAGACGGGTTATACGACACACTGGGAGACCCCTCAAAGGGTGGGGGCAAAGGAGAAGACGGGTTATATGACACAAGCGGAGACCCCTCAAAGGCTGGGGGCAGAAGAGCAGACGAGTTATATGATACACTGGGAGACCCCTCAAAGGCCGGGGGCAGACGCGTTATACTACACACTGGGAGACCCCGCAAAGGGTGGGGGCAGAGGAGCAGATGGGTTTTACAACACACTGGGAGACACTCAAAGGGTGGGGGCAGAGGAGCAGACGGGTTATATGACACACTGTTGTATACTTCCTAGGGTGCCCATAAACAGGCTTTCTAGAATCATGTCCTTATATAGGCACAATTCGCCCTGCCCTTATATAGGCATAAAATCCCAGTCCTTATTTAGGCATAAACCATGCACTCCAAATACAGGCATGGATTCCGACATCCGTCCACCCTAGCGTCACAACGAGTTCATGAAAAAACAGACCCTTAGGCTGCGGGAGTTTCCCTTGCCCAGGACTATTGATTTCTTCAAGGACTCATATATTATGCATGAACCATTATTCCTTAGGGGTTCATTCATGACGTCTTCCGCTGTCCAACTAACGTCAATGCTAACATTCTGAGGTAATTCTCAGGTATAAATATACCGTCCCAAACCCCTGTAAATCAGAGGAGACCTCGACTTCAGAGGAGCCCGTTTCCCGGCCGGACGCACTGAGAAGACGCTGTCATCCCTGCACGCAGAGAGTCCAGCTTCCAGTGATCTAACTTCCCTTGCGGGGTGTTGGAGTTCGAGTCTGGGAAAGAGATTCCTACCTCTCTCATTCTTCAGGTATGGAGCTGACAAGAACCTAGAGGGACTCTTGGCATACTAGACTCTTGGCATACTAGGCGTAACTTACTCTTAGTATACTCTAGTCAGGAATACTTCACCTACTTCTACTTCTCCCTACACCTAGGAAAGGTTAGGTACAATGGGATAGAACTAGGCTAGAAACGCATCGTATGAGTACTCGCATTTTTAGTCTGTGTCATTTTATGTAAATGCATCTATGCTGAAAAGATAATGCTATCGCAGTATTATTTATTTCTACTGCTCACTCTGTACATTATTTATCTCATATACTGTCTTGTGATCGTAACAGCACATTTAACTTACACCAGAAACAAGACTGTTCAATAAATCTTTTATTGAAACGCCCGTCTGTTATTTCTGTGTAACTTTGAGAGTAACTAAACATGCACGACTGAGCTGAGTGAAATAGTTATCTATTGTTTCTACGACTCTGGGACACGTTCTGATTCTGAAAGGAAACAAAGTGGTCATGTTTTGCGGCTGCCAGAAACTACTCCCTTCTTGTTGTCAAGAAGTTTCTAGTGGCCTCTGAGCTAGCTGGCACAAGTAATTAAGTTTAATATACTCGATAGGGACATACCGACCTTAGTCCTATGTCAAACCTATAGGATATATTATTCCAATGCGCAGAGCCTATTAGGGAAATAGGAGCTACACTACATGGCGCCCAACGGTTTGGTAAGGCGGTAATTCAACGTTAGATACTGAGTAACTCAGCCGTGCTTCTTCTTTTTCTCTCAGAGACCCCTACCCATATACTCCAAAAGACGTCTGGAGTGGGCAGGGTTAAGTATCGACCACGGCTACATAGGGCAGTACCCTATATATTAGCTGTTTGGTTTGCTTAACGTTGAAGGATACAGTGTTCCACAATATTGTGCACCTTATCTTTGTTTCCTTGAAACTTGTTCTACATTTTTCAAAAAACAAAATGACTGAAGACGCCGGAAACGGTGGAGCTGCGGCTGATCCAGCCCAACCAGCATTTTTTAACAACACAGGTTTAAATGAAACCGAGGAGGGTGTCATAGACATCGCTCCAAACTTAAGAAGAGCCATTACTCTAAAACTTATAAAACATGGCCTACCACCGAAAGGAGGTAGAGCAGTTAGTGATTGAGGCACATGAATCCTTTCAGACAGAGGTATTCTATTCATGGGTAATATTTCCTGAATCCAATTCAGTAACACACATGTTTCACTTCTACAAAGAAGATGATCCACCAGAGGAATACATTCCTTTCGAGGATATAGAAATTCCATTAACATACCAGGAGCATCAGCTCTGGTTTAAAGGCGCCCTAAAACATCACAGAAACATTACCAGGCTCGGTCCACTAGGTAGACCAGGAGCAACATGGCCGATTCTAGCCGGCTACACACCTCATCCTGAACTTGACATAATGTCAGATCAGGACCTACTTGTTCAACTCACAGAGTTAATAAAAATCTACAGACAATTGGTCCAATATGTCATGCGGACTTTCACAGTCCAACCACCATTAACACTTCCAAATCAAACCTCTCACCAGGGGAACACTCTAAAAATTACACCACAGACTCTATACGTAGTCATGGGTAAAATGCCCACTAAACGTGAACAAATTCCATTTTGGATAGCTCAAAAAATTACTCAAATCGAAGCAGTATTTCCAAATACTAGCCCGCATGAGAAACACAGAATCCTAACCATCAGTTTACCGATGGGGATCACACCACAACTGGAAGACTGCACCACTTGGGGCTCAGTCTTTGCTGCCATCTATACTAAAACACATGGCATTCCGTCAATAGCGGTAATACCTGATGTCCTAAAACAAATTCAAAACGAATACGGGGCAGAGCCTGCTCTGAATTTAGGTATGAAATTACTGAAAAATGTCGACCAGGTCTCAACAATAATATTATCTAATATTGAAGGGGAGGCAGCAGCAGTGGCGAGCCGACAAAAATTAAGGGAATTCGATGTTACAGAACATCAAACAGAGCTACCCAGAATTATAGAACAATCTTATGCAGAATTAGGCAGAGATAGTTTGGGTGGAAGACCAGTGAAGCCGAAGCTATCTGAAAGTCCTGAGAAGGACTCAATTAAACAAACTCCTACATCTTCTAAAAAGAAGTGGGAGACTAACAAACAAAATTCAAACGAGAAACGTTCTCAATCCCGAGGTAGGTCTCCTCAAAAGGAGCCCTCTGAAAGGAGGTATAACCTCAGGAATAGGGATAATTTGAGAAAAACCTGATAGGTATCAAGATACTGATGCACGTTCCTCTCGTCCCTTTCAGATCTCATCACAGACTTCGGAAAGAAGAGGACGAACAGAACATAGAGAAGAACGCGTGAAATCGAAAGACGACAAACACGCTCCAAAAACTAAAGCAAAACCTCAATTCTCCAAAAAGAAAGTAGCAGGTCTGAAGATAAGACATGCCGAGAATACTGAGAACACAACTCAAGAACGGAGAATGGGCTCAGACAATGCTGGACAGTGCAGCAGAAGTCACAATAGCTCGCCAGAACCTGAAGGAACTTCTGGAGATAGTGGACTTGAATGAGTACATTACAGTAGAGACTGTAGACACCAGGGTTAGTACTCCACAAAAGTTATATGACATAACACTCCGGATGGAGGGAGACAAACCTAGACAGGTTAAAGCACTTTTTTGGGAAAAACTATCAAAGGGTTATGACATACTTCTAGCAGAAAAGGACTGGCCACCACAATTTGTCAGGGAGTGCCCACACGGCGAGGACATGATTATGCCTGCCTTCTCCAATCACATACCAATTCACCTAAAATATACATATGCCAGGAAATGGGCAGTGGCCCAAGCCCCAGCATTATATAAAAATCATGTAGGATGGGACGAGGACTCACCTCACCATAAAATACATCTGAAACATGAACCAACTGCACAGAGGCAGTATCCTATAAAGCAAGAAGCTAAAAACAGGTTAGGGAGATCTTAGATCAACTTGAATACCAAGGGATGATTGAAACATGCACCTCCTCAATGAACAATCCTTTGTTTCCTGTCTCCAAACCAGACAATACATATCGTCTAGTTTTGGACTACAGACACTTGAACACTTGTTCTAAAACTTTTGCAGTGCAAAATGCACATAGCACAGCATTAATGAATAACATTGTGCGTAAAAAATATAAAACAACATTAGACATCTCAAATGGTTTCTTTTGTCAAAACATAGCACCTGAAAGCAGGTACTTAACGGCATTCTCCATAATGGGGACCCAGCGTCACTTTTGTCGACTCCCACAAGGGTTCAAGAACAGCCCAGGTTTATTCTCAGCGAGGGTAATGCAGTTACTACAAATTTATGACAATGAGGCATTGTCCTATGTCGATGACATCTATCTGACAGACGATGACCTGGACAAACACTTGAACAGGGTGAGCACCATTATACTGGGATTCGCCTCTGAGGGCTACAAGTTCAACTTTAAAAAGTCCCGAATTGCCCATCTCAATGTCCTATTTTTGGGATATGAGCTTCCAAGTGAAGGCAAGAGCTTGGCAGCAAACTTTCTAGAGAAATGTGCGCTGCTCCAACCTCCAAAGACGCTAAAAAACAATCCATCCTGGGATTGCTCAATTTTGGCAGAACATACATTCTAAACTACGCAGAAAGGGTTAAACCTCTCTATGCATTAATCAATCCTGATTTTTCAATCAAAAACTGGACACAGGAACACACAGAAATTTTGCGTTCACTCCAGGCTAACATGTTAGCAACAAATCACTTACAAACACGCGTAAGTCAACGAAATTTGGTGATTCGAATAATTTCGGGTCAATGTGGATTCACCTACTTAACCTTCAATGAGGGTGAGAAAGTACCAATCGCATACAAATCACATTTGTACACACAAGCGGAAATGCGCTTCAGTTCAACTGAAAAAATACTGACAGCAGTTCAAACGGATGTAGCAAAAGAAAGAGCCTTAGCACAAGGGAAACGCATTATTGTCGTAACCCCAGTACCAGCTTTAGGAGCGGTCACAAAAGCAAGCATTCCAAATGCTAAAGCACTACATCCGAGATGGATACAATGGGTTAATTCTCTTGCTGCAACTGATGTTGGATATGTTTTTGATCCAGATTTAAAAACTCAAGCATTTCTCCAATATGAACAAGAGTGTCCTCTGCCCACTGAGATTCTGCCTCTCGATCAGTACGAATTCATAATTTACACTGACGGATCCGCACAACCCGCAACAGGGAGTAAGCAAGCTTACAGTGCAGCGTGTGTAATCGTTAAAGGTCGCATGCGAAATGGCATCTTCAGACCTATGGTCACAAAAACTCAGTCACTAGGAGATTGTACAGCTCAGCGAGCTGAACTACAAGCATTCAAACTGGCACTTGAGAGTACGGATCGAGAATTCCCCACACTAATAGTGTGCGATTCCTTTTACTGTGTTCAGTCGTATAATGACTATATACGAAACTGGCTTGAAAATGGGTTCAAAGATGCGAAAGGTGGCACAATAAAGCATAAAATGCTTTGGGAACAAGTAGTTCAGTTGAAAAACGAACTACCAAAGGCTCACGTGATTCACACACTGAGTCATCAACGTGATGGCGTTCACGTTGCAGGGAATTAATTGGCTGACGAAGCCGCAAAGGGGGCTGTTCAGACGGCTTCCGTAGCTGCGATCACTCATTCAAAAACAAAAATAGACGGTGAGATAATGTTGGCTGTCAATGCTTCAAGCAAAGGCAGCAGTGCAGCGTTACCAAAAAAGTTTCCACTCAAGTACTCTTATGTAATTGATGCAAACAACGTTCCTTTTGCTCGAATCCCTGGAGTGGGGGATAGGGTAATTCCAAACAAGGAACGCAGATTAGGACTAATCCTAGCAGCACACGAAGGGTTAGCTTCTGCCCATGCAGGTGTTTCTGCGACAGTATCTTTACTCAAGCAAAGATATTCGTGGCCTGGCATTCGGAAACAAACTAAGAACTATGTTTTAGAATGTGATATTTGCCAACAGATGAAAGTCTCAACAGTGAAACGTCCTGCGCAGACACTCCTGTTAATTTCAGACAAACCATTAGCTTTTGTTTACCTGGACCACTGCGGTCCCTTGCAAAGGGACGGAAATTATAAATACATCATGGTCGCAGTGGATTCATGCTCTAGGTTCCTATGGTTATGGCCTCAGCGCTCGGCTGACGCTCGAACTGTTATAAAAGATTTGCGAGTCTTTATCGGCACATACGCAATAGTCACGCTACATTCTGACCAGGGTTCTGCGTTTAGCTCTAGGGCTTACAAAGAAGCCATGGCCAGTCTGGGCGTTGCATTGCGGTACTCCTCTCCATTCCATCCTGAGGGAAATTCGGTTGTGGAAAGGAAAAACCGGGACATAAAGCAGTCTATAACTGCTAGGGTATTAGGTTCAGGTGATGGGTGGGTCAAACACCTCAATGGCTTACAGCGCGCAATTAACAATCTGCCAAGAAGTTCTCTAGGGGGGTCACTCCATATGAGGTCCTATTTGGGACAAGAATGTGGGTACCAGACCTTGAACACATAGGCACAGTGGTGGGAAATAAACCGTTTGATATCAAAGATCGTTTGGCTGTTTTACAGGAACTCAATGAGCTAAGAACGAAACAAAGCAACGTATCCCTACAGCCAACCACCACTGGGGAAACATCGGCGGTCCCAGCAAGGCCTGTCTGGATTCCAAAAGTTGGGGATCTAGTCAGAGAAACAATCGCGGACAAGAAGAAATTTGGACCTTCTTACAGACAACCAGTACCTGTTCTAGCTGTTCAAGGAACAAGGACAGTACTTCTGCCGCCCCTTGCTGGAAGAAAGGAGAAAAGATTTGTGCCCATCGACCTCATCAAACCACAGTATGAGGCCAATACTAAATAGTAGGCCTCGTGGACTCTGACCTAGTAGCAGACACACTCCTCTCGCTACTATCCAAGAGGTTCAGACTGAAAGACTGATCACAATCGAGAATTCAGCTGTAACAAATGAAGGACTAAGCAACCAAGCTATGGAACTCATCCCTCTTGACAACCAAGTAACAGTTCGTACAAATACACCTGTCTACACCAACGTGGCACGTGATGAACTGGTTCCTGTGATTTCAACAAATCCTGATGCAATTCCAACAATTGACAGAACTGCTTCTGGCTATTTCATTAACTTTGATACGTTCTCAGAAGATCCAAGTGAACCTGAAACGACGCCAGCATCATTCAAGCTCAAGCAGCAAGTACAAGACTTTATTCACTTTCTGAAAAAGACTTATCTGGTTTCTCCATGGATTGAACTCTGGATTACATCTGGACTTTTTGTTTTTCTGCTCTGGCTAGCTTTGGTAACAACTGTAAGCGTGCTTATAAGTGGCAGATACATCCATGTGAACAGTGAAGGAAAAGACGTGAACGTACTTTTGAAACCACATAAATCTTCCCATTGTGAAGCAAGAGACTTGTCATCAGTGAACATCACAGCTGTTCCTATACAGGATGGTATAGTGTGGGACAAAACAGATTATGAAATTTTCGGACCGACGGAACAATTGAACATTCCACATTTGTTTAAAATTTCACTAAGTGATTTAATTTCGTCCAGTACCTATTCAGATGATTGGGACTTTGAGACTGTAAATGACATAATGTTTGATCTAGAAAAATCTGCTGCATTTTCTAAAAATGAATATTTAGAGGGTTCATCAGACTATGAACAACTGTATTGTTATAACAACTATGGTCATCATTATTTGCATAAATCTGCATACCCAAGAAATGTGTTTATGTTTAACCAATGGGAACATTGTCCTACACCACCAAAAGGTAGTTCAAAAACATTTGCTAGTAAGTTTCCATATTTTTCAGGTTATAATACATCTGACCCAGAAACGTTTTACTACAGAAATGTAAACAATACAGAACTGAAAATTATGTTAACGAATACGAAACAGATTTACTCTGCAGCATTTATTGCCCAACTGTTTACACAGGGTTTCGACTTATGGAGAGACACAATAGAGACAAAAGCTGTCTGGGGTAGTAAAGATTGGCAAGTACAGGGTATAGAAGCATTATTTAGAGCCTGTATCATCCCTGAACAAATACTGTTTTTGAATGAAACCGTCCAACAAACATCTTGTCTTGGATTAGCCAAGATCAAAGAGATGAAAACACCTTCTGTGCCAACACCTGCCAGTGATAATAATACAAAGGCAGTGGTGACAGTTGACAATATACTACAACACAACAGATCTAATCCAAATTGGAAGAAATGGTTGATCTGGCCCACAGACACAAACAACTGTCAGGAAAGATTCCTGAATAAAACTCAGGGCTTTACTATTCATAGGCCAGACCCAAGATATGTCCAAAGACAACATCCGGGGTAGTAACAACATACAGTGTAGGAAAATTATGCCTCGATTGGCTGCATAAATCTACACTACAGGATGTGAAACAACACTTATCCTTACTTAAAGAGGACGCAGACCTTAGGGAATTCTTGCTTGGACCAAGAAAACCGCGTCAAAAACGTTTCATATATGCCGGCATTTATGCTGCCTATAATGAAGCATGGAAAGTGTCACAGATGGAGGCCGCAGAACAAATACGTGAACTTGATCGTATTAATTTAGAGAAAACACTCTCTGTGGTCGACAATGGGTTAACAACTTTGCCCTCCAGAATATATTCATTGGATGGCATTGTATCCTCTGCTATCGACATTCTAGAACAAGATTTGGCGATGTTACAACAAGGTCAATCTCAATTACGTTCCATAGTGTTATTGAGCTGGACGCTGCAATCTTTGCGAGCGGGCTATGTGCCTTGGCGTTTCATCAACACGTCGTCTCTGTTTGCGGAATACAATCTAACTGATAAACAGATCGAATTGGCACAAAGAGGAGCAAGGTATACAGTGCTGAGCATTGAAAAACTGGAGAAATTACCATTCACAGTGGCAGAGAAACCAGCTACGGAATGGCTTATTCATGGCAAAATAACATTGCCTGTGACTACTTTTCAGTTTCAGTATTGCCTCAGACAAATGCAAGCAGGCAAATATGAAAGGTTGGGTAAGGAATACATTAAGACATCTTGGGATTTACCGTATACATATAGATGTTGGAGTGGGGATCGTGAAGTGTTTCTGAGCGGTACTAACTATAAACATGCACTGAGCGGTTCACTTATATGTCAGGACATTTCTTTACACGGGGCTTGTAATGGTTCTGTGGCAAATTTGTCCTGCCATCAGCAGGGTACACCAGCTGCTGTGATTAATCCAACGTTTGGACAACTTTCTAATGGGAGTTACCTCACGTTGAATGATCAGAGTTGCTGCGACATGTTGCCAGGCATCCCATATCTAGTAACGGTCAACTCCAGGGTCACTTGCTGTATGCAAGTATTGTTTCCCCTAATAGACACAGTCAGTGGAGTCGCCTCTATGGCCTTCGCTGAACGTCTCTTTTATAAGATTTGATACTTTGAGCAGAATGTAAGCCATGCTTTTACAGCAAACAGTGCCTTTGATCTCGGCCAAAGAAACCTATGATCTACAAGTAGCAAGGACTTCGGCTGAGATACAGACTTTAATACGTACAAACTGCCCTATACATTTCGTAGAAATGATAACACGTATCTTTAACATGTCTGATACAACAGGAATTGTACATGTATTTAAGAGCATCTGCTCCGGTCTGTTAGCACCGTTCCAGGCAATACTTGGAATCATCCCGAACTTTGCACATTGTGTGTTTGGTGGCATACCATTAATTCTAGCACTTGTTGCTGGAATTCTATTTCTCTTCCTGCTATTGCGCTATGGCCAGCATATTCGCAGACATCACTCCGAGCGAAATGGAGAAAGCTCTCCTTGAAAGAAAGTGCCGTGAGCGAATAGTACAGCTATTGGGCATGACTCGTCTACGAGACCTGAATACCACTTGGTTCCTGTCATTCAGACCAATCTGGCAAGATTGCATCTTACCTGTTCTACGATGCCTGCTATGCGGTGAAGAATGCGTGTTGGACACCTGTCTAACATTTCCATCAGCCACGCCAAAGGATGTCGATACTTTGCTGGTCCCGATAACGGCCCATGCTCTGTGTTGTCCCCACAGGCTACCAATCCTGATGTCAGCATTCATTGAGATCTCACAGACGCTTCCGGCTGCTGCTGAGGTACGAGAAAGAACTCCAGGCTCACAGGTAACAACGGACGCGAACATTGCTGCGGCAACCTATGCTGAGAGCGATGCTTCACATCTTTGTGCGGGCAATCTTTTACACGAGGTGTTCCAACTTACACCAACTACAGTGGATGATGTTTTGTCTATAGAAATAGATGATCTCATGTTTACACCAGACCCGTAAACTGACTCTGATTCAGCATACAGTGTTCCAGAGATGCAGTAACAATTTGGCCTTCATTTTTCAAAACCTTGCAACTCTACCAAATTTGAACTTTTGTCCCATTTTTCGAACGAAAATGGCACTTCAATCTGCTTAAAGTAAAACTAGCCTTATAATACAGACTTGGCGGTACTTACACGGACACTTAGTCATCTTGTGTGTCTAAATCAGTTCATAAATTTTCATGACATGAAATTACTTTGATTTTGAACAACTTATCGATCATTTCGTCATATGTAAATGTTGTCTTTTTGTATTTCATTCCAATTGCATTTATTTCGAACTTTATGCTGGATATGAAAAGCATTGCTTAATAATGTACAGTACCTTTTGCATTTTTAATATGTTTTTTAATGCTTTTAGGAAATGTTTTAATATGCAGTACTCCATTTTAATGTTTAGCATTTTAAATGTTTAGCATTTTAGTATTATCGTACACACGAAAGAGGAGTGGGTGTTGTATACTTCCTAGGGTGTCCATAAACGGGCTTTCTAGAATCATGTCGTTATATAGGCACAATTCGCCCTGCCCTTATATAGGCATAAAATCCCAGTCCTTATTTAGGCATAAACCATGCACTCCAAATACAGGCATGGTCTCCGACATCCGTCCACCCTAGTGTCACAACGAGTTCATGAAAAAACAGACCCTTAGGCTGCGGGAGTTTCCCTAGCCCAGGACTATTGATTTCTTCAAGGACTCATATATTATGCATGAACCGTTATTCCTTAGGGGTTCATTCATGACGTCTTCCGCTGTCCAACTAACGTCAATGCTAACATTCTGAGGTAATTCTCAGGTATAAATATACCTTCCCAAACCCCTGTAAATCAGAGGAGACCTCGACTTCAGAGGAGACCGTTTCCCAGCCGGACGCACTGAGAAGACGCTGTCATTCCTACACGCAGAGAGTCCAGCTTCCAGTGATCTAACTTCCCTTGCGGGGTGTTGGAGTTCGAGTCTGGAAAGAGATTCCTACCTCTCTCATTCTTCAGGTATGGAGCCGACTAGAACCTAGAGAGACTCTTGGCATACTAGACTCTTGGCATACTAGGCATACTAGACTTAACATACTCTTAGTATACCATAGTAAGGAATACTTCACCTACTTCTACTTCTCCCTACACCTAGGATAGGTTAGGTACACTGGGGTAGAACTAGGTTAGAAACGCATCGTATGAGTACTCGCATTTTTAGTCTGTGTCATTTTATGTAAATGCATATATGCTGAAAATATAATGCTATCGCAGTATTATTTATTTCTACTGCTCACTCTGTACATTATTTATCTCGCATACTGTCTTGTGATCGTAACAGCACATTTAACTTACACCTGAAACAAGACTGTTCAATAAATCTTTTATTGAAACGCCCGTCTGTTATTTCTGTGTAACTTTGAGAGTAACTAAACATGCACGACTGAGCTGAGTGAAATAGTTATCTATTGTTTCTACGACTCTGGGACACGTTCTGATTCTAAAGAGAAACAAAGTGGTCATGTTTTGCGGCTGCCAGAAACTACTCCCTTCTTGTTGTCAAGAAGTTTCTAGTGGCCTCTGAGCTAGCTGGCACAAGTAATTAAGTTTAATATACTCGATAGGGACATACCGACCTTAGTCCTATGTCAAACCTATAGGATATATTATTCCAATGCGCAGAGCTTATTAGGGAAATAGGAGCTACACTACAACACGCTAAGACCCCTTAAAGGCTGGAGGCAGAGGAGCAGACGGGTTATAGGATATGCTGGGAGACCCCTTAAAGGCTGGGGGCAGAGGAGCAGATGGGTTATAGGACACACTGGGAGAACCCACATAGGCTGGGGGCCGAGGAGCAGATGGGTAATACGACACACTGGGAGACCCCTTAAAGGCTGGTGGTAGAGGAGAAGACGGGTTATACAACACACTGGGAGACCCCTCAAAGGCTGGGGCAGAGGAGCAGATGGGTTATACGTCACACTGGGAGACCCCTCATAGGCGGATGGCAGAGGAGCAGACAGGTTATAGGACACACTGGGAGACCCCTCAAAGGCTGCGGGCAGAGGAGCAGATGGGTTATACGACAGACCGGGAGACTCATCAAAGACAGGGGGCAGAGGAGCAGACGGGTTATACGACACACTGGGAGACCCCACAAAGTGTCAGCCAGAGGAGCAGAAGGGTTCTACAGCACACTGGGAGACCCCTAAAAGGCTGGGGGAAGAGGAGCAGACGGGTTATACGACACGCTGGGAGATCCCTCAAAGGGTGAGGCCAGAGGAGCAGATGGGTTATACGACAAACTGGGAGACCATCTCAAAGGCTAGGGACAGAGAGGCAGATGGGTTATACGACACGCTGGAGACCACTCAAAGGCTGGGGAAAGAGGAGCAGATGGTTTATATGACACACTGGGAGACACATCAAAGGCTGGGGACAGAGGAGCAGATGGGTTATACGTCACACTGGGAGACCCATCAAAGGGTGGGGGAGGAGGAACAGACAGGTTATACGACACACTAGGAGACCCCTCAAAGGCTGGGGGCAGAGGAGCAGATGGTTTATACGACACACTAGGAGACCCCTCAAAGGCTCGGGCAGAGGAGCAGACGGGTTATACGACACACTGGGAGACCCCTCAAAGCCTGGGGGCAGAGGAGCAGATGAGTAATACGACACACTGGGAGACCCCTCAAAGGCTGTGGGCAGAGGAGCAGACGGGTTATACGACACACTGGGAGACCACTCAAAGCCTGCGGGCAGAGGAGCAGATGAGTAATACGACACACTGGGAGACCCCTCAAAGGCTGCGGGCAGAGGAGCAGATGGGTTATACGACACACTGGGAGACCCCTCAAAGGCTGGGGGCACTGGTGGAGACGGGTTATACAACACACTGGGAGGCCCCTCAAAGGCTGGGGGCAGAGGGGCAGATGGGTTATACAACACAATGGGAGACCCCTCAAAGGCTTGGGGCAGAGGAGCAGACAGGTTATATGACTCACTGTGAGACCCCTCAAAGGCCTGGGCTGAGGAGCAGATGGGCTATACGACACACTGGGAGACCCCCTCAAAGGCTGGGGGCAGAGGAGCAGACAGGTTATACAACACACTGGGAGACCCCTCAAAGGCTGATGGCAGAGGAGCAGACGGGTTAGACGAAACACTGGGAGACCCCTCAAAGGCTGATGGCAGAGGAGCAGACAGGTTATAGGACACACTGGGAGACCCCTCAAAGGCTGCGGGCAGAGGAGCAGATGGGTTATATGACAGACCGGGAGACTCATCAAAGACAGGGGGCATAGGAGCAGACGGGTTATACGACACACTGGGAGACCCCACAAAGTGTCAGCCAGAGGAGCAGATGGGTTCTACGGCACACTGGGAGACCCCTCAAAGGCTGGGGGAAGAGGAGCAGACGGGTTATACGACACGCTGGGCGATCCCTCAAAGGGTGAGGCCAGAGGAGCAGATGGGTTATACGACAAACTGGGAGACCATCTCAAAGGCTAGGGACAGAGAGGCAGATGGGTTATACGACACACTGGAGACCACTCAAAGCCTGGGGACAGAGGAGCAGATGGTTTATACGACACACTGGGAGACACCTCAAAGGCTGGGGACAGAGGAGCAGATGGGTTATACGTCACACTGGAAGACCCATCAAAGTGTGGGGGAGGAGGAACAGACAGGTTATACGACACACTAGGAGACCCCTCAAAGGCTGGGGGCAGAGGAGCAGATGGTTTATACGACACACTAGGAGACCCCTCAAAGGCTCGGGCAGAGGAGCAGACGGGTTATACGACACACTGGGAGACCCATCAAAGCATGCGGGCAGAGGAACAGATGAGTAATACGACACACTGGGAGACCCCTCAAAGGCTGCGGGCAGAGGAGCAGATGGTTTATACGACACACTAGCAGACCCCTCAAAGGCTCGGGGCAGAGGAGCAGACGGGTTATACGACACACTGGGAGACCACTCAAAGCCTGCGGGCAGAGGGGCAGATGGGTTATACAACACACTGGGAGACCCCTCAAAGGTTGGGGGCAGAGGAGCAGACAGGTTATAGGAAACACTAGTAGACTCCTCAAAGGCTTGGGGCAGAGGAGCAGACGGGTTATATGACTCACTGTGAGACCCCTCAAAGGCCTGGGCTGAGGAGCAGATGGGCTATACGACACACTTGGAGACCCCCTCAAAGGCTGGGGGCAGAGGAGCAGACAGGTTATACCACACACTGGGAGACCCCTCAAAGGGTGGGGGAGGAGGAACAGACGGGTTATAGGACACAGTGGGAGACCCCTCAAAGGCTGCGGGCAGAGGAGCAGATGGGTTATACGCCAGACTGGGAGACTCCTCAAAGACAGGGGGCAGAGGAGCAGACGGGTTATTCGACACACTGGGAGACCCCACAAAGAGTGGGCCAGAGGAGCAGATGGGTTATACGGCACACTGGGAGATCCCTCAAAGGCTGGAGGAAGAAGAGCAGACAGGTTATACGTCATGATGGGAGACCCCTCAAAGGGTGGGGACAGAGGAGCAGATGGGCTATACGACACACTGGGAGACCCCTCAAAGGCTAGGGACAGAGGAGCAGATGGGTTATGCGACACACTGGGAGACCCCTCAAAGGCTGGGGACAGAAGAGCAGATGGGTGATACAACACACTAGGAGACCCCCTCAAAGGCTGGGGGCAGAGGAGCAGATGGGTTATACAACAAACTGGGAGACTCCTCAAAGGCTGCGGGCAGAGGAGCAGACTGGTGATACGACACACTGGGAGACCCCTCAAAGGCTGATGGCAGAGGAGCAGACGGGTTATACGACACACTGGGAGATCCCTCAAAGGCTGTGGACAGAGGAGCAGATGGGTAATACGACACACTGGGAGACCCCTCAAAGGCTGGGGGCGGAGGAGCAGACGAGTAATACGACACACTGGGAGACCCCTCAAAGGCTGGGGGCAGAGGAGCAGATGGGTTATACGACACACTGGGAGACCCCTCAAAAGCTGGGGGCAGAGGAGCAGACGGGTTATACGACACACTGGGAGATCCCTTAAAGGCTGGGGGCAGAGGAGGAGATGGGTTATACGACACACTGGGAGACCCCTCAAAGGCTGGGGGCAGAGGAGCAGACGGGTTATACGTCACACTGGGAGACCCATCAAAGGCTGCGGGCAGAGGAGCAGACAGGTTATACGTCACACTGGGAGACCCCTCAAAGGCTTGGGGCAGAGGAGCAGACCGGTTATCCGACACACTGGGAGACCCCTCAAAGGCCTGGGCAGACTAGCAGACGGGTTATATGACACACTAGGAGGCCCCTCAAAGGGTGGGGGCAGGGGAACAGACAGGTTATATGACACACGCAGAGACCCCCCTAAGGCTCGGGGCATAGGCGCAGACGGGATATATGACACAGGCGGAGATGCCTCAAAGGCCCCATGGGGGCAGAGGAGCAGACAGGTTATACGATACACTGGGAGACCCCTCAAAGGCTGGGGAGCAGACGGGTTATACAACACACTGGAAGACCCCTCAAATGGTGGGGGCAGAGGAGGAGACGGGTTATACGACACACTGGGAGACCCTCAAAGGGTGGGGGCAGAGGAGCAGACGGGTTATAGGACACACTGGGAGACCCCTCAAAGGCTGGGGGCAGAGGAGCAGACGGGATATAGGACACACTGGGAGACCCCACAAAGGCTAGGGGCCGAGGAGCAGATGGGTTATACGACACACTGGGAGACCCCTCAAAGGCTGGTGGCAGAGGAGAAGACGGGTTATACGAAACACTGGGAGACCCTTCAAAGGCTGGGGCAGAGGAGCAGACGGGTTATACGTCACATTGGGAGACCCCTGAAAGGCTGATGGCAGAGAAGCAGACGGGTTATAGGACACACTGGGAGACCCCTCAAAGGCTGCGGGCAGAGGAGCAGATGGGTTATATGACAGACTAGGAGACTCCTCAAAGACAGGGGCAGAGGAGCAGACGGGTTATACGGCACACTTGGAGACCACTCAAAGGCTGGGGGATGAGGAACAGACGGGTTATGTGACACGCTGGGAGACCACTCAAAGGCTAGGGACAGAGGAGCAGATGGGTTATACAACACACTGGGAGACCCCTCAAAGGCTAGGGACAGAGGAGCAGATGGGTTATACGAAACACTGGGAGACCCCTCAAAGGCTGGGGACAGAGGAGCAGATGGGATATACGACACACTGGGAGACCCCTCAAAGGCTGGGGACAGGGGAGCAGACAGGTTATACGACACACTAGGAGACCCCTCAAATGCTGGGGGCAGAGGAGCAGACGGGTTATACAACAAACTGGGAGACCCCTCAAAGGCTATGGGAAGAGAAGCAGAGGGGTAATACGACACACTGGGAGACCCCTCAAAGGCTGATGGCAGAGGAGCAAACGGGCTATACAACACACTGAGAGACCCCTCAAAGGCTGGGGACAGAGGAGCAGACGGGTAATAGGACACACTGGGAGACCCCTCCAAGGCTGGGGGCGGAGGAGCAGACGGGTAATACGACACACTGGGAGACTCAAAGGCTGGGGGCAGAGGAGCAGACGGGTTCTACGACACACTGGGAGACCCCTCAAAGTCTGGGGCAGAGGAGCAGATGGGCTATACAACACACTGGGAGACCCTTCAAAGTTGGGGGCAGAGGAGCAGACAGGTTATACAACACAATGGGAAACCCCTCAAAGGACTCGGCAGAGTAGCAGAAGGGATATAAGACACACTGGGAGACCCCTCACAGGGTGGGGGCAGAGGAGCAGACGTGTTATACGACACACGCAGAGACCCCTCCAAGGCTGGGGATATAGGAGCAGATGGGTTATATGACACACGCGGAGACCCCTCAAAGGCTGAGGGTAGAGGAGCAGACGAGTTATATGATACACTGGGAGACCCCTCAAAGGCTGGGGAGTAGACGGGTTATACGACACACTGGGAGACCCCTCGAAGGGTGGGGCAAAGGAGCATATGGGTTATAGGACACACTGGGAGACCCTCAAAGGGTGGGGGCAGAGGAGCAGACGGGATGTATGACACACGCAGAGACCCCACAAAGGGAGCAGACGGGCTATACAACACACTGGGAGACCCCTCAAAGTCTGGGGCAGAGGAGCAGACGGGGTATACGACACGCTGGGAGACCCCTCAAAGCTGGGGACAGAGGAGCAGACAGGTTATATGACACAATGAGAGGCCCCTCAAAGGCCTCGGCAGAGTAGCAGAAGGGATATACGACACACTGGGAGACCCCTCAAAGGCTGGGGGCAGAGGAGCAGATGGGTTATACGACACACTGGGAGACCCCTCAAAGCTGGGGGCAGAGGAGCAGACGGGTTATATGACACACTGGGAGACCCCTCAAAGGCTTGGGGCAGAGGAGCAGACAGGTTATACGACACACTGGGAGACCCCTCAAAGGGTGGGGGCAGAGGAGCAGACGGGTTATACGACACACGCAGAGACCCCTCCGAGGCTGGGGATATAGGAGCAGATGGGTTATATGACACACGCGGAGACCCCTCAAAGGCTGGGGGTAGAGGAGCAGACGAGTTATATGATACACTGGGAGACCCCTCAAAGGCTGGGGAGCAGACGGGTTATACGAGACACTGGGAGACCCCTCAAAGGGTGGGGGCAAAGGAGCAGATGGGTTATACGACACACTGGGAGACCCTCAAAGGGTGGGGGCAGAGGAGCAGACAGGATGTATGACACACACGGAGACCCCTCAAAGGCTTGATGCAGAGGAGCAGACGGGTTATAGGACAAACTGGGAGACCAATCAAGGGCTGGGGGCAGAGGAGCAGAAGGGTTATAGGACACACTGGGAGAACCCACAAAGGCTGGGGGCAGAGGAGCAGAAGGGTTATAGGACACACTGGGAGAACCCACAAAGGCTGGGGCAGAGGAGCAGACGGGTTATACGACACATTGAGAGACTTCTCAAAGGCTGGGGGCAGAGGAGCAGACAGGTTATAAGACTCACTGGGAGACCCCTCAAAGGCTGGGGGCAGAGGAGCAGATGGGTTATACGACACACTGGGAGACCCCTCAATGGCTGGGGGCAGAGGAGAAGACTGGTTATACGACACACTTGGAGACTCCTCAAAGGCTGTGGGCAGAGGAGCAGATGGGTTATACTACACGCTGGGAGACCCCTTAACGGCTGGGGGCAGAGGAGCAGACGGATTATACCACACACTGGGAGACACCTCAAAGGCTGGGGCAGAGGAGCAGACGGGTTATACCACACATTGGGAGACCCCTCAAAGGGTGGGGGAGGAGGAACAGACGGGTTATAGGACACAGTGCAAGACCCTCAAAGGCTGCGGGCAGAGGAGCAGATGGGTTATACGCCAGACTGCGAGACTCCTCAAAGACAGGGGGCAGAGGAGCAGACGGGTTATACGACACACTGGGAGACCCCACAAAGTGTGGGCCAGAGGAGCAGATGGGTTATATGGCACACTGGGAGACCCCTCAAAGGCTGGGGGAAGAGGAGCAGACGGGTTATACTACACGCTGGGAGACCCCTCAAAGGGTGGGGGCAGAGAAGCAGATGGGTTATATGACACACTGGGAGACCCCTCAAAGGCTAGGGACAGAGGAGCAGATGGATTACGCGACACACTGGGAGACCCCTCAAAGGCTAGGGACAGAGGAGCAGACGGGTTATAGGACACACTGGGAGAACCCACAAAGGCTGGGGGCAGAGGAGCAGAAGGGTAATACGACACTCTGGGAGACCCCTCAAAGGCTGGTGGTAGAGGAGAAGACAGGTTATAAGACACACTGGGAGACCACTCAAAGGCTGGGGCAGAGGAGCAGATGGGTTATATGTCACACTGGGAGACCCCTCAAAGGCTGCGGGCAGAGGAGCAGATTGTAGGAGAGTAGGATCTCCTTCACATGGGTACCCCCACTTTTTGCTGATGCTTCACTGTTTTTCGACATTAGTCTGGCTGGGGCCCTGCTAATCAGAACCCCAGCCTAGCTGCTTCCTCTCTAAAATGGTTTCCATGTGCCTTAGGCCCATCACTGATTGGGATCTGGAGTGCCCTTATAAGTCCCTAGTATATGGTATACTATGTACCAAGGGCATAGGTACCTCAGAGGCCTGCCAGGGGCTGCAGCATGTATTATGCCACCCCTGGAAGGCCATCCAAACTGACACCACAGGTCTGCTACTGCAGCCTGGGTAAGGTGGTGCATGCACCTCTTACTGTGATATAGGTTACCTATATCACGAAATACATACACACATATAAACCTATAAGTCACTCCTAAGGCAGGCCTTATCAATCCTAAAGGCAGAGTGCATGGTTCCTATGTGAGAGGGTGCCCCTGCATGAGCAGGGCCCCTCTGCAGCGTTCGGAGACCATCTCTGATGCTGTTTGTAGTGCAGCCTGACCATATACTCTTAAGCGCATTATATCCTCGCGGTAAAATGCTAACTTTGGAATGGCAGCACCTAAACATGTCGTGTTTGGTGTCAAACATCTTGGAATACTACCCCCACCAATCCTGGCGGCGGGGTAGCATTCCACCCTTCTAGAGGGAAAGACATGTTAACTCTGACGAGTCCGGTAACTTCTTTCCAGAGCCCTGGCATCACAAAATGGATGCTGCTGCCACAGACACGAGTCTGGCCTCCTGCTGCTGGACGAAACTCCGGCAGGGGAGGCCTGGACAATAGGTTTCCTGTCCCAGGGAGGTGTGACCACCTCCCCAGACAGGATAATGTGTATTGGGGCTGGGCGGGAGCACTTTGGGTGCTTTGAAGTCCTGCACTGGGGGCACATTTGGTGTCCCTGTGCATACCCCAGTTCAAACCGGATCAGGGGCTTGCAGCCCCTGCTTTGGCGCGAACTGGACAAAGGGAAAGGGGTGTAGCCACCCCTCTGCCCTCACCCACCCATAGGTGGGGCCACAGAGTAGGCCAACCCCTATTTTTAGAATAAAGGTAGGAACCCAGTCCTTAGGACTTTAGATTATACCTGGACGAAACTCTGAAACTGAATCCTGGACCTTCGACGCTCTACGACAAGATTAGAGGACTGAAGAATCTCCCTTGGGGTCAAGGAGTGACTCCCCTGCTTGGCAGGCACCAAAGAAGCATCTGTCTGGTTCGCATTTCTGAAGCTCCCGTCAGACGCCGAAGTCATCGCATCACCAGAGGTGGATTCTCAGACTTCCCCGAGGCTACCCTGAGTCCCCAGCAAAGCTGAGGCCCGTGGCTATCGTGGGTGACTTAAGACCGTGACCCCTGGACACCGAGCACATTTTCAAGTGCATCCTCTTCTGGGTCTTCCAAGAAGTCGTGCTTTGGGCTCCGAGTAGCCCTAGCCTCCAGCACCACCTGCACCGAAGATCACTGGCCCTCACTCCACGAGTGTCCTGTAAGCCAGATCCACGTGCGGCGTCACAAGGCTCCTTCGCGGTCGCTAGCCCGTTGGCTAGTAGCCCTTAACGAAGGCCAATCCTTTTCTAACTTGCCATCCTGGTTGCTCCAGGTCTGCCCTCACCTACCCTCGCTGGGTGAGTTCCACAGACCTTGCTGGTCTGCACCATCGACGATCTACATCTTCACCGAGTCTTGCCGTTGCCAAGGCTTGTTGGGTCCAATCCGGTCGCCGACACCTCAGCACTCGACAGACATCGTGTACCAGCCCGAATCCTGCTCCTGGTTGCCGACAACGCCTCCTGGACCTTGTGGCTGAAGAGTCAAGACGACCGTCAACGCACCTGAAGCACTCGACATCGGTGGGCATCTGTCCATCGCCTCCCTGGTCACTGGCTAGTGACCCAGACTCTGTCCCCTCTGCTTTCAGGTTCTTCAGAACTCCGATCCACTCTTGGATCCACCCGGACACTTTTCTCTTGGCCGCCAGCAGCACTTTGCAGCAGATCGCCATTCGAATCGACGACGAAACCCGACCCCGAAAGGCACCTATGCACCCGGCTTCCCTGGGTGAGGTAACACGAGTACTCCGGTGCTCCCATGGGTAGAGACTCTTCAAAGTCCTAGATCTCAAAGGGTTTTGTCCTAGTCCTCTTTTCAGTGTCCCTTTTCTCTAATTTCCCGATCACGACTTTCTCCATAGAAGTCAACGGCGTATCGCGGTTGGGTATTTACACTGCACGCGTCTCCCGTGGGTCCCCTGTGTCACTACCTTGGGTGGTTCCTTGTGGTCCAAGCACTTCTAGAGGCTCTAGGCCTAGTGTCTAGTTCAGTCGTGGTTCGCATACCACTTTATTGGTATATGGTTTGAGTACGCCCCTAGGGCCCAAACGTGTATTTGTGCTATTACTGTGATTTAATAACTTCTAACTTATGTACTTGAACTCTAGCCTCATAAAGAGACTAGAGGGGTGTGTTTAGCAATAAATACATATATTTTGAATATATACCTGGTGTGGTGCTCTTTCATTTGGTCACTCAAGAGATTATAGACTGGTAAAACAAGCTGCTTTACATTCCTTCAAGACTTAGCCTGAAGGCTGCTCTCCATAGCTACCACTAGGATAGCTTTCAATAAGGTTGTCTTTAACCTATCTCCAATAAGGGGTTGTTTGGACTGGTGCAAGGTGCCCACTATAATTAGTGGACAGCATATGCCAGGCCAACTTCTCACATTGGTGTGCAGCGTGTGGGATTCCAGCTTGCTATTGTTTTACCAGATAATCTCAATTGAATTGATCAACTGAAAACCACTAAAGGTACCTAAGGTACATATAATTTAAGCTTAGAATACAGTAAGTTCTACTGAACTTAGAGTTGTGTGTTAAGGGATAGCACAACCCTTTCTACAACTCAAGAGAGTTTAGTAGGCCACACTAGAGTAGGTAGTGCATACACCACACCACACTAGTAATGTCTTTAAGGGCAGGATCCAAAGAATCCTTGCAGGAAGCCATTGAGCTTCCACCCTCCAAGTATGATACACTCCCATTCTTGGAATTGAGAGCTTTATGTAACTTGAGAAAAATAAGGACAGGGCAAAGCCCCACCACCCAACACCTCAAGGAGCTGTTGGTGGCTTATGACCTTAGTAAGCCTGTAGGGACTGAAGGGGTAGGAGCTGAGGGTGGGGCAGACGAAGAGGACGAGGCTAGGGGTACCAATACCCCCAGCCCCCCCTCTGAAACTGGCCAGGAGGGTGACAATGACCCTGACCTGGAAAACCCAATCCCTCCTGTGGATGATGATGAGGATGATCAAGATGATGCCCTCTTTGTCCCCCAGGAAGGATTAAGAGTGTGCCCAGGAAGTCTAGATCTCCTTCTCAGGAGTCTAACCACTCTGGCACCTCTATAGGGAGCTCTGTCTCATCTCACAGGAGGGAATCCTCTCATGAGAGGAGAACCAGACTGGTACAGTATGAGGAAACTCAGCTGGAGATCAGAAAAAGCAATTGGCTTTAGATAGGGAATCCCTAGATCTCCTTAGAGAGAGAAGAAAGTTGGGACTAGAGTCCCATGGTGGCAGCCATGTCCCTAGAGACAGGGAAAGGTCCTATGACCATAGGAACCTGAGCAAGATTGTCCCTCCCTACCAGAGTGGGGATGATATCCACAAATGGATAACTGCTTTAGAGAGGGCCTGTAAAGTACAGAAGGTCCCTCAGGAGCAGTGGGCAGCAATCTTGTGGCTCTCCTTTGCTGACAAAGGTAGAGATAAGCTCCTCACTGTTAGAGAGGAGGATGCTGATAATTACAAGGTCTTGAAGAGTGCTCTTATTGATGGGTTTGGCCTAACCACTGAACAGTACAGGTTGAAGTTCAGAGACACCCAAAAGCACAGACTCAAGACTGGGTAGACTATGTGGATTGTTCTGCCAAGGCTCTGGAAGGCTGGTTGATGGGCAGTAAGGTGTGTGACTTCTCAGGATTGTACAATCTGATAATGAGGAGCAGATTCTTAATAACTGTCAAAATCAGCTGTTGCATCAATACCTGGTAGACTCTGATCTGACCTCTCCCCAAGAATTGGGAAAGAAGGCAGACAAATGGGTCAGAACCAGGGTGAAGCAGAAGGTACAGAACCAAGGTGGGGAAACCAAGAAGCAAGATGCTAAGAACTCTGACAAGGGTGGGGAGAAGGGTAAAGATCAAAAGTCTTCATCAGGCCCCCAAAAATCTTCTTCTGGTGGGGATTCACAGTCTACCAAAGGGAAAGGCCAAAGAAAACCATGGTGCAAGGTCTGTAAGCAAAAGACCCACTGGACCAGTGATTGCACCAAGTCCAAAGACTCCAGTCCAGCACCCACCAATGCCCCTAAGGTACCTGTTCCCCCTAGTACAGTTGGTGGAAGTGCTCCAGCAAAGGGTTTAGTAGGGTTCACCCTGGGAACTGAGTTGGGCTCTGACTTAGTCAGAGAACTGACTCAGGCTGTGTTAGTCTGTGATGGAGGCATGGATGTGACCTCCACTGTGAGTCCCAGTAATCTGGGCAAGTACAGACAACAGCCTTTAATCAATGGACGTGAGGCTTTGGCATTTAGGGACACAGGGGCAAGTGTCACAATGGTGACACAAGACCTTGTGCTACCTGGGCAAGTTATGCTTGGTGAGATGTACCAAGTGACCAATGCTAGCAATGTCAGAACAGACCATACTCTGGCAGTTGTTAACTTCTCCTGGGGAGGGGTAACTGGCCTTAAGAAGTTTGTGGTAAGTGCAAACCTACCAGTCGAATGCTTGCTTGGCAATGACTTAGAGACTTCTGCTTGGGCAGAAGTGGAGCTCAGGACCCATGCAGAAATGCTGGGGATCCCTGCAGATGTGTTTGCTGTGACCAGGTCACAAGCCAAAATGTCTAGCACTGAACAGGCCTTGGATTCTGGAAGAATGGACCAAGTGCCTTCCAAGAGGAGGAGCAGTAGGGTTAAGGCAGTGCCTTCCCCTTGGCTCAGGAGGAAGATCAGTCCCTTGAGGGGGATGATCTCAGCCCTGAAGAAGGAACTGTCCCAGAGGAACTTGAACCTGACCAGGTTGAGTTCTTGGGGACAGGGGGACCTTCTAGGGCAGATCTGAGCCAGGAGCAGCAGAGCTGCCCCTCCTTGAAACCCTCAGACAGCAAGCTGCTGCTGAGGCTGCTGGGAAAGCTAGTGGTCCCCATACAGTGTATTGGGATGATGGACTCCTGTACTCAGAGAGTAGAGACCCCAAGCCTGGTGCTACCAGGAGGTTGGTAATACCTTTGAAGTTCAGGGGCTTCCTATTGACCCTAGCCCATGATATTCCCTTAGCAGGTCACCTGGGCCAGAACAAGACTTGGGACAGAATTGTCCCTCACTTTCACTGGCCCCACATGTCTGAAGACAGTAAGGAGTTTTGTCGCTCCTGTGTAACCTGCCAAGCCAGTGGCAAAGCAGGTGGCACTACAAAGGCCCCCTGATACCACTACCTGTGGTGGGGGTGCCCTTTGAAAGGGTAGGGATTGACATTGTTGGTCCCATGGATCCCCAAACAGCCTCTGGGCACAGGTTTATCCTGGTGGTAGTGGATCATGCCACCAGGTACCCAGAAGCTATTCCCCTCAGGACCACTACAGCACCTGTGGTGGCAAGGGCCCTCCTGGGAATCTTCTCAAGAGTGGGCTTTCCTAAGGAGGTAGTCTCAGACAGGGGTGCTAACTTCATGTCTGGGTACTTAAAAGCAATGTGGAAGGAGTGTGGAGTGACTTATAAGTTCACCACACCTATCACCCACAATGCAATGGTTTAGTTGAGAGATTCAACAAAACCTTGAAGGGCATGATTAAAGGGCTCCCAGAAAAGCTTAGGCGTAGATGGGACATACTCTTGCCCTGCCTTTTATTCGCATATAGGGAGGTGCCTCAGAAGGGGGTTGGTTACAGCCCTTTTGAACTTCTGTTTGGCCACCCTGTGAGGGGTCCACTGTGCTTGGTGAAGGAAGGATGGGAGTTACCTCTCAAGCCCCCAAAGCAAGATATAGTGGACTATGTACTTGGTCTCCGCTCCAGGATGGCTGAGTACATGAAAAGGCAACCAAAAACCTTGAGGCTAGCCAGAAACTTCAAAAGGCCTGGCATGACCAAAAGGCTGTTCTGACTGTTTACCAGCCAGGACAGAAGGTGTGGGTGTTGGAGCCAGTGGCCCCAGCAGCTCTCCAAGATAAATGGAGTGGACCCCACACTATTGTTGAGCAGAAGGGTGAGGTCACTTATTTAGTAGACCTAGGAACACCCAGGAGTCCCCACAGGGTTCTCCATGTCAACAGGTTAAAACCATATGTGGACAGGGCAGACATGGGCTTGCTCATGGCTACTGATGAAGGGCAGGAGGAAGAGAGTGACCCACTCCCTGACCTGCTCTCACAGAATCCTGACGATGGGTCAGTTGATGGTGTAGCCTTGGCAGGCAGCCTCACTACCCAGCAACAAGCTGATTGCAGGCAAGTCCTCAATCAGTTTAGACATATGTTTTCACTGACACCCAGTCAGACCACCTGGTGCACTCATGAAGTGGACACTGGGGACAGTCTGCCTATTAAAAACAAGATTTATAGGCAACCTGACCATGTCAGGGACTGTATCAGGACTGAAGTCCAGAAAATGTTGGAATTGGGAGTAATTGAACCCTCAGATAGCCCTTGGGCTAGTCCAGTAGTCCTTGTACCGAAACCTCACACCAGTGGTGGAAAAAGAGAGATGAGGTTTTGTGTAGACTACAGGGGTCTCAATGCAGTCACTAGGACTGATGCCCATCCAATACCCAGGGCAGATGAGCTCATAGATACTTTGGCCTCTGCCAAATATCTCAGCACATTTGACCTAACAGCTGGCTACTGGCAGATCAGACTAGCTGATACTGCAAAGCCCAAAACAGCATTCTCAACCCCTAGTGGACATTATCAATTTGTGGTAATGCCCTTTGGTCTGAAGAATGCACCTGCCACTTTCCAGAGGTTGGTGAACACAGTTCTCACAGGACTGGAAGCCTATAGTGCAGCTTATCTAGATGATATTGCTGTCTTTAGCTCCACCTGGGAGGATCACCTGGTCCACCTCAGGAATGTTTTACAGGCCCTGCAAAAGGCAGGCCTGACTATCAAGGCCACTAAGTGCCAGATAGGGCAGAGTCAGGTTGTGTACCTGGGCCACCTTGTGGGTGGAGGCCAGGTTCAACCTTTGCAGAGCAAGATCCAGACCATCATGGACTGGACTGCTCCCACTACCCAGACTCAGGTGAGAGCCTTCTTAGGCCTGACTGGGTACTATAGGAGATTTGTCAAGGGGTATGGATCAATAGTGACACCCTTGAATGACTTAACTTCTAAGAAAATGCCCAAAAGGTTCAGTGGACAGTTAGCTGTCAAAAGGCATTTGATGACCTCAAGCAGGCCATGTGCACTGCTCCAATTCTGCAGAGTCCTGATTACTCCAAGAAGTTCATTGTTCAAACTGATGCATCTGAATTGGGGGTAGGGGCTGTACTGTCACAATTGAATGAAGAAGGTCAGGATCAGCCAGTAGCTTTTATTAGCAGAAGGCTGACCCCTAGAGAGAAACGTTGGTCAGCCATAGAGAGGGAGGCCTTTGCTGTGGTCTGGGCTCTGAAGAAGTTGAGGCCATACTTGTTTGGTACACACTTCCTGGTTCAGACAGACCATAAGCCCCTCTTATGGCTAAAACAAATGAAGGGTGAAAACCCCAAACTGCTTAGGTGGTCCATTTCCCTACAGGGGATGGACTTTACAGTGGAACATAGGCCTGGGAGTAACCATGCGAATGCAGATGGACTCTCTAGGTATTTCCACTTAGAACATGAAGACTTAACTGGGCAAGGTTAGTTTAATGTCCCTACGTTTGGGGGGTTGTGTAGGAGAGTAGGATCTGCTTCACATGGGTACCCCCACTTTTGCTGATGCTTCACTGTTTTTCGACATTAGTCTGGCTGGGGCCCTGCTAATCAGAACCCCAGCCTAGCTGCTTCCTCTCTAAAATGGTTTCCATGTGCCTTAGGCCCATCACTGATTGGGATCTGGAGTGCCCTTATAAGTCCCTAGTATATGGTATACTATGTACCAAGGGCATAGGTACCTCAGAGGCCTGCCAGGGGCTGCAGCATGTATTATGCCACCCCTGGAAGGCCATCCAAACTGACACCACAGGTCTGCTACTGCAGCCTGGGTAAGGTGGTGCATGCACCCCTTACTGTGATATAGGTTACCTATATCACGAAATACATACACACATATAAACCTATAAGTCACTCCTAAGGCAGGCCTTATCAATCCTAAAGGCAGAGTGCATGGTTCCTATGTGAGAGGGTGCCCCTGCATGAGCAGGGCCCCTCTGCAGCGTTCGGAGACCATCTCTGATGCTGTTTGTAGTGCAGCCTGACCATATACTCTTAAGCGCATTATATCCTCGCGGTAAAATGCTAACTTTGGAATGGCTGCACCTAAACATGTCGTGTTTGGTGTCAAACATCTTGGAATACTACCCCCCGCCAATCCTGGCGGCGGGGGTAGCATTCCACCCTTCTAGAGGAAAGACATGTTAACTCTGACGAGTCCGGTAACTTCTTTCCAGAGCCCTGGCATCACAAAATGGATGCTGCTGCCACAGACACGAGTCTGGCCTCCTGCTGCTGGACGAAACTCCGGCAGGGAGGCCTGGACAATAGGTTTCCTGTCCCAGGAGGTGTGACCACGTCCCCAGACAGGATAATGTGTATTGGGGCTGGGCGGGAGCACTTTCGGGTGCTTTGAAGTCCTGCACTGGGGGCACATTTGGTGTCCCTGTGCATACCCCAGTTCAAGCCAGATCAGGGGCTTGCAGCCCCTGCTTTGGCGCGAACTGGACAAAGGGAAAGGGGTGTAGCCACCCCTCTGCCCTGACCCTCCCATAGGTGGGGCCACAGAGTAGTCTAACCCCTATTTTTAGAATAAAGGTAGGAACCCAGTCCTTAGGACTTTAGATTATACCTGGATGAAACTCTGAAACTGAATCCTGGACCTTCGACGCTCTACGACAAGATTAGAGGACTGAAGAATCTCCCTTGGGGTCAAGGAGTGACTCCCCTGCTTGGCAGGCACCAAAGAAGCATCTGTCCGGTTCGCATTTCTGAAGCTCCGTCGGACGCCGAAGTCATCGCATCACCAGAGGTGGATTCTCAGACTTCACCGAGGCTACCCTGAGTCCCCAGCAAAGCTGAGGCCTGTGGCTATCGTGGGTGACTTGAGACCGTGACCCCTGGACACCGAGCACATTTGCAAGTGCATCCTCTTCTGGGTCTCCCAAGAAGTCATGCTTTGGGCTCCGAGTAGCCCTAGCCTCCAGCACCACCTGCACCGAAGATCACTGGCCCCCACTCCACGAGTGTCCTGTAAGCCAGCTCCACGTGCGGCGTCACGAGGCTCCTTCGCGGTCGCTAGCCCGTTGGCTTGTAGCCCTTAATGAAGGCCAATCCTTTTCTTACTTGGCATCCTCGTTGCTCCAGGCCTGCCCTCACTTACCCTTGCTGGGTGAGTTCCACAGACCTTGCTGGTCTGCACCATCGACGATCTACATCTTCACCGAGACTTGCCGTTGCCAAGGCTTGTTGGGTCCAATCCGGTCGCCGACACCTCAGCACTCGACAGACATCGTGTACCAGCCCGAATCCTGCTCCTGGTCGCCGACAACACCTCCTGGACCTCGTGGCTGAAGAGTCAAGACGACCGTCAACGCACCTGAAGCACTCGACATCAGTGGGCATCTGTCCATCGCCTTCCTGGTCACTGGCTAGTGACCCAGACTCTGTCCCCTCTGCTTTCAGGTTCACTCAGAACTCTGATCCACTCTTGGATCCACCCGGACACTTTTCTCTTGGCCGCCAGCAGCACTTTGCAGCAGATCGCCATTCGAATCGGCGACGAAACCCGACCCCGAAAGGCACCTATGCACCCGGCTTCCCTGGGTGAGGTAACCACGAGTACTCCGGTGCTGCTGTGGGTAGAGACTCTTCAAAGTCCTAGATCTCAAAGGGTTTTGTCCTAGTCCTCTTTTAAGTGTCCCTTTTCTCTATTTTCCCGATCCCGACTTTCTCCATAGAAGTTAACGGCGTATCGCGGTTGTGTATTTACACTGCACGCGTCTCCCGTGGGTCCCCTGTGTCACTACCTTGGGTGGTTCCTTGTGGTCCAAGCACTTTTAGAGGCTCTAGGCCTAGTGTCTAGTTCAGTCGTGGTTCGCATACCACTTTATTGGTATATGGTTTGAGTACGCCCCTAGGGCCCAAACGTGTATTTGTGCTATTACTGTGAATTAATAACTTATAACTTATGTACTTCGAACTCTAGCCTCATAAAGAGACTAGAGGAGTGTGTTTAGCAATAAATACATATATTTTGAATATATACCTGGTGTGGTGCTCTTTCATTTGGTCACTCAAGAGATTATAGACTGGTAAAACAAGCTGCTTTACATTCCTTCAAGACTTAGCCTGAAGGCTGCTCTCCATAGCTACCACTAGGATAGCTTTCAATAAGGTTGTCTTTAACCTATCTCCAATAAGGGGTTGTTTGGACTGGTGCAAGGTGCCCACTATAATTAGTGGACAGCATATGCCAGGCCAACTTCTCACACAGATGGGTTATGCGACAAACTGGGAGACCCCTCAAAGGCTAGGGACAGAGGAGCAGACGGGTTATACGACACACTGGGAGACCCCACAAAGTGTGGGCCAGAGGAGCAGATGGGTTATACGGCACACTGGGAGACCCCTTAAAGGCTGGGGGAAGAGGAGCAGACGGGTTATACAACACGCTAGGACACCACTCAAAGGGTGGGGCCAGAGGACCAGATGGGTTATACGAGAAACTGGGAGACCCCTCAAAGGCTAGGGACAGTTGAGCAGATGGGTTATACGACACACTGGAGACCCCTCAAAGGCTGGGGACAGAGGAGCAGACGGGTTATATGATACACTGGGAGACCCCTCAAAGGCTGGGGTTGCAGACGGGTTATAGGACACACTGGGAGACCCCTCAAAGGGTGGGGGCAGAGGAGCAGATGGGTTATATGACACACTGGGAGACCCTCAAAGGGTGGGGGCAGAGGAGCAGATCAGTTATATGATACACTGGGAGACCCCTCAAAGGGTGGGGGCAGAGGAGCAGATGGGTTATATGACACACGCAGAGACCCCTCAAAGGCTGGAGGGAGCAGACGGGTTATAGGACACACTGGCAGACCCCTCAAAGGCTGGGGGCAGAGGAGCAGACGGGTTATAGGACACACTGGGAGAACCCACGAAGGCTCGGGTTAGAGGAGCAGACGGGTAATACGACACACTGGGAGACCCCTCAAAGGCTGGGGCAGAGGAGCAGATGGGTTATACGACAGACTGGGAGACTCCTCAAAGACAGGGGGCAGACGAGCAGACGGGTTATACGACACACTGGGAGACCCCACAAAGTGTGGGCCAGAGGAGCAGATGGGTTATACGGCACACTGGGAGACCCCTCAAAGGCTGGGGGAGGAGGTGCAGACGGGTTATACGACACGCTGGGAGACCCCTCAAAGGGTGGGGCCAGAGGAGCAGATGGGTTATATGACAAACTGGTAGACCTCTCAAAGTCTAGGGACAGAGGAGCAGATGGGTTATACGACACACTGGAGACCCCTCAAAGGCTGGGGACAGAGGAGCAGATGGGTTATACGACACACTGGGAGACACCTTAAAGGGTGGGGGAGGAGGAACAGACGGGTTATACGACACACTAGGAGACCCCTCAAAGGCTGGGGGCAGAGGAGCAGACAGGTTATACAACACACTGGGAGACCCCTCAAAGGCTGGGGGCAGAGGAGCAGACGGGTTATACGACACACTGGGAGACCCCTCAAAGGCTGGGGGCAGAGGAGGAGACGGGTTATACGACACACTGGGAGACCCCTCAAAGGCTGTGGGCAGAGGAGCAGACGGGTTATAAGACACACTGTAAGACCCCTAGAAGGCTGGGGGCAGAGGAGCAGCCGGGTTATACGACACACTGGGAGACCCCTCAAAGGCTTGGGGCAGAGGAGCAGTCGGGCTATACGACACATTGGGAGACCCCTCAAAGGCCTGGGCTGAGGTGCAGATGGGTTATACGACACACTGGGAGACCCCCTCAAAGGGTGGAGGAGGAGGAGCAGACAGGATATACAACACACTGGGAGACCCCGCAAAGGCTGATGGCAGAGGAGCAGACGGGTTATACAACACACTGGGAGACCCCTCAAAAACTGTGGGCAGAGGAGCAGACGGGTTATACGACACACTGGGAGACCCCTCAACGGCTGGGGGCAGAGGAGCAGACGGGTTATACCACACACTGGGAGACCCCTCAAAGGGTGGAGGAGGAGGAACAGACGGGTTATAGGACACAGTCAGAGACCCTTCAAAGGCTGCGGGCAGAGGAGCAGATGGGTTATACGCCAGACTGGGAGACTCCTCAAAGACTGGGGGCAGAGGAGCAGACGGGTTATACGACACACTGGGAGACCCCACAAAGTGTGGCCCAGAGGAGCAGATGGGTTATACGGCACACTGGGAGACCCCTCAAAGGCTGGGGGAAGAGGAGCAGATGGGTTATACGGCACACTGGGAGACCCCTCAAAGGCTGGGGGTGGAGGAGCAGATGGGTTATACGACACAGATGGAGACCCCTCAAAGGGTGGGGGCAGAGGAGTAGATAGAATGTACGAGACACAGAGTGACCTCTTGGAGGGCTCTGCAGAAGAAGACTGGACGTTCCTTTTGAGACACAAAAAATCAGCTGGAAGGGTGGGGGCAGAGCACTTGACTGGCTATACAAGATATAGGGTGAACCACTCAAATTTTGGGGCAGAAGAGTGAGCTTGCTATTTGAGACATGGGGAGAACCCCTCAAAAGTGGGGGGAATCAATGGGAAACCTTGTTGAGCACAAAATATCTAAAATATATCAAAGCTTAGTCACTCATAGTGCATCGACATTGGAATTCCTTAGGGCGGCTTTGCAAGCAGCCTTGGGCTCTGTTGATAATGATGATTGGAGGGAGGTACTAGAGTCCCCTCGTGGGGCAGCCGTCGCCTCACGACTACAGCTAATATAGTTGAAATATTCACATAGAACATATTGTACCCGCGAGCGGCTGCACGGGGCTGGGCTGATTGCCTCCCCAGTGTGTCTACGCTGCGGAGTAGATGTGGGTACATTTATACATACAGTGTGGACAAGCCCGGGTCTGGACAGGTTCTGGAAGGGCATGATTAGATGTTTGGCTGAAGTGCTGGGATGGAACATGCCAAGTACACCACGGCTGGCGTTGCTGCACGTCACAGAAGACATTGGGGGTAACAGATACAAGCGACACCTTCTGTTTCTGGGCTTGGCCATAGCTAAACGCTATATAGCTCGTTCATGGAAGGCATCATCCCCACCCCTCTCGGTAGTGTGGAAGCGAGGATTAGATTTCTGCATGGGTTTGGAGGCGCCAGTCTTTAAAGCTTGTGGATGCCCTCAAAACACATACACATATGGCAATGGTGGGCAGACTATCGAGGAATTATTTTGACACAACCATCACAGCCCACACTATTAGATGTAGAGGTTCTGCCCCCTAACTAAAATCGTTTTATACTCATTACCACCAAACTAAGGATGGGAATCTATTATCTGAACTGTGGGTGGAGATCTGGACATCTCAAAAGGACATTTCTCCTGCTTTCAGTATCGCAGCCGTTTTTCCTTTGTATTATGTTTATTTGTTTCTTTTTTTTCCCTCTCTTCTTTTTTGTTTTCTTGCCTTATTTCAGTGGTACAACATTAATTGTACAATACTGCTTATGCCTGCCAATAACATATTTCAATTTGTACACGTACAATTTTGCATTTTTCATCCAATGTTGGCAAGAAAAACTTCAATAAAGTTTGTTCTTTAAAAAGAACTGGGGGGACTCAAGCTGTACCCTACTGACAAGGCCTAAATATGGCAAAACAGATCCGGGGTTGTTTGTGTCAGAAGGGCCCTGGCCTGACAGTTCAGCTCGATTATTCCTTTTGGTGCAGGACCCGGGGTGATTTGCATAAGTCTGGTCCCTGTCTGAGGTGGCCTGGTGGGTAAAATATTATAGGCTAAATTGCGGCCCAGAGTAATTACCAGTGGATGAGATTAAGTCAAGAAATCCAGCCATCATTTTTATGTTTTTCTTACAGTTATGCCCTAAGTGCAACGCGCATGAACAGAAGAGGGTCCCGGCCTCACTATACCTCGTTGTGAGGCCTAGATAGGTGGAAGCCAGTCTGGGGTTGCTTGTGTTCCTGTTTATGGGGGTCGTCCTGGAGGTTGTAGCTTGTACTTTTCCCAGTGGAGCAGAATCAAGGCTGAGCTGTATATCGCTGGTTTCAGTTTGGGGTGTCTTGCGTGGGGAAAAGAGTAATTATCAGAGGCTGAGATTAGTTCTAGTAATCCACCCATCACTTTGTTGTTTTCCTCAGTGTGATTCCATAAGTGCGATAGGTATGTTCAGACTCGAGCTGCACCTTACTGAAGAGACCCGAATCGACCAAAATCAGCCGGTTCTTTTCACAGCTGGTTGAACTCACTGATCTTCACACACACACACACACACACACACACGCACACACACATATATAGTCCTATTCTTTGCTATATGGTTCAGGACCCAGGACCAATTTTTGTCTGCAGCAGCAAACAATGTACGTTTATGAGACCATGGTGTGGTCTGCCCTGATGTTGAAGATCAGTGAGTTCAAAGGGAAGTACTATCTATTGTATGTACTAAAGGGTGTAGTTGAGGGGAATATGTGAGCAAAGCGCTTAACGAGCTAGGCCTGGGCTATCTTTGGTAGGGCCCGAGTCAAAAAACAGTCACTATATATCACCTATCACTGCACATAGAAACCTATCAGTCACCCCTATGGCAGGCCTTATCAATCCTGAAGGCAGGGTGCTTGGTTATATGTGAGAGGGTGCCCATGCATGAGCAGAGCCCCTCTGCAGCCCTTGGAATCTCCTCTCTGGGGTTGTCTGTGGTGCAGCCTGACCATATACTCTTAAGTGCATTATATCCTCGCAGTAAATGCTAACTTTGGGATGGCTGCACGGAAACATGTCGTGTTTGGTGTCAAACACCTTGGAATCATACCCCCACACCAGTAACTGGTGTGGGAGTATGATCCCACCCTTCTAGAGGGAAAGACATGACAGCACCGGTATACCCGGTACCAGCTAAACGGAGCCCTGGCATCACAAAATGGATGCTGCAGCCACAGACACGAGTCTGGCCTCCTGCTGCTGACCGAAACTCCGGCAGGGGAGGCCTGGACAATAGGTTTCCTGTCACACGGAGGTGTTACCACCTCCCAGACAGGCCTTAGTGGATTAGGGCTGGGTGGGTGCACTCCAAGAGTGCTTTGAAGTCCTGCACTGGGGGCACATTTGGTGTCCTCGTGCATACCCCAGTTCAAACCGGTTGCAGCCCCTGCTCTGGCGCAAAACTGGACAAAGGAAATGGGTGTAGCCACCCCTCTTTCCAAACCCTCCCATAGGTGGGTCCACAGAGTTAGTCCAACCCCTTTCTTAGGTATAAGTAAGGAACCCCTGGCAACAGGACTTTAGATATCCTTGAACGAAACTCTGCAACTGAATCCTGGAACTTCAACGCTCTACTCAAGACTAGAGGACTGAAGAAATCTCACTTGGGGTCAAGGAGTGACTCCCCTGCTTGGCAGGCACCAACAAAGCATTTGCCGGTCTGCATCTCCGAAGCTCCCGCCGGACTCCGAAGTAACTGCAGCCCAGGAAGAAGATTTTCAGACTTTCCTGAGGCCAACCCGAGTCCCCAGGAAAGCTGAGACCTGCAGCCCTCACGAGTGACGTGGAACCGGAACTCCTGGACACCGTGCACATTTGCTAGTGCATCAACTTCTTCACGTTTCTTGAAGTCCAGCTTTGGGTTACTTGTAGCCCAGGCCCCGAGCACTATTTGCACTGAAGATTGTGAGCCTACAGTCCACGAATGCTCCGTGGGCCCGCTTCTTGCATTTCCGCTTGAGGCTCCTTTGCAATCACTGGTCCGTCGACTGGTGGGTCCTTGTGAAGGCAACTCTGATTTTCTTTGGGCTTTTCTGGTTGCTCCAGACGTGCCCTGACTCCTCACCGAGTGGTGAGTCCCTCAGACCTTGCTGGTCTGCAACGAAGCATCTTTCTCTTTTCTGCGTGGGTTGCTGTTGCCAAGGCTTGTTGTGTTCAATCTGGACACCAATGCTGCAGTACTCGACATCCTTTGTGGGAAAGGTTGAATCCAGCTCCTGGTTGTCGTCGACGCCTCCTGGTCCTCGTGGCTGAAGAGTCAAGCTTCACCTCTTTCACCTGAAGCACCCGACATCGGTGGACATTCGACTATCGTGCCCCTGGTCACTGGCAAGTGACCCAGACTCTGTCCCCTCTGCTTTCAGGTTCTTCTCATCTTCGATCCAGGCTTGGATCTCTTCGGACACTTCGCATCTTCCCGGCAGCAGCACTTCTCTGCAGGCTGCCATTGAAAACGACGACGCGACCCAACACCATTTGACACCTGTGCACCCGGCTTCCCTGGGTGAGGTAACTCGAGTACTCAGGTGCTCCCGTGGGTGTTGACCCTAGAACTGTCTAAGTCCAAGAGGGTTTGGTCCTAGTCCATTTCTAAGTGTCCTTAAACTCTAAAACTCTAACTGCGACTTTCCCATAGACGATAACAGAGCTCATGGCTGTGTTCACACACTGCACACAGCCCCCGTGGGTCCCCTGTGTCACTACCTTGGGTGGTTCCTTGGGGTCCCAGCGATTCTACAGGCTCTAGGCCTTGTGTCTACTTAAGTCGTGGTTCTTATACCACTTTCTTAATATATGGTTTGGTACGCCCCTAGGGCTAATTGTATATTGTGCTAAATTACTGTGCTATTTGACTTGTAACTTGTGTACTTTGACCTCTAGCCTCATAAAGAGACTAGTAGGGTATGTTTAGAAATAAATACATATATTTTATATATATATACCTGGTGTGGTTCTCCTTTCATGTGGTCATTCACGAGATTATAACTGGTAAAACAACAGCTTAACACTCCTTCAAGACTTAGCCTGAAGGCTGCTCTCCATAGCTACCACTAGGATAGCTTTCAATAAAGGTTGTCTTTAAACCTATCATCAATAAAGGTCGTTTGGACTGGTGCAAGGTGCCCACTATAACTAGTGGACAGCATATACCAGGCCAACTTCTCACATTGGTGTGCAGCGGTTGGATTCAAGCTTGCCTTATTTTACCAGATAATCTCAAGTGTGTGACTAACTGAAAACCACTAAAGGTACCTGAGGTACATATAAATTCAATCTTAGAAATACAGTAAGTTCTACTGAACTTAGAGTTGTGTGTCAAGGGCTTAGCACACCCTTTCTACAACTCAAGAGAGTTTAGTAGGCCACACTAGAGTAGGTAGTGCATACACCACACCTCACTAGTGATGTCTTCAAGGCCAGGAACCAGTGGGTCCCTGCCAGAAGCCAATGGGCTTCTACCATCCAAGTATGACAACCTCCCATTCTTGGAATTGAGAGCATTGTGCAGTACTAGGAAGCTGAAGACAGGCAAAAGTGCCAACACCCAACGCCTCATAGAGGTGCTTCTGTTGGATGATCTCAGAAGACTCCCAGGGTCTGAAGGGGTAGGCAGAGAGGGTAGGGCAGAAGATGAGGAAGGGACCAGGGGTGAAGAAACCCAGGACCTGACCTCTGAAACTGGCCAGGAAGGTGACAATGATCTTGACCTGGAAAATCCAGCTCCTCCTGCAGATGAGGAGGAGGACCAGAATGGCCTCCCTTTTGTCCCACCAGGAAGAGTTGTGAGTGTGCCTAGAAGGTCAAGATCTCCTTCTCAGGAGTCTAACCATTCTGACACCTCAGTAGGGACCTCTGTTTCCTCTCATAGGAGGGAATCCTCTCATGAAAGGAATGAGAGACTGCTCAAGTATTGAGAAGCTCAGCTTAGGATCAGAAGAGAGCAGTTGGCTATAGACAGGGAGTCCCTAGAGCTTCATAGACAAAGAAGAAAGTTGGGACTAGAGTCCCATGGTGGCAGAAACTTCCCTAGTGGTAGGGAAAGGTCTTATGACCATAGAAACCTGAGCAAGATTGTCCCTCCCTACCAGAGTGGGGATGACATCCACAAATGGATTACTGCACTGGAAAGGGCCTGTAAAGTTCAGAGGGTCCCCCAGGAGCAGTGGGCAGCAATCTTGTGGCTCTCCTTTGCAGACAAAGGAAGAGACAAGCTCCTCACTGTAAGAGAAGAGGATGCTGATGATTACCATGTCCTGAAGAGTGCACTGATAGATGAGTTTGGCCTAACCACTGAACGATACAGGTTAAAAGAGGGAAGAGGTGTGGCGCGCGGCCAGGGTGACTGACGCTGGAATCTGGGGCTCACGGTTCGATCACCGGCGACAGGTCAGCCCAGCACCATGTGACTCTGGGCAATAGCTTGCTTAATCTTCCCGACGGCCCCCAGCGCCGGGATGCCTTCGGGTAGCTGTTCGCGCTTTACAAATACTGGATTTTTTAAAGTTCAGAGATACCCAAAAGGCACAGACACAGGACTGGGTGGACGTTGTAGATTGTGCTACCAAGGCTCTGGAAGGCTGGTTACTTGGCAGTAAGGTGTGTGACTTCAAAGGATTGTATAATCTAATCATGAGGGAGCAGATTCTTAATAACTGTCAAAATCAGTTGCTACATCAGAATCACTGACAAAATATCGAAGGTCAAAAAATCGACCTACAAAAATATCGCAACAAAAATATCGATGTCAAGAATATCGACATCCTATCTACAACATGGTAAGTACAAAAATATCGGAAAAAAATATCGATGTCAAAAATATCGTTATCAAAAATATCGGGTTTTTTTTTGTTAAAAATAATATGTAAAATAAACTAAATAATACTTATAATTAGAATAAACATAGTTAAAAATATTTGATAATATTTAAAATTAATAAGTAACATATATAATTAAATAAAACATTAATTAAACATATACAAATAATATATAATATATATACTTACTTAGGGGCCCATTAGGATGGCGGGCGGAAGCACTACCGCCTTGCTGGCGGATGCAAAAACCACCAGTTACCGTCCGCCCGCTGCGGCCCACACGCCCGCCCAATTAGGATGTGAAAAGTCAGCCAAACACCGCCCGCAAGCCAGCGACGCCGTCCGCCATCAAAGTGCGCCCCCTCACGTAGCGGCGCAGCCCAATGGAGACACACCGTCCGACGAAATCACGTACCGCCCACAGCACAAATTACGATGCCGCAAACAAACTGCTCCCACGGCTAAGAGACAACGCACGTGAAAGCAAGGCGGAAACCCGATCGACGAGCACGGACACCAAAGAGGCGGCTCCCCCGAGCATGAATCCAGCACTGCAGGCCCTCCCCATCCTCTACCTGATGCACCACCTAGGAGTCAACGCGCAGCGGCGACGCAGGTAGGCAGACACACAACAAGGGCACGCAAACACCCCACACAGTGCAAGTGCGGAAAAACTGTACATGGCCCCCCCACCCCCCTGACACCCCTGCGTGGACACGACACATCCACCACTGCACCTACAAATGTCACACCGGGCAAATAGTGACAACTCGCAACAACGGGGCACACAACACCCGGGGCCATGAACCGACGTCCCCGTCACGGCACCGCAGCGCAGCGGCGATGACGCAGCCACACATGCGCAGAACGCAGAGCCCAACGACAGCGCCATGTATGCGCCGCACACAAACAACACAGGGTCACAACCAAACACCACACACACCAGCCCCACCCAGAATGCACATGTCACGTGACAGGCCAGCCACAGTCATGTCGCCGACCGGCATTACACAGTTGCCAACCAACGTCACACAACTGGCCCGAACATGTCAGTGACGTCACGCCCAAATAGGACACACCCCTGCGTGAAAACATGGTGAAGCACACAGTGGCGGCAACATCACCCAGCACAATACGGACCCCGTCGGCAAAAGGTACGCCAGTACCACACAGAAACACCCATACCACCCTGCACCCAATACCAAGACATGCAATACGTAACAACAAAGAGGCCGGGGACCGACAACAGGTGGCTTCAATTACAACACCCTCACACACAAAGCCCAACAAATTGCAAAAACGCAGCCTGCCACCCACACACGGGAGAGGAGATCGCACTCAATGGCCTTCCATACCCACAACGTACCCACAGTCCAACTATTCAAGCAGGACAATACAGCCATTATTCCAACTACAACGCACACCACAGGCATGCAGAGGGAAGCGACCACATGGCAGATAGCGCACAAAACGAAAGAACATTCCGAACGGGAAAAAGAAATGATAACACTCCCCCATGTGGTTCACATGCTACTTATCTGGAAGGAGTCAGACACCACTGACCTTGACCATACAGACAAGCATGTGGGATGAGGAGCCATGTCCTCTAAACAAGCTACCAGAACACATCCCCTGCCTCCTTACGACCATCACAGAATACCCAGCAACACCGAAGCGTGCACCTCGCAGACTGCACAGACAGCCGGAGCACGCCATCAAACCGACCTGCAGCGAAATGGAACTACCACCACACCTACCCAACTACGCCGGACAGATAAAGCTGTACAAACATTACCTGGTACAGATATTGGGATGTGAGACCCTGTCCTTGCTGAATGTAAGTTACCGACTAACTTACCGTATCGCATTGTTCAGCTGCGTCATCCCCGTCTTCTACTGTCGGAGGTGTCCCTTCCACTATCCTGTGGACATCTGCCTCTCCAACCCGGAATGTCCAAGGGCGGACCTGCTACAACTATTCCACCCTCTGGACGTCCACGACAGGGCCTGTTCAGCCTATGGGGGCATGGCGTATGTGGCTGCAATGGCACCCTCACTGCAATGGGACCACTGTGCCTCCACATGACGGATCATGGATAACAGTTACATCGAATGTCATCCAACATGTCCCATCATGCTCCTACAAGGGACAACTCACGACCAACACCATGACACCCACCATCCGCTACATTGGATGGCATCCATGTTCAACACCAATTACATGGAAGCCCTGCTGGAAGGTATCACATACCTCACAACCTGTCAATTCGTCGGCCCCCGACGCAACATCCCCAATTGAACAATGATGACAGACACCCCACCCATGCATGGCTTCCGCACGGAACAGGCAGTTACCAGTACAACAACTAGAACATACAACCTGCAACTGACACCACACCATCAACTACACTGCCATGACATCGGATATCCACGGGACATGCACTCTGTGCCTCATCACATCCAGTAACTCTGCATGGACAGGGGAAGGCAAAGGCATGGGATTTGTGTATGGCAACTACATGGACATGACTGCACGTACAACTCGGCCATAATATGGATCCTGCGCCCATGGACAGATGCACCGCTCACTGGACAGTAATCGTTCGGCTGCAGTATGTGAGAGCTGCCACCTCACCTCTCCCTGCACTTCCGTGCCAGGACCTTTGGATGGACAACAAGTGCATCCACCAACAACATCACCCCAGTGACTGTGACATGTCCAGTAGCCACCACATTGCAACAACAAGTGGGACGCCGTTGCATGCACGTGAGCCCATGCCCTGATGTCACCCCTCACGCACGTGTGTATTGAGTAACCATAGCAGCAAACCTAGAACATGGGACTGAGATGTACTGTGCCCATGACGGCAAGCGGTCTGGTAGGCTAAATGTATACTGTCTGTGTCAAAGTCTGCAGCCCCTCAGCAATTAGCAAATGTACGTTAGCACAGCAACGGCTAAGCAGTTGTAACTCTGAAGCCCACATCCCACAGGCAACAACTAATCACATGTACCCCTACACCCTATGCTATGTGTAATCATGCTGAGTATATCCTCCACATGCATTTCGCTAAAAGTAGTGTCCACTATACTGCATCACAGAGGACAGAAGTCCTAATACATGGCTTGAAGCAAATATGTGTCTCGCCTGAATCCTTTCACAAGTACGAATGAGGGAGGATGAGAGTGTGTGAAGTACACGGCAGTCGTGAGATGACCATGTAGTCCACCGTCATTGTATGGTAACGCAAATGAGTAGCCGTAACAGTGGCCACAGGGAAATACCACAGCTCCTGGAGCAGGACTCCTCACACAATGAAGTCGCAAGAAAGACCAACACAACAACACTGACGGCCTGCTCACTACAAAGCACAGTCCCACACATGTATACAATGACACACACAGTCTGACCACACACTCAGCAACCAAAAGTGGGAGCCACGACAAAGCATGCCACAGCGATGCCTGACAAGACACACACACGACGTCAGTGTGTGTGTGCGCCACGGGACATTTGGAGGTCCGCCCCTGGGAGAGTAGCACAACTGTGGAAGACACACATGTGACATGTGAAGCGGGAGTTACGCATGGCTCAGGTGGCTGGGTGTGACGAGTTGATGCGCACATGCAAAGTCGAAACACGCTGTGTTGGGAGGGTTCCCGAACTGTACATTACCGCTTTCCTGGGCATTTGTAAAGACCACCTGTCTGGGGATGAATGTGAACTCGTGTGTGCACAACAGGCGGGCACGCGAGCAATGCTGCATCAGGCGTAGACGTCAGCCCACCCACTGTGGACATGCTGGATACTGCTGCGCGTCCGCCAGGCCCCTGCCAAGGCACTCACATCGCCTGTCGACCAGGTGTATCCCCAACATTCTCCACCTGCACAGGCGAACCAGGGCACGGGATGGCAGTGGGGCATGGTGGGCGAGAGATCATGGCGCTCCTCCTGGTCACATCACGCAGGCAACACAGTTTCGATTTGTAGTATGGCAGATGTCAAATGGAATTAGTGGGGAGACGCACACATCACGAGCAGCAGTGACGTCACGGAAGGTGGCTCGCACCATCTCACACATTGCCTATTACCCCACACACGTTACATGCCATTGCAACAGAGAAGCCAGCGCGTGCACAAGCCGCTCCAAGCTCGCCCCAGAGAGGCCAAAGAGTGAATGTGTGGGTCCAGGAACTCCAGTCGGACGTGGCCTGGGCCGCAGGGCAGCTACAGCCTCTGTGTGTTGCAGGTGGTGTATCCGGACTGCGGAGCCTGGCATGCATTGCCAATGTGGCCCGGGTCTCGAGTCGGGGCACCACGCAGGTGGACGGCATACCGCCACTCATCATGCCGCGAGACAGACCACTTGTTCGACTGGACCCACACATACACTCCTTGGCCTCTCTGGGGCGAGCTGGGAGCTGCCTGTGCATGCGCTGGCTTCCCAGGTGCAAACGCATATTCTGGTGAGCGAGGGGAGGCCATGAGGACAGGGTTAAATATGTCTGTTTGACTTCCAGTTCATTTCAGGTATGACCCAGATGTGGCCATGATTAGTGTGTGGAAGCAGGTCCACAATGGACAGTGCCACAATATGCTGTGTGCATAGGCAGGGACGGCTAGTGGCCAGCCTCCACATGTCTGTTGCCATATCATCATGTACACATTGGCATGGGAGCATGGGAGATGCATATGCACACACATGCCATCATGCACTATGTACATCTCACACTTGGCACGTGCAACGTTACGAGTCATTTGTGTTGTGTATTTGCAATCACACAGCCGTGTCGGCATGGAGCTGGCAATGTGTACACCTGTCAATGTTCATGGAGGTGTGATCCGTACACTGCTGTACATAGGGTGCAGTAGGGACATCAATGACTGTCTCATATCCCCTCGTGCCACAAGTCCCACTTGTTTTGGCCGCTCACCTTGTGCCCATAGCGTTCTTGGTGTGTGCCATACTCACCCAGCCTCGGTAGCAGTGTCATGCACAGCAGCTAGTTATGTTGCCGTGGTGTTCCCGCTTGCCAAATATGCTGACTGATAACGTCAGCATGCCTTACAAGGCATTAAGGCCTGAATCCCCATGTGCATGCTCATAGCAATGTTGTGTGTCACTGCCCATTGCTATTGGTATGGGACCTGTGTAAGTGTATTGTAGCTGTGCTGTCCCTACTTGACATCTGTACTGTGATTTAATTGCTTGGTCGATCATCTATGTCTTGTGTATGTGGTAATGCCATGTGGCGTGTTGCTTTGACATGTGTCCACTTCCATCTTTCCTAGGAGGAGACCAAACATACATCGCCCCTACCAATTGCTGACAGACATGGAGGATGTAGAGATAATACGGACATTTCGCCTGGACCGACCCACCCTGCATCGCCTATGTGCCTTATTGGAACCCCACCTCCGTCCTCGCAGGGTGTATCCAACTGCATTTACCCCCACGGCTAAGGTGATGGCTGCACTGCATTTCTTCGCCACTGGGTCATTCCAACACACAGTGGGCAGTGTAGGTGGGATATCCCAGCCCATGTTCAGCATGGTGCTCAGGGATGTACTGTCAGCTATGATGCTGTACAGGAACAGGTACATCAGATTCCCCAGGGCCCGTGAGTTTGCGGCAGTGAAGGGTGCTTTCTATGCCCTTGGCGGATCCCCCACGTTGTTGGTGCAATAGATTGCACCCATGTTGGCCTTGTAGCACCACAGGCCACGGAACATCTGTTCCGCAACCGGAAGCACACCCACTCACTGAATGTGCAAGTGGTGTGCCTTGCGGACATGGTAATTTCACACGTGTGTGCGAAGTTTCCAGGATCGGCCCATGACGCGCACATCATGCGCAACAGCATCCTACCACGTCTGATGAGCAATCTGCAACCGGACCGTGCATGCATTGTTGGTGAGTATGCGGAGTAGTGTAGCGTGCTGGCTGTGCGATGCTGTCTTGTGTCCAGTTGGAATTGCAACGGTTCTCTGTGTCCCTCACACCCAGGTGACTCTGCTTACCCGAATGGGCCCTGGCTGCTCAGCCCATTACGACATCCTCGGACCCCAGCTGATGTCCGCTACAATGAGGCACATGGGAGGACCAGACGTGTGGTTGAGCGGACCTTTGGCCTCCTCAAGTCCAGGTTCAGATGCCTGGACCGCACCGGGGGTGCACTGGCGTACTCCCCACAGAAGGTGTGCCAGATAGTTGTGGCTTGCTGCATGCTGCACAATCTGGCTATTCGCAAGCAGATCCCCCTAATTGTGGATGACGGAGATCAACCAGGGCCCCAGCATGCAGACCAGGACAGCTCCAGTGACGAGGACAGTGGAGAGGAGGAAGCTGGGAATGTGCGTCAGCAGCTCATCGCCCGCTACTTCACTTGAGGGTGAGTGCCCATGTACGACGGCTGTTGTAGCTGTAATTGTGCATGTGTATGTGTGCCCTGTCACGGAGGCCTTTTGTTTACTGAGTGCTGTGTGGCAATGGTCCATGTCCAGGTTAGTATGCCACTGACAGTGGCTGTTGCATTGTGCCCTTTTGCTCTGTGAGACGTGTGTACATTGCTTGTAGTTGTTGACATGTACTGTGTGATGAGTGTGTGACACACTCAATCAATGGCCTCTTGTTCTGTCTTTCACCCCTAGGTCCCTACAGCCTCTCCTGTCCCATCGACATTCCACACAGCAGATGCATTTCTGCTCATGGTTGCGGTTGCACATGTTCGAATAAAACAGGGCACAGACAGCGGATTGTGATCAAGGTGCATTTATTTTCATCGGTGACATGTCATTGTGTGCAAGGTGATGACATAAGTGGTGCGTGCAGTGACAATGAGCTGACGGTCATGGCTGCGTGATGGTCAAGGTGTACCCACTTAGTTCTATGTCCATAGTCCAACAGACACATGCCATTAAGATGGCTGTGTGGGGTAGGATCGTAGTCCAAGTCAATGCAGTAGGTGGTCAAGGTGGCTGGCTGACTCACTGGCGGTTGGTGCGTGCGAAGTCCTCTCGGGACACCTGTTTCCACTTCGGACGGCCCCTTCCACGTTTGGGAGGGGGGGTGTGCGGTGGTGACCTGCTGGTGGTGGCTGAGGTGTGCCCACTGGCTGTGGACGCAGGGGAACTCGATGCTGCTGCTCGACCCTGCGCCCCAGCACGTGTTGGCGGAGGTGGTCTTGCTGGCCTTGCTTGTGACCTCACCGCCACCACCAGCTGGCCCGTGAGGTCCACGAGTTGGTCCGTACGGGACACGAATTGGCCCATATGGGCATCCATGGACCTCAACACCCCTAGGACCTCCCGCGTGTCGGTAGCCGACCTGGCCCATTGTCCTTGGGCATCTTCATAGGCCCCAAGGACTCTGGCCAAGTGCGGCAGGGCTTGGCTCCCAGGCACGGATGGCATTGGCCTGACCCTGCTCCTCCTACCAGTACTGCTGCCACCGACCTGCCCACTAGCCACATTGCTCACCACGGTCCTCGCCCTGGCTCCCAGGGTGGACCCCGACGGCCGGACCTCCACTTGCGCTGGGGCTGTGGCCAGTGATGTCGTGGTGGTGATGGTGGTTGCGGCGGTGGTGGGGGCTGCGGAGGTGGTGCTGGTTGCGGCGGTGGTGCTGGTTGCGGCGGTGGTGGTGGCTGCAACGAGCGTGGCAGCAGGGGTCTGTGAGTGGTCAGCAGCCCTGGATGATTGGTTGGTGGGTAGGAGGGGCCCTGGGGAGCGGTTGTGCCCTGCCAATCCAGATGGGCCTGCTAGGTGGTCCTCGCCCGGAGAGGTGTCCAGATCCTCTACATCCGTGAGTCCGGGTCAGGGGCTTGCGGACTGGCTGTGCTGGCTGCTGTCCCCATCTGCAGCCTCCTGCAGTTCAGCACCTGTGAGGAGAATGAGATGGGTTATTGTGTTGCACCTAGCAAGGTATGTATTGGTTGTCTGACATTCACAGTTCGTGCACTGTCGTGCACTGGTTTCCCAGAGGCATGTGTGTGGATGTACGATGTGTGTATGCATGGGCTAGGCAATGGAAGTGTGTGATGTGGACATGTGGCATGGGACGGATTAGCAATGCCGATGGGGGTGTGTTGCTATACTCCTCCATTCTGTGGCTCGGGTGTATGCGGTCTCCGGACCCATCGACGATGTGGGAGTGTAATATGGTTTTGGGGTTCAAATGGAACGCTTAGTAACGCAGATGGTGAAAGGGGGTACAGCCCCCACAACGCTTTTGGAGTGAAATATGGTTTTGGGGTTCAAATGGAACGCTTAGAAACGCAGATGGTGAAAGGGGGTACAGCCCCCACAACGCTTTTGGAGTGAAATATGGTTTTGGGGTTCAAATGGAACGCTTAGAAACGCAGATGGTGAAAGGGGGTACAGCCCCCACAACGCTTTTGGAGTGAAATATGGTTTTGGGGTTCAAATGGAACGCTTAGAAACGCTGATGGCAAAAGGGGGTACAGCCCCCACAACGCTTTTGAAGTGAAATATGGTTTTGGGGTTCAAATGGAACGCTTAGAAACGCTGATGGCAAAAGGGGGTACAGCCCCCACAACGCTTTTGGAGTGAAATATGGTTTTGGGGTTCAAATGGAACACTTAGAAACGCTGATGGCATAAGGGGGTACAGCCCCCACAACGCTTTTGGAGTGAAATATGGTTTTGGGGTTCAAATGGAATGCTTAGAAACGCTGATGGCAAAAGGGGGTACAGCCCCCACAACGCTTACGGGGTGAAATATGGTTTTGGGGTACATACTGTGGGCCATGGGTGCATAACGTGACATGTGTTGTGGCAACATGACAGTGCATTGCCAAAGATGTGTGTCTGTCTGACATACCCGGCATATCTGATGTTTGTTATCATTTCTGGTCCTTACATTGGTAGCACTGTTGTGAGTGCGTGCTTGTTGTGTGCTACACGACGTATTGCAGATGGGCCAACTCCTTGGTGTGCGTGCTGCCCTCGGCCATGTGCATCAATGCAGTGCTCATGGGGTGTTGACTATGTTATGTGTGTTGTTACTGACAGTGTGACGTGCGCTTCAGTTACTGCAGGCACATGATTTGTCATGGTCAGGTATCTTTGCATGTATACTGTTTGAGGGCCAGCTGTTCGGATAACATACCTTACATGACACTGGGGCTGACAGATGGGATGGATGATATGTTGAATATGCATTGTGTGCATGTGTGTCTCATGGGTCCAGTGGTGTTTGTGTGCAATATTGTGGTTCCACGTTGTTATGTCTGGTAAGGTTTGTCTTACATGGGCGTAGTTGTACGATGTGTGTGTGACAGGCAGTAAGGACTACATGGACGAGACTTGGATGGTGTTGCTGATGTGTGTGATGGGTGGCACAGTGCCTGCCGTGTTTGTCTGTGCTCCTGTGGGACTTGTGCATGCAGACGTGGCTCCTTAGGTGTTGCTGCATCTGTGATGGGTCATGTGGGGTATGACTGTGTAATACATGTCCGTGTGCAGATTAGTCACATGGTTGTGACAGGGAGCAGTGCTGCGTGTTCCTCTGCTGCGTGACATGTCCCATGTGTTAATCGTAATACAGTCCTCATGCCTACAGACACCCCGCCCTGTACAGTTTCCCACCTACAGGTTGTTTTGAAGTGCGCAATGCAATGGATGCCACATGGTTATGGGCGGGAGGGGTGCTCCATGTTGCTGGTCTGTGGGAGTGGGGTCGGTGTTGTGAGTTGTGGTGATGGCTTGACACCCACAGAAACCCTTTCATGTGGGGTGAGATGTCTACCTGTCGGCTGATGGTGTGCACTGCAGTGGCTGACGCATGGGTGTGGGTGTGGGGAGTGCTCTACCTTGCTGCGCTGTGGGACTGGGGGCCTGGTGTGTGTTGTACTTCAGCTGTCCCCCCTCCCACCCACTGCCTTTGTGTTGCGGCTACTTACCTGTTACTTGTTGGTTAGTGCAGCTATGGCTGACACATGGGTGTGGGTGTGGGGAGTGCTCCACCTTGCTGCGCTGTGGGACTGGGGGCCTGGTATGTGTTGTACTTCAGCTGTCCCCCCTCCCACCAACTGCCTTTGTGTGGCGGCTACTTACCTGTTACTTGTCGGTTAGTGTAGCTGTGGCGGACACATGGGTGGGGGCGGGTGCTCCACCTTGCTGGGCTGTGGGACTGGGGGCCTGGTATGTGTTGTACTTCAGCTGTCCCCCCTCCCACCAACTGCCTTTGTGTGGCGGCTACTTACCTGTTACTTGTCGGTTAGTGCAGCTGTGGCAGACACATAGGTGGGGGCGGGTGCTCCACCTTGCTGGGCTGTGGGACTGGGGGCCTGGTATGTGTTGTACTTCAGCTGTCCCCCCTCCCACCAACTGCCTTTGTGTGGCGGCTACTTAACTGTTACTTGTCGGTTAGTGCAGCTGTGGCGGACACATGGGTGGGGGCGGGTGCTCCACCTTGCTGGGCTGTGGGACTGGGGGCCTGGTATGTGTTGTACTTCAGCTGTCCCCCCTCCCACCAACTGCCTTTGTGTTGCGGCTACTTACCTGTTACTTGTTGGTTAGTGCAGCTGTGGCGGACACATGGGTGGGGGCGGGTGCTCCTTCTGGAGCTTCTGGAGTGGAAGGGGAGCTGGTGGTAGTTGCGGTGCTGGCTGGCTGTACACATGCCCCCATTGTTTTGTTAGTTGTTAGGTTTGGGCTGTGTGTGGTAGTGTCTGTTGCATGTGTGAGTGATGTGTTGTGTATTGTGTTGTGGACATGGGGGTGTTTGTCCCTCGGAGCTATGGCATAGTGGTAGTGCATGTGAGTACATAGCGGTGTGCTGGTATACATTTGTTTGTACTTACCAGCCTCCACTCCCCCTGGTAATCCGGTGAGGATCTCCGGATGTATAATGACTCGCACCTTCTCCTCCCACGCCTTGAAGGTCTTGAAATGCGCGGGATTCCCTCCGCCAGTCGTGGCAGCCAGCTCTCGATTTTTGCTCTCCTTTTTCTTGACCATGCTTTTGAGGTCGTTCCACCTTTTGTTTATTTTGCCCCTGTTGCGTGGCACGTCCCCGACTGCATTGACCTGGTCTACGATCCTGGTCCACAAGCGGTTTCTGGTGGCTAGTGGTGTCTGTTGGACCATGTTGCCATAGATTTGTGGGTGCACGTTGACGATCTCGTCGACCATGACCGTCAGCTCGGTGGAAGTGAACTTGGGCATTCTATGTGATGCCATGGTGTGTGTTTTGGTGCTTGTGGTGCTGGTGCGGTGTGTGGTGTGTGATGTGCAGGTGGTTTGTGGTGCCGGTGTTTGGTGGTGCTGGTGGTGGTGGTGGTGGTGGGTGTGATGGGTGCGTATCTGTGGTGTGCTGCTGTCCTTGCTGTGTCACTGTGTCCTCTCCTCTCTGCTTTGCTTTGTAATGTTGCAAGGGGTTGTGGTCTGTGAAGGGGCTGGTTTTGTACTTACCTATGTGGGTGTGTCATGATGGTCTGTTGTTTTCAGGTGTGTTGTGGCTGGTGTTGTGGGATTTGTAGTTTATTTGTTTGTCCGAAGGGGGGGTGTGTTTTCGGGATGTGTCCTGTGTTTGTGTATTTGTGCGTGGGATGCTGTGTGTACTTGTTGGCCATGTTGTGAGCGTTTGTTTGTGTCCGAGGATGATTTCTGTGCAGGGACATGGCCGCCAGGGCTTCCGCCGTGTCCATTTTCATTGGTGTTATTTTCGCTGGCGGGCGGTGTATTAGTGCATTTTCCGCGGTCATGTCGGTGCGATCCTAATTTCACTGGCGGTGTCTGGGTCGTCAGGGCGGGCGGTTTTGTGTTGTCGTGCGTATTTTTGTCCGTGGCGGGCGGACGGACTTCGATTCGGCCATGGGCGGGTGGTATTTTTTGGTTTTTTACCGCCGTCGGCGGTTTTTGGGTCGCGGCATCGTAATTGCTCTGTCGGTGTTCTGACTGTGTAGGCGGGCGGATTTTTACCGCTATGATAGGTGGCGGATTTTTTCCCGCCCGCCATCGTAATGGACACCTTAATAATAAGTTTCAATAATTATTTTAATAAATTATAAATTATTAAAAAATATTATAAATTACAAATACATCTATATTAATAAAACAATAACAGAAATAAAAATTAAATAATTATGTATAACAAATTTAAAAAAATGTTTTACTTTTAATATTTTTAAAAATAATTATATACTATATTAACTAAAATAATTCAAAAATATTAAATAGCGTAGGGAATAAAACTACTATTACAACTCCCAAAAAAACAACACTAAGAAAAATGTTGGATAGCGTAGGGGTAAAAATTACTATTCCCACTCCAGAGAGTGCAACAGTAGGGAAAGTGTTGGATAGCATAGGAGTAAAAATTACTATTCCAACTCCAGTGAGTGCAACAGTAGGGAAAGTGTTGGATAGCATAGGGGTAAAAATTACTATTCCCACTCCAAAGAGTGCAACAGTAGGGAAAGTGTTGGATAGCGTAGGGGTAGAAATTACTATTCCCACTCCAGGGAGTGCAACAGTAGGGAAAGTGTTGGATAGCGGAGGGGTAAAAATTACTATTCCCACTCCAGAGAGTGCAACAGTAGGGAAAGTGTTGGATAGCGTAGGGGTAGAAATTACTATTCCCACTCCAGGGAGTGCAACAGTAGGGAAAGTGTTGGATAGCGTAGGGGTAAAATTACTATTCCCACTCCAGGGAGTGCAACAGTAGGGAAAGTGTTGGATAGCGTAGGGGTAGAAATTACTATTCCCACTCCAGGGAGTGCAACAGTAGGGAAAGTGTTGGATAGCGTAGGGGTAAAAATTACTATTCCCACTCCAGGGAGTGCAACAGTAGGGAAAGTGTTGGATAGCGTAGGGGTAAAAATTACTATTCCCACTCCAGAGAATGCAACAGTAGGGAAAGTGTTGGATAGCGTAGGGGTAGAAATTACTATTCCCACTCCAGGGAGTGCAACAGTAGGGAAAGTGTTGGATAGCGTAGGGGTAAAAATTACTATTCCCATTCCAGGGAGTGCAACAGTAGGGAAAGTGTTGGATAGCGTAGGGGTAAAAATTACTATTCCCACTCCAGGGAGTGCAACAGTAGGGAAAGTGTTGGATAGCGTAGGGGTAGAAATTACTATTCCCACTCCAGGAGTGCAACAGTAGGGAAAGTGTTGGATAGCGTAGGGGTAAAAATTACTATTCCCACTCCAGAGAGTGCAACAGTAGGGAAAGTGTTGGATAGCATAGGGGTAAAAATTACTATTCCCACTCCAGAGAGTGCAACAGTAGGGAAAGTGTTGGATAGCGTAGGGGTAGAAATTACTATTCCCACTCCAGGGAGTGCAACAGTAGGGAAAGTGTTGGATAACGTAGGGGTAAAAATTACTATTCCCACTCCAGAGAGTGCAACAGTAGGGAAAGTGTTGGATAGCTTAGAAGTGACAAATAACATACTTATAAATAAATTAATTTTTTTAAATAATTAATGAATTATTAAATAACTCTAAACTATTTACCAATACCAATAAATATTTATAAAAACATAATTACCAATAGAAAATGTATTAACAATAAATTAATAATAAATACCAATAAATAATAATTAATCAATATTAATTACTAAATAATAAATATTGAACAATAAAATATTTTTAATAACAAAAAACATATAAATTAAAACTTAATTACCAATTAACTAATATTGAACAATTAAATGATTTTTTATACCAATAATAATAATAATTAAACATTAATTATCAATTAATAAATAATTCAGTAATATATTAATTAAATTTATCAATAAATAATATTTAATAATATTTAATTACCAATTAATGATAAAACAACAATAAATTAATTTTTAGAACCAAACATTTGTAATTTTTTTAAATTACCTATTAATAATTAATATCCAATAAATTAATTATCAATACCCAAAACTAAATTTAATAATTACTTAATTAGATTTCAATTACTTCCAAAAGTATTCCCCTATAAACGCACAACACACTTCAATGATAAAATACACTTAACATAATGATCAATTAATTAATTAATCAAAATGAATAACTAATTATTAAAAATTAATTACCAATTAATAATTGATTACCAATTATCAATTAATTAACAATAATATAATTATCAATAACAATTAATTAAAATAAATTATAAATTAATTGCATTTAAATTACATGATGATTAATTAATCAATTAATAAAAATTAATCACCAATAAATTAAAATTAGTTACCAATTATTGATTAATTAACAATTATATAATTATCAATAACAATTAATTAAAATAAATTATAACTTAATTACATTTAAATTACATGATAATCAATTAATCAATTAATAAAAATTAATAACGAATTAATAAAAATTAATTACCAATTATTAATTAATTGACAATAATATAATTAACAATACCAATTAATTAAAATAAATTATAACTTAATTACAATTAAATTACTTCCCACCCTATTCCCCTATAAACCCACAACCCGCTACAGAACTTAAACGCAAAAAATATTTAAAATTAATTTATAATTCCTAAAAATTAATAATTAATTTAGTATAATTAAATTACTTCCCACCCTATTCCCCTATAAACCCACAACCCGCTACAGTACAAAAAAAAAAAATAATAACTTAAAAAAATAAATTTAACATATAAAAATTGTATACATTTATTTCTAAACAATTAAAACACTTAACAAAAACACATATAACACATACATATTAAAAACATCACAAAATACATAACAATAATACAAATATCGATATTAGTAACATCGATATTAGTAACATCGATATATTTGATTTCTATATTACTAACTTCGATATTATTGACATCGATATTAAGTAATTCGATATTACTTACCTTAATGTCGATATTCTGTCCATCGATATTCTGTCCCATCGATATTCTGTCCCTTCGATATTTAAACTTCGATATTATGGTATATCGATATTTAAATTTCGATATTTTGACTGCCCACCGCTACATCAGTACCTGGTTGACTCTGATCTGACCTCTCCCCAAGAATTGGGAAAGAAGGCAGACAAATGGGTCAGAACCAGAGTGAGGCAGAAGGTACAGAACCAAGGTGGTGACCAGAAGAAGCAAGATTCCAAAAACTCTGACAAGGGTGGGGAAAAGGGTAAAGACCAGGAGTCTTCTCAAGGTCCCCAAAAATCTGCATCTGGTGGGGAATCCCAATCTACCAAAGGAAAAGGCCAAAAGAAACCATGGTGCAAAATCTGTAAGCAGAAAACTCACTGGACAAGTGACTGCACCAAGTCCAAAGACTCTACTCCAGCCACCATTGCCCCTAAGGCAACTGTTCCCCCTAGTGCAGCTACAATTGGTGGTGGAAGTACTCAGAGTAAGGGTTTAGTAGGGTTGACCCTGGGTACTGAGATGGGCACTGGCCTAGTCAGAGCGCAAACTCAGGCTGTCCTAGTCTGTGATGGGGGCATGGATATGTCCCCCTTAGTGAGTCCCAATAATTTGGGAAAATACAGACAGCAGCCTTTAATTAATGGAAAAGAGGCTTTGGCATTCAGGGACACAGGAGCAAGTGTCACCATGGTGACAAAAGATCTTGTGGATCCTGGGCAGATTATACTTGGTGAAATGTACCAGGTGACCAATGCTAGCAATGTCAGAACAGACCATTCTCTGGCAGTTGGTAACTCCTCCTGGGGAGGGGTAACTGGCCTTAAGAAGGTTGAGGTGAGTGCAGACCTACCAGTCGAATGCTTGCTTGGCAATGATCTTGAAACCTCAGCTTGGGCAGAGGTGGAGCTCAGGACACATGCAGAAATGCTAGGGATCCCTGCACATGTCTTTGCTGTGACTAGGTCACAGGCCAAAATGTCAAAAGCTGAACAGGCCCTGGATTCTGGAACAATGGACCAGGTGCCTCCCAAGAGAAGGAGCAGTAGGGTTAAGGCAGTGCCTTACCCCTGGGCTCAGGAAGCAGATCAGTCTTTTGAGGAAGATGATCTCAGGCCTGAAGAAGGAACTGTCCCAGAGGAGCTTGAACCTGATCAGGTTGAGTTCTTGGGGGCAGGGGGCCCTTTCAGGGCAGATCTGAGCCAGGAGCAGCTGAACTGCCCCTCTCTTGAACCCTTCAGACAGCAAGCTGCTGCTGAGGCTGCTGGGAATGCTAGTGGCACACATAAGATATATTGGGATGATGGACTCCTGTACTCAGAGAGTAGAGACCCCAGCCTGGAGCAGCCAGGAGGTTGGTTATACCTCTGAAGTTCAGGGGCTTCCTATTGACACTAGCCCATGATATTCCTTTAGCAGGTCATCTGGGCCAGAACAAGACTTGGGACAGAATTGTCCCTCACTTTCACTGGCCCCACATGTCTGAAGACACCAAGGAGTTTTGTCGCTCCTGTGTAACCTGCCAAGTCAGTGGGAAGGCAGGTGGTACCACAAAGGCCCCCCTGATACCACTACCTGTGGGGGGGTGTTCCCTTTGAGAGGGTGGGGATTGACATAGTTGGTCCCATGGATCCCCAAACAGCATCTGGGCACAGATGTATCCTGGTGGTGGTGGACCATGCCATCAGGTACCCAGAAGTCATTCCCCTTAGGACCACTACAGCACCTGTGGTGGCAAGGGCCCTCCTGGGAATTTTCTCAAGAATGGGCTTTCCTAAGGAGGTAGTATCTGACAGAGTTGCAAACTTTATGTCCAATTACTTGACTGCAATGTGGAAGGAGTGTGGAAGGAGTGTGGAGTGACTTACAAATTCACCACACCATATCACCCACAATGCAATGGTTTAGTTGAAAGGTTCAACAAAACCTTGAAGGGCATGATTAAAGGGCTCCCAGAAAAGCTTAGGCGAAGATGGCTGAGTATATGAAAAAGGCAACCAAAAACCTTGAGGCTAGCCAGGAATTACAGAAAGCCTGGCATGACCAAAAGGCTGTGCTGACTGTTTACCAGCCAGGGCAGAAGGTGTGGGTGTTGGAGCCAGTGCCCCCAGCAGCCCTCCAAGACAAGTGGAGTGGCCCCCATACAATTGTTGAACAGAAGGGAGAGGTTACCTATCTGGTAGACCTGGGAACTCCCAGGAGCCCCCACAGGGTGCTCCATGTCAACAGGCTGAAGCCATATGTGGACAGGGCTGACATTAGCTTGCTCATGGCAACTGATGAGGGACAGGAGGAGGAGAGTGACCCTCTCCCTGGCCTGATGATGGGTCAGTAGATGGTGTAGGCAAACGTATTCTAGACAGGTGATCAATCAGTTCAGACACATGTTTTCTCTGACTCCAAGTCAGACCACCTGGTGCACTCATGAAGTGCACACAGTCTGCCTGTTAAAAGTAATATTTACAGGCAACCTGACCAGGTCAGGGACTGTATCAGGACAGAAGTCCAGAAAATGTTGGAATTGGGTGTCATTGAGCCTTCAGATAGCCCTTGGGCTAGTCCAGTAGTCCTGGTGCCTAAACCTCACACCAAAGATGGCAAGCGAGAGATGAGGTTTTGTGTGGACTACAGGGGCCTCAATGCAGTCACTAGGACTGATGCCCATCCAATCCCCAGGGCAGATGAGCTAATAGACACTTTGGCCTCAGCCAAGTATCTAAGCACATTTGACCTAACAGCTGGCTACTGGCAGATCAGACTAGCTGATGATGCAAAGCCAAAAACTTCATTTTCTACCCCTGGTGGGCTTTACCAATGTGTGGTGATGCCCTATGGTTTGAAGAATGCACCTGCCACTTTTCAGAGGTTGGTGAACACAGTCCTTACAGGTCTGGAGGCCTATAGTGCAGCATATCTAGATGATATTGCTGTCTTCAGCCCCACCTGGGAGGATCACCTGGTCCACCTCAGAAATGTTTTGGAGGCCCTGCAGAAGGCAGGCCTAACTATCAAGGCCACTAAGTGCCAGATAGGGCAGAGTCAGGTTGTGTACCTGGGCCACCTTGTGGGTGGAGGCCAGGTTCAACCACTGCAGAGCAAAATCCAGACCATCATGGACTGGGTTGCTACAACTACCCAGACCCAGGTGAGAGCCTTTTTAGGCCTGACTGGGTACTACAGAAGATTTGTCAAGGGGTATGGATCAATAGTGACACCCCTGAATGACTTAATCTCTAAGACAATGCCCAAAAAGGTTCAGTGGACAGTTAGCTGTCAAAAGGCATTTGATGACCTGAAGCAGGCTATGTGCACTGCTCCCATTCTGCAGAGTCCTGATTACTCCAAAAAGTTCATTCTGCAAACAGATGCATCTGAGTTGGGGGTAGGGGCTGTACTATCACAGTTGAATGATGAAGGTCAGGATCAGCCAGAAGCTTTTATTAGCAGAAGTCTGACGCGCAGAGAGAAACGTTGGTCAGCCATTGAGAGGGAGGCCTTTGCTGTGGTTTGGGCTCTGAAGAAGCTGAGGCCATACTTGTTTGGCACTCACTTCATTGTTCAGACAGACCATAAGCCCCTCTTATGGCTAAAACAGATGAAGGTTGAAAATCCCAAACTTTTGAGGTGGTCCATTTCCCTACAGGGGATGGACTACACAGGGAACATAGACCTGGGAGTAACGATGCCAATGCAGATGGCCTCTCCAGATATTTCCACTTAGAACATGAAGACTCAACTGGTCAAGGTTAGTTTAATGTCCCTGCGTTTGGGGGGGTTTGTGTAGGAGAGTAGGCTCTGCCTCTTATGGTTACCCCCACTTTTTGCTGATGTCTCACTGTTTTTCGACTTTAGTCTGGCTGGGGCCCTACTATCCAGGACCCCAGCCTAGCTGCTTCCTCTCTAAATTGATTCCATGTACCTTAAGTACACTTCAGATTGGATTCTGGGGTGCCCTTATAAGTCCCTAGTATATGGTATACTATGTACCCAGGGCATAGGTACCCCAGAGGCCTACCAGGGGCTGAAGCATGTATTGTGCCACCCCTGGAAGGCTATCCAAAATGACACCACAGGACTGCTACTGTAGCCTGAGTGAGGTGGTGCATGCACCCCTTGCAGAGATATAGGTTCACTATATCTCACCTATCACTGCACATAGAAACCTATCAGTCACCCCTATGGCAGGCCTTATCAATCCTGAAGGCAGGGTGCTTGGTTATATATGAGAGGGTGCCCATGCATGAGCAGAGCCCCTCTGCAGCCCTCGGAATCTCCTCTCCAGGGTTGTCTGTGGTGCAGCCTGACCATATACTCTTAAGTGCATTATATCCTCGCTGTAAATGCTAACTTTGGGATGGCGGCACGGAAACATGTCGTGTTTTGTGTCAAACACCTTGGAATCATACCCCCACACCAGTAACTGGTGTGGGAGTTGTGGGAGTAAGATCCCACCCTTCTAGAGGAAAAGACATGCCAGCACCGGTATACCCGGTACCAGCTAAACAGAGCCCTGGCATCACAAAATGGATGTTGCAGCCACAGACACGAGTCTGGCTTCCTGCTGCTAACCAAAACTCCGGCAGGGGAGGCCTGGAGAATAGGTTTCCTGGCACAGGGAGGTGTTACCACCTCCCAGACAGGCCTTAGTGGATTAGGGCTGGGTGGGTGCACTCCAAGAGTGCTTTGAAGTCCTGCACTGGGGGCACATTTGGTGTCCTCGTGCATACCCCAGTTCAAACCGGTTGCAGGGGCTGCCAGCCCCTGCTCTGGCGTGAAACTGGACAAAGGAAATGGGTGTAGCCACCCCTCTTTCCAAACCCTCCCATAGGTGGGTCCACCGAGTTAGTCCAACCCCTTCCTTAGGTATAAGTAAGGAACCCCTGGCAACAGGACTTTAGATATCCCTGGACGAAACTCTGCAACTGAATCCTGGAACTTCAACGCTCTACTCAAGACTAGAGGACTGAAGAAATCTCCCTTGGGGTCAAGGAGTGACTCCCCTGCTTGGCAGGCACCAACGAAGCATTTGCCAGTCTGCATCTCTGAAGCTCCCGCCGGACTCCGAAGTAACCGCAGCCCAGGAAGAGGATTTCCAAACTTCTCAGAGGCCAACCCGAGTCCCCAGCAAAGCTGAGACCCGCAGCCCTCACGAGTGTCGTGGAACCGGAACTCCTGGTCACTGTGCACATTTGCTAGTGCATTGTCTTCTCGACGTCTCTTGAAGACATGCTTTGGGTTACTTGTAGCCCAGGCCCCGAGCACCATTTGCACCAAAGATTGTGAGCCTACACTCCACGAGTGTTCTGTGGGCCCGCTTCTTGCATTTCTGCTCGAGGCTCCTTTGCGATCCCTGGTCCGTCGACTGGTGGGTCCCTGTAAAGACAACTCTGATTTTCTTTGGGCTTTTCTGGTTGCTCCAGACATGCCCTGACTCCCCACCGAGTGGTGAGTCCCTCAGACCTTGCTGGTCTGCCACGAAGCATCTTTCTCCTTTCTGCGTGGGTTGCTGTTGCCTAGGCTTATTGTGTTCAATCCGGACACCAACACTGCAGCAATCAACATCCTTTGTGGGACAGCTCGAATCCAGCTCCTGGTTGTTGTGGACACCTCCTGGTCCTCGTGGCTGAAGAGTCAAGCTTCACCTCTTTCACCTGAAGCACCTGACATCGGTGGGCATTCGACTACCGTGCCCCTGGTCACTGGCAAGTGACCCAGACTCTGTCCCCTCTGCTTTCAGGTTCTTCTCATCTTCGATCCGGGCTTGGATCTCTTCGGACACTTCGCATCTTCCCGGCAGCAGCACTTCTCTGCAGGCTGCCATTGAAAACGACGACGCGACCCGACACCATTTGACACCTGTGCACCCGGTTTCCCTGGGTGAGGTAACTCGAGTACTCCGGTGCTCCCGTGGGTGTTGACCCTAGAACTGTCTAAGTCCAAGAGGGTTTGGTCCTAGTCCATTTCTAAGTGTCCTTAAACTCTAAAACTCTAACCGCGACTTTCCCATAGACGATAACGGAGCTCACGGCTGTGTTCACACACTGCACACAGCCCCCGTGGGTCCCCTGTGTCACTACCTTGGGTGGTTCCTTGGGGTCCCAGCGATTCTACAGGCTCTAGGCCTTGTGTCTACTTAAGTCGTGGTTCTTATATCACTTTCTTAATATATGGTTTGGTACGCCCCTAGGGCTAATCGTATATTGTGCTAATTTACTGTGCTATTTGACTTGTAACTTGTGTACTTTGACCTCTAGCCTCATAAAGAGACTATTGGGTAGTGTTTAGTAATAAATACATATATTTTATATATATATATATACCTGGTGTGGTTCTCCTTTCATTTGGTCATTCACAAGATTATAACTGGTAAAACAACAGCTTAACACTCCTTCAAGACTTAGCCTGAAGGCTGCTCTCCATAGCTACCACTAGGATAGCTTTCAATAAAGGTTGTCTTTAAACCTATCATCAATAAAGGTCGTTTGGACTGGTGCAAGGTGCCCACTATAACTAGTAGACAGCATATACCAGGCCAACTTCTCACAGCGATGAAAGACCGAAGGGGATGTAGGAGAGTAGGATCTGCTTCACATGGGTACCCCCACTTTTTGCTGATGCTTCACTGTTTTTCGACTTTAGTCTGGCTAGGGCCCTGCTAATCAGAACCCCAGCCTAGCCGCTTCCTCTCTAAAATGGTTTCCATGTACCTTAGGTACATCTTTGATTGGAATCTGGAGTGCCCTTGTAAGTCCCAAGTATATGGTATACTATGTACCCAGGGCATAGGTACCCCAGAGGCCAGCCAGGGGCTGAAGCATGTATTATGCCACCCCTGGAAGGCCAGCCAAAATGACACCACAGGTCTGCTACTGCATCCTGGGTAAGGTGGTGCACCCCTTACTGTGATATAGGCTAACTATATCACTACCATTGTACACACATATAAACCTATAAGTCACTCCTATGGCAGGCCTTAACAATCCTGAAGGCAGAGTGCTTGGTTTTTATGTGAGAGGGTGCCCCTGCATGAGCAGAGCCCCTCTTCAGCGTTCGGAGTCCCTCCTCTGATGCTGTTTGTGGTACAGCTTTACCATATACTCTTAAGTGCATTATATCCTCGCGGTACAATGCTAACTTTGGACTGGCTGCACCAAAACATATCGTGTTTGGTGTCAAACATCTTGGAATACTACCCCCCCGCCACTTCTGGCGGCGGGGGTAGCATTCCACCCTTCTAGAGGGAGAGACAAGTACACACCGGGCTACCCGGTATTAACTTTACAGAGCCCTAGCATCACAAAATGGATGCCGCTGCCACAGACACGGGTCTGGCCTCCTGCTGCTGACTGAAACTCCGGCAGGGGAGGCCTGGACAAGAGGTTTCCTGTCGCAGGGAGGTGTAACCACCTCCCCAGACAGGACAATGTGTATTGGGGCTGTGCGGGACCACTCTCTGGTGCTCTGAAAACCTGCACTGGGGGCACATTTGGTGTCCCTGTGCATATGCCAGTTCAAACCAGTTGTAGGGGCTACCTGCCCCTGCTCTGGCGTGAAACTGGACAAAGGGAATGGGTGTAACCACCCCTCTTCCCTGACCCTCCCATAGGTGGGACTCCAGAGTATGTCCAAACCCCTAACTTCGTATAAGTATGGGACCCCAGTCCTTAGGACTTTAGATTACCCTGGACGAAACTCTGAAGTCAAATCCTGGACCTTCGACGCTCTACTACAAGATTAGAGGACTGAAGAATCTCCCTTGGGGTCAAGGAGTGACTCCCCTGCTTGGCAGGCACCAAAGAAGCAATTGTCCAGTCTGCATCGCTGAAGCTCCTGCCAGACGCCGAAGTCTTTGCATCACCAGAGGTGGATTTCCAGACTTCCCCGAGGCTGCCCTGAGACCCCACCAAAGCTGAGGCACGTAGCTGTCGTGGGTAACGTGGAACCGTGACCCCTGGACACCAAGAACTTTTACAAGGGCATCCTCTTCCTGGTCTTCCACGAAGTTGTGCTTTGGGCTTCGAGTAGCCCTCGCCTCCAGCACCAAACGCACCGAATATCTCTGGCCTACACTCCACGAGTGTCCTGTGAGCCAGCTCCAAGTGCATCCACTTGAGGCTCCTTCGCGGTCGCTAGTCCGTTGGCTAGTGGGCCCTCCCGAAGGCAACTCTTCTTCTGCTTGGTGTAGGAGAGTAGGATCTGCTTCACATGGGTACCCCCACTTTTTGCTGATGCTTCACTGTTTTTCGACCTTAGTCTGGCTGGGGCCCTGCTATTCAGAACCCCAGCCTAGCTGTTTTCTCTTTAAAATGGTTTCCATGTGCCTTAGGCACATCTCTAATTGGAATCTGGAGTGCCCTTATAAGTCCCTAGTATATGGTATACTATGTACCAAGGGCATAGGTACCTCAGAGGCCTACCAGGGGATGCAGCATGTATTATGCCACCCCTGGAAGGCCATCCAAAATGACACCACAGGTCTGCTACTGCAGCCTGGGTAAGGTGGTGCATGCACCCCTTACTGTGGTATAGGTTACCTATATCACTACATACTTACACATATATAAACCTATAAGTCACTCCTATAGCAGGCCTTATCAATCCTGAAGGCAGAGTGCTTGGTTCTTATGTGAGAAGGTGCCACTGCATGAGCAGGACCCTTCTGCAGTACCCAGAGTCCATTCTCTGGTCCTGTTTGTAAATGCGGTTAAACCATATACTCTTAAGTGCATTATATCCTCGCGGTAGAATGCTAACTATGGAATAACTGCATCAAAACATGTCGTGTTTGGTGTCAAACATCTTGGAATACTACCCCCCCGCCAATCCTGGTGGCGGGGGTAGCATTCCACCCTTCTAGAGGGAGAGACATGTTCACCCTGGTCTAACCGGTAACTTCTTTCCAGAGCCCCAGCATCACAAAATGGATGCTGCTGCCACAGACACAAGTCTGGCCTCCTGCTGCTGGACGAAACTCCGGCAGGGGAGGCCTGGACAATAGGTTTCCTGTTGCAGGGAGGTGTGACCACCTCCCAGACAGGATAATGTGTATTGGGGCTGGGCGGGAGCACTTTCTGGTGCTTTGAAGTCCTGCACTGGGGGCACATTTGGTGTCCCTGTGCATACCCCAGTTCAAACCGGATCAGGGGCTTGCAGCCCCTGCTTTGGCGCGAACTGGACAAAGGGAAAGGGGTGTAGCCACCCCTCTGCCCTGACCCACCCATAGGTGGGGCCACAGAGTAGTCCATCCCCTATTTTTGGAATAAAGGTAGGAACCCAGTCCTTAGGACTTTAGATTATACCTGGACGAAACTCTGACACGGAATCCTGGACCTTCGACGCTCTACGACAAGATTAGAGGACTGAAGAATCTCCCTTGGGGTCAAGGAGTGACTCCCCTGCTTGGCAGGCACCAAAGAAGCATCTGTCCGGTTCGCATCACTGAAGCTCCCGTCGGACGCCGAAGTCATCGCATCACCAGAGGTGGATTCTCAGACTTCCCCGAGGCTACCCTGAGTCCCCAGCAAAGCTGAGGCCCGTGGCTATCGTGGGTAACGTGAGACCGTGACCCCTGGACACCGAGCACACTTGCAAGTGCACCATCTTCTGGGTCTCCCAAGAAGTCGTGCTTTGGGCTCCGAGTAGCCCTAGCCTCCAGCACCACCTGCACCGAAGATCACCCTGGTCTAACCGGTAACTTCTTTCCAGAGCCCCAGCATCACAAAATGGATGCTGCTGCCACAGACACAAGTCTGGCCTCCTGCTGCTGGACGAAACTCCGGCAGGGGAGGCCTGGACAATAGGTTTCCTGTTGCAGGGAGGTGTGACCACCTCCCCAGACAGGATAATGTGTATTGGGGCTGGGCGGGAGCACTAACTGGGTGCTTTGAAGTCCTGCACTGGGGGCACATTTGGTGTCCCTGTGCATACCCCAGTTCAAACCGGATCAGGGGCTTCCAGCCCCTGCTTTGGCGCGAACTGGACAAAGGGAAAGGGGTGTAGCCACCCCTCTGCCCTGACCCACCCATAGGTGGGGCCACAGAGTAGTCCAACCCCTAAACTTAGTATAAGTATAGGAACCCAGTCCTTAAGACTTTAGATTATCCCTGGACGAAACTCTGAAACTGAATCCTGGACCTTCGACGCTCTACTCAAGACTAGAGGACAGAAGAATCTCACTTGGGGTCAAGGAGTGACTCCCCTGCTTGGCAGGCACCAAAGAAGCATCTGTCCGGTTCGCATTTCTGAAGCTCCCGTCGGACGCCGAAGTCATCGCATCACCAGAGGTGGATTCTCAGACTTCCCCGAGGCTACCCTGAGTCCCCAGCAAAGCTGAGGCCCGTAGCTGCCGTGGGTAACGTGAGACCGTGACCCCTGGACACCGAGCACATTTGCAAGTGCATCCTCTTCTGGGTCTCCCACGAAGTCGTGCTTTGGGCTCCGAGTAGCCCCAGCCTCCAGCACCAACTGCACCGAAGATCACTGGCCTCCACTCCACGAGTGTCCTGTGAGCCAGCTCCACGTGCGACGTCTCGAGGCTCCTTCGCGGTCGCTAGCCCGTTGGCTAGTAGCCCTTCATGAAGGCCAATCCTTTTCTGCTTGGGCTCCCTGGTTGCTCCAGGCTTGCCCTTACTTACCCTCGCTGGGTGAGCTCCCCAGACCTTGCTGGTCTGCACCATCGTCATCTTCTGCTTTCCACGAGACTTGCTGTTGCCAAGGCCTGTTGGGTCCAATCCGGTCGCCGACACCTCAGCAAGCAGCAGACGTCGTGGGACAGTCCGAATCCTGCTCCTGGTCGCCGACAACGCCTCCTGGACATCGTGACTGCGGAGTCAAGACGACCGTCAACGCACCTGAAGCACCCGACATCGGTGGGCATCTGCTCATCGCCTTCCTGGTCACTGGCTAGTGACCCAGACTCTGTCCCCTCTGCTTTCAGGTTCTTCAGATCTCCGATCCACTCTTGGATCCACCCGGACACTTTCCACTTGGTCGCCAGCAGCACTTTGCAACAGATCGCCATTTCAAATCGACGACGAAACCCGACCCCGAAAGGCACCTATGCACCCGGCTTCCCTGGGTGAGGTAACACGAGTACTCCGGTGCTCCCGTGGGTAGAGACTCTTCAAAGTCCTAGATCTCAAAGGGTTTGCTCCAAGTCCTCCTTTAAGTGTCCCTTTCCTTTAATTTCCTGACCGCGACTTTCTCCATAGAAGTAAACGGCGTATCGCGGTTGTGTGTTTACACTGCACGCGTCCCCCGTGGGTCCCCTGTGTCACTACCTTGGGTGGTTCCTTGTGGTCCAAGCACTTCTAGAGGCTCTAGGCCCTGTGTCTAGTTCAGTCGTGGTTCTTATACCACTTTATTGGTATATGGTTTGGTACGCCCCTAGGGCCCAAACGTGTATTTGTGCTATTACTGTGTTTAAATAACTTATTACTTATGTACTTCGAACTCTAGCCTCATAAAGAGACTAGAGGGGTGTGTTTAGCAATAAATACATATATTTTGAATATATACCTGGTGTGGTGCTCTTTCATTTGGTCACTCAAGAGATTATAGACTGGTAAAACAAGCTGCTTTACATTCCTTCAAGACTTAGCCTGAAGGCTGCTCTCCACAGCTACCACTAGGATAGCTTTCTTTAAAGGTTGTCTTTAACCTAACTCCAATAAGGGTTGTTTGGACTGGTACAAGGTGCCCACTATAATTAGTGGACAGCATATGCCAGGCCAACTTCTCACATTGGTGTGCAGCGTGTGGGATTCCAGCTTGCTATTGTTTTACCAGATAATCTCAATTGAATTGATCAACTGAAAACCACTAAAGGTACCTAAGGTACATATAATTTAAGCTTAGAATACAGTAAGTTCTACTGAACTTAGAGTTGTGTGTTAAGGGATAGCACAACCCTTTCTACAACTCAAGAGAGTTTAGTAGGCCACACTAGAGTAGGTAGTGCATACACCACACCACACTAGTAATGTCTTTAAGGGTAGGATCTAAAGAATCCTTGCAGGAAGCCATTGAGCTTCCACCCTCCAAGTATGATACACTCCCATTCTTGGAATTGAGAGCATTATGTAACTTGAGAAAATTAAGGACAGGCCAAAGTCCCACCACCCAACACCTTAAGGAGTTGTTGGTAGCTTATGACCTTAGTAAGCCCTTGGGGACTGAAGGGGTAGGAGCAGAGGGTGGGGCAGAAGAAGAGGAAGGGGCCAGGGGTACCAACACCCCCAGCCCCCTCTGAAACTGGCCAGGAGGGTGACAATGACCCTGACCTGGATAACCCAATCCCTCCTGTGGAGGATGAAGAGGAAGATCATGAGGATCCCCACTTTGTCCCCCCAGGAAGGATTACAAGTGTGCCCAGAAGGTCTAGGTCTCCTTCTCAGGAGTCCAACCATTCTAGCACCTCAATAGGGAGCTCTGTCTCCTCTCACAAGAGGGAATCCTCTCATGAGAGAAGAAAGAGGCTGGTTCAATATGAGGAAGCTCAGCTTGAACTCAGAAAACAGCAACTTGCTATAGACAGGGAGTCCCTAGATCTCTACAAAGAGAGAAGAAAGTTGGGACTAGAGTCCCATGGTGGCAGCCATATCCCTAGGGATAGGGAAAGGTCCTATGACCATAGGAACCTGAGCAAGATTGTCCCTCCCTACCAGAGTGGGGATGACATCCACAAATGGATAACTGCATTAGAGAGGGCCTGTAAAGTACAGAAGGTCCCTCAAGGGCAGTGGGCAGCAATCTTGTGCCTCTCCTTTGCAGACAAAGGTAGAGATAAGCTCCTCACTGTAAGAGAAGAGGATGCTGACAATTACAAGGTCTTGAAGAGTGCTCTTATTGATGGGTTTGGCCTAACCACTGAACAATACAGGTTAAAGTTCAGGGACACCCAAAAAGCACAGACTCAAGACTGGGTAGACTATGTGGATTGTTCTGCTAAGGCTCTGGAAGGCTGGTTGATGGGCAGTAAAGTGTGTGACTTCATAGGATTGTACAATCTGATAATGAGGGAGCAGATTCTTAATAACTGTCAAAATCAGCTGTTGCATCAATACCTGGTGGACTCTGATCTGACCTCTCCCCAAGAATTGGGAAAGAAGGCAGACAAATGGGTCAGAACCAGGGTGAGGCAGAAGGTACAGAACCAAGGTGGTGACCCTAAGAAGCAAGATGCTAAGAACTCTGATAAGGGTGGGGAGAAGGGTAAAGACCAGAAGTCTTCACAAGGCCCCCAAAAATCTTCTTCAGGTGGGGATTCCCAGACTACCAAAGGAAAAGGCCAAAGAAAACCATGGTGCAAGGTCTGTAAGCAAAAGACCCACTGGACAAGTGATTGCACCAAGTCCAAAGACTCAAGTCCAGCACCCACCAATGCCCCTAAGGCACCTGTTCCCCCTAGTGCAGTTACAGTTGGTGGGAGTGCTCCAGCCAAGGGTTTAGTAGGGTTCACCCTGGGTACTGAAGTGGGCTCTGACCTAGTCAGAGAACTCACTCAGGCTGTGTTAGTCTGTGATGGAGGCATGGATGTGACCTCCTCTGTGAGTCCCAGTAATCTGGGCAAGTACAGACAACAGCCTTTAATCAATGGACGAGAGGCTTTGGCATTTAGGGACACAGGGGCAAGTGTCACAATGGTGACACAAGACCTTGTGGATCCTGGGCAAGTTATACTTGGTGAGATGTACCAAGTGACCAATGCTAGCAATGTCAGAACAGACCATACTCTGGCAGTTGTTAACTTCTCCTGGGGAGGGGTAACTGGCCTTAAGAAGGTTGTGGTAAGTGCAAACCTACCAGTCGAATGCTTGCTTGGCAATGACTTAGAAACTTCAGCTTGGGCAGAAGTGGAGCTCAGGACTCATGCAGAAATGCTGGGCATCCCTGCAGATGTGTTTGCTGTGACCAGGTCACAGGCCAAAATGTCTAAAACTGAACAGGCCTTGGATCCTGGAATAATGGACCAAGTGCCTTCCAAGAGGAGGAGTAGTAGGGTAAAGGCAGTGCCTTCCCCCTTGGCTCAGAAGGAAGATCAGTCTCTTGAGGGAGATGATCTCAGTCCTGAGGAAGGAACTGTCCCAGAGGAACTGGAACCTGACCAGGTTGAGTTCTTGGGGACAGGGGGACCTTCCAGGGCAGATCTGAGCCAGGAGCAGCAGAGCTGCCCCTCTCTTGAACCCCTCAGACAGCAAGCTGCTGCTGAGGCTGCTGGGAAAGCTAGTGGTCCCCATACAGTGTATTGGGATGATGGACTCCTGTATTCAGAGAGTAGAGACCCCAAGCCTGGTGCCACCAGGAGGTTGGTAATACCTTTGAAGTTCAGGGGCTTCCTATTGACCCTAGCCCATGATATTCCCTTGGCAGGTCACCTGGGCCAGAACAAGACTTGGGACAGAATTGTCCCTCACTTTCACTGGCCCCACATGTCTGAAGACACCAAGGAGTTTTGTCGCTCCTGTGTAACCTGCCAGGCCAGTGGCAAGGCAGGTGGCACTACAAAGGCCCCCCTGATACCACTACCTGTGGTGGGGGTGCCCTTTGAAAGGGTGGGGATTGACATTGTTGGTCCCATGGATCCCCAAACTGCATCTGGGCACAGGTTTATCCTGGTGGTAGTGGATCATGCCACCAGGTACCCAGAGGCAATTCCCCTTAGGACCACTACAGCACCTGTGGTGGCAAGAGCCCTCCTGGGAGTTTTCTCAAGAGTGGGCTTTCCTAAGGAGGTTGTATCAGATAGGGGTGCAAACTTCATGTCTGGTTACTTAAAAGCAATGTGGAAGGAGTGTGGAGTGACTTATAAGTTCACCACACCCTATCACCCACAATGCAATGGTTTAGTTGAGAGATTCAACAAAACCTTGAAGGGCATGATTAAAGGGCTCCCAGAAAAGCTTAGGCGAAGATGGGACATACTCTTGCCCTGCCTTTTATTTGCATACAGGGAGGTGCCTCAGAAGGGGTTGGCTACAGCCCTTTTGAACTTCTGTTTGGTCACCCTGTCAGGGGTCCACTGTGCTTGGTGAAGGAAGGATGGGAGTTACCTCTCAAGCCCCCAAAGCAGGACATAGTGGACTATGTACTTGGTCTCCGCTCCCGGATGGCTGAGTACATGAAAAAGGCAACCAAAAACCTTGAGGCTAGCCAGGAACTTCAAAAAGCTTGGCATGACCAAAAGGCTGTACTGACTGTTTACCAGCCAGGACAGAAGGTGTGGGTGTTGGAGCCAGTGGCCCCAGCAGCTCTCCAAGACAAATGGAGTGGACCCCACACTATTGTTGAACAGAAGGGTGAGGTAACCTACTTAGTAGACCTAGGAACACCCAGGAGTCCCCACAGGGTTCTCCATGTCAACAGGTTAAAACCATATGTGGACAGGGCAGACATGGGCTTGCTCATGGCTACTGATGAAGGGCAGGAGGAAGAGAGTGACCCACTCCCTGACCTGCTCTCACAGAACCCTGACGATGGGTCAGTAGATGGTGTAGCCTTGGCAGGCAGCCTCTCTACCCAGCAACAAACTGATTGCAGACAGGTGCTCAATCAGTTTAGACACATGTTTTCTCTGACACCCAGTCAGACTACCTGGTGCACTCATGAAGTGGACACTGGGGACAGTCTGCCTATTAAAAATAAGATTTATAGGCAACCTGACCATGTCAGGGACTGTATCAGGACTGAAGTCCAGAAAATGTTGGATTTGGGAGTTATTGAACCCTCAGATAGCCCTTGGGCTAGTCCAGTGGTCCTTGTGCCAAAACCTCACACCAGTGGTGGAAAAAGAGAGATGAGGTTTTGTGTGGACTACAGGGGTCTCAATGCAGTCACTAGGACTGATGCCCATCCAATACCAAGGGCAGATGAGCTCATAGATACTTTGGCCTCAGCCAAATATCTCAGCACATTTGACTTGACAGCTGGCTACTGGCAGATCAGACTAGCTGATGATGCAAAGCCAAAGACAGCATTCTCAACCCCTAGTGGGCATTACCAATTTGTGGTGATGCCCTTTGGTCTGAAGAATGCACCTGCCACATTTCAGAGGCTGGTGAATACAGTCCTTACAGGTCTGGAAGCCTATAGTGCAGCATATCTAGATGATATTGCTGTCTTTAGCTCCACCTGGGAGGATCACCTGGTCCACCTCAGGAATGTTTTACAGGCCCTGCAAAAGGCAGGCCTGACTATCAAGGCCACCAAGTGCCAGATAGGGCAGAGTCAGGTTGTGTACCTGGGCCACCTTGTGGGTGGAGGTCAGGTTCAACCACTGCAGAGCAAGATCCAGACCATAATGGAATGGACTGCTCCAACTACCCAGACTCAGGTGAGAGCCTTTTTAGGCCTGACTGGGTACTATAGGAGATTTGTCAAAGGGTATGGATCAATAGTGACACCTTTGAATGACTTAACTTCTAAGAAAATGCCCAAGAAAGTTCAGTGGACAGCCTAACTGTCAAAAGGCATTTGATGACCTGAAGCAGGCCATGTGCACTGCTCCCATTCTACAGAGTCCTGATTACTCCAAGAAGTTCATTGTTCAAACTGATGCATCTGAATTGGGGGTAGGGGCTGTACTGTCACAATTGAATGAAGAAGGTCAGGATCAGCCAGTAGCTTTCATAAGCAGAAGGCTGACCCCTAGAGAGAAACGTTGGTCAGCCATTGAGAGGGAGGCCTTTGCTGTGGTCTGGGCTCTGAAGAAGTTGAGGCCATACTTGTTTGGTACTCACTTCCTTGTTCAAACCGACCATAAGCCCCTCTTATGGCTAAAACAAATGAAGGGTGAAAATCCCAAACTGCTTAGGTGGTCCATTTCCCTACAGGGGATGGACTTTACAGTGGAACATAGACCTGGGAGTAACCATGCCAATGCAGATGGACTCTCTAGGTATTTCCACTTAGAACATGAAGACTTAACTGGTCAAGGTTAGTTTAATGTCCCTGCGTTTGGAGGGGGGGTTGTGTAGGAGAGTAGGATCTGCTTCACATGGGTACCCCCACTTTTTGCTGATGCTTCACTGTTTTTCGACTTTAGTCTGGCTGGGGCCCTGCTATTCAGAACCCCAGCCTAGCTGTTTCCTCTTTAAAATGGTTTCCATGTGCCTTAGGCACATCTCTAATTGGAATCTGGAGTGCCCTTATAAGTCCCTAGTATATGGTATACTATATACCAAGGGCATAGGTACCTCAGAGGCCTACCAGGGGCTGCAGCATGTATTATGCCACCCCTGGAAGGCCCTCCAAAATGACACCACAGGTCTGCTACTGCAGCCTGGGTAAGGTGGTGCATGCACCCCTTACTGTGATATAGGTTACCTATATCACTACATACTTACACATATATAAACCTATAAGTCACTCCTATAGCAGGCCTTATCAATCCTGAAGGCAGAGTGCTTGGTTCTTATGTGAGAAGGTGCCACTGCATGAGCAGGACCCTTCTGCAGTGCCCAGAGTCCATTCTCTGGTCCTGTTTGTAAATGCGGTTAAACCATATACTCTTAAGTGCATTATATCCTCGCGGTAGAATGCTAACTATGGAATGACTGCATCAAAACATGTCGTGTTTGGTGTCAAACATCTTGGAATACTACCCCCCCCCGCCAATCCTGGCGGCGGGGGTAGCATTCCACCCTTCTAGAGGGAAAGACATGTTCACCCTGGTCTAACCGGTAACTTCTTTCCAGAGCCCCAGCATCACAAAATGGATGCTGCTGCCACAGACACAAGTCTGGCCTCCTGCTGCTGGACGAAACTCCGGCAGGGGAGGCCTGGACAATAGGTTTCCTGTTGCAGGGAGGTGTGACCACCTCCCCAGACAGGATAATGTGTATTGGGGCTGGGCGGGAGCACCAACTGGGTGCTTTGAAGTCCTGCACTGGGGGCACATTTGGTGTCCCTGTGCATACCCCAGTTCAAACCGGATCAGGGGCTTCCAGCCCCTGCTTTGGCGCGAACTGGACAAAGGGAAAGGGGTGTAGCCACCCCTCTGCCCTGACCCACCCATAGGTGGGGCCACAGAGTAGTCCAACCCCTAAACTTAGTATAAGTATAGGAACCCAGTCCTTAAGACTTTAGATTATCCCTGGACGAAACTCTGATACTAGAATCCTGGACCTTCGACGCTCTACTACAAGACTAGAGGACAGAAGAATCTCCCTTGGGGTCAAGGAGTGACTCCCCTGCTTGGCAGGCACCAAAGAAGCATCTGTCCGGTTCGCATTTCTGAAGCTCCCGTCGGACGCCGAAGTCATCGCATCACCAGAGGTGGATTCTCAGACTTCCCCGAGGCTACCCTGAGTCCCCAGCAAAGCTGAGGCCCGTAGCTGCCGTGGGTAACGTGAGACCGTGACCCCTGGACACCGAGCACATTTGCAAGTGCATCCTCTTCTGGGTCTCCCACGAAGTCGTGCTTTGGGCTCCGAGTAGCCCCAGCCTCCAGCACCAACTGCACCGAAGATCACTGGCCTCCACTCCACGAGTGTCCTGTGAGCCAGCTCCACGTGCGACGTCTCGAGGCTCCTTCGCGGTCGCTAGCCCGTTGGCTAGTAGCCCTTCACGAAGGCCAATCCTTTTCTGCTTGGGCTCCCTGGTTGCTCCAGGCTTGCCCTTACTTACCCTCGCTGGGTGAGTTCCCCAGACCTTGCTGGTCTGCACCATCGTCATCTTCTGCTTTCCACGAGACTTGCTGTTGCCAAGGCCTGTTGGGTCCAATCCGGTCGCCGACACCTCAGCAAGCAGCAGACGTCGTGGGACAGTCCGAATCCTGCTCCTGGTCGCCGACAACACCTCCTGGACATCGTGACTGCGGAGTCAAGACGACCGTCAACGCACCTGAAGCACCCGACATCGGTGGGCATCTGCTCATCGCCTTCCTGGTCACTGGCTAGTGACCCAGACTCTGTCCCCTCTGCTTTCAGGTTCTTCAGATCTCCGATCCACTCTTGGATCCACCCGGACACTTTCCACTTGGTCGCCAGCAGCACTTTGCAGCAGATCGCCATTCAAAACGACGACGAAACCCGACCCCGAAAGGCACCTATGCACCCGGCTTCCCTGGGTGAGGTAACACGAGTACTCCGGTGCTCCCGTGGGTAGAGACTCTTCAAAGTCCTAGATCTCAAAGGGTTTGCTCCAAGTCCTCCTTTAAGTGTCCCTTTCCTTTAATTTCCTGACCGCGACTTTCTCCATAGAAGTAAACGGCGTATCGCGGTTGTGTGTTTACACTGCACGCGTCCCCCGTGGGTCCCCTGTGTCACTACCTTGGGTGGTTCCTTGTGGTCCAAGCACTTCTAGAGGCTCTAGGCCCTGTGTCTAGTTCAGTCGTGGTTCTTATACCACTTTATTGGTATATGGTTTGGTACGCCCCTAGGGCCCAAACGTGTATTTGTGCTATTACTGTGTTTAAATAACTTATTACTTATGTACTTCGAACTCTAGCCTCATAAAGAGACTAGAGGGGTGTGTTTAGCAATAAATACATATATTTTGAATATATACCTGGTGTGGTGCTCTTTCATTTGGTCACTCAAGAGATTATAGACTGGTAAAACAAGCTGCTTTACATTCCTTCAAGACTTAGCCTGAAGGCTGCTCTCCACAGCTACCACTAGGATAGCTTTCTTTAAAGGTTGTCTTTAACCTAACTCCAATAAGGGTTGTTTGGACTGGTACAAGGTGCCCACTATAATTAGTGGACAGCAAATGCCAGGCCAACTTCTCACACTTGGGCTTTCCTGGTTGCTCCAGAGGTGCCCTGACTTACCCTTGCTGGGTGAGTCCCCCAGACCTTGCTGGTCTGCATCAACGTCCTTTCTTCATTTCCACGTGACTTGCCGTTGCCAAGGCTTCTTGGGTCCAATCCGGTCGCCGACACTGCAGCAATCGACAGACGTCGTGGGACAGCTCGAATCCAGCTCCTGGCCATCATCGACGCCTCCTGGACCTCGTGGCTGAAGAGTCAAGACGACTGTCAACCTACCTGAAGCACCCGACATCGGTGGACATCTGCTCATCGCCCTCCTGGTCACTGGCTAGTGACCCAGACACTGTCCCCTCTGCTTTCAGGTTCCTCAGATCTTCGATCCACCCTTGGATCCATCCGGACACTTTCGAGTTGGTCGCCAGCAGCACTTTGCAGCAGATCGCCATTGAAAACGACGACGAAACCCGACACGAAAAGACACCTATGCACCCGGCTTCCATGGGTGAGGTAACTCGAGTATTCCGGTGCTCCCGTGGGTATTGACTCTAGAACTGCCTAGTTCTAAAGGGATTTGCTCCAAGTCCTCCTCTAAGTGTCCTTTCCTTTTAAAAACCTAACCGCGACTTTCCCCATAGAAGTTAACGGCGATTCGCGGCTGTGTTCCAACACTGCACGCGTCCCCCGTGGGTCCCCTGTGTCACTACCTTAGGTGGTTCCTTGGGGTCCAAGCACTTCTACAGGCTCTAGGCCTTGTGTCTAGCTCAGTCATGGTTCGTATACCACTTTATTGGTATATGGTTTGGTACGCCCCTAGGGCTCAAAAGTGTATTTGTGCTATTACTGTTGATATTCGACTTGTAACTTATGTCCTTCGAACTCTAGCCTCATAAAGAGACTAGAGGGGTGTGTTTAAGACTAAATACATATATTTTGAATATATACCTGGTGTGGTCCTCTTTCATTTGGTCACTCAAGAGATTACAGACTGGTAAAACAAGCTGCTTTACATTCCTTCAAGACTTAGCCTGAAGGCTGCTCTCCATAGCTACCACTAGGATAGCTTTCAATAAAGGTTGTCTTTAACTTATCTCCAATAAGGGGTTGTTTGGACTGGTGCAAGGTGCCCACTATAATTAGTGGACAGCATATGCCAGGCCAACTTCTCACAGGGGAGAACCTTGTATTCGTAGAAAACTCCTTGCCAGCAGAACTGTAGGAAATGCCGATGTGGCGCTAAGATGGGGACGGACAGATATGCGTCCTTCAGGTCCAAACGGATCATCCAATCCCCTTCTTGGAGAATGTTGCAAAGAAGATGGATGTCCTCCATCTTGAAATGTCGATAAACTACTCATCCATTGAATTCTTTGAGATTTAACACAAGTCTGGATCCACCCCCTTTCTTCTCGACTGAGAAGATACTGTTGATAAACCCTGTGGGGTAAGGATCTGTGGCGACTATGGCCCCTTTCCTCAAAAGAGATAGTATTTCGGCGGAGATTAAATCCTGCTCTTGTTGGGTAAAATACATCTGTGGGGGAGGAGAGATCTGACTGGGGGAGCTGTACGGCTCTAACTTGTAGCCCTGCACTGTCTCTAGAACCCAAGCGTCCTTTGAGATTGTGCGCCATACTTGTAGAAAGGACTGGATCCTTCCCCCCAACATTACTTCTGAACATAAGATCAGTCTCACCTGTGGTTCCAGCATTCTGGTTTCCACCCTGGTTTCCTCCGTATCTTCCTGGTTGGGTAAAAGGATCAATTACCATTGTTGTGGTCTTGGTAGCCCCCGCGTTGCTGGTGGTATTGACCAAGTGGGGTGCCTTGATTATACCCTTGGCCGAACAATTGCTCTCTACGTCGGTCGAAAGGCACTTCTGAGTAATCCCTGTGCCTTTTCCAGGCCGATGAATGTAGCGACAAACTTGGTGAGTTCTTTGAGAAAGGGCTGATCAAATAGTAGGCTCTGAGCTAAGGGACCAGATTCTGAAGAGGAAAGTTCAGACAACTTGGGATCCAGTTTTAGGAGAACAGAACGCTGTCTCTCGCTGGACATTGTGCAATTTGCGTTTCCAAACTGGCAAATTGCTCGTTGAGCCCAACCTATTAGCTCCTCCGGGTCGATAGCCATTGCGGATTCTTTAGCCTTAAAGCCTAATTCCAATATCTTCGTCAAAGGGCCCGTCATGTCGAGTAACTTATCTTGGCACAATCGCCATACCCTGTCTATGCCCTTCTTAGGGTCTTTAGAATATTTCTTTAAATAGGTCACCATAGTGGGATCCACCTCTGGTGTCTCTGCCACCTAACCCTGCAGGTCTGACCTCTGGCACTCAGATCGCAGCCGTGCCCTAACATCCTTGTCAAACGCCTGTCGAAGGTGGGACTGGACATAATCGGTCACCTACTGAGGTGGTAACCAGGCAGTGGAGTTAGGGTGGATAATCTCTGCCGGTTCAAATGTGAGCAGCATGCGCTGGGAAGGAATGTCCACATGGCGTTCCTTTTTTGAGCGTTTAGAGGGTCTCGGGGCTTCATCTTGGTCCGACGTATGGCATGAGGAGGTTTTCCCGTCATCATCGTGGAGGGACTCAGTGGACGCAGCCTCAGGAGGGGAGGCATTATAATCGTGGTCACTGGACATGGCCTTGGCCAGCTTGGCAAAGTCCGCAGCGTGGGGGTTTTTGGAACATTTCCCACTAGGTCTGGGTCGGTGCTAGGGGTGGGGAGCCAGACTTGTTGTTGGGCGTAGCTACAGTTGAAGTTTCAAAGGCTCTATGGCTCTCACTAGGGCTTTATTAACAGAGTGCTGCACCCCTGCATCGAAAGCATTAACGAGGGCCTGCTCCAATGACCCAGAGGGCTCTTCCTCAAAATACTCTTCCTTGTAAAAATATTCTGCCATAGTGACACTCTGCAACGCGGCTGAATAATCTCACACAAGGAGGACCATGCACCCAACTGTAAAGGGTTAAACCCAACTCTGGAGCAAGTATTGGGGGGAGTGGGGCAACCCCAAGCACGCCAAATATTGATATGGGGTGGAGGGAGGGCTTGCTATCATCCACTCTAGGTAAAGCCTATGACAATTATACAGCCCTGCGAAGTAATTGCAGAGATAGAACTGCAGGGTGTCTCTGGGAGCGTCTCACGAAGGCGTGGGATTAGTGAGCAAAGAATCACTGCTCTCGTGTCCGTCGGAGCCTTTTTCCGATTAGCAAAGGCCCTGAAAATGGCCGCCGTGCATGCGCGGGGCTCCCTGATGTGAGAAAATGAAAGAGGACTGCGCGTCCTCGCTCCCTTCTCCCTCTCCAACAATGTAGACACGGGCGAAAAACGCCCGGTCGGGAGGCTGAGCGTACCCAGATCGCAGCGCGAGTGTGACAAGCCACAAAATCTAAGGAGAAAAACGCACAGAGCAAATTGCACTCAAGGCAACAATTTTCCCACTCAACCCGGTAATCGCATACATCAAATAGTCAAAACTACAGTTATCACAGAGGATTAACCTGACAACATCAAGAGATAAAGCATAAACTTAATCTAAAAAGCGGTTATAACCATAGACAATCGGAAGATAATGAAAAGAGCACTTAACTGGCTGCTGAGCAGCAAAGAAAGAGGGCACTATCACCTTTGTAGGAGTTTATATAGAGCTAAACTCTATGGTTGGTCATGTGACATGAGGGTATTCATGGGTAATGTAGTGTTTGTTGAACTTTTTTCTCATTGGCTGCTGTAAGTAAGTAAACAAATGAGAAGCATAATCAGAGCCTCCGGTCCTGACACAGAATTCCAACAAAAATCGTTTTTCCCGTTGTTCAAACAATAAGCCCAATATCCCGAAAACCAATGTAACATTTAGAGCGATTTGTTCTTAAATGAGCAGATATTAAGATCACGAAAATCAGGTGCTCTCAAAAAAACACAGAGGACAATATTGCACATACACAGTAATGTTTCAAAACAGTACAACGTGCTCAACAACAAGCCATACTGTCTCTGCCCAACTTGCCACACAGAGTACGCATATTACACACACACCTCGCTACTCAAGATGTACTCCTGTGCACAATAAAGAACAAACCCTCTAACTTTTCCAAAGAGGAAATGAAACATTAAAAAAGACAGACAACCTGATTTCCGTCATCATATAAATGATACTTGTACCAAGCAGCACAGGCAAGAGTCTAAACTTCGATATAGAATAAATGACTTGCAATCGTGCAAATATCATAACGCCATACTTTCTATAGCCTTAGAGCCCGCCGTAGCGGGATCTACCGGTCATTAAAGGCCCGCTCCAGCGTTAAAGGCCCGAGCCGAAGTGGGCCTTTAATGGCCGGTAGAGCCCGCCTCGGAGGGCTCTAAGGATATTAGAACATTCGGCCCTTGGAGGGCAGAATGTTCTAATTTGCAAAACAAAGGCCTCATGGAGCCCGAGAGGGTTGAAATCCCCTCGGCTCTGTGAGGCCTTTGTTAACCATTGTTCTCGTTTAGCGTTCTGTGTAGCATCCGTATGACGTATAAACGCCCCAACACTTTAAAATGTGTTTTTATACACAAATAACAGGAAATCCTCTGACGTCTGTACGGAAAATTATATAAAAATCAAAGGGGGACTATCTCTTGACTTTCGCTGCCATATTTGAACGGAAATTGTTTTATATACACAAGCAGAAAATTATCTAAAAAAACAGTTTAGGACTATCCTCTCGGCCCCCACTGCCATATTTGAAAGAAGAAAAACTTTATACAAACACATAGGGTAAAGACGCGTTTGTGTCTATGAGAGTGCATCTATGATTTCATATTTCCATTTATTAATCCAAATTGATTGCCTATCTACCACATATATTCATTTTTAATACTGACAGGCCATAAAACTGATATTTAAAGACAACTCCAATGCCTTGAATCATTGCTATCAGATTCAGAGACAACAAATTGGGAAGACTTTGTGTTGCGAAGTACAAAATATATCAATAGTTTTAGAAAACATGTGCTACCTATCTGATTCATGTGCATAAGTATCATCAATACACGAAGGCTAAGTTATCTCGAACTGAATAACACATATAGGGAAGGAGTAATTACTCAGAATAACCCAAACATTTGACACAATATAAATTAAACTTCAACTGAAATGGAGCAATAAAAGGTTACAGACAAGGAACGTGTCCCTGCATGCACGTGTTACTTTTCTAACCTCTACGGTTGATCTCCCCTGGGGATGAATGTTATAAGAATTGCTTCATCATTTGCACTGAGGCCCGTAGCCACAGCTCTGAGTCTGCAGATCCATTTCGCCTCAGCTTGTCTCAGTAAAGTTTACCTATTACCTTCTCTTTCATTGTGGTTGATCTGCTCTAAGGCATGAAACCAAATCTCGGAGCTTTCAGAAAGAACAGTCAAAATATGCATTGCCACTGGTTAAATCTAATCACGCTTTTTTATCGCCCTTATATGTTCTTGGATTTGAGTTTTAAGTGGATGTTTACTGCTTCCTGCATAAATCTTCTTGAGGATACAACCTAAATCACATGCAGTAAAATTATTGTTACAGTTTATGACGGTATTAATGGCAGAGCCCTTGTTTGTATTATAACAAAATTCCCTGATCTTATTACGTCCCAAAAGACGTACAGTGCAGTTTCCGCATACATAAAACCCATCAGTTTTTGTCGGGATCTAACAGCTTAAGTATTGTGTGAACTTGTACCTTTCACATAACTAAACTATCACGAGTTCTTGAGGGTCACACCCCTTCGATAAACTACTTGGAGTTTGTCTGGTACAGCGCCAACCGACAGAGTAGGAGCCTTAAGGATGTGCCAATGTTCACTTCATAATTTGAAAATGCGTCCGTTGTAAACATTATATTGAGTGACGCAGGATATCTCTCCAGTCTTTCTATCTGTCCTGCTTCGAGTATGGAGTAAAGTTTGTTTATATTCCAATTTTAGCGCCCTGGAACAGAAATGGACTAATAAATGATTTCTACTGAAATAAATTAAATTTTTATTGTTTAATTTGGAGTCAATGGGCCCGATTCACAAAGGCAATCTGAGACAAAAGTTTAACTTTACGACTTTTGGCATTCACAGAGATAATTTACGAGTCGCATCTTTACGTCCGCAGTCGGGCTGTACTCTCCGGTTCGGGCCATAGTCTCCGCCCTCGGGCCGGACTCTCCAGCTCGGGCCGGATGAAGTGTAATCAATGAGCCAGAATTCCATTTTTACAAAAAGGAAGATTAGGAACATGTGATAAATGGTAGAGAGGTCATGAAAATCAGTTTCAGCAGGGAAAAGGGTGTGTCCGGACACTACATCATACCCCAGAAAAGTTTACTCCTTTGCATCATGGTACATGCAGTCCACAATGTGCGCTCCCCTCAGTGCACTAGTGGAAGAGAGCATTGTAGAGCCGTATCTACTACAGTGTGGCCCAGCTGCTCTCTTCTCCAGTGGCTTGTGCAAACGAGGGAATCCCTTTACCTCTGTGCCTGCCTGTATTATGGATGTGGAACAGAGGAGAACAGACAGCATGTATTCTTTTAAATGCGTATATGACGCCGCTTTAGGCCCTGAAGGTTGAGGTACCACACGCTCTGCAGCTTCCATGCATGGCTCGTCAGCAGCGCGACCTCTCGTTTTAACAGAGCACCTTATCAAAGCTAGTCCTATACTGCAAAATGTAAAAAGAAAACAAACGCTCTTCAGGAAATGTGACCAAGAAGAATAGATGAAAATTGTCTCAAAACTTGTACACGTTTCCACCCAAGAATAGCAATACGCACCAGTAAGGTGACAAATCAACCTTTGCGACAACAGCACAGGAACACGAGGGGCAGCGGTTTTAGTATCTTTTAATCCATTTTAGCTACAATCTTTTTTTAATCTACAGATTATGCAGCAAAGAATGGATTATGTGGCAAATGCGCATATCTATAATTTTGTGGAAAACACCGCAGCAGACAAATGACATAATTCCAAAGGCTACGACTATAACCTGGGAATGTGCAATGAACTGCAACGAGTTATCAGAATATGAAATCCTCACATTTGAAACCTGGGGAGAATAAATTCAGTCTGGAACAATATCTATAATGAGATAAACCAGTTATTTTTTTACCACAGCCTCTGGCAGAGAACAGACAGGCACACATACTCTAGCAGGCATTGCAATTCCACGTTTATTCTTAGATAATGGCCATGCATGTATGGTTCCCTGTGGCTCCTCATCCAATAGGCACGCACGGCGACTATCGGAATAGTACAATGTTTGTCCCATCCTACAGTAGAATACTGCGCGCCTCATACACAGACTAAAACACATAAGCACCCTCAGAACCCCACACAGAAAGAGACATAACCGAGGTTCAGAAGGACGCTCACAGCCCTGGGCTCTGGTGCCACTGCACCTGCTGCATCATTGGCAGGCAACACCCTGTCCACACACCGTCCAACTAAAGCTTATCTCAGACATGAACCTGGGCCAGTGGGCCATTTTCTTCAGACATTAATTTTTTAGGTCTCGCCTGGCGTTGCAGCGCAAAGCGCTGCTCGCTGGGCGAGAGATTGTGTAGGAGAGTAGATTTGAGAAGGGGACTTGAAGCCCCGCCCCTCATTTTCATTGGCTGGCGTCACCGTTTATGCTAAACGGTGGCCTGCCATTGGAAATGAGGGTTTTTTGTTGACGCCCTTTCGCCTCCAATCCGGACTGGGTCGCCTGCTTTGCTGCTGTCGCAAAGCACTTTCTTATCTTTATGGGGCCATGTGTTTCTAATTAGCGTGGAGGAGCGCACTGCCCCCGACCTCTCAAAGGAAAAAAATCTTGGTTTCGTCAAGATTTTTTTCCTTTGAGAGGTCGGGGGCAGTGCGTGCCTCCACGCTAATTAGAAACACATGGCCCCATAAAGCTAAGAGATCGATGCTTGTTATAAAGTGCTTCGCTGAGGGGACATTGATGTTATTGAGGTGAATCTGTCGCTCTGAGTCTTGAGCTGCTTCACCTCCTGGGGTAAGTGAATGCGCTCCCTCCCCACCCTGGGAGAGTCAATTACCTAAAGGGAGTCTCGCGACTAGCCAGTTTGGAATTCACCAGTGGTTAACAACAGTGCCCACATAGAACACTCGCCCACTGACCACTGGTTGCCACAGGAACCCAGGAGACGGCCTCATTGGCATTTTCGGCGGTCCTTTACCCTGCTTTACTGTACATGTTCTGACCGTAGGTCCAGGCATGCACGTGCACTCCCAGGCACCCCACACACATGCAGATGTTTCCACTCCATGCGCCTGTTTGACGGACAGCAGTGCTGATGCAGACAAGAGCTTGCAGTCAAGCAAATGCCTCCTATACATGATTTAGTATAATCTGCCTGTGCCTCCGAGCGCGAGACGCATGCGCCCGTCATTTAAAGAAGAATATTTAGAGCGCTAAATCCATGCAAATAAATCTTCGATGGACGCCCCGGTACATCAGCGTGGTCTTCCCAAATTCTCGTTGCTAGGCAGCGCTGAAGAAAGCGGGCTATCTTCCAAGAGGAAAACTGATTTATGACTGATTTCTTCAACTGCGCACAGACTATTTTCAAGGTTTTATAGCTCGGCGGAGTCACCGGATCGTGCCATTGCTTGAACTGTAACATGTATTCGATGCTGTTATTTCGGTCTACCTGGCCTGTATCGACCGCGGCACTGTATATGTCTGACGCCTTGATGAGGATGGATGGCGCTGCTGCTCATAAGGTGACTGTAACGCAGTAATGTAGGACTGCAACCGGCGAGAGAGTACGGCGGCCTGCGTGCCCTTCTGTGCCTCGTGTGCAATGGTGAACCCCCAAGCATGAAATCAATCTTTCTACCTGGAGAGCAGTCAAATGCGAGCCGGCTCTTTAAGCGGGAAAGGGAAAAAAGTGCTACAATTTAGCATCTGCAGGTCACAAAAAAGTACATATTCAATTGCACTTCAATTTAAAATGAAGATGGAATTTTTTTTCCACAAATGGGGACTATGCATGGAGCATACTCTGGGAGGAGAGAGGTCTTAATTGCTTTTGATTCAATTGTTGGTCGGGGGCGGGGCTAAACACTGTCTTTGCTAGAAGTGCTAGACAGTACCTGCTCACACAACACGCAAGGTTGGGGAGGGATCTGTGTTCCAGAGAGGATCTCAGTCAGGGAACAAGTCCTAAACAAGCATTTGCAATGCAATAGGTCTCGCATTTACGCGAGTTTAAGCTATTGGCATTGTAAATGACAAAGCCTTTTAGTTATGTTTTAAAAACGAAAACAAAAATAAAAGGCATTGTCATTTGCAATGTCAATAGCTCAAACTCGCGTAAATGCGAGACCTATTGCATTGCAAATGCTTGTTTTATGTCTCAGCCAGTACAAAAATAGAGACAATCACCTAAAGCCAGTATTCCCCCCCCCGTTCAGTGCATACTTACAATATTCATAAAAATAATGCACTTTGAAATGTGCTCTAGAGGTTCCTTAATGACCCCTGACTAGGGTCATCACCTGACCAGTTGTCTACCGGCCTCACCGGTATTTTGCTGTGCCGGCCGGTACAATAATAAGCAAAATCACCTAAAGGCAGTATTATAGCCCTTCTCTGTACAAACTTCAAACAACAAATATAAATAGAAAACACGTTTAAATGTCTTCTAGAGATGGAAAGATTCCTGACCAGTAAATAAAGTAAATACAGACAGAAAAGTCATATCATAAATGAATACATTGATTTTATTCATAGTTCTATTTAGTGTCATGTCTGGGCCTTTGCACACTCTTAAAACTGCAACAAATGGTGGTATTTTTCTGTTGGAAAGGTGACAACGCAAGTCCTGACAAAGTAAAGAATATCACACGGTTTGGCCGTTCTCCATGGCCTCTTATACCGACTTGGAGGGTCAAAGGTCATGTTTGGGTGGGCCGGCCCACCGGGCCAACCCGTCAGAACCGGGCCTCTGCCTGCAGGAGCTAAAGGGGACTTCTCTACCCTTCCTGCCAGCAGTGAACTGTGTGCCTCGAAGCCAGCTCAGCGCCTCGGCCTGTAGGAGCTAAAGGGGACTTCTCTCCTCGACCCGCCCAAAACCCCACCCCCTGACCCCCACACACACACGACACCCCCCCCACCGCCCCCTCCCCTCCCACATCCCCCGTGCAGTAAACTCCGTGCTTCGAAGCCAGCTCAGCGCCTCCGTCTGCAGGAATGAAAGAAGGCCTCCCTACCTTATCAGCAGCACACTCTGTGCTTCGAAGCCAGCCCAGCGCCTGGAAGCCAGCCCAGCGCTTCGATGCCGGCCCAGCGCCTCGTGCTGCAGCTGCTCTCACAGACCTCCCCTCGCCCTCTGCAGACAGAAGTGAGGGGTTCAAGGCCACCTTCAGTGTGACTCGATGAGTGACTGGTCGGACGGGTCTCTCACGGGAGCTCCTCCCGCCCCTGAAGCCACACAACAGGTTCGGACGCTTCGAATACCTCACGGGGCCCTTAACACAACTCTGCTCTTTGGAAGTTCCCGTAATTTCTCGTTTCCTCATTGCTGAGATGTTTATCACAGAAGACTCGGGGTGGGAGGTCCCCCACCCTAGCAGGTTGTAGCTCAATATTACTGGGGCCCTCTGCCTATGCGGCACCACGCGTGTCTTATGGGGCCCCCAGGGGCCCTGGTTAACATCTGAGACTTTTAACATGCCCCTGGCTTCTCATCTCACCTTAGCAGATGACACAGGCCCTGGTGTATTCGATATGAGACAAGAGCATAGAGGGCCCTGTGCCAGCCTGCGCGGGTGAGACAAGGAGATACAGCGCCCTGTGCCAGCCAATGCGGGTCGGACACAACAATACAGTGCCCAATGCCATGCCTATGTGATTGAGACACAACAATACAGTGCCCTGTGCCAGCCTACGTGGATGAGGCACAAAAATACAGTGCCTTGTGTGAGCCTACACAGGTGAGACAAGGGCATACAGGGCCCTGTGCCAGCCTACGTGGGTGAGACAAGGGCATACTGGGCACTGTGCCAGCCTACACAAGTGAGACACAACAATACAGTGCCCTTTGCCACGCTTATGCGGAGAGGCACAACAATACAGGGCCCTGTGTCAGCCTTTCATGGGTGAGACACAACAATACAGTGCCCTATGCCAGCCTTTGTGGGTGAGGCACAACAATACAGTACCCTGTTCCATGCCTATGCGGGTGGGACACAACAATACAGTGCACTGTGCCAGCCTTCATGGGTACGACACAACAGTACAGTGCCCTGTGGCAGCCTACATGGGTGAGGCACAATACAGTGCCCTGTGCCACACCTACGTGGGTGAGACACAACAATACAGTGCCCTGTGCCTACCTTTGTGGGTGAAACACAACAATACAATGCCCTGTGCCATGCCTGCATGGGTGATACACGTCAATACAGTGCCCTATGCCAGCCTTCATGGGTGAGACACAACAATACAGTGCCCTATGCCAGCCTACATGGATCAGACACAACAATACAGTGCCCTGTGCCAGCCTACGTGGGTGGGACACAACAATACAGTGCCCAATGCCATGCCTATGTGAGTGAGACACAACAATACAGTTCCCTGTGCCAGCCTACATGGATGAGACATAACAATACAGTGCCCTGTGCGAGCCTACACGGGTGAGACAACGGCATACAGGGCCCTGCGCCAGCCTACGTGGGTGAGACAAGGGCATGCTGGGCACTGTGCCAGGTAGACACAACAATACAGGGCCCTGTGCCAGCCTTTCATGGGTGAGACTCAACAATACAGTGCCCTGTGCCAGCCTTTGTGGGTGAGACACAACAATACAGTGCCCTGTGCCAGCCAACATGGACGAGACACAACAATACAGTGCCCTGTGCCATGCCTACGCAGGTGGGACACGACAATACAGTGCCCAATGCCATGCCTATGTGAGTGAGACACAACAATACAGTGCCCTGTGTCACGACCTGCGCTGGTGAGACAGAACAGTACAGGGCCCTGTCCCAGCCTTCATGGGTAAGACACAACAATACAGTGCCCTGTGCCAGCCTACATGGGTGAGGCACAATACAATGCCCTGTGCCAGCCTTTGTGGGTGAGGCACAACAATACAGTGCCCTGTGCCAGCCTACGTGGATGAGACACAACAATACAGTGCCCTGTTCCACGCCTATGCGGGTGGTACACAACAATACAGTGCCCGATGCCACACCTATGTGAGTGAGATACAACAATACAGTGCCCTGTGTCATGCCTGCGCGGTGAGACACAACAGTACAGGGCCCTGTGCCCACGCCTTCGTTGGTGAGACACAACAATACAGTGCCCTATGCCAGCCTTTGTGGGTAAGACACAACAGTACAGTGCCCTTTGGCAGCCTACATGGGTGAGGCATAATACAGTGCCCTGTGCCATGTCTACATGGGTGAGACACAACAATACAGTGCCCTGTGCCAACCTTTGTGGGTGACAAATGCAAAAACAACAATTGATGGACAGAATGCAGAACAATGTCATACATTCACCCCAGTACAGAGATCTGGGCCTAAATCCATCGTTTTTGCTCACCATGCCATTCCAGTTTGAACCCAGCCATATGCAAATCAGTCTTGACCCTGTGCCCCATGGGAACAGTCCAGCCCGAACTGCCAAGCCAGGTCCTCCCTGAACTGGAAACAAGCATCCTAGGACCGGTTTCGGGCTTTCAGCCCTCATCAGCCAGGATAGCTTGATTCCAGTGGCATGGAGAGCACGGGACTCACGTCTGAGCATACCCGTCCCACTCGGGGTGACAAATGCAAAAACAACAAGATCTGTGACTGGGGGTGAATGTTTGCCAATGTGCAGCATTCCGTCCATCATCTTGTGTGTTTTGCATTTCGCCCTAAGTGGGAAGGGTATGCCCAGACGTGGGTCCCGTGCTCACTACGCCACTGGAGTCAAGCTATCCTGGCTGATGAAGGCTGATAGCCTGAAACCGGTCCTAGGATGCTTGATTCCGGTCCAGGGAAGACATGACTTGGCAGTTCGGTCTGGACTGTTCCCATTAAGCTCAGGGTCAAGACTGATTTGCATATGGCTATGTCTGAACTGGGGTGGCGTGGTGAAGCAAAATAACGATGGATTAAACCCAGATCTGTGACTGGGGGTGAATGTTTGCCAATGTGCAGCATTCCGTCCATCATCTTGTGTGTTTGCATTTCGCCCTAAGTGGGAAGGGTATGCCCAGACGTGGGTCCCGTGCTCACTACGCCACTGGAGTCAAGCTATCCTGGCTGATGAAGGCTGATAGCCTGAAACCGGTCCTAGGATGCTTGATTCCGGTCCAGGGAAGACATGGCTTGGCAGTTCGGTCTGGACTGTTCCCATGAGGCACAGGGTCAAGACTGATTTGCATATGGCTATGTCTGAACTGGGGTGGCGTGGTGAAGCAAAATAACGATGGATTAAACCCAGATCTGTGACTGGGGGTGAATGTTTGCCAATGTGCAGCATTCCGTCCATCATCTTGTGTGTTTTGCATTTCGCCCTAAGTGGGAAGGGTATGCCCAGACGTGGGTCCCGTGCTCACTACGCCACTGGAGTCAAGCTATCCTGGCTGATGAAGGCTGATAGCCTGAAACCGGTCCTAGGATGCTTGATTCCGGTCCAGGGAAGACATGGCTTGGCAGTTCGGTCTGGACTGTTCCCATGAGGCACAGGGTCAAGACTGATTTGCATATGGCTATGTCTGAACTGGGGTGGCGTGGTGAAGCAAAATAACGATGGATTAAACCCAGATCTGTGACTGGGGGTGAATGTTTGCCAATGTGCAGCATTCCGTCCATCATCTTGTGTGTTTTGCATTTCGCCCTAAGTGGGAAGGGTATGCCCAGACGTGGGTCCCGTGCTCACTACGCCACTGGAGTCAAGCTATCCTGGCTGATGAAGGCTGATAGCCTGAAACCGGTCCTAGGATGCTTGATTCCGGTCCAGGGAAGACATGGCTTGGCAGTTCGGTCTGGACTGTTCCCATGAGGCACAGGGTCAAGACTGATTTGCATATGGCTATGTCTGAACTGGGGTGGCGTGGTGAAGCAAAATAACGATGGATTAAACCCAGATCTGTGACTGGGGGTGAATGTTTGCCAATGTGCAGCATTCCGTCCATCATCTTGTGTGTTTTGCATTTCGCCCTAAGTGGGAAGGGTATGCCCAGACGTGGGTCCCGTGCTCACTACGCCACTGGAGTCAAGCTATCCTGGCTGATGAAGGCTGATAGCCTGAAACCGGTCCTAGGATGCTTGATTCCGGTCCAGGGAAGACATGGCTTGGCAGTTCGGTCTGGACTGTTCCCATGAGGCACAGGGTCAAGACTGATTTGCATATGGCTATGTCTGAACTGGGGTGGCGTGGTGAAGCAAAATAACGATGGATTAAACCCAGATCTGTGACTGAGGGTGAATGTTTGCCAATGTGCAGCATTCCGTCCATCATCTTGTGTGTTTTGCATTTCGCCCTAAGTGGGAAGGGTATGCCCAGACGTGGGTCCCGTGCTCACTACGCCACTGGAGTCAAGCTATCCTGGCTGATGAAGGCTGATAGCCTGAAACCGGTCCTAGGATGCTTGATTCCGGTCCAGGGAAGACATGGCTTGGCAGTTCGGTCTGGACTGTTCCCATGAGGCACAGGGTCAAGACTGATTTGCATATGGCTATGTCTGAACTGGGGTGGCGTGGTGAAGCAAAATAACGATGGATTAAACCCAGATCTGTGACTGGGGGTGAATGTTTGCCAATGTGCAGCATTCCGTCCATCATCTTGTGTGTTTTGCATTTTAACCTTTGTGGGTGAGACACAACAATACAATGCCCAGTGCCATTCCTACATGGGTGAGACACATCAATACAGTGCCCTATGCCAGCCTTCATGGGTGAGACACAACAATACAGTACCCTGTGTCACACCTACTCGGATGAGACAGAACAATACAGTGACCTATGCCAGCCTTTGTGGGTGAGACAAAACAATACAGGGCCCTGTGCCAGCCTACATGGATCAGGAACAACAATACAGTGCCCTGTGACAGCCTTAGTGGGTGGCACACACCAATACAGTGCCCAATGCCATGCCTATATGAGTGAGACACAACAATACAGTTCCCTGTGCCAGCCTACGTGGATGAGACACAACAATACAGTGCCCTGTGCGAGCCTACACGGGTGAGACAATGGCATACAGGGCCCTGTGCCAGCCTACGTGGGTGAGACAAGGGCATACAGGGCCCTGCACGAGCCTATGCGGGTGAGACAAGGGCATACTGGGCACTGTGCCAGCCTACGCAGGTGAGACACAACAATCCAGTGCCCTGTGCTAGCCTTTGTGGGTGAGACACAACAATACAGTGCCCTGTGCCAGCCTACGTGGATGAGACACAACAATACAGTGCCCTGTGCCACGCCTACGTGGGTGGGACACAACAATACAGTGCCCAATGCCACGCCTATGTGAGTGAGACACAACAATACAGTGCCCTGTGTCACGCCTGCGCTGGTGAGACACAACAGTACAGGGCCCTGTGCTCATGCCTTCGTGGGTGAGACACAACAATACCGTGCCCTGTGCCAGCCTACATGGGTGAGGCACAAAACAGTGCCCTGTGCCACGTCTACGTGGGTGAGACACAACAATACAGTGCCCTGTGCCAACCTTTGTGGGTGAGACACAACAATACAATGCCCTGTGCCATACCTACATGGGTGAGACACAACAATACAGTGCCCTATGCCATCCTTCGTGGGTGAGACACAACAATACAGTGCCCTATGCTAGCCTTCGTGGGTGAGCCACAATAATACAGTGTCCTATGCCAGCCTTCATGGGTGTGACACAATACAGTGCCCTATGCCAGCCTTCGTGGGTGAGACACAACAATACAGTGCCCTATGCTAGCCTTTCGTGGGTGAGACACAACAATACAGTGCCCTATGCCAGACTTCGTGGGTGAGACACAACAATACAGTGCCCTATGCCAGCCTTCGTGGGTGAGACACAACAATACAGTGCCCTATGCCAGCCTTCGTGGGTGAGACACAACAATACAGTGCCCTATGCCAGCCTTTGTGGGTGAGACACAACAATACAGTGCCCAATGCCAGCCTTCCATGGGTGAGACCAACAATACAGTGCCCTATGCCAGCCATCGTGGGTGAGACACAACAATACAGTGCCCTATGCTAGCCTTTCGTGGGTGAGACACAACAATACAGTGCCCTATGCCAGCCTTCGTGGGTGAGACACAACAATACAGTGCCCTATGCTAGCCTTTCGTGGGTGAGACACAATATAGTGCCCTATGCCAGCCTTTGTGGGTGAGACACAACAATACAGTGCCCTATGCCAGCCTTCGTGGGTGAGACACAACAATACAGTGCCCTATGCCAGCCTTCGTGGGTGAGACACAACAATACATTTCCCTATGCCAGCCTTCATGGGTGAGACACAACAATACAGTGCCCTTTGCCAGCCTTCGTGGGTGAGACACAACATTACAGGATCTGGTGCCATTCTATGTGGGTGAGAGCCAGCAATGTAGAGAAGGGGTTCCACTCCTACGTGGGTGGGGCCCAGCTGTAGAAGGTGGAGTATTATGTGGTGTGGTGGGGTTAGGCTTCACCATGTAATACTATCACAATACCCCAAAGATGGTCCTTGGATTCACACTAATAAATCCTTAGCTGAGTCCTGGTAGGGTGATAAAGAGCAGTCAGGCTTTACTAGAGGAACATGTGTGAAGCATTTCAGAGAACCAACATGGACGATAAGTAAGACACAACTTGAAAGAAATCCAACACCAATTTATAAAAATAGAGTGTATTTTTATCTTCGTTTAGGTACCAAAACAAACGGAATAGTAGACATATAACGGAGTTATAGATTTCTGGAGCAATATCAAATCAATGCAAAATAATACAGTGAAAATTTAACAGTGCGGTCAATGGGAAAAAACACTAGTGACAATCGGTCACCTGCAGGTCGAGTTGCATTGTACCCTTGCAGGGTAAAGGTGATGTGGGTCCCAGGACCAAGCCACAACAGTCAGTTCAATTTGACCTGGCCTGTGGAGCCCGGGTGCAGGGCTGTCCTGGCTGTCCCTGGAGAGCCGCGGAAGAGCTGCTTTTACCACCGAAACGGTCCTACAGTAGAAAAAAGATGAAAAAACACAACAGTGGGGCTACTGCCGATGTCAGATGAATGTTGATGGAGTTCCCTCTTGGTGCAGCGTCAAATGTAGGGGTTGGTTGCTGGACTGGCGACCAACAACCCTTAGCAGTGGTAAGTGTAGCAGAAAGTAACTTAGACATCCAGTGGTCCTGGGGAACATGGTAGGTGCCTGTAACTTCGTGGAAGGCAGGACTTCGGTTCCCACAATGCATTAGACCATCTAGATATGAGCGATCCCTTGGAGGGCCCAATGGCCAGCGATTCTTTTGATATGGAGTGTTGTTTTACCTGCAGTTTGCAGGGGACTAGTGCAAGTAACCCAGAGGAGTCTGAAGGTACTTCCGACTTCTACAGGGGTCCCTCTGTCTGGGGGAACTGAGAGATAGCCTAGGACGAGTCTTGATCAGGCAGTTCCAGGTGTGATGTCACAGGGACAGAGTATCCCTCTTTTGCTTTGGTGTAAGTCCTGTTGTCGCCACCCAATTCGGATTCCGCACCAACCACAGCACCGAAACTGCCCTGATTGCAGCCACAGACTACATCAGAAACCTCCTCGACCAAGGAGAAATTGTATTAAACATTGGAATTCAAGGAGGCACCCTAAAGTGGATCGCCTCCTTCCTCACAGGTAGGACACAGAGAATCTGCCTCTCGCTCTTCACCTCGGAACCTACGAACACCATCTGTTGCATTCCTCAAAGTTCATCCTTCAGTCCTACCCTGTTCACTACCTACATGACTCCCTTGCCAATGTCGCCAGATCGCATGGACTGAACATCATATCCTATGCCGACGATACCCAGCTCATCATCTCACTATCAGGAGACCCCTCTGCCACGCTGATCAACTTCCATACGTGCATGGCGAACATCACCGACTGGATGAGAGGCAACTGCCTACCACTCAACACTGACAAGTCAGAAGTGCTGATCTTCAGGAACAGCCCCTCTCCATGGAATGATGCCTGGTGGCCCCCCAAACTAGGACCCTCACCCACTCTGACCGGTCATGCCCGCAACCTTGGTATCATGCTGGACAGCAAGCTCACCATGACAAGACAAATCAATGCAGTCTCATCCACTTGCTTCCTCTTTGCATGCTCTGCAAGATTTTCAAGTGGCTCCCCATCGACACCAGATGCACTGTCACGCAAGCCCTTGTCACCAGCCGACTGGGCTACAGCAATGCACTCTACGTAGGAATCACCTAACACCTCCTGCAGAGACTGCAAACAAAGTCACAAAAACAATCCCCTTTGGGTAGCTACAATCACATAACTCTCATACTCATGCAAAGAATTATTTATCACCAAAACATAAATAAATTAGATCACACAGATCCCAAAAACTCAATATGGGTCAATTAAACCTTGCACTGTTTATTTTACATCTGTTAAAAACACTTTATAACACATATTTTTATAAAACAGAATTCATTCCTTGGTTAAAAAAACAATTACTAAAAAAACAATTCAAGTATCAATACATTATAAAGAGAGACACATGGTTACATAAAGATTTTTTTGAAACAAAGACAAAACAGTACACTATGGGAGAACAAGCAGGAAAGTTATTTCCAGTCAAAAAAGAACCACACCAATCTGACATAGATCACTTGTTACACAAAGAGACAACTTATTATCTTTTGATTCATTTGGTATAACAATTGTCCCCAAAGATCTAGAGTGGGCTTTTTGTAAAAGCATCAACGAGTTTTGGTGGGTACTATTATTCGACTGCCACCTTCTTCAGAAAAAAAGACGATATCTCCCCAATTCAAATCTTTATCTGCACTACATTATAAAACAGAGCCAGGAAATTAAAAACAATTAACCCATGGTTTATGGACCTGTAAACATTATTTACATCCTGGTGATAATCAGTCTAACCACACTCAAACATGAGAGTAACCCTGGGCGTAGTTCGCGTAGTAGCGCTACGCATAGCTACGCGAAGTGCACTTCGCACTACGCGAGCTACGCGTAGCACTACGCGAACTGCGTAGTGCGGTAGGAAATTTGAAGATACTTCCATTACGATACTGAAGTGTGGACTTGGTATGAAAGTTTGATGTGAGTATGATTGGGCTCTCATGTTTGAGTATGGTTAGACTGATTATCACCAGGATGTAAATAATGTTTACAGGTCCTAAACCATGGGTTAATTGTTTTTAATTTTCTTTCTCTGTTTTATAATGTAGTGCAGATAAAGATTTGAATTGGGGAGATATCGTCTTTTTTTCTGAAGACGGTGGCCGTCGAATAATAGTACCCACCAAAACGCGTCGATGCTTTTACAAAAAAGCCCACTCTTGATCTTTGGGGTAATTGTAAAACCAAATGAATCAAAAGATAATATGTTGTCTCTTCATGAAAGGGTTTCAATGCTTTTGCATTTGACTCGTGAGGGACATCTAGTAACGACTAGTGGAACTGCAGCTTGATGTAATAATAATTTCAATGCGTTTGCATTTGACTCATGAGGGACATCTAGTAACGACTAGTTGAACTGCAGCTCTTTGTAGAATTATTTTGATATTGGACACTATAATATTCACTGCCCACTGCTAATCTCGTCCCATAATGCTTTGCAGGGCCTTTGGTTGGGATTGTATTTTTGCCCATAACTGTGCTTGGGGTGGTCCTAGGAGGAAGGGACCACAACTGAATCGTTCAGCATGTTATGCTCTTTGTGTTCAAGGCATCTGCTTGGTCCTCCCCCTAGGTTAGGGGGGACCCCAAAATCATCACCTCTCTCATTGCCTAATATTTTCATTGTCAAAGTTCACTTTTGTGAATTGGTTATATGTTTTTTAGCATGTAAAATTGCTTTATCAAAGCATTTGTAGGTGTTGATGATTTTGCTGCTACGCTATGTGTTTAGCACAGTTTTTGCACTGTTCTATGTGCAATTTGCGTAGTGCGTAGTAGCACAAACTACGCATGCTCCGTTAGCGTAGTACTACGCCCAGGGTTAGCATGTACTTTTAGATTTTACATGTCTTGGTAGTGAGAAACTCTCAAATTCCTATTTTTACTACTGCAAGGCCTGCCTCTCCCAAAAGATAACACTGGGTTAACTTATTATACTTAACAAGTGATAACTTTCAATTGGGAGCAGGTAGAAATATTGACTAGGAATATCACTTTTGGTGTCTAGCTACCAGAGGGTTGAGCACAGGTGATATTCGTGGAAGCACGGAAGATAATACCAAAGGGGGACTACAGAACAAAAATACCCTATAATGTGGGGCGCCCTAGGTATAGTTAAAACAAAAACCTCAGGGTGCTTGTGGATTTTAGGTGTCCCAACACCCTCTACAGAACTGTAGACATGTTTCAGCCTATTAGTTTTGGCAACTAAGGCTCCCCGCTTTGACCAGCATTCATCCCATGCTCCACCCAGAAAATGATTGGGCAGTTCTTGCCCTTGCCCTGCCAAACAGACATTGTTCTTATGAGAGTCCATCACATGTACATGCAGGCATATATCAGAATCACATATGAGAGTCCATCACATGTACATACAGGCGTATATCAGAATCACATATGAGAGTCCATCACATGTACATGCAAGCGTATATCAGAATCACATATGAAAGTACATCACATGTACATGCAGGCGTATATCAGAATCACATATGAGAATACATCACAGGTACATGCAGGCGTATATCAGATGAGAGTACATCACATGTACATGCAGGCGTATATCACAATCACATATGAGAGTACATCACATGTACATGCAGGCGTATATCAGAATCACATATGAGAGTACATCACATGTACATGCAGGCGTATATCAGAAACACATATGAGAGTACATCACATCTACATGCAGGCGTATATCAGAATAACATATGAGAGTCCATCACATGTACATGCAGGCGTATATCAGAATCACATATGAGAGTACATCACATGTACATGCAGGCGTATATATGATGAGAGTACATCACATGTGCATGCAGGCGTATATCAGAATCACATATGAGAGTACATCACATGTACATGCAGGCATATATCAAAATCACATATGAGAGTACATCACATGTACATAGAGGTGTATATCAGAAACACATATGAGAGTCCATCACATGTACATGCAGGCGTATATCAGCATCACATATGAGAGTACATCACATGTATGTGCAGGCATATGTCAGATGAGAGTACATCACATGTACATGCAGGGGTATATCAGATGAGAGTACATCACACATACATGCAGGCCTATATCAGAATCACATATGAGAGTTCATCACATGTACATGCAGGCGTATATCAGAATCACATATGAGAGTCCATCACATGTACATGCAGGCGTATAACAGAATAACATATGAGAGTCCATCACATGTACATGCAGGCATATATCAGAATCACATATGAGAGTACATCACATGAACATGCAGGCATATTTCAGATGAGAGTACATCACATGTACATGCAGGCGTACATCAGATGAGAGTACATCACATGTACATGAAGGCGTATATCAGAATCACATATGAGAGTCCATCACATGTACATGCAGGCGTATATCAGAATCACATTTGAGAGTCCATCACATGTACATGCAGGCGTATATCAGAATCACATATGAGAGTCCATCACATGTACATGCAGGCGTATATCAGAATCACATATCAGAGTACTTCACATGTACATGCAGGCGTATATCAGGTGAGAGTCCATCACATGTACATGCAAGGGTATATCAGAATCACATATGAGAGTACATCACATCTACATGCAGGCGTATATCAGAATCACATATGAGAGTACATCACATGTACATGCAGGCGTATATCAGAATCACATATGAGAGTCCATCAGATGCACATGCAGGCGTATATCAGAATCACATATGAGAGTCCATCACAAGCACATGCAGGCGTATATCAGAATCACATATGAGAGTACATCACATGTACATGCTGGCGTATGTCAGATGAGAGTACATCACATGTACATGCAGGCGTATATCAGAATAACATATGAGAGTCCATCACATGTACATACAGGCGTATATCAGATGAGAGTCCATCACATGTACATGCAGGCGTATATCAGATGAGAGTCCATCACATTTACATGCAGGCGTATATCAGAATAACATATGAGAGTCCATCACATGTACATACAGGCGTATATCAGATGAGAGTCCATCACATTTACATGCAGGCGTATATCAGAATCACATATGAGGGTCCATCACATGTACATGCAGGTGTATATCACAATCACATATGAATGTACATCACATGTACATGCAGGCGTATGTCAGATGAGAGTACATCACATGTACATGCAGGCATATATCAGATGAGAGTACATCACACGTACATGCAGGCGTATATCTGAATCACATATGAGAGTTCATCACATGTACATGCAGGCGTATATCAGAATCACATATGAGAGTCCATCACATGTACATGCAGGTGTATAACAGAATAACATATGAGAGTACATCACATGTACATGCAGGCATATATCAGAATCACATATGAGAGTACATCACATGTACATGGAGGCGTATGTCAGATGAGAGTACATCACATGTACATGCAGGCGTATATCAGATGAGAGTACATCACATGTACATGCAGGTGTATGTCAGATGAGAGTCCATCACATGTACATGCAGGCGTATATCAGAATCACATATGAGAGTCCATCACATGTACATGCAGGCGTATATCAGAATCACATATGAGAGTCCATCACATGTACATGCAGGCGTATATCAGAATCACATATCTGAGTACTTCACATGTACATGCAGGCATATATCAGGTGAGAGTACATCCCATGTACATGCAGGCGTATATCAGAATTACATATGAGAGTCCATCACATGTACATGCAGGCGTATATCAGAATCACATATGAGAGTCCAGCACATGTACATGCAGGCATATATCAGAATCACATATTAGTGCCTGCAAGAAATAAAAAATTATTTTATCATGGGCTCTGTTGGTTCTTTTTATATCTCTTCACCCATATCGAGAGTCTATTAATGTGTTTATGACACAAACAGCCTATTTCACTGCCTGCAAACCCCCTACTATCTTCACTGCCGTACTTGCTGGAGTGGGACTTCATCCCCCAGCTTTTCCCGGCACTAACGTGGGGGTCAGCTGAGCACCGGAGTGCTACTTCAACGCCATAGGCATCCTACGGGATGCGTGTGGGTCACGCCTGGGCCAAGACTGAGCTAGGTTGGGTCCACTCTCTTTGCAGCCCATCACCGATGGTCTCTTCAGGGGTTCGTGTCAACAGGTGACAGCTCCCAATCTTTTTTGTAATCAGGGCAAATGATAAACTGCAGGCACTGCTACTGCGTCCCGCCAACAGTGACTGTCGACAGCATGCTTGAGCGGGCAGATGGGATGATCTCCACTGGAATTGATCAAGCCGAGCGCAGACTTTCTTGAGCAACCGCCCCCCCGCCTTAGATAATATCAGGGGCTGTTCCACCTTAAATGATAGCACCTTAGAACCCTTAGGACCCATTGATACAGGAGCTGGTGCAATGCAACTGAGCTCCCCGATTAGTGGCCTTGTTGAAATCACTCCCATTGCTGACAGGATCCCAGAGCCTGAGCCGCCCCGTCCAATCGTCGCTCGACCCACCACTCAGATCCAAGGTGGCTTAGCTGCAAAGAACCAAAAACTTGCAAGGAAGAATCGAACCTCCAGTCGTAACAAACCCACCTGTCAACCTAATCAGCAGCTATCGCTACAAGGGCATCAGCTCTGGACGTGGGTTCAACGTGCAACGCAAATTCAAACCCAGTCCCAGAAAACTTAAACCCATGATTACTCATCACAGGTTTCCACTGGATGAGTCGACATGGGTGAGAAATTGAGTTCCATTTTGGTGGAGAAATTTCAGCCAATAATGGATCTCCTTGGCCGCATTGAAAGTTTGTTAGCCAGCTTGGTCAATAAATAAATCAAACTATTCATAGCCAGCCCGTCTGTAGACACAAGCACTTTAATGCTAAGTGTGCCTCAACCCCTCCACCCCCAGTCTGTACCTGCAACTCTTTACCTACTAGTAACGCTGGGTCAGGGGGCATTCCCGGGGACCAGATACGAACTCCACAGCTCAAGCATTGACAGGTGCTACACGGCCGAATGGGCATCCCTCACCCATAGAAGGACCTGATGAATGTGACAGCACCCCAAATACGGATGTTTTGAACTTACCACCAGTAGCCTGCCCATATGTTTTAATTCTGGCAGGAGTTCCTCCCCCTCAGGCCCGAGCAACAAGAAACAAGGGGTCAGCGCCACAATAAAACTGTTCATTGGTTAAATTAGAACAAACATTGTAATGTGAGGGACTTCAAAGAGGTTATTCTGGTGAGAAGGGCGAGTTAGGAGGGGCATTCAAAGAAAACCATTGAGGAAGATTGCATTGTGGTCAACTTCCGGAACCCTCCTGTGTTCGAAAAATGCTGTGTATGACGGAATCCAGTCGCTTTTTGAATCATGAATCACTGCACTCCCAGTTGGATATTTCTATAAAGCGGCCTCACTACACCCCCGGACGTAGACCCCCGTAGATCAAGCGCCCCCGCACATTTGTGCTAGTAGGTTCGCACCTCTGAACAGCCTTGAGGATGTAGAATGACTTTTCGGGGGAGGGGGGATGAGTTCAATAGGGCTTAGGATCAAACAAGGCAGTGCTCTCAATCCCCTTCGGTGCTCCCTCCTCTGCCAATGTCTTAAATGTCTCACGGGGTAACACGTTGAGAAAACTAAGTTGGAACATTGCAGGGCCTCAGTCGAACATCGGTGTACCCCATTGGTTATCCTTCATAAAGGGACACGACATTGAACTATCCAAGAGACCTGGGGCGTATCGCCCTCTATGGTCTATGGCTTCCATTGTCTCAGGGTCCCCGCCCTACCTTCCCGTCATGGCCGTGCTTCGGTGGGCCCAGCCTTGTGGGTAAACATAACTACAGGGGACCACGCATGCGCCTTTGAATCACCAAACTGTGATTTCCAAGTTGTATTATTAAAAACCCACATAAGCTTATATATATATATATATATTTTTTTTTTTTTAATGTGATTTTGCAATGCACATAGATATGGTGTAACAGACATCAAGAAACACAGTTACAAAATTCTCAAAGTGTGCATCGAGAAAAATGGAGTAACCAAAAACAACAAAACATGATACAGAGTGCTTCCATAAATATCATTGATGATTATCTCAGCAAAAGCATCTGGTCTAAATTGCTCGTCGTTCATCCTCCTCTTGCTTGATGTACATCTCATGCACAGTTCTATATATCAATTAACACAGCCTACAACAGGTTATGCAAGGCGTGTCTAGGCATTGAACCATCCTTCCCATGAGATACACTTCATAAATCAATAGCAGACCTTGTACTGGCATGGATGCACCGCCCTCCCTCTTCATCAACAGTTAACACCAATAACAGCAAAGGACAAACCACGGCACTGCAACATCTCCCCCTCCCGTGGATGTACTCCCGTACTGCAATACCCATGGACAGATTTCAATCGGTCTCTAGGGGGTGTGTCTGCAAATAAGCCTTCAATGGTTGCCAGATGTCCTTTGGGTGTGAAGCTGCTGGTTGTAGTGTGGCATATATTTCACTTGTGGTGTCCCAATACACCAAATCTCGGAGCCAGGCCTTCACAGTTGGAGTTTGCGCACTACCCCAATGTAGGGAGACCTGTCGTTTTGCAATAAGTAGGGCAATTGCAGTAAACCGCCGCACTCCCTTCTGCACGGGTTGGACATATCCCGGCAATGCCATTAGTGGCGCGGGGTGTAATGTATGTTCAATCATCAGGGACAGGTGTTGAAAAACCTCCCCCCAATATTCCAGTATGGACCCGCAATTCCAAGCCAGATGTGTAAAACCAGCTCGATCCGCAGCGCATCTGGCGCACGTATGTGGCACGCTATGATCCATTTTAGCTAACAGGTATGGTGTGACATATGCCCGATGCAAATATTTAAAATGTAGCAATTTATGACGGTGGTTGTTTGGTAAGAAGCACGTTTGCTCACAACAATAAGACCACAGTTTGTCAGTCAATGGGAGGCCGAGGTCTTGTTCCCAGGCCAGGGACATAAGCTTATATTTTGTACATTTTTACAATAATGATTTCACCAATATTCCGAACACTGAACTCCCTGCATTGTTTGATTACATTAACACACTGATAGATGAAACTCCCTCCTCAGGGCATTCAGTTTACTTATGCCTGGCAGGAGGCTCAAGCACTGCACATTATGCACTGACACGTATCTCTTAAGTTACACCGACCCCAGGAGCCAGGATCTGGTCTCTCACTCAGCGTCGTGTGATTTAGTGATCATCCTGGAAGCAGCAGGTTCAAGTGTCTGAGCCCCGAGGCGTGGCTTAGGTGCCGACGGAGATGGCGGCTGGTTGACGCTGCTCCGCGTCAAGTTCCGAGGTTTCTTATCTTTACGCCTGGTGGAAACCTTACAACATCGGCTTTCTACAAGACATACGCTGTCGGAACCTTTACTGGTCCCAAAGATGCCTTTTGCTATGCACTGTAAGCCCGCATTTTTGGCATTTTTGTTTTAAAGCTGCGACGCGCTCCGTAACTGGACCGCGGCCGCCATTTTGTTTTTCTTCAACTTACTCCGTTTTTCTCTTGTGAAACGGAAGGGTTGCTTCACAAGTTGCTGCTAATGCAGTATGAAAGGAACAGCTATCTTTAAAGGTCTACTGCCAATGTTAATTTGATTGTTTCTGGTGTTGTGCCACGGAAAGCATATTTTTAAAATTGAAAATTTGACGCAACCTTTTTTAACAACTGACTCTCTCACGTTGAACTTTTCACCTGGTGGAACCTTGCCCCTGAAAACGCCTTTTAATACCCGCGGTAAGCCAGCATTTTTGGTATTCTTGATTTAATCCTGCGGCGCGCTCCATGACTGGACCACGGCCGCCATTTTGATTTTGCTTCAGCCTACAACGTTTTTCTCTTATGAAGTGATAGAGGTGCCTCACAAGTTGCCGCTACCCCAGTGTATTGGGAACAGCTCTCTCTATGGTCTGCTATCAATTTCAATGTTGATAATTTCTGATGCTGAGTGACACTGAAAGCATATTCTAATATTGAAAATTTGCTGCAACCTTCTTCAACAATTGATTTCCTCATGCTATGAATGTTGCTGCCTCTAGTGATTAACCTGTTTCTCCTGATCATGGCACACAGTCTTTTTCACAGGATTTCAGTTAATTGGTACTACTTTGACATAATAAAGCTGCTCCAAGCCTGTTTCTCCACTTTCCTTCAAGTAGTCAGTATTTACCTTGCTGGTTACCAATGTCTATGGGGAGAACTAAATCTAATCGGGGCGCTGTTTCATCTTACGCATCTGTCGTACGCCCAAAAGCTACCGCAGTGCCTACATCTAACCCATTTTCAATATTACAGAACGACATGGAGGAATCCACTCAAACCATTTTACCTCATCTTGCGGAATCCTCTTCTAGCACTTCTACATTTTTGCCTACTTCCAGTTCTCATTCACCTCAAGTCAACGGCAAAAATGCGTCTAAACCTAACCCTTTGTCATTGCTATCTTCTACTAAGCGAGTTAAAAAAGATCCTCCTTCACCAGTCACCTCTCCACCACCAGTTTCCCTGGAGGTACTTCTGGATGAAATACGAGCTCTCAAGCCATATATGGAAGACACAAACACTCGCCTTCAAGCTTTAGAGGATAATTGGTCTTCATTTCAAAATAAAATCGCTTCTATGGAATGTCAAGTCAACTCTCTACAAATCTCTTCACAGCAGATTCCTCCAATGAAAGATGAAATAATTCAACTTCAGAAGCAAGTAGAAAACCTTGAGAACCGTAGTAGACGCAATAATCTACGCATCTTTGGCTTAACAGAAGGTCTGGAAGGATCCAATCCTATAGCCTTCTTTCAATCTTTTCTTCCGCAAGTATTAGAAATGCCAGAATCTCCTTCATTGAACATACAGAGGGCACATAGACTTGGTCGAACTCCATCTACTCCCTCGTCTCAACGTAAATCAAGAGGTGTAATACTCTACTTCTTAGAGTATACAGACTTGTTGAAAGTGTTACAAGCAGTTAAATTTAAGCGCCATATTTCCTGACAAGGTTCACAATTATTTTTCTCACAAGACCATTCCACAGTTACTGCAGATAAAAGGAAAAGTTTTCTTGCTATGAGACCAGCACTTCGTGATCTAAACGACAGATATGGTTTGATTCACCCTTGCCACTTCAAAGTAACTTATAAAAATAAAACTACCACCTACGAAGATCCTGCTTTACTTCAACGTTTTCTGGACAGATGCAAAGAAGATTCTATGGAATTCGCAAGAGCATCTTCGTCATCAAAATAATATTGTTGCCTTGTCTCATGTGTAACCTTATGTTATTTCTCATATTCCCTTTTCAAGATAAATCTTATTAATTACCTTCTTTCCTTTTTTGTTTCCCCATTCCAGATATCAGTTCCTTCCGTATTTCCACCATCCATTGTATAATATTGTTTGGAACATGTTTCTCCTCGTGATCTTCCCCCGGAGTTGTCTCGCTGGTCGTACATCTTCTCGTTTTGTCGCCTCAGCACCCCTCGTCCATGTTTGAGTTTATGGTCTGTTTCATTGTTCTTCTCTCTACATTACATTTATTCAGTATTTTCTCTTACTCTCTCTCTTCGTTTCTTTCATCCCTTCTTCTTCTTTCTAGTCTTCTCTTCTTTCCTTTTTATTATTCTCCTTTCCCTATTTCATTTCCTTTTCTATCTCTAATGAGCTCTTTACTAATGATTCTTTTGATTATTACAGGTTTTTTCCTATGTTCATATTTGCTGTAAACTTTTTTATTTTTATGCATTTTCTTATATTTTTTGGATAAATGATGTTACGTGTAATTACCTGGAATGTCAAAGGTTTGGGTACACCTATTAAAAGGCAGAGGGTTCTTGCCCATTTAGCTAATTTAAAGGCAGATATTGTTTTCTTACAAGAGTCTCATCTTGTTACTTCAGAAGTTTTGAAACTTAAACATCAATGGGTGGGAACTGTTTTTTCCTCTCCTGGTACAAGCAAGAAGAATGGGACAGTGATTCTTTGTCATAAAAAACTTAAAGTTTCCCTTTTATCTGAAGATTCAGACGATGAAGGTCGTTGGTTAATTGTTAATCTTAAAGTTAATAATGTGCCTATTTCTTTATTTAATGTGTATGCACCTACTAAACCTGATAACAATTTTTGGCCTCATATCTCCATGCTTTTGATGTCTATCCCCACACCATATGTTATTTTTGGCGGTGATTGTAACCTAATTATTGATCCATATATAGACCGTTCCTCTAAAGCAACTTTCATCCCCTCCCGGATGCACCAACATTTTAATACTTTAATTTTCCATAGATCTCTCATTGATTCATGGAGATTCTGCAATCCTCAACTCCGTGAATACACCTTTTTCTCTCCTACTCACCTCTCCCAGTCTTGTATAGGCTATTTATTTGTTTCTAAGGCACTTACACAGCACATAATACATGCAGATATTGGTTCTACATTGATTTCAGACCATGCCGCAGTAATCTTAGATTTGGAGCTACTCCCTGTTGATGAGTCTAACAGAAGATGGAGATTTAATACATCTTTATTAATTGATCAGACCTTTACTTCTTCTTTTGAATCCTTTATTACTGATTTCTTTAATCGTAATTTATCCTCTGTTTCGTCCTTTGCTGTTGTATGGGGTGCTTTTAAAGCCTCAGCCAGAGATTTTATTATTTCTTATGTCGCTAAAAAGAAAAAATTAAACTCCCAGAAAACTTCTGAACTTCTTAAAAACATTAAGAGGTTAGAGATACTTTATACTACCTCTAACTCTAAAGCTGACCTTAATAATCTTATTGTAGAAAAATTTAAATACAATAAACTATCTACAGAAAATGCCAGCTCCTATCTTCTTAAAGGTAGTGCTCGCTATTATGGCGGCCGGAACAAAGCTGGCAAACTCCTTGCCTCTTATCTTAAAGTTAAGAAAGATCGTTTAAACATTGAATATATTCTAAACGCTGATTCTTCTAGAGCAACCAAGGACCTAGATATTTTAGAGGAATTTAAAAAATACTATACGTCACTTTATACTCCTGAGGATACTCCAGACTGTACGCAAATACAACAATACCTAGACTCGCTACCGAAACACTTTTCCAATGATATTGATTTTTCATCCTTAGAAGATGACATTTCCGTTAAAGATATCTCTCATGCCCTACGTCTCATTAAAACAGGGAAGGCTCCCGGTCCAGATGGATTTCCTGTGGAATTCTATTCTCATTTTTCTAAGTTGCTTTTACCACATCACCATTCGCTGTTTGCGTTTTTCATTTCTTCTAAGGCCTCTTATGGTTCCTTTCAGGATGCACTTATTTGTTTAATTCCCAAAGAAGGAAAAGATCCTCATTTATGTAAAAATTACAGACCGATATCTTTAATTAACTCCGACTATAAATTATTCGCCAAATTACTTGCTCTTCGTTTAGAACCACTTTTACCATCTATCATTTGTCCAGAACAATCTGGTTTCATTAAGGGTAGGTCCATCTCTGACAACAATAGAACCTTTTTTAATATTTTACATAAATCAAGCAAATATCCTCATTCACTTGCAGTCATCTCGCTTGATGCGGAGAAAGCTTTCGACCTGATGGATTGGTCTTTTATTTTTCATACCCTCTCATGGTTTGGGTTTGGACCCAAATTCATTTCTTATATCTCTTTATTATACACATCACCCTAAGCCTCCATTCTTGTCAACGGTTCTACTTCCACATCTTCTACTCTTCACAGGGGTGTTCGCCAAGGTTGCCCTCTTTCACCACTTCTTTTTATCCTTGCTCTGGAACCCTTTCTTGCTAAAATTAAACTAAATCCTGATATTTATGGTTTCCAAAATAATAAAACTCATATTAAAATTAGTGTCTATGCAGATGATATTTTGTTATATCTATCTAAACCTGACATTTCTATCCCAGCTTTTTTGACAGAGGTCAGAGATTTTTCCTCAGTTTGTGGTTATAAAGTGAACCCTGACAAATGCGAAATCCTTCCTCTTAATGTTTTTTGTTTCAGACATGACTTTCTTTCAACTAATTTTACATGGAACGCCCAAAAGATCAAATATTTGGGTCTATGGTTTGCCCCTTCCATCAAACTTACTCCAACATTGAATATGACCCAAGTCTCCAACACAATTTCCAGCTCTATCTCTAAATGGCATCCACCATACTTAACCTGGTGGGGCAGACTGGATACTATTAAAATGATGCTTGTTCCTGTTATTCTATATACTATTGCTGCTATTCCTCTTGCTATCCCCTCTCATTTCTTCAAGAAAATTTACTCTATTTTATCTGTCTTTTTATGGAACAAAAAAACCCCACATATATCCCTCGCTTTGCTCAAATGTAGTAAATCGCTTGGGGGTGTTAACTTCCCTGATTTTCAGATGTATCATAAGGCCTTTCTTCTTAAGCAGCTCTCTAAATGTTTAAATCTTTCATCCTCAGATACTCCCCCACTATGGACAGATCTCGAATTTTCTTTCCTTTACCCTTTTTCAATTAAGGAATCTCTCACATTTACCCATAAGACACATTTTTCATCCTCACCTATACATAATACTTAGCTTAAATTATTTCAATCAATAATTATTTCAGATCTCTCTGATGTTGACCGTTTTCTCAACTCTTCGATTTGGCATAACCACCTTATAACAATTAATAATAAACCAATATTCTGGAAATCTTGGCGAGATAAAGGTCTGCTCTGGGTTCATCAACTTTACCCACATGATTCCTTTCTCACTTTTCCTGAAGCACAGACACTTTATGACCTTCCAAAATCATATTCTAATAAATGTAAGGCATTGATTCATTCTATTCATTCTATACTCTTGTCTTTATCCCTCCATCTTTGTCTTCTTCCCCTTCATCAACTCATGACAATATCCTTCCCATATTAAGTGCCCAATAAAGTGCGTCTTCCATTTATAAATTTCTTACCAAACCCACAGAACATAGAAGCAAATCCAAAGTAGAGATACAATGGGAACAAGACTTTCATACTTCATGGTCCATTTCATTTTGGGATAAATTATGGACCAAAATTCGCAAGACCTCAAGATCGGCTAGTACAACTCAGACACTTTTCTTTTTATACAATTATGTAGTATTCTACACCTTTGTCCATACTTGTCCTTCTCCTCTTTCGTCACATGCGATGCCTCTAGAATGTTAGTGTGATGATGCTCAGCGGAATGTTGGGTGTCTCTCAAGAAAGGCACAGTTGAGATGGGCTGAGCTGCCTGCTGGCTGCTCCTGGTGGGGCTTGTACATTATTACTTCTGGACTCAACTACTAATATTCAATAAACCAACCTGAAACTTCTCAACGTGTCCGGCTTCATTACTACATTTTATTGGCGACGAGGATGGGATGAACAACCTCGTAAAAGGTCAAACAGTTGAGATGGGCTGAGCTGCCTGCTGGCTGCTCCTGGTGGGGCTTGTACATTATTACTTCTGGACTCAACTACTTATCTTCAATAAACCAACCTGAAACTTCTCAACGTGTCCGGCTTCATTACTACATTTTATTGGCGACGAGTTACCTCAAAGAACCTGCGTGTGTACCTTTCAAGACCTCCATCTTCAAGTGTGGAGCATCTGGTAACCTTCTATCAAGCTGAAGCTACTCCTGCAACTACAGCTGCAAATCATCAACTTTCTGGCACACATTAGCCCCACCAGTGACCTCTACATCGGTCGCCCTCTACGCTACAGTGCCAGTTCCTGTCTCAACTGCAGCTCAAGTCTCTGTATGCTGTGCCTACAGCATCTGTTCAACTGCAGCTCTAATCACTTCCTGCTGTTCCTACAGCGTCTCAACAGCCTTCATATGGGCATTTGGAAAAAGATCCTCTGGATTTGCTGAAGATCCTACGCCACTACAAACTCAGTCTCATGAAGCAAAGTTCAAGTCTTTCCTTTGTGTGGGATTTTGATGTGTGAACATTACATCAGCGCTCCTTCGTGCCAGCACTGCACCGGTGTTAACTCTATTTGTGCCAGCTTACTTTCAACTACTGACGTTCGTCTATACTTTCATTGCCACGTTTTCCTGCCTGCTGCATGTGAGGATCGACATGGTGAGCAAAGTGCTGTAAACATTTTGTTTTAATGTGTTTTTGCCTTCCCTTCTACAAGGCCTGTAAAAAATCGACAGTTGCGCTTTGTTTTAAAATTCAAAAAACGGCTCGCGCACTTTACCTTGTACATGGTGTCGCGCGGAGCCGCTCCACAGCTTTTCATGACGTCCTCGATCTTTGCTGGTTTTCAGTGCTGCCTTTGGACGTTTTTCAGCAGGAGCGCGCCGTGAACCTCTCGGCGTGCGTCTCCTGAGCGTGACGCCATCTTCAGGTTGGAGACACCAGCCACTCTTTCCTGTTTCCTATGGGTCCAGCAATTTGCATTGCCAACCAAGCTCCGCTTGACAATAAAGCTCAATTTCCCACGCTCTTTCCCACGTGCATTCTTTAAAATCATGATTCAAGTAAGCCGCTGTGTGTACAGCTCTTTACCTTATTTCCTGTGTCCAGTGAGGACTGAGGTGATCTTTGTGACGTCTTCCCTTCGTTGGGTCGTCTTCGTTTCAGTGGTGTCTTTGCCTCCCATGTTTGCTGGGTGACGCTTGGTGACATGGATGCGCCGTCGCGCCATTTTGATGTTCTTCTTTCTCATTTCCATTTGCCAACCACCCTATTTTGCCAACCACGTTCTACGTGTCTATACAGATGGGCGAGGTGCGGAGCATAGGAGTGTTACTGACGCACAACGTGGTTTCTGTCAATTACAAGATTTGTCCTCTGCCTCATATATCACTCTACGTACAGTGGACTTATGGCACCAGTTCGAGTTCAAGTATTCAGTTGAGTTTGCACTTTCCTGGGAAACCAGTTTTCCAGATTGCCTACGGACTTCTGCCCTTCCTCTGGGTCGACTCTTCTTCAACTATCTACGTCGACGTCACATGCTGTTTTCTTCTACTGCTCCAATCGTCGAGTCTAGCGCAAGAACATGGTGAGAATGTCACCTCTGGGATTCTTGTCGATATACCCCGCAACGTTATGCGAGTCAAAGAACAATCCAAGTGATATGTAAGGGAATGCTAATATTTGTGTTACTGTTTTCTCAATCGTATTCTTTTGTAAGTTTGCATGTGTGTATTTACGTCTTAACTCAATCGTGTGCATTTGTTTTTTGCACCTCAGTTACACGCTTTCAATGGTCAATTATTCTACTTTCATGCTCTCAAGAATTCGAATACTCAGTAATTTCAATGTATGTGCATGTCATAGTTCTAATACTGTGTGATCCAGCTCAGTGGGGTACAGACATGGACCCTATTTACTCGTTTTTTTTTCAAATGTTTTTTCAATGTGTGACTTTTATGAGGTTGTAAATTTGTGCTGCTGCCGGTCAACATTTCAATGTTTTTTTTCAATGTTTGACCTTTTGAGGTTGTTGATATGGGGGTCCATCCCTCTCAATTTTTCAATGTTTCTTCAATATAACCTTCACTAGGTTGTGGGGTTATTCTCCTCAATTTTTCAATGTGTGACCCTTTACGAGGTTGTCTCGATTTGGGTTTTCCAAAGTTGTCTACATTATATTTTATTGGTGTTTTTACAGGGTAGTATGAAGGATCTTTTGATGTTCTTTCTTCTGCTTCTCTGTTTGCTGTTTCCTTTTACTCAATGCCTGTCTCCTTTCATGCCTTTACTGCCAGTGGGTGTGTCTGGAGTAGTTTTTTTCTTCTCCATTTTCTTTCTCGTTGTTTTTGGAGAAGGGAGGATGAGTACTTATTTATGTGTTCGTACCCTTCGGTGGTTTCCTCCCACTCTTTCTACCTTCGTGCTTATTTATGTGTTCGTACCCTTCGGTGGTTTCCTCCCACTCTTTCTACCTTCCTCTTCCTTCCATGCAGTTTTTCTCCCACTCTTTCTACCTTCCTCTTCCTTCCATGCAGTTTTTCTCCCACTCTTTCTACCTTCCTCTTCCTTCCATGCAGTTTTTATCTTTTGCCAGTTCCTGTTGTTCCAGTGCTTTACTTCTCTACTGTTCTATCCGTTGTTGGGTCAGGGAAGAAAGGGAGATATGTAGTATTCTACACCTTTGTCCATACTTGTCCTTCTCCTCTTTCGTTACATGCGATGCCTCTAGAATGTTAGTGTGATGATGCTCAGCGGAATGTTGGGTGTCTCTCAAGAAAGGCACAGTTGAGATGGGCTGAGCTGCCTGCTGGCTTCTCCTGGTGGGGCTTGTACATTATTACTTCTGGACTCAACTACTTATCTTCAATAAACCAACCTGAAACTTCTCAACGTGTCCGGCTTCATTACTACAAATAGGCTCATGTTTACTCCAGCATCCCTACATAAATGTATACCTACCATTGTCTCAAACTGTTGGTCCTGTAATGCTTCTAATGCGGATTTATTTCATATGTTATTTTCCTGTCCTATTACCCACCAATTTTGGTTGAGGGTACGGTCTCAAATCAATACTATTTTTCATACTCAATTTCCCTTCTCCCCTCTAAACATTTTTCTAGGTTCACTCTCCGAACATTGGCAAACCACCACCATCAACACCACCAATACCACCACCACCACCAATACCACTACCACCACCAATACCACCACTTCCACCAATACCACCACCACCAATACCACCACCACCAGTACCACCATCACCAATACCACCACCACCACCACCACCAATGCCACCACCAATACCACCACCACCATCAATACCACCACCATCAATACCTCCACCACCACCAATACCACCACCACTAATACCACCACCACCACCAACACCACCACCACCAATACCAATATCAGCACCACCACCAATACCAACACCACCAATACCACCACCACCAATACCACCCATGCCAATGCCAATACCACCACCAATATTACCAATACCACTACCATCAATACCACCAATACCACCATCACCAATACCACCAATACCACCACCAATACCACCACCACCACTAATACCACCACCAATACCACCAATACCACCACCAATACCATCACCAATACCACCACCACCAATACCACCACCACCAATACCACCACCAATACCACCACCAATATCACACCACCAATACTACCACCACCACCAATACCACCACCAATACCACCACCACTACCACCACCAATACCACCACCACCACCAATACCACCACCACCACCAATATCACCACCACTACCACCACCAGCAATACCACCACCAACAATATCACCACCAGCAATACCACCACCACCAATACCACCAACAATACCACCACCACCACTACCACCAAACATACCACCACCACCAATACCACTACCACCACCAATACCACCACCACCAATACCACCAATACCACCACCACCACCAATACCACCACCAATACCACCACCACCAATACCACCACCAATATCACCACCAATTCCACCACCTCCACCAATACCACCACCAATACCACCACCACCACCAATATCACCACCAATACCACCACCACCACCAATACCACCACCACCAATACCACCACCACCGATACCACCACCACCAATACCACCACCACCACTACCACCACCAATACTACCACCACCACCAATACCACCACCACCACCAATATCACTACCACTACCACCACCAGCAATACCACCACCACCAATATCACCACCAGCAATACCACCACCACCAATACCACCACCACCATCAATACCATCACCACCAATACCACCACCACCAATACCAAAACCACCACCAATACCACCACCACCACCACCAATACCACCTCCGCCAATACCACCACCACCACCAATAGAACCACCACCAATATCACCAATACCAATACCACCACCAGTACCACCACCACCAATACCAGTACCACCACCAACAATACCAATACCACCACCAATACCACCACCAATACCACCACCAATACCAGTACCACCACCAATACCAGTACCACCACCACCAATACCACCACCAATACCAATACCACCACTACCAATACCACCAGCACCAATACCAATACCACCACCAACAATACCACCACCACCACCAATACCACCACCACTACTACCACCAATACCACCACCAATACCACCACCACCAATACCACCAATACTACGACCACCAATCAATCAATCAATCAATCACAGAATTTGTAGAGCGCACTACTTACCCGCGAGGGTCTCAAGGCGCTGGGGAGAGGGAAGGGGGGGTGCTGCTACTGGTCGAACAGCCAGGTCTTGAGTAGCCCCCTGAAGGTCAGCAGGTCTTGGGTCTGCCGTAGGCTTAGTGGAAGGGTGTTCCAGGTCTTGGCGGCGAGGTGTGAGAAGGATCTGCCGCCGTAGGTTGTTCTTCGAATGCGAGGGACGCTGGCGAGGGAGAGGTCGGCGGAGCGGAGCTGGCGGTTGGGGACGTAGAAGAAGAGTCGTCTGTTGAGGTAGGCTGGGCCAGTTTTGTGGAGTGCCTTGTGTGCGTGGATGAGGAGTTTGAAGGTGATCCTCCTGTCGACGGGGAGCCAGTGCAGGTTCCTCAAGTGGGGGGTGATGTGGCTGTGGCGTGGTACGTCGAGGATCAGGCGTGCGGAGGCGTTTTGTAAGCGTTGCAGTCGCTTGATGAGCTTGGCCGGGGCTCCCGCGTAGAGGGCGTTCCCATAGTCAAGTCTGCTACTGACGAGGGCCTGGGTGACTGTTCTTCTTGTGTCTGTCGGGATCCACCTGTAGATCTTGCGAAGCATGCGGAGGGTGTTGAAGCAGGAGGAGGAGACTGCGTTGACTTGCTTGGCCATGGAGAGCGTTGAGTCGAGGATGACTCCCAGGTTGCGTGCGTGGTCGGTGGGTGTCGGAGGTGCTCCCAGCGTCATTGGCCACCAGGAGTCGTCCCAGGCTGAGGGGTTGGAGCCGAGGATGAGGACCTCCGTTTTGTCCGTGTTCAGCTTTAGTCGGCTGATCTTCATCCAATCGGCGACGGCCTTCATTCCTTCATGGAGATTGGCTTTGGCGGCGAGGGGTCCTTGGTGAGGGAGAGGATCAGTTGAGTGTCGTCGGCGTAGGAGATAATGTTGAGGTCGTGCTGTCTGGCGATGCGTGCGAGCGGGGCCATGTAGATGTTGAACAGTGTTGGGCTGAGGGACGATCCCTGGGGTACGCCGCAGATGATCTCGGAGGCTTCGGATCGGAAAGGTGGGAGGCTGACTCTCTGGGTTCTACCGTCGAGGAAGGAGGTGGTCCATTCCAGGGCCTTGTCTCGGATCCCTGCGTCGTGGAGGCGTGCGCGTAGAGTGCGGTGGCAGACAGTGTCGAAGGCGGCGGAGAGGTCCAGCAGGATGAGGGCTGTGGTCTCACCATTGTCCAGCAGGATCCTGATGTCGTCGGTGGCGGCGATGAGGGCAGTCTCAGTGCTGTGGTTGCTGCGGAACCCTGATTGGGATGGGTCCAGGATGCTGTTTTCTTCGAGGTATCGGGTTAGCTGTTTGTTGACGATCTTCTCGATGACCTTGGCTGGGAACGGAAGCAGAGAGATGGGCCGGAAGTTCTTGAGGTCTCTCGGGTCCGCCTTGAGTTTTTTAAGTAGGGTGTTGATCTCTGCGTGTTTCCAGCTCTCTGGGAAGGTCGCGGTCTCGAAGGAGAGATTGATGATGTTGCACAGGTGGGGTGCGATGGAGCTGCTGGCTTTGTTGAAGATGTGGTGCGGGAAAGGGTCTGACGGGGAGCCGGAGTGTATTGTGCTCATGGTCTTGATGGTGTCCTCGATGTTCACGCTGGCCCAGGCTGGCAGGGGGTCGTGGTCGATGGTGTGTGGCGGGTCTGGTGCATCGATCTTAGTTGGGGCTGTCTGGGTGTTGAAGCTGTCGTGGATGTCGGCGATCTTGCGGTGAAAGAAGGTGGCGAGGGAATCGCACAGGGGTTGCGACGGCGGGATGTCGTTGGTGTTGGAGCTGGGATTGGAGAGTTCCTTCACGATGTTGAAAAGCTCCTTTCTGTTGTGTGCGTTGTTGTCGAGGCGGTCTTTGAAGGAGATTCTCTTGGCGGACCTGATGAGGTGGTGGTGGTTACGGATGGCGTCTTTGTGGGCTGTGTGGCTGTCCGGTGTCTTATCACTGTGCCATTTCTTCTCTAGTTTCCGGCAGGTACGCTTGGAAGCTAGGAGTTCCGAGGTGAACCAGCTGGCTCTTTTGGTGGTGTCGCTGTAGGTGAGCTTTTTCAGCGGGGCGAGGGTGTTGGCACAGTCGTCCATCCATCGTCTGAGGTTGCAGGCAGCGTCGTCGGTGTTGGATGGGTCGGGGGGAGGGCTGAGAGCGAGGGTTGCCCGGAGTTTGTCTTCGGTGACTTTGCTCCAGTAGCGGCGTGGGATCTGTTGGGTGCGGTGGTGTGTGGTGGGTTTCTGGAAGGTGAAATGGATGCAGCGGTGGTCGGTCCAGAGGAGTTCCGTGGTGTGGCTGAAGGAGACGTGGGAGCTTGAGGAGAAGATGGGGTCAAGCGTGTGGCCGGCGGAGTGGGTCGGTGTTGTGACGAGCTGGCTCAGGCCGAGGTTGGCGAGGCTGTCGATCAGGGTGGTGGAGTTGCTGTCGTTGTTGTTCTCCAGGTGAAAGTTCAGGTCTCCGAGGAGGATGTAGTCGGTAGAGGTCAGGGCGTGCGTGCTGATGAAGTCGGCGATGGAGTCGCTGAACTGGGGTCGGGGCCCAGGGGGTCTGTAGACAAGGGTGCCTCTAAGGGTGGTGTTGGGGTCCGTGTGGATCTGGAAGTGCATGTGTTCGGCGGTGCTGAGAGTGTCGTCGGTGCTGGTCGAGACCCTGATGGTGTTCTTGTGGACGATGGCGATTCCTCCTCCTACTGCGTTGATGCGGTCTCTGCGGGTGATCTTATAGCCGTCTGGGATGGCTATGGCGATGTCGGGGGCGGAGGAGTCGTTCATCCAGGTCTCAGTCAGGAAGGCGACGTCTGGTGATGATGTGTCGAGCAGGTCCCAGAGCTCGACGGCGTGTTTGCGTGCGGAGCGGGTGTTCAGTAGGATGCACCGGAGGTGGTTGAGGTCCTTCTTGGCGGGCGCCTCGGTGGCTCTGAGGCTGGTGTAGCTGCAGTTCCGGCAGGTGAAGGGCCCATGGGTGCGTTTCGGGGCGGCCTTGAAGCAGTTGTGCGTCCGTCCGGGGTTGAGAGCGTGGAGTGTGGTGGCATCGTATCAGCGTCGGTCCTCGGGGCTGGAGCGGGGGGCGCGCGGCCCAGGGGTTCTGGCGCTGGGCACGGTCCAGTCGCGGACGGGCGCAGACGGGCTTGCCTTAGGCGCGCCTTTGGCGCGCCAGCGGCGCAGCCGCCATATATGGGGAGGTGGGAGGGAGGAGCAGCTGGGAGGCAGGGGCAGCGAATGGGCAGTCAGGGGGGCGGGGCCGCAGGGGACGCAGCGGCGGGAATGGAGAGAGGCAGCGAGGGGCACAGAAGGCAAAATGGACGGCAAAACAGAACAAATACAGGCACAGTACAGTGGGGCAGCGGGGGCACAGAAGGCAAAGTGGACGGTAAAACAGAACAAATACGGGCACAGTACAGTGGGGCAGCGGGGGCACAGAAGGCAAAGTGGACGGCAAAACAGAACAAATATGGGCACAGTACAGTGGGGCAGCGGGGGCACAGAAGGCAAAGTGGACGGCAAAACAGAACAAATACGGGCACAGTACAGTGGGGCAGCGGGGGCACAGAAGGCAAAGTGGACGGTAAAACAGAACAAATACGGGCACAGTACAGTGGGGCAGCGGGGGCACAGAAGGCAAAGTGGACGGCAAAACAGAACAAATACGGGCATAGTACAGTGGGGCAGCGGGGGCACAGAAGGCAAAATGGACGGCAAAACAGAGGAAAAATACGGGCACCGAGGCCACAAGCGGAGGGGCGAGCTTACCAGAAGCAGCAGCGGGTGGACAGCACAGGCGGAGCTGTGTGGTGGGGGAGTGACCTACCTGGCAAAGTCAAGGGTCGCTCCCCACCAATACCACCACCACCACCAATACCACCACCAATAGCACCACCACCACCAATAGCACCACCACCACCACCAATACCACCATCACCAATACCACCACCAATACCACCGCCACCAATACCACCGCCACTACCAATACCACCACCAATACCAATACCACCACCACCAATACCACCTCCACCATCAATGCCACCATCACCAATACCACCACCACCACCACCACCAATACAACCACCACCACCAATACCACCACCAATAGCATCACCACCAATACCATCACCACCAATACCAATACCACCACCACCAATACCACCACCACCAATACCAGTACCACCACCAATACCAGTACCACCACCAATACCAATACCACCACCACCAATACCACCACCAATACCAATACCGCCACCATCAATACCACCACCTCCACCAATGCCACCACCACCAATACCACCAATACCAGCACCACCAATATCGCCACCACCAATATCACCACAACCAATAACACCAATACCAATACCACCACCATCAATACCACCAATACCAATACCACCACCACCAATACTGATACCACCACCTCAGTGCCTCTCGCTCACTAGTAATAGCAGGGGCACTGTACGAGGCCAGAGATGCAGCCGAGACCATCCCTCCCTCCCTCCCTCCATGCCTTCCATAAAGCACAGCCCGCCCTGCTCCAGGAGGTGAAGCCAGGGCCCTACTACAGCTGGAGTGTTTGTTATTAGGCCAAAGATAGCAATGACATTAGGCAATGCCACACTGCACACTCAAATCACGGACAGGGCAGGAACTAGCACCCCCCCCCGCTCTTCCTCCTGAGCCGCGAAAGTGTAATCACAGAGCGAAAGGTGTTGGAGCACTTTGTTAGTGTTTATAGCTCGGATCATATGTAACTCTCACTTCACACTTTGTGTCTGTGTAATTTACAACACTTACACATCTTCCTCACTGCACTATTTATCACTACTTTGAAGACGTCGCAGGCCGGTCTCTTCCTCTGATACTTACAATCTAACAAGCGGTCGAGAAGGCCCTTTATTGCAATGCTATAGGTCTTGCATTTGCGAGAGTTTAAGCTATTAGTATTGTAAATAACAATGCCTTTTATTTATGTTTTAAAACCCAAAACATAAATAAAAGGCATTGTCATTGCTGCTACTGTCTCAACCCACGGCTGCTACCTGCGTGCTGCTATGTGTATTGATTCAACGTGATAACCTGTATTTTATTAGCATGTGTTTTAACCGTAATATATTAGTATGCTACGCTTATGTTACATCCGAATAAAGGTTTTTGAATCGGAATCTGGCACAAACCCCAGGACACAAGCATTGCAGCAACTGCTACACTGATCCCTGGCGATAAGGGAGTCAGCCTGCACTCTGGCGACGAAGCCAGAGGTCTCATAACTCACCAGTATAGGGTGCACACACTTTGTGGCACACTGCACAGCACACACAGTGGGGGTGGGGCGTTAGTCTCTCACCCTGGGACAGTCATGGATGCTACTTCATAGGAACGCACTGGGGGCGTGCCCCTGTAGTCACACTCTGTTGTAGTGAAGGTAAAAAACGCACACATGCAAAGGGAGTTTAAAATTGTGTCAGGTTACGTTCTACATCCAGAATTACCTTGGTCTGTTAACACTCGTTTTTATACTCACTGCATCAAACTAATGTTCCATCCTCACTACGGGCCGGATTTTCAAAGAAGTAACGCAACGCAGCAGCCCAAAATGCTGCGCTGCGTGACAGGGAGGGAGCAGGAGAGCGCCATATCTACAGAGATGTCACTCTCTCCTCCCCTCTTCTTAGCGCCGGCACTGATTTCAGCTGCCGTGCGCCAGGTGTGCCGGGTGGAGCGGTCTGAATGCAGTGAATATGCTGAGACAATTTCCTGCAGGCATGGGTCCAGCATTAGAGAGAAAGGGGTTTCACACAGTGGGCACAAGGACTTAATCCAGCATTTCCCAAACTGTGGGTTGTGACCCTGTGGTGGGTGACGAAAGTCCCAGCAATAACTAAAGACGACTTTAAACTCTGTATTTATTTTGCCACATTCGCTGCACTCCAAAGACACGGGTCAAATGTCAGGCTTTTTCTTCCGACAAATGGCTGCTTATTTTTAACATGGGGATTGGTGTTTACAAACTCCTCTGGCTTTGCAGTCAGAGAAAGAAAAGCAGAATGAATTATGTGACAGTCATGCTGGGGTGCAGGGAGTGTGAAAGGAAAGGCTGCACGATGCCATGTTTTGTAACATACAACAAAATGAAAATACCTGTAAATTCAGAAGTTAGGAAAGCACTTCTTTGCAATTCTGAAGTGTGATGGAGTCAAAGATTTGAAAAGGATCGCAACTTCGTGATGGACAAATGATAACTGTTCACTGAAACCCAATTTCTACACATTATTATTTGTGTAAAATATAGTTTTATCAGAAAAACTGCATGTCTGTGCAAATTCAGTGGCCATTGAAATGGAAAATGTACTGTGTGTGTATGTGTGTGTGTGTGTGTTTGTGTCTTCTGTAAATGACAGTGCGCTACCACCCACTGGTTTCATGACCTTACCAAACTGCCCACCTCATGTCCATTAGAGCTTGGTGGGTTGCGAAAGTTTGTCATTCTAAAAATTGCTTTGTGGTTCTAAAATGTTTAGGAAGCCCTCGCTTAAGCTGTCGGCCATCTTGTTTTGGGGTATCTTTCATGGGGAACTGTGTGCTTAACCACATTTGGCACGTTTTCTACTTCCTGTGATGGTTTCACTTCCAAGTAAGGTTCGGTAGAGACAGTATGAGGGACCACAAGGAAAATTGTTGTTTCCCTGGCAAGACTGTGAGTTTTGTTTGCTTGTTGTAAAGTACGCAGCTGGCCTCCCTGCGTTGATCACCGTGCTTGTTTTTGCTTTTCCCTCGGTTCCTTTCATTGCGGTGCTTGCTCTCTCCTCTCCCCCTCCCTATGTATGCTTCCTGCAGGGTCCTGGCCCATCTTTGAAGCCTTCCAACCTCCTCCTGAGACCTCAGTGAACATAACATAACATGTGTGCTTGTAAAGCGCACGTTCACCAAGAAGGATAACTTAGCGCTGAATACCCAATGTTTATTGTTACCCAACTCAATGGTACTCATTTTATCGACTGAAGGATGAAAGGCTGAGTGAACCTGCCAGGATTTGAAACTGTGACCATGCCACCCTACAATGGGCACATTTGTCCACTAAGCCACCAGACCCGGCATAGTAGCCAACTGGCCTTCTTTAGGGTGGGTTTATCATTCATTTCCCTTGTGCTGTATTCTTCACTAATATATTTACTATTAGTTACATATTTTTGTTTCAATCTTCCAAGATTCTGGGGTCTTCTATGAGACTTCCTTTAGTCCCAGCCAGACCCCCTCTTCCCTGGTTTTGTCCCCCTGTTTCTCCAAGCATGTTGTGTATCAGCGCAGTATTCAAGGCTATGGAGACACTGCGAGTCGGGCAGCGATTCTGGTTTGTGTAGACTTCTTGCTGGCCTCTTGAAGGCTTGTCGGGCTCAAACATGTACAACCATGAATCCGTCTGCCAACCACTTAACTTCTATGAATCCATTGAAAATATTGGTAAAATTTTACAATTAGAAAGAACTTTACTATTGGACAGAATTAACCACTTACAGAATAAGATGACTACGTCATCAATGGGACAGTCAGTTTCCTCTCTATTTGGACCAATTCATGCAAACACTGCCGAGGCTTTCACTGCAGGTTCAACCTCCAGAATTACTACTAAAGATGTGCAAAATTCAAGTAATTTGCTTTTTCGTAATTGCACAAAATGTTTGTAAAATTATGAAAAAATGACTTTTAGTTACATCAAATGCAAAAAAAGGAATTTGGTGCTGTATTCTAGCGCAAAATGCATAGTTGCGTTCACTTGGGGCACGAGTTTGCATTTTCCGCTAAACGGCGGTCTGTCATTCGCATTGTGTGCAGGAGTAATAAGATAGCAATGCATTTTTACCCTGAACGGCCTCTAATTACACAATTTGGCATGTTAGCGTAATGTTGGTAATCCTACACAAGAGTAACACAAAGTTGCCAAAATTACACTAAATTACATCGGAATAAAATAAATGTTGCCCAGACGTAATTACAACTCCCTCTACTACTGATCCAGTGGGATCTACAATGGCTGCTCCAGAAAACTTTACAGGAAATCCTAAGTGCCTTTTAAGCCTTTCTGGAACAACGCCTTCCTGGTCGGTACAGCCCTTCCTGACCGGTACAGCCCTTCCTGACCGGTACAGCCCTTCCTAACCGGTACAGCCCTTCCTGGCCGGTACAGCCCTTCCTGACTGGTACAGCCCTTCCTGACCGGTACAGCCCTTCCTAACCGGTACAGCCCTTCCTAACCGCTACAGCCCTTTCTGACTGGAACAGCCCTTCCTGACCTATACAGCCCTTCCGGACCAGTACAGCCCTTCCGGACCAGTACAGCTCTTCCTGACCTGTACAGCCCTTCCTGACTGGTACAGCCCTTCCTGACTGGTACAGCCCTTCCTGACTGGTACAGCCCTTCCTGACCGGTACAGCCTTCCTGACTGGTACAGCCCTTCTGACTGGGACAGCCTTCCTGACTGGTACAGCCCTTCTGACTGGTACAGCCCTTCTGACTGGTACAGCCCTTCTGACTGGGACAGCCCTCCTGACTGGTACAGCCCTTCCTGCCCAGTACAGCCCTTCCTGACCAGTGCAGCCCTTCCTGACCAGTACAGCCCTTCCTGACTTGTACAGCCCTTCCTGACTTGTACAGCCCTTCTGACTGGTACAGCCCTTCTGACTGGTACAGCCTTCCTGACTGGTACAGCCCTTCCTGACCAGTACAGCCCTTCCTGACCAGTGCAGCCCTTCCTGACCAGTACAGCCCTTCCTGACTTGTACAGCCTTTCCTGACTTGTACAGCCCTTCTGACTGGTACAGCCCTTCTGACTGGTACAGCCTTCCTCACTGGTACAGCCCTTCCTGACTGGTACAACCCTTCTGACTGGTACAGCCCTTCCTGACCGGTACAGCCCTTCTGACTGGTACAGCCCTTCCTGACCGGTACAGCCCTTCTGACCGGTACAGCCCTTCCTGACTGGTACAGCCCTTTCTGACCGGTACAGCCCTTCCTGACCGGTGCAGCCCTTCCTAACCGGTGCAGCCCTTCCTAACCAGTACAGCCCTTCCTGACCGGTACAGCCCTTCCTAAGTGTATTTAATTTCTTTCTTTTTTTCTTGTCCCACCTGCCCCACTATCCTTCATACATGTCAGCCGCCACTGGAGCAGCGACCATGGCCTAGTCCCGAGAAAAAGACCAGCGGCCATGGTACAGTCCCGGGAATAGGAGCAGCGATCATCGTACATTCCCGGGAGAAGGAGAAGCGACCATGGTACAGTCCGGGGATAAGGTGCAGTGGCAGTCAGGGGAAAATAGGCAGCGAGCATGGTAAAGTCTGTGGAGAAGAAGCAGCGACCATGGTACAGTCCAGGAAGAAGGAGCAGCGACCATGGTAAATGTCCACGGAGAAGGAGCAGCGACCATGATACAGTCCCGAGATAAGGAGCAGCGACCATGGTACAGTCCCGGGAGAAGGAGCGGCGACCATGGTACAGTCCCGGAAGAAGCAGCAACCATGGTACAGTACGGGAGGAGAAGTAACCGTGGTATAGTCCGAAGAAAAGGAGCAGTGACCATGGTACAGTCCAGGGAGAAGGTGCAGCGACCATAGTACAGTCTCGGGAAGAGCAGCAAGCATGGTACCGTCGAGGGAGAAGGAGCAGCGGCCATGGTATAGTCCGGGTAGAAGGAGCAGCTAGCACGGAACAGTCCAGGAAAAGGAGCAGTGATCATGGTACAGTCCCAGGAGGAGCAGCGACCATGGTACAGTCCTGGAGCAGCAGCAAGGAGAAGAGACCACGTTATGGTCCCAGGCGAAGGAGCAGCGACCATGGTACAGTCCGGAGAGAAGGAGCAGCGACCATGGTACAGTCCCGGGAGAAGGAGCAGTGACAATGGTACAGTCCAGGAAAAGGGGCAGTGATCATAGTACAGTTCCAGGAGGAGCCGCGACGTTGATAGAGTCCTGGGAGGAGGAGCGACCATGGTCCAGTCCGGGGAGAAGGAGCAGCGACCATGGTACAGTCCGGGGAGAAGGAGCAGCGACCATGTTATGGTCCCAGGAGAAGGAGCAGTGACCATGGTACAGTCCTGGAAGGAGGAGCAGCGACCATGTTATGGTCCAAGGAGAAGGAGCAGTGACCATGGTGCAGTCCAGGGAGAAGGAGAAGTGACCATGGTACAGTCCAGGGAGAAGGGGCAGAGACCATGGCACAGTCCTGGGAGAAGGAGCAGCGACCCATGGTACAGTCCATGGAGAAGGAGCATCGACCATGGTACAGTCCAGGGAGAAGGAGCAGCGACCATGGCACAGTCTGGGGAGAACGAGCAGTTACCATGGCACAGTCTCGGGAGAAGGAGCAGTGACCCTTGCACAGTCTGGGGAGAAGGTGCTGTGACCATGGTACAGTCCAGGGAGAATGAGCAGCGACTATGGTACAGACCCAGGAGAAGGAGCAGCGACCATGGCACAGTCCTGGAAGGGGCATCAACCATAATACATTCCGGGGAGAAAGAACATCAACTATGGTACCATCGAGGGAGAAGAAGCAGCGGCCATGTGTAGTCCGGGTAGAAGGAGCAGTGATCATGGTGCATGCCCTGGAGTAGCAGCAAGCATGGCGCCATCCAGGGAGAAGGAAGATGAAGTCTTTGGACAGAGCCAGAGGTTTGAGTCACACTGAGGTCCCAGTATCTGCAGCTCCACGAGCCAGGCAACCTTTTCTCCCCCCCTCACCTGCCGCGACTCCACAGGTGGGTCACTTATTGTAATATCGTTTGCTAGGCTGCTAGATTACAGCCCACTGCAAAGATACTTCAGGAGAGTGACTTTAGCTTGGACCTCTCTGACTGATGAGTCTGGTGGCCCGGTAGGTCGTGCACCTGCTGCAGAGGTCTGTGTTCGGGGAAACATCCTTTAGTATGCTATCAAAACAACAACCTGCCTTTGCAACGCAGTCACTACCCCAACTGTGACGTACCACACGTTCCTTTACCATGCAAGTCGCTACAACGACTTGCTTTGGGGAACGCGTTGTTGGACTGGTGTTGGATATTAAGTCCAATACCTTAGCTACTGAGCCATCCACTTGAATTGTAATTTATACAATTCCAAAGTCCAGCGCCCCCCTGAGGTAAGTCGTTGTAACGACTTGCATGGTAAAGGAACGGGTGGAAACGCCGCAGTCGAGGTGGTGACTGCGTTGTAAAGGCATGCGTGGTAAATGCATGCGTTGTAAAGGCATGCGTGGTTCCATCTCACACCCCTGTGTTCGACCCCCTGGTCACAGGTTCAGATCCTGCGGAGTCAGCTCAGCCCTATCATCCTTCCGAAGCTGATAAAATGAGTGCTGTTGGGTAACAATGAACAGGTTATTTATCGCCAAGATACCCTTCTGGATGAACATGCGTTTTACGAATAAACGTTATAATATTTTTTGGTTTGACTCTTTTAATTTATATTGGCTTTTATCCTGTTTACGCCACGTGTGTAGAAATGTCAACAAAAAAGAATAAAAACTGAAGGAAAGAAAGAACAAGTCAGAATTGGGACCGGTTCCTTTGCCTCACAGGAACCAGCCACTTAAGAGAGGCTCCTGGGTCCGAATATTTTATTTATTTATTATAAAGCGCACGGTCACCAAGGAAGGCTTCTAGACACTAGGAGCGATGTAAAGGTTGAGATTAGGTTCAGTTTATACATTTTAAAGATGTTCGTGACTGTAAAGAGGAATGTGAAATGATAAGAGGAAACACGGCAAGAATGTACCCCGGGGGGGCTGGGGAGAGGGTGCGCCCGCTCTTTTTATGTGGTTTTGACTTGAACACAATGTGGTCAAACCTGTACAGAGATGTTGCCCTCCGGCCTTTCAGCGCGGGAGAGACGAGAAAAGAAGGCAAACAAGCAATGGCATAGCCAATAGGTCTCGCTTTTGGGACCTTATAAGTATTTAGTTATGCAGCACAATATCCTTGGTGCAACAACATCAACCGTTGCATGGCTAAACACTTATAAGGTCCCAGAGGCGAGACCTATTGGCTATGCCAATGCTTTTTCTTCTTGTTTTGGGTGGCGGGAGGGAGGATCAATACCAGGCGCAGAATACTTCATATGATTGCGTATTTCATGATTGTAACATTGCTCACCCTTTTGTTATGTATCTTAATACGAAACCTTACATAGTATGTGTTTGTACAGGCCTGTAAACCTCAATAAACTTTGTTAAAAAAAAACAACAATATATATGACAAGCCTATTGGCTCTGCCAAGGGGTCACAAGATTAAAAGACCAATAACCACATGTTAAAAATCACTATTATAGCATCGGAATCAGTCACATTGTTTAAATGCAATCATTACTGTCATTAGAGGATGAGGAGGAAAAGAAGATGAGGAAGAGGAGGAGGAAAAGAAGATGAGGAAAGGAAGAGAAAAGGAAGAGTAGGAGGAAAAAAGGAAGAGGTGGAAAGGAAGAAGAGAAGTGGAGGAAATGAAGATATGCGATACAAAAAGAGGATGCAGAGTATGGAAAAATAGAGGAGTGGAAAGAGGGAAGGCAGAGGTGAAATGGGGGTGTGGGAGATATTGAGGAAGAGGTAGAAGAGATAGGGGGGCGGTGGTAGATAGGGAGCAGAGATATGGAAGAGAGGGGAAGTGAGCGAGAGGAAAGATAGGAGAGGGGTGGAAGAGAAGGAGAAAGGTAGAAGAGGGATGTGGACGAGAGTGGAGTGATAGGAAAGAAGAGACTCGAGAGGAAGAGGAGGGCTATAGCGCCAAAGCTGCCCGAGTCACGTCTGCTGAACAGCCGAACAGCTTCCCTCTGCTGATCAATGCCCAGAGTGTGAGAGCTTGCTCGAGGCAGGGAGGCCCAGGGGCTCAGACCCCCTGCACACGAGTCATGTGAATCTCGCGCCGCCGCGGGCACACTCCATGTGTGAACGTAGCGGGAATTTCCCGGTGTCTCCAGGCAACGATATTTTACCGGCGTGGATTGCCCCTTCATTTCTAAAAGACACGGTTGCCATTTTACACTAATTCACAAAGCAGCACTATGTGCCGCCACTCCTATTTTGCGCCTTACGGAAATAAAAGCCAGTGGTGGAATTATCCAGGCACAGAACAAGCAAAGTGAATTTTTGAGCTAAGGAAGGTGCTTAGGCGTGAATGAAATCGAGCAATTCCTTGCGGCAAGTAAATGAAACAGTTGCTGAAATACACCGATAGCCAGCAGAGAGGGGCCTTCAGCCTACACAGGTAAAAGCATAATCAAACTGGAACAAGCTCGTATTGTAAATGCACGTGACATATCAGTATTTAGGGGCATATTATCAACGAGGCGATAAACAATTATCGCCGCTTTTGCGTCCGTTTTCGGACGAAAAGCGGCGATAATTTTATCGCCTAATCAGCAAGGTCACGCTATCGCGTGAATCCTTGCATTATCGCCCTTTCCCCCAACGCCCATCTTTGCATCTCTAATGAGATGCAAAGTGGGCGTTACTGGCGTACCCGGAAGGACTACGTTGCAAATATCGCTGATGTTCACATCGCGATATTTACAAGGCAGCCCACATGATTTTAGCAGAGGTTAGATTTTGGCGAAAACGGCCGTTTTCGCCAAAATCTAACGTCTGCTAAAATCCTGACTTAGCCATCCCTAACATAGGGGTGGATTCTGCTGATACGACCACAGGGTCGTATCAGCAAGGTTATCGCCGTTTTGCAGGGAACATCGCTGGAAAACCAGCGTTGTTCCCTGCAAAACGGCGATAACCTCGCTATCTCTGGAATTTTTATCGCCCCGGTGAAACGCGTTGTTAATAACGCGCTACCAGGGCGATATTTTACAGAGATAGCCTGCGATAGGATTATTATCGCTAAGCACGGCCAGGGATAATTATCGCTGGTCGTTGATAATATGCCCCTTATTTACTGGGCAACAAGAGAATGGAACAAGCGGCAGTGAAAGCGATCGCGAAAGCGATCGCTATTGGAAAACAAACAAGCCCGCGAGTGGTGGGCGCGCGCGCGCGCCACAGCGAGACATGTGGTTTCAATTATTGCGCCCGTGTCTGGGCACGATAATTGGAAACAGATGCCGGCCGTGCGGGTAACCGCACAGAAAAGGCCATGACGCACGAGCGTCTGGTCAGCTTTTTGAAACCCCTACATAAAGTCTTCGCCAGGGCAGCGCTTGCGCGCTACTCTAGGCTCGACCTAAAAATGACCGTTTAAGACCACCAACGCTTTGCTTCGATGTTTTGTTTCGCCTGTGGGGGCAGTGGTGTATTGTTTTTGGTGTATCATTGTAATATTGGGGTATCTCTTTTATATTGGATGTTATGATGTTCCCCTTTCTGGTATTATTGATATTTTTTTTTTAATCTTCAAGCTTGTTTATTGAATACTAATGGTAATTTCTATTTGTTATATTTCTCTGTTCTTGTTTGTTTTATGCTGCGCATAGAACGTGTACCATGACACTTGTTGCGCATTAAATATCACGCAATGCGCAAAATAAATGCGCCGAAATGACGGTCTGCGCCGCGACCTCTTTTCTCTCCTGCCTCCGTAGACACGCGTCCTGATTCGGTGGCAGGTTTGGTCCGGCCAGGTCCAAGGGAAACTGGTCTTGGTCTCTTCAAAATTGAAACTGCAGCTGCGGTCGCCTTGTGTTATCTTGTACCGATGAGGGCACTAACGTGCAATACGTGCCCAGAGCACGCCAAGCCCTTTTGGGTTTTTTTTACAATCCCCTTGCGCGGCCGGTACGTCACTTTTTCCCAAATTAAAAGTGACGACCTGCAGCACAAGGGGGCGTGTAAATAGCCCCTTCAAACTCTGTTAACTGCAAGCCAAACTCCGCCTTTCATCCTCGCCAATTAAAGTGAGCATCACTAGGCAAGGACATTACTATTAGCTAAGTATGTTGCCTCAATGGGTTCAATTAAAACATCCTATGTCCCGTCCTCTCACAAGAGTACCGGCGCAGGCCATAAAGGTGAAATCCAGAGAAGGCAACTTGATTGAATGGGCTAGTACTACAAAAAAATGCAATGTAATACCGCCAACGTACCGTTTCCAAAAGAGGCATTTTTTGTGTAAGATTAGGAGGCACCTGTTACTGTGAGCACAGCGCCTCGCCTCATGCACTTGTAAAGCAGAGGCAAGCACACGCGCACATACGCAAATGAGCGCAGACCAGTACGATACATGTACGAATATTTCAACACCCAAAACATTTACATTTTTTCGAAAACGACAAATAATGCATGTATAAATACACCTATTTTCTATAACATAAACTAAGAATGATTTTTCCGAGTATTATTCCGAAAACAAGTCAAGCGCACTGTCTCCGTCTGTGAGTCAGAAATGTGTTTTTTTAAAGTTTTTAATACGAACCGAGCCATGCTTATGTTAATGAGGTGGCGCTATTTGAAGTGGCTTTTAATGATGCTCCTCAGGCTACGCTGTGTTGAAAAAAACAAGTGTATTCGTCTATAAATGAAAAGAAGATTCTGCGCCGGAGAATCGCCTCGGAACCCCCGGGGAGGGAGCGGTGGGCGCCATTGAACGGTGTCTCTGTGTGAAGTCAGGGGGTCCCACGAGCCCCCGGGACTCCCGCAGTTCCAATGACCAAGTCCGTAAACGCACGTGACTGCAGCAGGGCTAGGAGTTCAAGGAGGGCCTCGAATGTGGGACAACTTCAACATGATCTATGCTGCTGCAGAGCTAGAGCGTCGTTAAGTCGTATAGGTTCATTTTTATGTATTCTTACCCTTTCTTATTATTTGCAGCGCTTAGAAGCGGCATAAATGCGGTATGAAGCCCAATAAGGCCCACATGTGTCGGCACTATTGAGGGCCCACCACCACAACACCGGTCGCCCCTCCAAAGCAGGCACGAGGAACAATAGCGAGGAGTTCAGTGATTGGCCTCTCGGCCCCGGTGTCACTGCACCTGCTGCACCAATCGTAGATACGGCCTAAAGAGGGAACTGAGGCGCGTGTTCAACTCTTGGCGCTCAAGTTAGAGGACATGGAGGCATATACATACCACTCGTGTGTCAGAGCCCCCAGACCACGAGCACCCATAAAAGACCTGTCGGTGTTCCCGGGGGTGGGGCGGGAGCTCAAAGTCGCAACATTAAATCCGACGGCGCTATATATAGCACCAGTGAGGCGTGCTCTGCTCGGGAGTACACGTGGACACTCCTGGGCTAAAGGGCGACACAGCGCCACCCCCCCCCACCCCTTTTGGAACGAACACACGTGTTGAAATACTGTGGCCAACTCAATGCGGGAAGCGCAGCTCTTTATTGGAAAAGGCGAATACATTCCTCAAAGTGCTGTTGTTGGGGTCTGGTGGGGGTGCGTTATCGCATAAGGGCTTCAATTATCCGTTGTCTGCACCTGTGGCTTTTGAACACAGACACAGTCTGACATACAATCTGCAACTATTTCCACACGACTGAGGCGAAAGCAACTGCTACACCGGCAATCACGTTCACACACAAACACACACATACGTACACACACGCACATACACTCTTAAACTGAGAAAGCCATAAACTACAGTGACCTTGTGTTCAAAGCCACAGGTGCCGGCCCCTACTCCGCAAAGCGCTTAGAGCACTAAGGGGTGTTTTGGAGCACCAGCTCGCTGTCGTCTATTTATTCGCCTTTCCCTCAAACAAAGGCGCGGGCTCTCCAGCTGAATGACCCTGACAGCCACGTCTGGCCCACCAGGAGATTCCACAGGGGAACAAGGAATTACAAATTGGGGGAGTGAAGGGGGAGGGTCTATGGTAAAAGTTCGTGTGTAGGATGGGGCGACAGAAATGGGCGAGGAGGCATGCGGTGGCCACACATTCGGTAGCAGCGGCAGCCCGGGCTCCGGTATCCATTGCCGGTTGTTTTACGCATTGTCCTCTTTCTCGTAGGCTCCTAGAGGGCCCTTCGATGGCACGCAGCGCTTTCATATAGAAAACCATAACGAGTAAGGGACATTTTCAAAGAGTGGTATTTACACGAGTCTAGTTTCCATGTTTTATTGCCAAGCTATCAATACCACACGTATCTGCTCCACGAGTTATTCTCGTGCAAATAAATACAGAATTCAGCAACAAACTGAACGTCATAATGCATAAATAAGTCTATCTGTAGCGCCTTGCGCTTCCATGAGGCAAATGCACGTTTATGTTAATGGCAGTTTAGAGAACACCTGTTATTTACAGCCCCCCCACTCCCCCCCAGAAGAGCTGCAGGAAGCGCTATAGTAGTCGGAGACAGACTCTTACAAACGCGAGATGTACCCCAGGGGGACTGGACAGCGACCACCCCGAGCGCGAGTGACACCCAATTGCCCGACATCATATGCAGACAGCAGAATGCTCGAGTCCGGGCCTCCAAGCCTTATCCCTTTACTTGAAAAGGTTAACCTTTCTCTTCAGCTGGCATCTACGTAACATCAAAGCGCCTCAAGAGGGTTCTATCAATAAAAAACTTTCTGGGGTGTGTCCAAGACAAACAAGAAACTCACCCATATTAAAATAACTGTCTGCCGACGCCAGCCCCTGGGGCGCAGCACTCTCTGAAGCTATTAACCAATTGGATTTATAATTTTATACAGATTATACAATGGAAGACGTTTTGGGGGTGACGGACGCATTTTTCCACTCCCTTCAATCTATTGCCGCCTGCAGCCGCCAGCAACATTGTAATTCAATCTAAATTTAAAACAAGCGCGCGCGCGCCTCGCGCAAGTAGGGAGTGGGGGGGGGGAGTGCGGCCGAGAGCAGGCAGCGTTTCCCTTGCGGGGGCGAGCGGCGCCAGGAGAGATAATTGATAACACATGGCGAAAAAGCTCGCTCCCGCAAGGGAATCGCCAGACGTGCACACGTTGCCATTGGAAGCAATGCAACGCGTGCACGTTTTTGCCCGCAAAGCTGTGCCGATGACTAAAGGTCTTTTTCCTAAGCAGCGCATGCGCGCTGCGTAGGCGAGACCTAAAAAGCTGTGGGGACGGTGTGGGGGGGGGAGGGGACTCTGTGAGTGATACAGAGGGAGACCAATCAGAGAGCAGATATTGGAAAAAGAGGGCAGGTCAAAGCCGAGAGTCATTGATACTTTCAGCGTAGAAGCCCCTCATGTCTGTGCGAACATTGCGTCTCTAGAAGCAGCCGGGAGGTCGCAATGAACAAACACTGATAGCCCCCCCCAGTCTCTGCTGCTGCCATTGAACCCAGGGGCAAATCTGCCAACACTTTGCGCTGATGCAAAACCAGTAGAAGTGATGAAAACCAGCGCAAAGTATTAATAAATTATTCGCCCAACAGTGCAAAACCTTTTTTCTGCTAGACAGTTCCTACAGTGAGGCGAAGGAGCGCTTAGCCCTACTTTGCATCATGGCGTCAGCTCATACTGGGTGGTACATGTGTGTTCCTGTGCATCCCATGGGTGGTACATGTGTGTTCCTGTACATCCCATGGGTGGTACATGTGTGTTCCTGTGCATCATGTGTGTTCCTGTGCATCCCATGGGTGGTACATGTGTGTTCCTGGGCAGTCAAAGGGTGGTACATGTGCGGACCGAATCACTGACAAAATATCGAAAGACATATTATCGAGCTACAATTATATCGATACAAAATTATCGATAACATTAATATCGACATCATATACCTATTTAAATAATTACAAAAATATCGAGGATACAATATCGAAGTACATAAATATCTATTTCACAAATATCGCTAACATACTTATCGAAATTCTAAAATATCGAACATCATTAAAATACATTAACTAGATCAAAAATATCGTACACAAAAATATCGACAACACTAATATCATAAAATTAAATATATCGACTATATAAAACTATAATAAATATAAAAATAAAACTACATAAAATTAATTAAATTACTACAAACACAATACTAAATTAATAAATGACAATAACTATTTTACTAGACTAAAAAATTAATTAAAACAGCAATAAAATTACTAAAATATTATTAACAACATTACTACATTAAACATTAAAAATATTAAATATTACTATTACAATTCAATTTTATAATATAATACATAACAAAAGCTATTTAAAAATATATACAAAATTATACATAACTTACTACTAATTAGCGTTTTCCTTATTTGGAAACTAACTACCAAAACAATTTTAAAAAAATACAAATAAACCAATAGAAAAACTGCAAATTCAAACTAACCAATAAAATCGAAATTACAACATCCAACACACTATATAAACAGTTAAACTTCATTCCTATTCCACACCCAAAAGAAAGAAAACTAAAGAAGGAGAAACTCTACAAGAATTCAACTTCAGATATAAGAAGATCAACATATACCAAGAAATTAACTCTATCAAAAGTAAGTAAACTAAATTAAAAGAAATAATACTAAAAGTAAAAAACTTTTATAAATAATATACATAACCTATAAAGTAATAAATGTCTTCTTTCTATTTTATTTTACCACTACAGGAAACTCTAGAGGAAACTAACAAACTAAACAAAAGCCTCAAAAAACAGATACAACTAACAAAGTAAGTATCTACCAACAAATCTTAAACAAATAGATTAAACAACAACGCAAAGTCAAAACCAATCCCCAATACCCTACCCACCCCCTATAAAAAATATGTAACCAAATAATAAAACAAATGTATTTTTTTTTTAGACAAACAAAACACAGAAAGAACATTCCACAACTAAAGAATAAACATCATCAAACAGAAATACATAAAGACCAACTTTGTAACTATATTGTAAATAACTGTTTAATTGCTTAAATTAAAATACATAGAACAACATAGTTAATAACAATAATATATATTTTTCATAGATTAACCTACATCAAAATGACTGAAGGAGCCGAATTTATAACAAGCCAGAAAGGGAAAATGTTACTATGCTATATGGGATACACTTACACACAAGAAAAACAATTTGTATTAAAAGTTAACTGGAAATGCTGTAAATACTACTCTGATAAATGTTACGGGTGTGATACAACTAGGGAAACAACAGTACTGTATACTAGAGAACATAACCACCCACCAAACGTAACAGAAATAGAAGTCAGATCTGCATTAGAAACAATAAAGGAAGCTAGTACAAGTTCTCAAAAAGCTACAAGTGTAATTTTAAAAGAACAGCTTCCCAAAATTCCTAAAACTGCTACTACACAAATGCCATCTGTAGCTTCACTAAAGAGAACTATAGCACGTACTAAAAAAATGACTACTACTTCCACCCCAATTCCTAGAACATATAGTGAAGTTATTATAAGTCCTGAACAAAGTATCACTTTAAACAAAGAACCATTTGTCATTTTTGATAATAAAAGCAATGACAAAAGATTAATAATTTTTGCAACTGCAACTAATCTATTAAAACTACAAGAATGTCAATACTGGATGATGGATGGGACTTTTACTATATGTCCCAAGCCCTTTTTCCAACTGTACACAATACATGGGCTACATCAGAATTGCAATATACCATTAATTTACGCATTATTACCAAACAAACAGAACTCCACATACATGGAACTATTAAATACAATAAAACAAAAAACTAATGACTTTTCTCCACAAAACATAATCCTAGATTTTGAACAATCAATGATTAATACTATATTAAAAACACACCCCCATACCTGCATCCAAGGCTGTTACTATCATTTTAATCAGTGCTTATGGAGACACATGCAAAAATCAGCACTAAGCATTGAATATGCAACTAATTCTTCTTTTGCATATCAAATAAAAAAATGAACAGCCCTAGCTTATGTACCTGACACAGACGTCACAGAACATTACAACATATTAATAGACAGCACCTTCTATAAACAAAATGAAGCAAAACTAAGTCCACTATTAGACTATTTTGAGGATACATGGGTCGGCAGACTACACAGATCTGGCCACAGAAGAAACCCTAAATTCTTAATACCCTGGTGGAACGTATACAGAAGCACATTAAACGGTGAATCCAAAACTAATAATGCAGTCGAAGGATTGCATAATGCCTTCCTTCAATCAACAGGCAGAACAAAACCAACACTAGAAAAATTTATATCATGCCTACAAAAAGAACAGAGTTATCAGGAGTTCCGAATGGAACAATCCATAACTCAGTTAACTCCAAAAACATCAAAACAAACTAAACAAATGCATAAATATCTAGAACAACAAGTAAAATTGTACCCTAGTACAAAGGGCCTAGAATACCTAAACATAATATCCAAGACTCTTCTTTAAAGCATTAATACAAATAAATTACAAATTACTCATCTTTCAAACAGACCATAAAAGTAAAATGTATTTATTTTATCACAAAAATAATTACTGTGTGTAACATATTATCTTTTTAATAAAATATATTAACGCACATTAATAATATTTGTAATAAAATAAAATACAACAATTATACTAAAAAACAATACCCACCCACAATAAATAATAATAAATAAACTTACCAGGTTTATTCCAAATGCTGTAAAATCCATTTTCTGCTAACACAATCCAAATATAAAAAAAACAGTTTCCCAAAACAAAATGGAAAAATACAACTGTAGCAAAAATTATTAATCCATGTAGCAAAGGTCCATAGGAAAACCATAAAAAAAACGAAAATGTATAAAATAGTAAAAAACGCTCCAGGAAAACCGAAAAATTTAAAGAAGTGTAACAAATATATTAGTCAATAAAACTAACAAACACTTCTATAAAAAAGAAAAATCGACTCCTTCCGATACGAAGAACTTCTGAAAATAAAAAGTGTCAAAACAAAAGCACATACATTCCCACCCACATAAAACAACACATAAACACTTACTAACAATAGTAGTAGCTTTAAATTTGATAAAAATATACATTAAACACCGTAATACTAAGGGGCCGATTCTGATGCGGGTTGGAAAAGCTTCCCGACCGAGGGCCTGATTCTGATGCGGTTAGGAAGGCCTCCTAACGGCATTTGCTCCTTCCAAATCGGATCGGGAACGTGTCTTCCCGACCGAGGGCCCAATTCTGATGCGGTTAGGAACAAATGTTCCCATTGAAGTCAATGGGAGTTCAACCAAATCGTATCTGGAAGCATCCGGATGCATCCTACTCCGCCGGTCGGACTTTCCCGATCCGAGTGGGTCGGACACCATTTCCCAACCGATTCGGTCGGGAAGCTTTTCCAACCCGCATCAGAATCGGCCCCTTACTCTCTAAACAGGCCTACACAACGTTAACAATACGTAAATACACCACACGTAACTATAACATATAACATTTCCGAATATGCTAATAAGCATCTAACTACACTGTGGGGTCGATTCCGATTCGGGCCGGAAAAAATACCGACCGACTCGGTACGGGAATTTAGTCCGACCGACTCGGACCGGCGCCGTACGACCCGGGTAGTACGATGAAATGCATGTGAAATCCGACCGACTCGGACGGAATACAAAACGACCGACCGAGCCGGACGGAAACAAGCCATCCGGCCGGGAAATCACGCGAAACGAACCGACCGACACGCACCCGGAGTGAACCCGAACGAAACGTACCCGCGAACTCCGACCCACGTGAGTACGATGCTGTGCGTGCAAAACACGACCGACTGCGCCCGGAGCACAAGCCGTACGACCGACACGCATACAAAACCCAGCCGAAGCAACCCAATACTCCGCGACCGACTCGTACGCCGCATATGAAACCTAGCTGACACACAGCGGGAACGAGTCGGACAAGATCGCACCAGACAACTGCAGCGTCCTACTCGGACACAAGAACGACTCCTACATGCACCAAAAACACCAAGGAAAAAATTATTAAAAAAAGGGCCAAACAAGCAACAACAAAGCCAATAAATACAGGGAGGGAAAAAAAATGGAACAAGGACACACCTCCAACTCCACCTACATAAAGGCCACAAATCCCTACCATGATCCTTTGCAAATTCCACTGACCTGCCAGCACAGAACACCATCACACAGCAACCACAGACACACTCACAGCTCATACATCACACAAGCCACACACCATTACCACAACTACAAATAGCACCCTCGCACACATCCAGCTAAACCTACACTCACACCCCCCACTTGCACACACACACCCATCACCATGCCCCCAAAGAAGAACCATAAGTTCCTAGATAGTGAATTGGAAGTCCTGGTAGACGAGATCCTCAGGGTAGAGCCACAGTTGTTTGGTACATTGGTACAACAGACCCCCATGTCGCAGAAAACCAAGATGTGGGCGAGGATTGTCGACCGGGTGAACGCACAATCACCATGTTTGCGCACAAAGGAAGACATCCAGAACAGGTGGTATGATGTGCGCAGGAGGGTCCGGGACCTACTCAAAATGGACTACCTCCTCAGCCAGCACACCGGCAGTGGCCCTCCTGCAAAACCAGTATACCTCAGGCCCTGGGAGGAGAAGGTGCGGGCCATCCTACCACCAGTGAGCGTATACGGACTAACAGACATCCCAGAGCCTGGTGAGTACACAACTAATATACACAATATGGTGTGACAACACACACACATCCCAGTCAAGGGGATAGGCAAACCATGCACCCTTAGCAAATACATAGCAACCAAAAGATATTCATCCCAAGATGTGAATGCTAGTCAGACAAACACAATACCTGCCATCTCATAGTGATATGTAACTGTGTCATGACATCTACAAACCTAACAACAAATACAGCAAGGCAGTGGCACAAATAGAACCAACAAACACTCCCAGATATTTACCCACCACTAGAACACCACCTCACAGGGAAGCTCACTGAAAGGAAGGAATTCTGTGTATGCTGGTGAAGTCAGTGTAGCCAATAGCATGATGGGAGTGGTAGTCACAGATATTGGTCACACCCACAATTGGCCCATCAACACCACTCTGAACCATGCTCACATCACAGGGAGTAGAAAACAACTGACAAGATGGCTGACACTGGTTACTGCTGGGGGAAGCACAAGGCCCTGCTGGGAACTGTGCAACAACCAACTGCAGGACACCACTGACTGACATCCTGAAAGACAACTTGCACTCCCTGCAATGGAAGCACGTTCCATGGTGGGATATCTGGCTGGGTGGGAAGGAGGACTCTCAGCACTGACCATAGTTACAAGCACCTCCCCTCACACACCCCCTCAACACTAACTCCACATAACCCACCTGGGAGAATGCAATGCCTCACATCCTAACTGAAGATCCCACAAAGAACCACCACCCTGGGTTATGCTGTGTGAAGCACAGGGACACTCTTGGGACTTGTAGCCAAACAACTGCCAGGACAACACTCCCAGCCATCCTGTCAGCACAGGCACCCCACCCCACAGGGAAGCAAGGATGGGCATGCTGGGAAGGGGGGTGGAGGCAATAGCATGATGGGAGTTGTAGGCACAGATATTGGTCACCCTCACAATTGGCCCATCAACACCACTCTGAACCATGCTCACATCACAGGGAGTGGAAAAGGACTCACAAGATGGCTGACACTGGGTACTGCTGGGGGGAGCACAAGGCCCTGCTGGGAACTGTGCAACAACCAACAGCAGGACACCACTGACTGACATCCTGAAAGACAACTTGCACTCCCTGCAATGGAAGCACGCTTCATGGTGGGATAACTGGGCTGGGGGAGAAGGAGGCCTGGATGGCAACCAAATACCACCAATGCTGGTCATGTACACACCTCAACATTCACATTGACATGCCACAGGTTGGCAGGACAATGTGCTACACCAATATCACTCTCTGACTGTCACAATTTAGGAGAATGCAATGTCCTGGCCCACATCTAGAGGTACAGTCACAACTGTCAGGTGTTTGAACAATTGATGCCAGTAGAAACATAACATACAATCTGTGTCTCTCCCCAAAACAGGTGATGATGGGGACACAGCAGCAGACGAGGAGGAGTCCCTGTCCCAGGCTCCGGGGAACACTGAGCTCACTGGTGTGGATCAGCCTCTGCACTCCTTGGATGGCGAAGAACAAGCTGGACCCTCCGGTGTGAGTCATCATGCAGCACCAGCAGGACCAACATCTGCACCCCCTGCACTTACCCCTCCAACAACTGCCAACACACAGGCCACCCCTGCCAACACGGACAGACCAAGGACCACAGATGACAACAGCGCAGGAACCCAGGCCCAAACTGGAGCTGGTGACAACGAGCCCAGGAACAACACTCAAGTGGGCCCACGGTCACCTGTGCGTGCCACCGCAGGTCCTGCACGTGTCGCCAGGGGTGGTGGGAGGGGTGGTAGACATAGGTTGCTCTTTGCAGAGGGGTCTGGACTGCATGATGACCCACAACTGGCACGCATCGCGGATGCGTACCAGACTAGCACCGGAGAGGTCAGCCAGGTAGTGGGGATCCTCAAGGACATACAACAGCAGCAGGCTGCCCATCATGCCCGCTTGGACTCCCACATGTCCCGTGTCGAGACACACATGTCACGTGTCGAGACACACATGTCTGGCATGGAGTCCAAGTGGGACACATTGGAACAACTGACAGCGGTGCATAGGGACATACTGACATGCCTCCGCCAGATCAGCACCAACATGGCCTCACCTCCCTGTGTGCCCACAACATCTGCTGCTGAAACAACTGCAAATGCCACAGGGAGGGAGGAGGACTCTGGCAGAGAGTCCCCTGCACTGCCGCAGCCTGCACCTGAGGGTCCCCCCCACCCCCCAAGAAGAGGGGCCGTCTGAGGAGGCCAAACTGAGAGTCCGATGGCCATCTACATCCCCCAGGAAGCCAACACCTGTTCTGGAACTTTTCCTCTGTGTGCAAACTGCACGCCCTGTCGAAGCCAACCCAACTCTCCCACATGACATGGGGAGCTCTAGTTGACCACATTTATCAGATGACTGTGGACTTTACTCTGGACATTTCAGCTACCAAGACTTCCAATTCACATGGGAACTTTGGATTCCAATTTCTATGTACAGCACCCACCATCCTGTGCACCATCCTCACACCTGTATGTAAATAAACTCACCAATACACCATATCTGCCTCTGTTGTGATTCCAACGTGGTTTTTGTCATGTAGATGGTGATCTGCTAAATGACACTGTGCATGCTAACTGCTACAGCAAGTCCAACACCGTCATGTCTGTCATGGCGACGTGACACATATGAGGGAGACACACCACTAGGGCCACACAACACATACACACCAGGGCCATCAGACTCATCACCTATACTGATGTTGCAACGAAATACAGTGGAATGCACAGACACGCCACCTATTCACAGTCAGTGTCAACTAGACTACAGGTGCAGTAAGCAAATGTCAGTCAGATGTGGGACTACAGACAACGCACATCCCAAAGTGAAGCACAGGTTTATTACACATTTGCAACATGTTGTTTCCACTACAAATGCAAGCTAATCCAACCTGGCTGTGGCCACAAAGTCAAAAAGTGCAGAAGATAGAAAGTCCAGGGGTGTGTGGCACATCACCTGTAGGGAAACGACTGCTTCCACCTTGGAAGTTGAATCATGGATTCGGGGGATCCAAGTTGATCAAACAACTCCGGCAGCACCCTGTGAAGGACAGACATGACACACAGTCAAAACCACTGAAGAACAGCACAGAACGGCAATACTCATGTCTAATACATGTCACGAGATAACTACACAAAACCAAGTTAGCATGTCAACACTGTTGGGCAGTACAGACCACCTGCAAGGACACATCGCTGCACGCATCCAGTCAAGTAGCACATGACCACACTCAAACAGCACCAGAGCACCACACACACATATCATGCAAACTCAAATCATTGACATTACAACCCTCTGGAGACTCACATTCAGCTGAAGAAGTTGGTGATGAGCTGTGTGCGGACATCACCATCATCATCATCATCATCTTCACTGGCATCGTGACCCAGGCCAGGATCTTCCACAGGTGGCGGACGTTGGTCATCGTCATCCAGGATGAGAGGCAACTCCTTCCGCACTGCCAGGTTTTGTAGCATGCAGCAGACGATGACAATCTTGCACACCTTTGCTGGGGCATATGGGAGGGCCCCTCCTGTCTTGTCCAGGCAGCGGAAGCGGCTCTTCAGGAGACCAAAGGTCCGCTCAATCACCCTCCTCGTCCGATCATGTGCCTCATTGTAGCGCATCTGGGCTGGTGTCACAGGGTTCCTGAGGGGTGTCAGCAACCACGGCATGTTGGGGTATCCCGAGTCACCTACAGACAGACAATTGCACATTAGGCGATTTGAAAATGTGTGCGGAAAACAACATAGCAGAACACACACAATGGTACAAAGTCAGTACACACCAACAAGCCAGGCACGCTGGTTCGGCATCTGTGCCATCATCCTCGGGATGCGACTACTCCTCATCACGTAGGCATCGTGTGCCGAACCGGGGAAACGGGCACACACATGTGTGATGGTCATATCTGCAAGACATACCACCAGAGCATTGATCGAATGGTAATGTTTACGGTTCCGGTATGCCTGCTCATGTGCCTGTGGTGGTATCAAAGCCACATGTGTCCCATCAATGGAGCCAATTACATGTGGCATCCTCCCCATGGCATAGAAGTCACTCTTGACGTCAGTGAGTCATTGACGTGTTGGGAAATAGATGTACTGGTTCAGGTATCTCAATATTGCCCCCAAAACATCGCGTAGCACACTGCTGAACATAGTCTGTGACATCCCACCAGTAGTTGCCACAGTGTGTTGAAAGGTACCGGTGGCAAAGAAGTGTAGGGCTGCCATCACCTTCACCTTCGGGGTCAGCGCTGTAGGATACGGCCGGCCAGGCTGCAAATGTGGGTCCAACCGCACTGCCAAATCCTCAATCAGCTGCCTGGTGAAGCGGTACCGTCGGATGCTGTCACGTTCCACCATCGTTGCCAGGTCTGGGAATGGTCGATGGACAGCAGGAGCCCTGCAGTGCATAGGTGAAGAAAGCAAGATTGTCAGTCATCCCACCTATGTGCCGTTCACCATACTCAATTTCACATGATACATCATTAACAAACACAAGTACTTGATGTGTGTGTCGTTCCGTTTGGACATATATGGCACCTACATGGACATCATCTAACATCTCTGTTCAACAAGTGTTGACAACAGGTTCCAGGGTGTGCTATGGGAAACCATTAGGCTGTGTCACAGTACCCATTTACTGCTCTCACGTTCCACACACATACCACAGTGACATGTCTGGACAGATGCTCCACAGGCATCACAGCTCATTGACAGGTAGATTCCCAGGGACCCTGTCTTGCCACATGGACACTGGCATGACATGGCGTATCATGTACACGTCAGAAAAACAAACATGACACCCACAGGTAGTGGCCCCTGTAGCCTCTGCAGGACAGACATGGACGTCTGTGACACACACACACACACAACATCAAAGTTCATGCACAAACCACGTGGATGTGGAGACTGTCTCCCATTGTGAACATGGAGTCAGAGACATGTGATACACAACATGCACACAGACTGTGGAGGGACATCACTATTGTGGCAATGGGCCACCCTGTGACGTACATGCCTTCCCACATGTGAGCCTGGGGGTATGTGACATGTCATACACATACACAACCTGGAAATGTGACCATGACACATGCTCAGAAATGAAAAGTTGCACACCACAGTGGTCAGGTGCACAACACACAAAGGACCCTGTCCCCATGAACACGTGCACAGCCTGGGTGTGTCTGCCCCCAAGTGCCACCCCAAAAACCACATGTTCACCCCCATACACAGATAAGGTTATGCTGCCACACATGCCTTAGATACAGTGTGGACTGGGTGTGGTGTTGTAGGTGTGCCCCTGAGTCCCTGGAAAGTAAATGTGGCTGGCATAGGTTCACCAGTGACCAGCATGGTGACATATGCGTGTGACCTGTCCAGGGACGCGTTGTAGAGCAATGGGCCGATCGGTGTGCCCGCACGGCCCATTGCATTGTATGTGAGCGGGTACGCATTGTAGAGCAATGGACCGATCGGTGTGCCCGGCCGGCCCATTGCATTGGATGTGAGCGGGTATGCGTTGTAGAGCAATGGACCGATCGGTGTGCCCGGCCGGCCCATTGCATTGGATGTGAGCAGGTACGCGTTGTAGAGCAATGGACTGATCGGTGTGCCCGGCCGGCCCATTGCATTGGATGTGAGCGGGTACGCGTTGTATCCCGGGTACGCGTTGTAGAGCAATGGACCGATCGGTGTGCCCGCACGGCCCATTGCATTGTATGTGAGCGGGTACAAGTTGTAGAGCAATGGACCGATCGGTGTGCCCGGCCGGCCCATTGCATCGGATGTGAGCGGGTACGCGTTGTAGAGCAATGGACCGATCGGTGTGCCCGCACGGCCCATTGCATTGGATAAGAGCGGGTATGCGTTGTATCCCGGGTACGCGTTTTAGAGCAAAGGACCGATCAGTGTGCCCGCACGGCCCATTGCATCGTATGTGAGCGGGTACACGTTGTAGAGCAATGGACCGATCGGTGTGCCCGGCCGGCCCATTGCATTGGATGTGAGCGGGTACGGGTTGTAGTGCAATGGACCAATCGGTGTGCCCGCACGGCCCATTGCATTGGATGAGAGCGGGTACGCGTTGTATCCCGGGTACGCGTTGTAGAGCAATGGACCGATCGGTGTGCCCGGCCGGCCCATTGCATTGGATGTGAGCGGGTATGCGTTGTGTCCCGGGTACGCGTTGTAGAGCAATGGACCGATCGGTGTGCCCGCACGGCCCATTGCATGGTATGTGAGCGGGTACGCGTTGTAGAGCAATGGACCGATCGGTGTGCCTGGCCGGCCCATTGCATTGGATGTGAGCGGGTACGCGTTGTATCCCGGGTACGCGTTGTACAGCAATGGACCGATCGGTGTGCCCGGCCGGCCCATTGCATTGGATGTGAGCGTGTACGCGTTGTATCCCGTGTACGCGTTGTACAGCAATGGACCGATCGGTGTCCCGGCACGGCCCATTGCATTGGATGTGTGCGGGTACGCGTTGTATCCCGAAATACGCATTGTACAGCAGTGGACCGAATCGGTGCGCACACATTGGCTGGTGGCCTGGCATGGCAACGGACGCGTTTTCGAAGCTCGAATGAGTCTGATGCAGTGAATTCAGTTGGCCAGCCACAACAATGTTGCAAAATCATGGGTGTCATGAAGTTGAAGATTTGAAGGATGGTGTGGGCGTGTATTGGTGCTGCTATTCCATGGATTGGTCAGATTCAGAAGATGCAAACGACTTGGACCTATCACTTTGGACACATGGGACAGTATCTGCCTCTCCAGCACATATATAATGCTGGCTGTTCCCCTGAGAGCTCACTTGCCTGCACTACATGCTCCAGGACGACATCTGCCACCAACACTGCTGCTGTTTATGCATCCTCTGGACTCCTGCAATGGCACGTACTGTGGAGAGAGCCCCAGCCTTCAGCCTTGAGGAGAACCAGGCCCTGCTGGACAGCCTCCTTCCATAGTACAGCAAGCTGTATGGGACAACCAGGGGAGCAGGTGAGTGTGCTGTTCACTGCCTCACTGAATTGTGCATGTTGTCTGACTAGCAGGACTTTCAGTGTGCACACCACTGGCTAGCATGCCCACTGAGTAGTTGTCACACCCCAAAGTGTGTAGTTACATGCACTGAACTGGTACAGTGCAGTAACAGTGCATTCGAACTAGGTTTTACTTCCCATGCAATGATACCATGTAGTGACTGTCTGGCAAACTGTCCATGGGCATTGTTGCACTGCCTGTGTACCTCATATGCCCCTGTGATTGAGACATGTATATCCAACTGTGTGATGCACGTATATGTTGCATGTGTAGTAATGGCCTTTTCACTTTGTCATCCTCACAGGTTAATGCCCACCAGAAGCAGGAAATCTGGCAGGACCATCGTCCAGACAGTAAGATCCGTGGGGGTCTACAGGCGCAGGATCCGCAACTGCCAGAAGAGGTGGCAGGACCTTCGTGGCTGGACCCGGAGGATCGCACGGGTCCAGCTGAAGCTGTCGCCTCCTCGCAGGAGGGTCGGACACCGGACCCTGACCCCCACATGCTCCGGATCCTGGCGGTGGTCTTTCCTGACCTGGATGGGCAGCTGAAGGCCAGACAGCAGCAAGGAGGGGGTGAGTCCATGACTGCACTGTGCACTCTGTCTGACATGATATGTGCCCTCCTCTGGCCTGGTTAAACTGCCACAGTACATCAGTCATGTTGTCCAGGAGCTCATGTCCCTCTATTTGTGCACATGCCCACTCCTCATCTGATACGCACAGGTGTGGCCCTTATAGTCAGGAAATTGTGTCACTTGGGGACTGTGTCCTTGCAGTTTAGCTTCGCTCAAGGTGGGGGACAGCATCTGTTTCCCGTAACTCTGTTGTGGGCGATTCATGGGTGGGTCCATTGCTTCACACAACGCCTGTGTTCTGACATGTAATCTGCGTGTTGCTTTGATATGTGGTCCACTTGCTGCTCTGAGCTCACCACATGTGCCTGGGGTATGTGGCACACACCCATGCTGCTGGTGGGAACAATGTTTGGGCCCCAGGAGTATGCAGTATTCACGTGTGTCATACATGCATAGCCAGCTATGCCTACTGTCCAGGACTCATCCCTCATTACAGGTGGGGCAGGACAGTCATGCCTACTCCAGGCCATGCAATGCACTCTGTACTCCCACTCCCGTGTATCAGCTGGCACGTTGTGATGCAGTGATATGTACCCCTCAGGTGTCTGCCTCTGTCTCATTGTGCTGTGGCTTCATTGTCAGGACTGCTGGGGTGTTTCTCGGTTAGGGGCTCAGCATGCCATCTGGAGATGTGACCATAGATAGACGATACTTCTGTGTCACATAGGTGTCTGATCAGCTGCCTGTGCACACTGGGTGTATGCGACTGTGACGTTCAGGCAGCTGTATTCTCATTCACAGCACACTGTGAGGTGCTCAGGTTCAGAGAGTAGTGTTTCAGGTCTCCCATATGTCCAATCGGTATGACCTGGACAGATGAGTAGTTACAGATGATGTGGTTGTGTGGGGTATGGACATGTGCACTTGTGCAGCTCACAGGACTTGCATTCCCCATGACCTACGGATTGTGACACAGTGCAGACTGTTGTTGTCTGGCTGCCATGGCCATGCATGACTTGAGACAGTGATGTATGACTTTGCACGTCATGCCTGTGTCATGGCATGTGTCTACTTCCTGAGACTGATCCTGCAGGGGAGTGACATGTGCAACATGCACACTATTGTGGCGATTGACTATCCGGACATGGGTGCATCATGGTGTCTGGTCGCTGGTATGCATCACATGCATTTCCTATTTAGACTCTGGGCATCCCTTTCATCTGGACACCTGTACTGACTCAGTGGCAGGAGTTATGATGTGTGCATGTTCACATGCTTCACCGTGTCCGCTGCACTGTCCAACAACTGTGTAGTTGGTGCATGTGTCCACACTGGGGTGTTACTATCCAGACAGGCACCAGACAGATTGGTGCAAGGCCATGAGGGATGTGAGTGCCATGGTTGGCCATCAGACTGACAATTGGCTTCTCCTGTTCAGTGTAGAGGCACTTTAGCAATGTTCAACTAAGGATGCCAGGGCTTGCTCTGTAATGTGCTGTGCTTACAGTGGTGTGTGCGTTTGGTGCAGGTGACTGATGTCTGTCTGTTTCCCTAATTGTTTGCAGATACATCCACGGCCACGGGAGGGGACAGCTCCACGGACCAGGAGGAGCAGCGAGAGCCAGACTGGGTCAGCAGCCGACGAGTGGTCGGAGGGACCCAGTGGCACGGAGGGCGAGGGGAGCCACACCGAGGAGTCCTCAGCACCATCCACCTCAGCTGAGGACCAGAGCAACTCGGAGGATGACTCCCTTATGGAGGCGGGTGTCAGCAGCCACCACACGCCAGCTAGTGTTGCTGTCCCGCCACCACCAGCACCACCACCGCCCTCCCATCGGCTCCCATTCCCCAGGTCCGTGGAGGCTCCCATGTTCGGGAGCGTGTCTCCTTTGGGCCAGGCACCGCACCCCCTGCCCCTGTGTCCCCTGCTGCCCTGAGTGAGGAGTCTGTGTACCTCCTTCGCCAGCTCCATGTAGGGCAGACAGCCATGCTGAGTGTCCTCCATGCGCACACCGCTCTGTTGACTCAGCTGGTGTCGTTCATGGAGGGCATCTCATCGGGCATGTCTGACCTACAGAGGAGCAATAGGTCCATGGACTCCTCCCTGACGGCAGCAGTGTCCCTCCTCCAGACAGTCCCTCACCCCTCCTGCCTCTGCTCCATCCACACTCCCCAGCACCTTACCCGTCCCAAGCACACACACACCGGCACAGGCACACACCAGCACACACACATCCAGCAGCACAGACACACACGCAACCAAGACAAAATGCACACGCAAGCATCCGTCAGGGGACTGAAACCAGACTCACAGGGGATGGGGTCCTGGAACACACACACGCATCCACGAGTCACTCCGCAGTCCTCAAGTTGCCTCTCCCTCCAAGACACCCTCCCTTGCCTCACCTGCAACCCCACAAGACCCAGCGGCTCTTCCTCAGTGACCTCGGCCTCTTCCCCTCCGATCCAGCTGATCACAGCATTCAGGGGAAGAGGAAGTCCACCCACACGGAGCAGAGTGCCCCTCGCCCCCGGACACCCTCCCCCAGGCGCAGACAGACTGAGGCCCCCACCCGCAAGTCCCCCGGGTCCGTAAGAGCAAGACCCCGCCACCGCCCTGCAGCTCAGGCACCCAGGTCTCCTTACCTCCATCCCTCAGGCCACCACTCCACAGGTGCCCCCACCACACCCTGCCCCAGGTTCCCCCACCCACAGATATACCATCCCCAAGACGGATCCGGCCTTCTCCCCTGCCACTTGCTCTCCCGGCACCACACCAGCCGCTGCGCTTGTCTGTGCCACTGATGTGGTGAGGGTGTCCTCCCCCTCTGTCCAGCCCAGCTCTTGCTTGTTCCCCATTCTCCTACCCTGGTGGTCAGGCACTGCAGTGGAGTCCACTACCACCCTGTCTGACTTGGGCACTGCAGTGGCGGACCTGTCCACTCCATCTGCCAGGGTCCACTGCAGTCGTGCCGCGCACACACCATGTCAGACACCTCCACTGCAGTTGTCAGTGGCTCTCCAGCACCCACCACCCCTTCCCTGCTTCCTCCTGGTGAGCCCCTGATCCTGTCCCTGCGGTGCCTGGCCTGCCCCTCGTGTTGCCCCTCCTAGTGGATTGTCCCCTGTCGTATCTGTGCAGGCATGCAATAGGGTGACAATCTGCCACATGTCACCCTGTTTGGACTTTGACATTGGACTGGCCATTGGCCTTTGTGTTATTTCTGGACTTTCAGATTTCAGTTACACACATATGCTGAATAAAGCAACTTTCTGTTCTCTAGTGCTTAATGCTTCTGATGTACATGTTGTTGATGATGCTGAACCATGCACTTGCTGCAGTGATGGTGATATTTGGTCTCATGATAAATGAAGTGTTACTGTGCAGGAACTCCATGTGGTCCAGGGGATATGTGTCCTAATCCTAGTGGTGTATCCATAGTCATCCATAGCAGCAGTCTGAGGGTGTCATGTGTTCAGTATTTGGCACATGGGATTTCCTGCTTAGCATTAGCAGATTACACATCTGTGGCTTCCACCGCTGCACATCTGTTGTGCCTGCCACTGTTCAATGTCGTCTACTTCCCTGACCGTGTGGCCATCTCCACTGGACATGCAGGTTTGGCGCATCAAATGGGGAAGGACTCATCTGTGTTGTCAGTGCAACATTGCTATACAAGTGTGTTGGATCTGTGCTGATGATTTACGTTGGCACTTCCATGACCAGGCTGATATGAGCGGGAGCCCTCATTGTGGTGCTAATTGTTGATTGTGCTGACCAAGTGCTCAGCTGACATGATGGGGCCCTACTGAGGCAACATATGGCACAGCTTTCCTTCCACAGGAGTGGAGTGCCCTCATGGCAGTGTGTGACTCCTGTGACATTGCCTGCGCCCATGGTGTGTGTTGTGTGTGCATGTCTGTGTGTTCACTTCTCGTTTAGCTGTGCATGCTGTGATCCCTACGTGTTGTACCTGTTTGTGATGCTTGCTGAGTTGACCTATGTTCACCCAACAGTCTTCTACCTGGGTTCTCTAGTGATGTGGGTGCATGGCACATTACTGGTCATCAGGGTGTCACCCATAGGTGTGTTTGCTGTCAGGGCTGAGTTTGTGGGCAGACGCAGATGGGTCACAGTCAGGTTTCCCCTTGGAACTTGTTGTTTGCCCCTGTCATGTGATTTCCAGTTTGTGTTATGCTTTCAGTGATTGTGACACGTTGTGTGTGTGACTGCTGGCACTCCTCAGGGTCCGGAGCTGCAATGTTGGTTGTTGTCTATGTGTGTTCTTTGTGGGTGACCTTGGCTTCTTCATTGGTGTGTGACTGTGGCTGGGATCCCATTGGTTGGTGTGGTATTGCCGTCATGTCCATGTACAGCGTAGTGTGCAGTGTGTCAGACATTCAGGAGTCTTGTTGAGTGGCCATGTGTGATGTGTTTCTGCACCTTGGTTCCCACCCACCACCCTGGAATAGTCATGGGTGCATGTGCAATGTCACCAGTGCATGTGTGCTTCACTGCTGCACATTGTTGGAGGTCGAGGGTGTGGTGTTGAGTGTGTGCAGATGAGAGTTGTTGCCCGGCTGGGCCCCTGCCTCCATGTTGGCCTTGGCTGACTGGCCATGCTGAGTGATTTGTGCTTGTGTAGGTGTGATGGTAGTTTGTTGCTCAGGACACATGACTGTGGTTCACAGTGTGAACGACATTTAGCTTTGTCATCACAGTGGGATTGTAATGCAGCCCAGTGTCACCACATTGTGGGGTCCCTGGGGTGAGTGCTGTGGTGTGTTCTGTGTCTTGCTGTGTCAGTTGCTGTTCCTACGTGCCTGTGTGACATGTGTGATTTGTGCTCCCTCTCATCTGACAATGCCTGCTTGCCCACATAGGGGATTTGGATCCATGAGTTACCTTTGTGTGTGCACTGTGTTGCACATCTGTATGATTGGTGATTCAGGTCTCCTCATGTGTTGTGTGGTTGCCTGGGGACACTGGCACACCCCCCTCACCTGTTGTGTATGATGTGCAGTGTGGGTCTGCCTGTTTGTGTTTGTGCATCTGCACCACTGCATTGGCATATCTTGGGTGTGCCATTGGCTGTATGTAGTTTGGTGGGTTTCCCCTGCTGTCCCTGGGACTCCTAGGTCATCGGTCAGCACAATGATCATGGTTTGTGTGTCCCATTGCTGCCATGGTATGGTATCTGTTCACCTCACATCTACAGTCTCCACAGGGTATCTGCATTTGTGTGCCCATTGGTGCAAATATGTGGGTCTGCATTCTGATGGTCACTTCTGTCATTGTGTCATTGATGAATGTTGACAGTGTCAGCCCCCATGGGTGTTGTTTGTCTGCACATGGCCAGAAGGTATGTCTTATTTTCACTGCAGTATTTGGCTCCCACAATTTATGTTGCAATGGGACACATGCACTACTTTGCCACTGTATGTGTTTTATGTTCTGTGACCAGGAATCATCCATGCAGTTTTGGCAATTAGCAGCTCTTTCTTTGTCAACACTTACATTTTGGTCACTGTGATGATGGGGGTTTGGACCCCATTGCCACAATGTTCAAAATGTGCTTCAGCTATGGACCCCACACTTACCTTTTGGTCACTGTGGTGATGGGGCGTTAGACCCCATTGCCACAATGTTCAAAATGTGCTTCAGCTATGGACCCCACACTTACATTTTGGTCACTGTGGTGATGGGGGTTTGGACCCCATTGCCACAATGTTCAAAATGTGCTTCAGCTATGGACCCCACACTTACATTTTGGTCACTGTGGTGATGGGGCGTTAGACCCGATTGCCACAATGTTCAAAATGTGCTTCAGCTATGGACCCCACACTTACATTTTGGTCACTGTGGTGATGGGGGCTTAGAGCCCCATTGCCACAATGTTCAAAATGTGCTTCAGCTATGGACCCCACACTTACATTTTGGTCACTGTGGTGATGGGGGTTGGACCCCATTGCCACAATGTTCAAAATGTGCTTCAGCTATGGACCCCACACTTACATTTTGGTCACTGTGGTGATGGGGGTTAGACCCCATTGCCACAATGTTCAAAATGTGCTTCAGCTATGGACCCCACACTTACCTTTTGGTCACTGTGTGTCAGGGTTCACGGTAGGTTTCCTCCTTCCATCTCTACACTGATGACTATCTCTCCCTTACAGACTAAACTGAAGGCAGGTTATCCCCTTAGCTGGAGTGCTAGCTGGCATCGCAGAAATTGTAATATGGCTGCCAAAATTCCAGCACTGCTACAGCATAGTGCTGTTTAGCAGTCTAGTCTTCTTAAATAATGAAGGTCAGGTGAAGTGCGCTTCAACATTCCACAGTGCACTTCACTGAAGAAATTCCTGAGAGAGCACCTGTTCCTGAGGCGTCGCGAAAGTTAGTTAGGGTAGTTGCGTTTAAATATCGGGTTTTAGTTTCGTCGGAATTCTCTTGCACTATGAAATAAGGTCAGTGTATATTTAAAAGAACCAAATGCATTTTTCTGCTTAAGCTGAACGTTCAAATAATAGCACTCTTCAAAGAATTCCCAGTGCTTATATTTAAAAAGACTCTTGTCACGCTTGGTTGAGAAGGTTAAAGACCGTGATGAATTAAAGTAACTTAGTCATTTTCCTTTTTACCGCATTTGTTAAATGCATGTGAAAGAGATTAGTCATCCACTTGTCAGCAAGGTTAAAAGGGTCAACTAACTCTGTAGTTGAAATTCGTTTCTGTTAAAGAAATCTCCAGCTCCTAAATAAATCAAATAAGATGGAAGCACAAGCTTGCACAGACAAATTAAATTAGCACAGTTGCCTACAATTCATTTAATTAACTACTGAAAGGGAGCTCAAGAGAACCCTATCATTTCTGCTATACTAAAAACTTGTGAAGAGCTCTTTTATTAATTCAGAAGAAAAGAAGAATTAAAGCAGCCTAATAAGAATAAAACTGATAAGATAAAGGAGCGTAATACACAGTGAGTACAGTAGATGAAGGGCATAATAAATATAACCAATTCAAAAAGAAAAGAATAAAAAGCAAACATTTACCACAATCTTTCTTGCATCATAGCCACAAGCCAGAATCTGCGGCAGGACGTTCCTGAAATAGAAAAAGAAAATAAACAAGCTAAGTAAAAACTTCTCATCTCAACCAGACAAACAACACGAGAAGTAAGAAGAGTAGCAAGCTTCCCAAGTTTCCCTGGTAAGATAAGTTATCTAATATAAAAAGAGAAGTTGGTCACAAGTAAGTGCTGAGTAAATGCTAAAGTTGAATTGTGTACAGGTCTGCAAGAAGTAAGAAGAAAAGAAGACCTTGCAGAACAGGCAGAGCGCAGGAAGCTGTCTCTTCTCTGTCCCCAACCCCTTTCCCCCTTAGAACTTACCTGCGATGGAATGCTAGAAGGCCTAGCAGGGAAGGTTCTGAGAAGGGCATTGGAACTAACGTCGTTCTGCTCCTGTGCGGTTCAATAGAGGAAAGACATTGGTCCTGACAGAGTGAAGTGCCCACGTTGGTACAAGCACCCGAGCAGAATGGCGGAGGGGTTTGATTTTAAAAATCTAGGTGAGATTTTAAGTAACATTCAAAGAGATTTGGAGGCAGTTAGGGAGGAAAATAAAATCCTTAGACAAGAAATAATTACCTTTAAAATGGGAGATACAGTTTCAGGGACCAGTCAAGGAACCACATTCTTAGAAACCCAAGGACCAAACACAAGTCCTATATCCATAGCCCCCACACAAGTTATCCACTCATTGTCCCCAGTAATCCCTCTTGCTCCTCCGGAGAGGTTTAATGGAGACCCGCACAAAGCACAAATTTTTTTGACACAGTGCTCTCTGCATTTCATGTGCCGCCCAACGATTTTCCCCGATGCTCAATCCCGGGTAGCCTTTATCCTCTCCTATCTTAGTGGAGATGCCGCTTCTTGGTCGATGCCTCTTGTTACCAAAGATGACCCAATTTTGTACAATCTAGACAACTTCAAAAAAGAATTTCTCCGAATTTTTGATAGAAGAACTGCATCACAGGCTTCAGACAACGAGCTGTTAGAGTTGAAACAGGGAAATCGAGAGCTAGTGTCGTATTTGGCCCAATTTAACAAACTAGTGGTCGAGACCAACTGGCCCGAAGATAAAAGAGCAGCTGTATTCTACAGAGGACTGCGAGAGGAACTCAAAGACGTGTTGTCCCAAATTCCCAATCGCCCTTCTGACATCTCAGAATTAGTAGACTTAACTCTAGAAATCGATTATCGACAAAGCGAACGGAAAGGAGAACGAAGGAGGGAGTTCAGGTCCAGTGTTCCCCGTTTTGATCGGGTAAAGGTCGAGTCTACGCGGGCTGTAGAGAGTTCTTCTGGAGTAGAACCCATGCAGATCGGTGTGGTCAGAGGTCCACTGACGAAGGAGGAGAAAGACAGGAGAAGACTGAATAAGTTGTGCCTGTACTGCGGTGGAGGTGGACATTTTGTCAAAAATTGTATAAAAAGACCTAAATTGCCCGCAAAGGAGAAGGAAAACTAGCGGCACCACCGGTCAGCGGAGTTGGACTGGTGGATGCGAATGAAGGAACAACTCCACATAATCATCAGTTGGCAAACACTCTACAAGTCTCCTCACCCCATTTGGTTATGACAGTGACGTTAAGATTCAGGAATGAAGCTTTGGCGGGAATTACGGTTATGGTAGATTCTGGAGCAACTGGAAATTTCTGCGATCACAAATTCGCTAGCCAAATTGGACTACAAGCAATTAAAAAAGAGAAAAATGAGAAGGTTAGAGCGGTGGATGGTACGGATCTAACTTCAGGGCCCATAACCAGTCACACAGAATTGGTGCACATGATTACAGTCGAAGGCCATCAAGAAAAATTGCAGTTCAATCTAATAGACGCCCCTCAATTCCAATTGATTCTAGGTTTGCCGTGGTTGACAGAGCACAACCCACAGATCAATTGGGCAGCACGAACTATTCAACTAAATTCGGAATATTGTACAAGAAATTGTTTCAATTGTCCAACAAATCCTTCTCAGCCCAGTGCAGTCGCCCAGTTGTGTGAAAATGGAGGTTCGGTGTGTGTCATACAAACTACTGTTGTACCCGAAGAGTATCAAGACTTTGTGGATGTTTTTGATGAAGTGAAGGCTGAGAAGCTACCGCCCCACAGACCCTACGATTGTAAAATCGACCTTGAACCTGGGGCTAACTTGCCATGCAGCCGGATCTACGCTTTGACGGAGAAAGAAAACATTCATTTGAAGGAATACCTTGCCAAAAATTTAGAGAATGGATTTATCAGACCATCCCAGTCTCCGGTCTCCTCCCCTCTTTTTTTCGTACCAAAGAAAGAGGGGGATCTCAGGACTTGTATTGACTTTAGGGCAATTAACAGGATAACAATTAAAAACCGTTACCCGCTACCCCTAATTTCCGTATTGATTGATCAGGTGAAGGAAGCAAAGATTTACACTCGTCTAGATCTACGAGGAGCATACCATTTGATCAGGCTCCGGGAAGGCGATGAGTGGAAGACTGCGTTCAGGACTAAATATGGCCTTTACGAGTATCTGGTCATGCCGTATGGTCTTTGCAACGCTCCAGCGGCCTTCCAGTACTTCATCAATGATGTCCTAAGTGAATTTATTGATCGATGCGTCATAGTTTATATAGACGACATATTGATTTATTCAGACTCAGTTGAAGACCACCCAAACCAGGTCCGAGCTGTTTTACAACGATTACGAGAAAATTCACTATACGTAAAACTGGAAAAATGCCTATTCAATACTGATACAGTGGAATTCCTGGGCTTTGTATTATCACCTGCAGGAGTGAGAATGGACGAGCAGAAGGTGAAAGCTATAACGGAGTGGAAAGCCCCTACCAGTGTCAAAGAGGTTCAAAGCTTTATTGGATTTTCCAACTTTTACCGCCGATTCATTCACGGATTCTCCCAGAAAATTCTCCCCTTAACTCGTCTTCTAAAGAAAGGAGTTCCATTTAAATGGTCTGAAGAAGCTGAAGAGGCCTTTAGATTGATGAAAGACAGCTTTACCACGGCACCTGTTTTACTTCATGCAGATCCCTCTGAGCCTTTCTATTTGGAGACAGATGCTTCGGACCTGGCCATCGGAGGAATACTTTCACAAAGGCATAAGGATACGGGACAATTACACCCGGTGGCTTACCGCTCCCGTAAGCTCAACCCTGCGGAATGTAATTATACAATTACCGAGAAAGAACTTTTGGCAATCAAAGATGCCTTTAAAGATTGGAGGCACTACTTAATGGGAGCTAAGCACACCGTGACGGTGTTTACGGATCACCGCAATCTGAAATTCCTGCGATCTGCTCGTACTCTCACACCACGACAACTACGTTGGTCTCTGTATTTCGCAGATTTCGATTTTGTAATTACCTTTCGTCCAGGATCTAAGAATGGAAAGGCTGATGTTCTTTCTCGATTGGACACCGAAAATCAAACTCCTGTCATTACTAACCAACAAATCATACCTGAAGATAAAATCATTGGAGTTATCTCTCTCGAGCCCTTCGAAAATCACGTTCGGAATACCATGTCTGACCTGGAAATGGAGAATTGGGCCACAGAAGATCCTCAACGTCTCGTCCACAACGGTCTTCCATATCATGGCACCAATCTGTATTTACCTACTAAGGAACTCCAGTTGAAGGCAATGCAAGAATGTCACGATAACCCTTTGGCGGGCCATAAGGGCGTCTCCAAAACTGAAGAGTTACTTAGACGTAGTTTCTGGTGGCCATACATGTGCAGAGACATTCGTCAATACGTTCTGGGCTGTGAGATTTGTGCACGGGGGAAATCGGACAGGCAGGCTCCAAAGGTCTTCTACAACCCATGCCAACCCCCCACATCCTTGGCACACAGTCTCCCTAGATTTAATTGTAGATCTGCCCTCTTCCCATGGTTATGATACCATTCTTGTGGTAGTGGACACCTTTAGCAAGATGGCACACTTTGTACCTTTCATGGGAACACCTACTGCTAAACAACTTTCCCAACTTTTTAATCAACATATCATTCGCCTTCATGGCATTCCAAAGGTACTCATTTCAGACAGAGGCTCCCAGTTTCTATCAAAATTTTGGAAGGCCTACATCAAAGGTCTTAATATAGACCATCGTTATTCTACCAGTTTTCACCCAGAAACTGATGGGCAGACTGAACGCATTAATCAAGAACTAGAACAATACTTACGGCTTTATTTGTTAGATGAAGAGGGTGATTGGCCTGACCATTTATGGACAGCTGAATACTCCTACAATAATGCTCAAAATGTATCTACTGGTCATTCCCCTTTCTTTGTAAACGCAGGCAGACATCCTAATTCTCATGCTAATTTTGATAAGATAGATGTTCCAGCTGTTCAAGACATTGCTCAACAAATGACTAAAATCCACCACTCTGTAATCCAGAACTTGTCGATTGCGAAGGATCGTTATAAACACTTCGCTGATCGCAAACGTAAAAAAGAACCTGATCTTCAGGCAGGAGACTTGGTTTGGTTGAGCACTAAAAATCTTAGACTCAAGGGTTCCCGTAAATTCCAGCCCCGTTTTATGGGTCCCTATCCTATTGAGAAGGTTATCAATCCTGTCACTTATCAATTATCTCTCCCAGGCACTACTAAAATTCACCCAGTGTTTCATATTTCTCTCCTCAAACCCATTCAACCAGATTTGCGTAAAAGTTCTCCTCCGGATCCTTTAATTCTTAATGGTGAGGTGGAGTATGAGGTTAAACGCATCTTAGATTCACGCATCATTCGTAATGAACTTTTCTACCTCATTGATTGGAAGGGTTATGGACCTGATGAGCGTTCTTGGGAAAAAAGTACTGATGTTCATGCCCCCCGATTAATTAAAGCCTTTCATGCCAAATTCCCAGCCAAACCTCGACTGGAGGAAACCCCGTTGGGAGGGGGTACTGTCAGGGTTCACGGTAGGTTTCCTCCTTCCATCTCTACACTGATGACTATCTCTCCCTTACAGACTAAACTGAAGGCAGGTTATCCCCTTAGCTGGAGTGCTAGCTGGCATCGCAGAAATTGTAATATGGCTGCCAAAATTCCAGCACTGCTACAGCATAGTGCTGTTTAGCAGTCTAGTCTTCTTAAATAATGAAGGTCAGGTGAAGTGCGCTTCAACATTCCACAGTGCACTTCACTGAAGAAATTCCTGAGAGAGCACCTGTTCCTGAGGCGTCGCGAAAGTTAGTTAGGGTAGTTGCGTTTAAATATCGGGTTTTAGTTTCGTCGGAATTCTCTTGCACTATGAAATAAGGTCAGTGTATATTTAAAAGAACCAAATGCATTTTTCTGCTTAAGCTGAACGTTCAAATAATAGCACTCTTCAAAGAATTCCCAGTGCTTATATTTAAAAAGACTCTTGTCACGCTTGGTTGAGAAGGTTAAAGACCGTGATGAATTAAAGTAACTTAGTCATTTTCCTTTTTACCGCATTTGTTAAATGCATGTGAAAGAGATTAGTCATCCACTTGTCAGCAAGGTTAAAAGGGTCAACTAACTCTGTAGTTGAAATTCGTTTCTGTTAAAGAAATCTCCAGCTCCTAAATAAATCAAATAAGATGGAAGCACAAGCTTGCACAGACAAATTAAATTAGCACAGTTGCCTACAATTCATTTAATTAACTACTGAAAGGGAGCTCAAGAGAACCCTATCATTTCTGCTATACTAAAAACTTGTGAAGAGCTCTTTTATTAATTCAGAAGAAAAGAAGAATTAAAGCAGCCTAATAAGAATAAAACTGATAAGATAAAGGAGCGTAATACACAGTGAGTACAGTAGATGAAGGGCATAATAAATATAACCAATTCAAAAAGAAAAGAATAAAAAGCAAACATTTACCACAATCTTTCTTGCATCATAGCCACAAGCCAGAATCTGCGGCAGGACGTTCCTGAAATAGAAAAAGAAAATAAACAAGCTAAGTAAAAACTTCTCATCTCAACCAGACAAACAACACGAGAAGTAAGAAGAGTAGCAAGCTTCCCAAGTTTCCCTGGTAAGATAAGTTATCTAATATAAAAAGAGAAGTTGGTCACAAGTAAGTGCTGAGTAAATGCTAAAGTTGAATTGTGTACAGGTCTGCAAGAAGTAAGAAGAAAAGAAGACCTTGCAGAACAGGCAGAGCGCAGGAAGCTGTCTCTTCTCTGTCCCCAACCCCTTTCCCCCTTAGAACTTACCTGCGATGGAATGCTAGAAGGCCTAGCAGGGAAGGTTCTGAGAAGGGCATTGGAACTAACGTCGTTCTGCTCCTGTGCGGTTCAATAGAGGAAAGACATTGGTCCTGACACTGTGGTGATGGGGCGTTAGACCCCATTGCCACAATGTTCAAAATGTGCTTCAGCTATGGACCCCACACTTACATTTTGGTCACTGTGGTGATGGGGCGTTAGACCCCATTGCCACAATGTTCAAAATGTGCTTCAGCTATGGACCCCACACTTACATTTTGGTCACTGTGGTGATGGGGGGTTAGACCCCATTGCCACAATGTTCAAAATGTGCTTCAGCTATGGACCCCACACTTACCTTTTGGTCACTGTGGTGATGGGGTGTTAGAACCCATTGCCACAATGTTCAAAATGTGCTTCAGCTATGGACCCCACACTTACATTTTGGTCACTGTGATGATGGGGGTTTGGACCCCATTGCCACAATGGTCATGGCCTGCTTGCATTGTGGGGGCCACATACATATATGTGTGGCACATGTGATAGGGGGTCACATTCTATGTTCAAAGTCATGTTCAGTGTTGTAGGCATTTGACACAGTCTACACACGCTTGTCATGGTGTTGGGGGGATGTCTTTTTCTTGCATTCCCTAGGTTGTGGTGTGCTGGTTGTGTCATGCATTGTCCATCCTATGAGTGGGGGTGGTGTTGGTGGTAGGCATCCAGCCCCCCTGGGTAAGGGTGGTAGTAGTGGTAGGTATCTGGCACCCCCTGGGTAAGGGTGGTAGTAGTGGTAGGCATCTGGCACCCCCTGGTTAAGGGTGGTAGTAGTGGTAGGCATCTGGCACCCCCTGGGTAAGGGTGGTAGTAGTGGTAGGCATCCAGCCCCCTGGGTAAGGGTGGTAGTAGTGGTAGGCATCCAGCCCCCCATGGGTAGAGGTGGTAGTAGTGACAGGCATCCAGCCCCCTGGGTAAAGGTGGTAGTAGTGGTAGGCATCCAGCCCCCCTGGGTGAGGGTGGTAGTGGTGGTAGGCATCTGGCACCCCCTGGCTAAGGGTGGTAGTAGTGGTAGGCATCCAGCCCCCTGGGCAAGGGTGGTAGTGGTGGTAGGCATCTGGCACCCCCTGGCTAAGGGTGGTAGTAGTGGTAGGCATCCGGCACCCCCTGGGTAAGGGTGGTAGTAGTGGTAGGCATCCAGCCCCCCTGGGTAAGGGTGGTAGTAGTGGTAGGCATCCAGCCCCCATGGGTAGAGGTGGTAGTAGTGACAGGCATCCAGCCCCCTGGGTAAGGGTGGTAGTAGTGGTAGGCATCCAGCCCCACCTGGGTGAGGGTGGTAGTGGTGGTAGGCATCTGGCACCCCCCTGGCTAAGGGTGGTAGTAGTGGTAGGCATCCAGCCCCCCCTGGGTAAGGGTGGTAGTGGTGGTAGGCATCTGGCACCCCCCTGGCTAAGGGTGGTAGTAGTGGTAGGCATCCAGCCCCCCTGGGTTAGGGTGGTAGTAGTGGTAGGCATCTGGCACCCCCTGGGTAAGGGTGGTAGTAGTGGTAGGCATCTGGCACTCCCCTGGGTAAGGGTGGTAGTAGTGGTAGGCATCCAGCCCCCTGGGTGAGGGTGGTAGTGGTGGTAGGCATCTGGCACCCCCTGGGTAAGGGTGGTAGTAGTGGTAGGCATCCAGCCCCCCTGGGTAAGGGTGGTAGTGGTGGTAGGCATCTGGCACCCCCTGGCTAAGGGTGGTAGTAGTGGTAGGCATCCAGCCCCCCTGGGTAAGGGTGGTAGTGGTGGTAGGCATCTGGCACCCCCTGGCTAAGGGTGGTAGTAGTGGTAGGCATCCAGCCCCCCTGGGTGAGGGTGGTAGTGGTGGTAGGCATCTGGCACCCCCTGGCTAAGGGTGGTAGTAGTGGTAGGCATCCAGCCCCCTGGGTAAGGGTGGTAGTGGTGGTAGGCATCTGGCACCCCCTGGCTAAGGGTGGTAGTAGTGGTAGGCATCTGGCACCCCCTGGGTAAGGGTGGTAGTAGTGGTAGGCATCCAGCCCCCTGGGTAAGGGTGGTAGTAGTGGTAGGCATCCAGCCCCCCATGGGTAGAGGTGGTAGTAGTGACAGGCATCCAGCCCCCTGGGTAAGGGTGGTAGTAGTGGTAGGCATCCAGCCCCCCTGGGTGAGGGTGGTAGTGGTGGTAGGCATCTGGCACCCCCTGGCTAAGGGTGGTAGTAGTGGTAGGCATCCAGCCCCCCTGGGTAAGGGTGGTAGTGGTGGTAGGCATCTGGCACCCCCTGGCTAAGGGTGGTAGTAGTGGTAGGCATCCAGCCCCCTGGGTAAGGGTGGTAGTAGTGGTAGGCATCTGGCACCCCTGGGTAAGGGTGGTAGTAGTGGTAGGCATCTGGCACCCCCTGGGTAAGGGTGGTAGTAGTGGTAGGCATCCAGCCCCCCTGGCTAAGGGTGGTAGTAGTGGTAGGCATCCAGCCCCCTGGGTAAGGGTGGTAGTGGTGGTGGGCATCTGGCACCCCCTGGCTAAGGGTGGTAGTGGTGGTTGGCATCCGGCCCCCCTGGGTAGGGGTGGTGGTGCGCATTCAGGCCCCTGTGTGCATATGTGGCATTGGTGATGGGCATCCCGCCCCTATGGTGCTGCTGTTGCTGGTGTAAGTAAATTCTGCATCCCTCTGTGTGTGTGTGATGTGTCGTGTACGTGTTGTATGTGTTTTGTGGTTGGTGTCTGACTTACCTTCTGCGCCGTACGCGTCCGTGCCTCTTCCGGTAGTAAATGTAGAATATTGGTATGATCGGGACGAAGGGATTCATGGTTGGTTCGTGTTGTTCGTCTTTCTCGTTGCTTCGCGTCGTCCTCGTCGCTTCGCGTCGTCCTCGTCGCTGGCGTGTTCGCCTCGTAGCCGTGGATCGCGTTGTGGCGCGAATCGGAGCTTATGTGCGCCTCTCCCGGATGCTTTGACGTGCCGTGCGTAGCGACGGGTTCGGCGCGTACGGAAAGCGCATCGTACTTGTTCGGCCGGACGGAGCTGCATTTTCCCTTCCGTGCGACTCGATTCTGCGTTTCCGGATTCGCCTCGGTCGGATAACGGGACCTGGATTGGGTGAGTACGACTCGGCCGGATTCTGTGCTGTTGTGCGCATCGTACTTACTCGTTCGGTATGCTGTACGGATCGGTCGGGAAACAGGCATTCGCATGGCTTTTTTCCCGACCGAATGGTATTGGGTGCGCCTCCGACCGAGATCGGAATCGGCCCCCAAGTCTCTAAGAGCAGTGACACAACAATATTTCCCATCAACTATGGATAGTCTATCTTGTGTGTAGTCAGTTGACCAACTAGTCATAACTGCAGGTGTGTGACTTTTCAATGAGCTAACCATCAAAAATGCTTCCAGTCAAGCTCCTCTCTGTTTCATCATGGAACAATACCTATTGCTGAGACTTGGTGATATTGTTTCACATGTATTCCAAGCACTTTAAAGGTATCCAGCATAGACCTGACAGAGTGCATTAGGTTGCTCACTCGTTTTCTGCTTTCTATAAAATCTTGAACATTATTAGAGATAACCTCCTTCCCTTTAAGTGGAGCACGCAACATGTGTTCTTGTGTGTGACTCCTGTCGTAGCACCACTAAAATATTTTTGTGCGTGTGTGTGTATGCAACTCTCTCCAGTGGGAATGAAACAAATTAATGGCACATGTGACCCTCCTCAGAGGGTGTTGTGTATACTATTGGTGCTGTGTATACACTAATTTCATTGAGAATGGAACATAAATCATTGATGTGGGTTATTTCTCATTGTAGATGATCTAAAATGTTTATGTGTGCTGTTAAAATCTTTACTTTTGATTCAGTCAATTGCTGCTATGGCATAACCACTATTATAAGTTAGGCCTCAGCTCCATTATGGATATCCATAAAAAGATGTTCTTCTATCTTATGAGACAATGGCACAGATAGTAATAAAACCATATACCAGCTGGACATGGGGGGAGCTTAGGTTTTTGATGGCTAAGTGTAGCTAACAACACAAACTGCGTATAGAACCATTAGTATACTAAATTATAATTAGGGCTCCTTGTTTTCCGTTTTTACTGATTTTTACAGATGTCCGATGTCCAGAGCTTGTGCCAGAGAAGAACTGGCTGCACCTTTATCAGGTCTGCTAGATAAGTTGCTCCCAATTCCACGTGACACACGAAATTAGAACAGCTGATTGGGAGCCCAAGGAGATTTTTAAAAAACCCGTTTTCTAACAGCTGTAATGAGTCCACATTTACATGCCCCCACAGCTCAGAGCCATACATCGCAATTGACCGACATTTGGCATTGTAAATGTTCAACATTTCTTTAGGGTGTTTACGGCCCAATTTCCTTGAGAAGTTGCACAAACCCGTAATTGATCTATGGAATTGCATCCTTCTCGAGTTTACTGCACTTCTCCAGTTCCCATCACCATCAAATAAAATTCCCAAATACGAAAAAGAGGATGTTTGTGGTAAAATCACATTTCCTATTAAAATATTACGCCCCTTAGATATCTTTCGGCCTGCTTTCATAACATAGGTTTTGCTTATATTAATTAGTAACCCCAGATTCTCCATAAAATGTACAAATTTATCTAAAAGGTGCTGCAAAGCCATAGGAGTGCGGGCCATGAGCACCGCATCGTCCGCATATAGCAGGACTGGTATAGGCCGATGGCCGATTTGGGGCAGATCGGTACATGTGTCCGCGAGGGTGCTACCCAAGCTGTTAATGTATAGATTAAATAGAAAGGGGGTGAGTATGCACCCTTGACAGACTCCCTTTTTGATGTCAACGGATCGTGTACATTCACCTCTCGTCCCAAAGCGGATCTTTGCAGAGCTAGTTGAATACAGATATCTAAGGAAGTTAACAATGGCACAGTCAATGCCCATTGAAGTTATGATAGACCAAAGTTTGTCGTGAATGACACAATCGAATGCAGAGGACAAGTCCACAAACACCAAAAACAAATTGCCCCCTTTTATATGCGTATATTTGCTCACCAGTAAATTCAGGTTGATGGCCTGCTCCGTAGTCCCAATTCCCTGGCGAAAGCCTTATTGAAAGTCAGACATAATGTTGTTACACTCTGCCCACACCTGTAGTCTACTTAAAAGTATGCGACCCACCACCTTAACTAGAGAATCCAGCAAAGAGATGGGTCTGTTGTTCGTGGGACAATTACGGTCGCCCTTTTTGAATATTGGCACAATATGGGATTCGGACCAGGAACTTGGGAATCCAGCACTCCAGCAGGACCTAAAAACCAAAGTCAAAAGAGGGCCCCAGAGATCGGTGTTGTTTTTAAAAATATTAATCCGGATCCCATCCGGGCCTGGTGCTTTTCCACCCTTACTGGATCCCAAGGCCCGATTCACCTCCTCCAATGTAAAGTTAAAATCAAAGTGTTTCTGCAGAAATGTAGACCCAAAGGGGACATCTCCCGACACAGACACTGAGCTATTTTGACAGTTTTCGGTTGAACCCGTATATAGTTTGGCAAAGTGAGCTACCAGTCTTCTTCAGTTATTGCAACCTCAATTCTGGGCTTATCGTCATCGCTGAAGAAAGGGGAGTTTATGACACGCCAGAATGTTGTGGTGTAAGGACACCACAGCATTCTGGTGTGCCATAAACTCCCCTTTCTTCAGCGATGACGATAAGCCCATATAGGTTTTCCCACGCCTCCTCTTTGAAGCCTTTTTTGCGATTTTTTTCTGCTAGCCTATAGGCCCGACTGCAATTCTGTACTTCTATGGTGTCTCTTTCAAGGCCCTATTTAATTTTTTGTGGGCCTGGGAACAGGCATGGTCAAACCAACCTTGGGTTTTCCTAACCCCTCTCTTCTGGTTGGCGGTCAGCCCAGCCTTAATTCCCTTACTAATTTGGTTAAAGGCCTCAATGACCATACTAGCTTCTGCTGACTCATCCAGGCAAACCTCAAAAGCCCTTCTCTGCTGGCTAATTAATTGTTTTAAAAAACCAGACCGGTCAACCATAGACCAACGCAGTGTGAAGCCATTCAAACGGGAGAGTTCTATATTCTCCACAGCTAAAGTGCCCAACCCCTTGCTTAATTAGAAAGCTAGTATACAACATTAGACTCTGGGGGAAATGATCGCTCATTGCAAGATTATATAATGAAAAGTTGGCAACTAAGGCAGAATAGCATTTAGGGAAGAGCAGGAAATAAATAACGCTTTTTCCTATACTGCCATCAAATGTATAGGGTACCTCGACTGGGCTGTCTCCAAATTCGTTACTAAAACCTATATCATATTTAAAAAGTAACTCATTGAGCTTCTCTCCATACCCTGAGTGAGAAAAGTGAGTAACATCGTCCCCGGTAGGGGAGATCATGCCACAGACTTTGTTAGCTAGCAATTGGCAAGGTTGAATGTTGAAATCACCCCCCCCCCATATCAAAATGTCATCATTTGATCCCTTATCCATTATTGATTCCAGCTCCTCATCAAGTCGGCATAAAATATCCAATATATCTAGTTTGAATCACTGACAAAATATCGATGGACAAAATAATGTGTTCCCAAAATATCGGGACATAAATATCGATGTCAAAAATATCGACATCCTATCTACATAATGGTAAGTACTAAAATATCGAAAAAAATATATAGGGGCTTATTAGGATGGCGGGCGGATGTCCACCGCCGATCCGGCGGTGGCGACTGCCGGACCGGCGGTGGACATCTGCCCGCGATCGCAAGCCAGAAAACTGCCGGTCAGATTAGGATGGCAGTGGTGACTGCGGGGGTGGGAAATTCCGACCGCCGCTTTTCCGCCGGTTGCCATCCGCTCTCCTGCCTTGCGGACAGAGAAGGACCGGGATAATGGTGGCGGTGCCGATCTGGCTCCGTCGGCATGATTATGATGCCGGCGGTAGCCAGCCTTTCCTCAGCGGTCAAACCGCCATGGAAAGGCAGGCGGAGAATGTCTTCCGGGGGCCCGTTGCGGGCCCCCAATGTGTTGGGTGGGGGTACCTATGGTCCCCCCCTACATTTCCCTGTACCAGGTGGCAGGCACTGTGCAGTGCCTGCCATGCAGTGCAGGGAAATGCAGGACATGCTCCTTTGGACATCGCGGTGGTGCTGCGTGCAGCAGCAACCGCCGCAATGTTAAAGCCCGCGATCCGACCGCCACGGTCGGATTTCGAGCAAGGACCATCGTAATGCGACCAGCGGATATGTCGCGGGCCTTGTGGGCGGTCTCTTCCCGCTACCATGGCGGTCGGGGAGGTTTTCCGACCGCCATCCTAATGAGCCCCATAGTTGTTAAAAATATCGAAGTAAAAAATATAGTTTTTTTAAAATGTATAAAAAATAATGTAAAATAAATTAAATAATACATATAACTTAAAAAAATATTTAGATTTTTTTTTTTTTACAATTATAAGTAATAAATGTAATGTAAAAATAAATTAAACATACATATATAAAATGTAATATATATATTTACTTAATAATAATTAATAAATAATTATTTTAATAAATTATAAAATGTTATAAATATATAAAAAATTATAAATATATATATAAATATATACATACACCTGTAACATAAAAAAAATATGTATATATATATTATAAATCAAATTATTAAAATATGTATTAATTTTTAAAACTACATTTTACACTACATTAACTGCAACAGTAGGGAAAATGTTGGATAGCGGAGGAGAATAAATTACTATTCCCACTCCAGCGAGTGCAACAGTAGGGAAAGTGTTGGATCGCGGAAGGGAATAATTTACTATTCCCACTCCAGCGAGTGCAACAGTAGGGAAAGTGTTGGATAGCGGAGGGGAATAATTTACTATTCCCACTCCAATAAGTGCAACAGTAGGGAAAGTGTTGGATACCGTAGGGGAATAAATTACTATTCCCAATCCAGCAAGTGCAACAGTAGGGAAAGTGTTGGATAGCGGAGGGGTAAAAATGACTATTCCCACTCCAGCGAGTGCAACAGTAGGGAAAGTGTTGGATAGTGGAGGGGAATAATTAACTATTCCCACTCCAATAAATGCAACAGTAGGGAAAGTGTTGGATAGCGGAGGGGAATAATTTACTATTCCCACTCCAGCGAGTGCAACAGTAGGGAAAGTGTTGGATAGTGGAGGGGAATAATTAACTATTCCCACTCCAATAAATGCAACAGTAGGGAAAGTGTTGGATAGCGGAGGTGAATAAATTACTATTCCCACTCCAGCGAGTGCAACAGTAGGGAAAGTGTTGGTTCGCGGAAGGGAATAATTTACTATTCCCACTCCAGCGAGTGCAACAGTAGGGAAAGTGTTGGATAGCGGAGGGGAATAATTTACTATTCCCACTCCAATAAGTGCAACAGTAGGGAAAGTGTTGGATACCGTAGGGGAATAAATTACTATTCCCAATCCAGCAAGTGCAACAGTAGGGAAAGTGTTGGATAGCGGAGGGGTAAAAATTACTATTCCCACTCCAGCGAGTGCAACAGTAGGGAAAGTGTTGGATAGTGGAGGGGAATAATTAACTATTCCCACTCCAATAAATGCAACAGTAGGGAAAGTGTTGGATAGCGGAGGGGAATAATTTACTATTCCCACTCCAATGAGTGCAACAGTAGAGAAAGTGCTGGATAGTGAAGGGGAAAAAATTACTATTCCAACTCCAGCAAGTGCAACAGTAGGGAAAGTGTTGGATAGCGGAGGCATAAAAATTACTATTCCCACTCCAGGGAGTGCAACAGTAGGGAAAATGGTGGATAGCGGAGGGGTAAAAATTACTATTCCCTCTCCAATAAATGCAACAGTAGGGAAAGTGTTGGATAGCGGAGGGGAATAATTTACTATTCCCACTCCAATGAGTGCAACAGTAGGGAAAGTGTTGGATAGTGAAGGGGAAAAAATTACTATTCCAACTCCAGCAAGTGCAACAGTAGGGAAAGTGTTGGATAGCGGAGGCCTAAAAATTACTATTCCCACTCCAGGGAGTGCAACAGTAGGGAAAATGTTGGATAGCGGAGGGGTAAACATTACTATTCCCACTCCAGCAAGTGCAACAGTAGGGAAAGTGTTGGATAGCGGAGGGGTAAAAATTACTATTCCCACTCCAGCGAGTGCAACAGTAGGGAAAGTGTTGGATAGCGGAGGGGTAAAAATTACTATTCCGACTCCAGCAAGGGCAACAGTAGGGAAAGTGTTGGATAACAAAGGGGTAAAAATTACTATTCCCACTCCAGCAAGTGCAACAGTAGGGAAAGTGTTGGATAGCGGAGGGGAATAATTTACTATTCCCACTCCAGCAAGTGCAACAGTAGGGACAGTGTTGGATAGCGGAGGGGTAAAAATTACTATTCCCACTCCAGCGAGTGCTACAGTAGGGAAAGTGTTGGATAGCGGAGGGGTAAAAATGACTATTCCCACTCCGGGGAGTGCAAAAGTAGGGAAAGTGTTGGATAGCAGAGGGGAATAAATCACTATTCCCACTCCAATGAATGCAACAGTAGGGAAAGTGTTGGATAGCGGAAGGGATAAAACCAAAGATTACAACTATTGAACCAAAAACCACAAACAAAATAAGAACAAAACAATTACCAAAAATATTTATAAATTAATAAATGAATATTAATTATCAACTATTGATTCATTTATTTAAACTAAATTACTTTCCACCCTCTACACAAATAAACACCAAAACACACACCTAAAAATATTTACACAATTTCCATAACCAATTTGGCATTCATAAATTAATAACAATTAACAACAAATCATTAATTAATTTAAAAAAAAATTCTTCCCAACATTTACAACTATAAACCCCAACACGCACTCATCAAAATTATTCCACAATTACCATATTTAATTTTTAATTAATTAATTAGCATTAATTAACAAATAATTATTTAATTTAAATAATTTACCTACCACCATATTCCCCTATAAATAACACCACCAATGTTCTAAAACATGACACAATTAACATAATTAATTAACAATTCATTAATTAATAACAATTAACAAACAAAATAAAACAATTATTAATAAATTAATTCATACAATAAGCACTATAAAATATCATTAAATAAATATTATATCAAAAATATTAAAAAATGTATTAAAATTAAAATACTTCCAACCCTACTCCCCTATCAACCCACAACCCGCTCCTAAAAAAATTACACAATTAACACAATTACGAATTAATTAATAATAATTAACAACCAATTAATAAATAATTAATAATAAATTAATTACCACAATTAACAATAAAAAATAATAAATACATAAATAATAATTAAAGAAAAAGATTAATTAATTAATTAAAATTAAATTACTTCCCACCCTACTCCCCTATCAACCCACAACCCGCTCTTAAATAAATGACACAATTAACATAATTACCAATTAATTAACAATAATTAAATACCAATTGATAAATAATTAGTAATAAATTAATTACCACAAATAATATAAAATATTAACTACATAAATATTAATTAATTAAAATTATTAATTAATTAATTATAATTAAATTACTTCCCACCCTATTCTCCTATAAACCCACAACCCGCTATGGAACTAAAACACAAAATTTTATTAAAATAAAATTAATAACTTCTGGAAATTATTAATAAATGTATTATAATTAAATTACTTCCCACCCTATTCCCCTATAAACCCACAACCCGCTACGGAACTAAAACGCAAAATGTACTTAAAATAAAATGAATAATTACATATTAAAAAACAAATGCAATACTTAGACAAAAAAATAGAACACATACATTTAAAATACATACTAAAATACATAACACTAACTAAAAAACGATATTTTTAACAACTATATTTTTGCTAACGATATTAATGACTTCGATATTGTTAAAAACGATATTACTTACCTTAGACTCGATATTCTGTACCACGATATTCTGACAGTCGATATTTTTGTATCCCGATATTTTGCACTCCATATTAGTGCAAGTCGAGAATAACAACTCGATATTCTGACTGTTTACCATCTAGTTTGCATGCATTATTATAAAAATTGACTAGGACCAGGGAAAGGGAAGCTGAGAAGTCAACCTGGACGATTTGGTAAAAAGGATTAAAAGAACTTACAGTTACATTAGTAGAGACTAATTTGTTGGATATATAAATACAGAGGCCACCCTTCGGTCTACCGTGTCTGGATGGAATGGTTGGAGAGTGAAAAGTCTTAAAGCTGTTAAGATGAATGGGTTCAATGGCCCATGTTTCTTGTAGCAGCATGATGTTAAAGCCTACTGTGAAATCTAACCATTCTGGTATATTTTGCTTACTACGGAGCCCCGCTACGTTCCAGCATAAAGCTGTAATATTACTCCCAGAAGTTGTAGTGAACTCCTTACTATTTTCGTTTCTCAAGAGAGTCTGCACCACAGATAGTTGCGGATTTAATAGGTCCTCGTCTATCAGATGGTGTCTATCATTTACAATTGGTGTTATAGTATCCATATTTACCTTGCTTCCCGGTGGAATATGTCCCGCCACTTGTAATGAGTTAGCTGATTCTTCTGCTATTTCTGGACACTTGTCAGGGGTCTAGTTTGTGAGGGCAGATATATCGTGAATAACCCAGTTTGACACATCTGCCCCCAGTCTGTCCACCCCAGTAATGTCAGAAAGACAGTCAAACCTATTATACAAGGCGATAGGATGCATAAATGGGCGAGCGTATTCTGCATTACAAATTGACGGTTGAGGTAGGGATTGTGGGTAAGAGAAGGATTGTATAGATTCATTCGGATGGATTGAGGATCGTAAGGGTGGTTGGTAAAAGAATCCCAATGGTAAGACTGAGATTTGATTTGGATTCAACAATACTGAACTGAGCTTACTAATTAAATTTTTAACCAGTGCTGGAGATTTAAAGGAGAGCACCACACAATCGCCCTAAAATATTTTTGTACGTGTGTGTGTATGCAACTCTCTCCAGTGGGAATGAAACAAATTAATGGCGCATGTCACCCTCCTCAGAGGGTGTTGTGTATACTATTGGTGCTCTGCATACAACAATTTCTTTGAACATAAATCATTGATGTGGGTTATTTCTCCCATTGTAGATGATCTAAAATGTTTATGTGTGCCGTTAAAATCTATACTTTTGATTCAGTCAATTGCTGCTATGGCATAACCACTATTATAAGTAGGGCTCCCGGTTTTATGGTATTTATTTGTTTGATATTTCCGTCTGTATTTATCCATTTTTATTTTTTGCTAATTTTATCTGTATTTATCCATATTTATTTTGGGTTTTGTGGAAAAATGAAGCTGAAATGAGTATATTTCCACGTTTATTTAACCGATAAATATGCAGTCATGCTTGAATGCCTGCCAGATTTCAGTGATATGAACACCCGCATAAGATAAATCAATGCACTTAGATGAAAATATGCACATTTTAGTATCAACCTTGTGCATATCTACTGGTGTTAAAGTCTCTATACTGAAATTCCTTTCTTTTTAACCCCCTCACCTATCAATTCACACAGCTATTGGCCTGGCAGTCATGGCAGAAAGTATTTAGAATTACTCAAAAAGAAACCCAATTTCCGTTTTTATCCACATTTAAAAATAAATACAGACAAGAAAATAAATGTTTTCTGTCTGTATTTATCTGTAAAAATCAGTAAAAACGGAAAACAGGGAGCCTTAATTATAAGTTAGGCCTCAGCTCCATTATGGATATCCATAGAAAGATGTTCTTCTATCTTATGAGACAACGGCACAGATAGTATTAAAACCATCTACCAGCTTGACATGTGGGGCAGCTTAGGTTTTTGATGGCTAAGTGTAGCTAACAACACAAACTGCTTATAGATCCATTAGTATACTAAATTATAATTAGGGCTCCTTGTTTTCCGTTTTGAATGATTTTTACAGATAAATACAGACAGAAAATATTTATTTTTGTGTCTGTATTTATTTAAAAATGGGGATAAAAACGGAAATTGGGTTGTTTTTGGAGTAATTCTAAATTCTGTCTCCCATGCCTGCCAAGACAATAGCTGTGTGGGTTGATAGGAAAGGGGTTAAAAAAGAAAGGGATTTTAGTAAAGAGGCTTTAACAGCAGTAGATATACACAAGGCTGATACTGTAATTTGCATGTTTTCATATAAGTGCATTGATTTAACTTCAGCTGGTGTTCCTTACACTGAAACCTGTCAGGTATTCAATCATGAGTACATATTTATTGGTTAAATAAATGTGGAAATATACTAATTTCAGCTTCATTTTTTCACAAAGACCAAAATAAATATGGATAAATACAGATAAAATTAGCAAAAAATAAATATGGATAAATACAGACGGAAATGTCAAAAAAATAAATACCATAAAACCGGGAGCCCTAATTATAATCCTTTCTGCGTTGGGGTGTGCCATACAAATATCTTTAAGTCATTTGTTGACTTACCATCTTCTGCTGTCTCACACTTCCACATTGTAGCTTCAAGTTGCACATCAGTTTGGTTCTTCAAGGTTTCTGTGCTAAGACTCTGTTCTGGAGAAGTTGACATCCAGTAAATATATCAACAGCAGAACCTCTCTGAAATACAGTGTGCTGGATTATATGGCTGGTGGCCTTCTCAAAGGACAGAAGCGTTTACCACATGCGCCTGGCTTTGACTTCTGCTGCAGCTACGTACAATATTTCAAGGCTTTTACAGTCCAAATCATCATTTCCAGTTGGTGGTATTTGCAGTGTCCTGTGCACTTGCAATCCTTGCTAGCATTTTTGCTGGTGTGTAACTGGAATAAGAGCAGATTATGAGTGTCAATTCAATCACGTCATTTATATGCTATCAATCTCAGTCAAAACGTATCACACTAAGGGGTCGATTCCGATCTCGGCCGGAAGCGCACCGAATACGATTCGTCCGGAAAAAATACGAGCCGAACGCGTTTTTCCCGAACGATTCGAACAGTCGTCCGAGCGAGCAAGTACGATGCGCATTACTGCAAAAATTCCGAGCGAGCCGTACGTACCCATTCCAGCTCCAGTTCCCCGACCGAGCTGGATCCGGAAACGCAGAATCGAGTCGCACGGAAGTAAATACACAGCACCTTCCGGCCGGACTAGTACGATGCGCACTCCGTACGCGCCGAACTGGTCGCTACGTCCGGCACGTCAGAGCATCCGGGAGAGCTGCACATAAGCTCCGATTCGCGCCACAAGACGATCCACGGCTACGAGACGAACAAGCCAGCTACGAGTACGAGTCGAAGCCACGAGAAACACGAACGAGACGAACCAACCATGAATCCCATCGCGCAGGTCCTACCAATACTGTACATCTATTACCGGAACCGGTATGGACACGTACGGCGCAGACGGTAAGTCAGACACCCACTACACAAACAAACGACACGTACCCGACATATGTCACACACACATAGGGATGCAGAAATGACGTACACTAGCAACAGCAGAACCATAGGGGCGGGATGGCAATCACCAATGCCATACACACCCATAGGGGCCTGATGCCTACCACTACCACCACCCCTACTCATGGGGGCCTGGATGCCTACCACTACCACCACCCCTACTCAGGGGGGGCTGGATGCCTGTCACTACCACCACCCCTACTCATGGGGGCCTGGATGCCTACCACTACCACCACCCCTACTCATGGGGGGCTGGATGCCTGTCACTACCACCACCCCTACTCATGGGGGCCTGGATGCCTACCACTACCACCACCCCTACTCATGGGGGGCTTAATGCCTGTCACTACCACCACCCCTACTCATGAGGGCTTGGATGCCTGTCACTACTACCATCCCCACTCATAGGGGGATGGATGCCTACCACTACCACTACCACCACCCCTACCCATGGGGGGCTGGATGCCTACCACTACCACCACCCCTACTCATGGGGGGCTGGATGCCTGTCACTACCACCACCCCTACTCATGGGGGCCTGGATGCCTACCACTACCACCACCCCTACTCATGGGGGGCTTAATGCCTGTCACTACCACCACCCCTACTCATGAGGGCTTGGATGCCTGTCTCTACTACCATCCCCACTCATAGGGGGATGGATGCCTACCACTACCACTACCACCACCCCTACCCATGGGGGCTGGATGCCTACCACTACCACCACCCCTACTCATGGGGGCCTGGATGCCTGTCACTACTACCATCCCCACTCATAGGGGAATTGATGCCTACCACTACCACCACCCCTACTCATGGGGGCCTGGATGCCTACCACTACCATCACCCCTACTCATGGGGGGCTGGATGCCTTTCACTACCACCACCCCTATTCATGGGGGCCTGGATGCCTACCACTACCACCACCCCTACTCATGGGGGGCTGGATGCCTGTCACTACCACCACCCCTACTCATGGGGGCCTGGATGCCTGTCACTACTACCAACCCCACTCATAGGGGGATGGATGCCTACCACTACCACCACCTCTACCCATGGGGGGCTGGATGCCTACCACTACCACCACCCCTACTCATGGGGGCCTGGATGCCTGTCACTACTACCATCCCCACTCATAGGGGAATTGATGCCTACCACTACCACCACCCCTACTCATGGGGGCCTGGATGCCTAATACTACCACCACCCCTACTCAGGGGGGGCTGGATGCCTACCACTACCACCACCCCTACTCATGGGGGCCTGGATGCCTGTCACTACTACCATCCCCACTCATAGGGGAATTGATGCCTACCACTACTATCACCCCTACTCATGGGGGCCACTTCTTAGTGTCTACTCCAGCCGGTACTGATGCCGCGCATCCATGACCCGATTAGGGTTGTGTTTTTTTGATCTACAGGTACCACTTTTTAGGGTGCTGTAATGGTGGTCACTACTTTCACTCCACTTCTTTGTTGACCACTACCATTAAGTGTAGGTAGATCATCGTTGGTCCTGAAGAATTGCCATTTAATATATTTTCAGGCAAGAAACATGTTGACCTTTTTACAAACGCATAAATCTCGACATCCTCAGAGTATAGATACGCGTTTTGTTTCCTTTTTAACCAGGGTAGGGGCCACATTTAATAAAATTATTTTGAGTGGACCTCCTCCCCTTTTTACTTCCCTACACATTTATATCACCTACACTGTTTTAGGGCCCTCACACGCACTTCACCCACCGGCATATGGAATAAAGATCTCCGCCAAGGAGGCCCCATCACGGGTGCCGATCGGGGATTGCAGCGCCGACCCGATAAGGAGCAGACCCGATGATGAAGCATGACACCTAGCAGGCTGGGTGTGTGAGGGTCTTTTTCCAAGAGGAGAGGATTCTTCTCCCCACTTTTCACTACCGCACATTTTTATGTGGAGTTCCTATATCGAAATAAACACTTCCTCTTGCTTTTTAATATTAGGAACTGCATACTTCTTGTGTTGAGGTTCATTCACGGACATGTATGCTGGACCTGGTTAAAGATTAGTCCGTTTTTTGTTGTTGTTTTTTTTCCCCCCTTTGATTAACTGCCTGTCACTACTACCATCCCCACTCATAGGGGGATGGATGCCTACCACTACCACCACCCCTACTCATGGGGGCCTGGATGCCTGTCACTACTACCATCCCCACTCATAGGGGAATTGATGCCTACCACTACCACCACCCCTACTCATGGGGGCCTGGATGCCTACCACTACCACCACCCCTACTCAGGGGGGGGCTGGATGCCTGTCACTACCACCACCACTACTCATGGGGGCCTGGATGCCTTCCACTACCACCACCCCTACTCATGGGGGGCTGGATGCCTGTCACTACCACCACCCCTACTCATGGGGGCCTGGATGCCTACCACTACCACCACCCCTACTCATGGGGGGCTGGATGCCTGTCACTACTACCATCCCCACTCATAGGACGGGTAATGCATGACACAACCAGCATACTCCAACATAAGGAATGTCAGCAAAAGACATCCCCCAACATCATGACAAGAGTGTGTAGTCTGTGTCAAATGCCTACAACACTGAACATGACATTGAACATACAATGTGACCCCCTATCACATGTGTCACACAAAAATGTGTGTGGCCTTCACAATGCAAGCAGACCATGACCACTGTGGGAATGGGGTCTAAACCCCCATCATCACAGTGACCAAAAGGTAAGTGTGGGGTCCATAGCTGAAGCACATTTTGAACATTGTGGCAATGGGGTCTAAACCCCCATCATCACAGTGACCAAAAGGTAAGTGTTGACATGGAAAAAGCTGCAACTGCCAAACAGCATGGATGATTCCTGGTCACAGAACAACAAACACATCAGTGGCAAAGTAGTGGCTGTGTCCCATAGCAACATAGATTGGGTGAGGCAAACAGTGCAGTGCAAATAAAACATACCTTTGGCCATGTGCAGACAAACATCACCCATGGGGACTGACATTGTCTCCATTTATCAATTACACAATGCCAGAAGTGACCATCATAATGCAGACCCACATATCTGCACTAATGGACACACAAATGTAGATATCCTGTGGAGACTGTAGATGTGAGGTGAACAAATACCATACCATGGCAGCAATGGGACATACAAACCATGATTATTGTGCTGACTGATGACCTAGGAGTCCCAGGGACAGCATGGGAAATCCTCCAAACAACATACAGGCAATGGCACACTAAAGATATGCCAATGCAGTGATGCAGATGCACAAACACAAACAGGCAGCCTCACACTGCATATCAAACACAACAGGTGATGGGGGGTGTGCCAGTGTCCCCAGGCAACCACACAACACATGAGGAGGCCTGAATTCCAATTTCACAGATGTGTATACAGTGCCATACAAAAGTAACTCATGGATCAGATTCCCCTATGTGGGCAATCAGGCATTGTTAGATGAGAGGGAGCCCAAATTACACATGTCACACAAGCTTGTAGAAACAGCAACTAACACAGCAAGAAACAGACCCACCACAGCACTACCCCCAGGGACCCCCCATTGTGGTGACACTAGCCTGCATGATAATCCCACTGTGATGACAAAGGTAGATGTTGTTCACACTGTGAACCACAGCCATGTGTCCTGAGCAACAAACTATCATCACACCTACACAAGCCAAATCAATCAGCACGGCCTGTCAGCCAAGGCCAATATGGAGGTAGGGGTCTAGCCGTGCAACAACTCACATTTGCACACACTCAACACCACACACCTTGATCTCCACCAATGTGCAGCAGTGAAGCTCACATGGACTGGTGACATTGCACATGCACCCATGACAATCCCAGGGGTGGTTGTGGGAACTAAGGTGCAGAAACCCATCACACATGGCCAGTCAACAAGACTCGTGAATGACTGACACACTGCACAGTATGCCGTACATGGGCATGACGTGAAATCCACCCCAATCAATGGGATCCCGGCCACAGTCACACACCAATGAAGAAGCCAAGGTCACCCACAAAGAACACACGTAGACAACTTCCAACATTGCAGCTCTGACCCTGAGGAGTGGCAGCAGTCACACACACAACGTGTCACAATCACTGAAAGATACCACAAACTGTAAATTACATGACTTGTGTAACCAACAAGTGCCAAGAGGAATCCTGACTGTGTCTCATCTGCGTTTGCCCACATCCCCAGCCCTGACAACAAAGACAACTAGGGATGACAACCTGATGAACATTAGTTTGCCATGCACCCACATCACGGAGAAACCAGGTACAAGATGCTGGATGAACACAGGACAACTCAGCAAGCATCACAAACAGGAACATCTGTAGGGACACAGCCGGTGTAGCAAAAGGGAAGGGAACACACACAGACATGCTTACACAACACACAACACGGGCCCAGGCAATGTCACGGGATTACACACTGCCATGAGGGCACTCCACTCCTGTGGAAGGTCCGCTGTGCCAAACCTTGTCTGTGCATGACTCAAACATGTCAGCAGAACACTCGGTCAGTGAGTCAACAATTACAACACACTGAAGGCTCTGCTCACATCAGCCTGGGTACGGGAGTGTCACTTCAGTCATCTGCATATACCCAATACACGTGTCAAGCAAGTTGCACTGTATACACAGATGAGTCCTTCAACATTGATGTGCTAAACTGCATGTCCAGTGGAGATGGGCACACAGTCAGGGAAATAGAAACATTGAACAGTGGTAAGCACACCAGATGTGCATCAGTGTAAGCCACAGATGTTACATTACAAATGCAAAACGTACATCCCTGTGTCAAATGCTGAACATTACACCCTCAGACTGCAGCAAAGGATGCTATGGATCCAGACTAGATTAGGACACATTTCCCATGGACCACATGGAGTCCATCACAGTGATGGAGCAGGCTAATTGAAAAAATTTTAACCTCCTAATATTTACGTTAAATAAATTAACACACATGTTCGTCTTAGTGAATAACCAACCATGTATGTTACATGTAAAGGGTTAAAGGTAACACGCTATATATGTGCAAACTAATTTACTTACAATTGTTAACGTGGATAACATAAGTCTGACAATTGCGTACTAATTAGAATAATAAATGCATGATTTGTGCTTGGAAATAAACTGTGTAGTGGCAAAACAAAGCGTTGGTAAGTAAGGGATGGCTTTATATGTCACTTTTGCTACGTAATACCTAATTGGGGTACGTAGAATGACGGGAGGGAAACGAAAAGGCTTATATTCTTTATTCTTAACTCTGTTTTGTTTATCTTTATAATAGTGCGCTTAGGCCTGTTGAGCAGCGAAATAAGATGGCCACCATGAGTTAGAGTACGCAGGCGTGAGAGGGGTTACGAAAGAAAGAAAGGCCGTGAACAAGAGGGATCATGTGATCATTCCAAAAGCCTAGGATGGAAGCGTGGTCAAGGCTGTGATGACCTTATCGCATAAACGTGTGCCAAAGCAAGACAGCAAAAAGCGTGAGAAGTCGCAGTGAATAAATGAATGGACAATAAACTGACCGACTGAAAAGTATCAGAAAAAGATACAGTTTGAAAACCATGAACTAAGGAATGATGTCGTGAACCCGTGAGAAACGACAAGAATATGAACTTGTCACAAAGAACTGGTTGAAACAAGGATATTCATGAGGAGATGTATACTGACCCGAATGGACCAATTAGAGAGAATCTCGCCATAAAGATGTAACATTTTCACTTAGTAAGCTAGTATTAGGGTATAAGAAGACCTACTCTTAGAGGGGAGGGGTTAGTTGCTGTTGGTAGTGAGCTGCTGTTGGGAGTTAGCTGCTGTTGCCGTTTTTACGAACGGATGCTGCGGCTGCTGCTGTTATTTTATATTTTTGATTGAGCATGAGACGCTGATATTGGAGAACTTTTTTAATCCTAATAGATTTTTCATTTAAACATTAGACTTTTATTCTTAAAATACTAAAGGGGAAAGGAACGAGAAGGCCTGTTTTTCCAGGACAGATAGATAGATCTTTTGGGAGTTCTTGCTGTGACAAACTTTATTTTTCCATCTAACAGGTATGCATTGCAATTTCAATTTATTCTTATAATGATGCTAAATGTAATAATCTGAATAATAAATTTGAAACTTATTCATGCTTTTAAACTTTATATAAACTTTATTATCTTTAAACAATGAGTCAGTGGTTCTTTAGCTCAATGATAAATGTAAATGTTTAAAGGGTTATAGTGGTTGAGCTGGTCTTAATCACCATCAACTGATTCCTACTAGTTGGTCCATCGACCAATGAGCGGAATACCTTAGAGCTTGAGAAGTGTAATGTTGTCTTTATAAAAAGGTATCCCGTCTCCTTCCAGCATATCATTTAACTGTTTTTCTCCTAGGTAAGAACGGATGAAATCCAGGGAATAAATCAGTGAGTGAATGTATATGCGGTGTTATGGGCCCCACCGTCATATGGATATAGTTGTGTTTAAGAGGAATATTTGCACCTGGACGTCCAAAGACATATAGGAGAAGAAATTTTATTGATAGCGCTGGATCAGATTTCTTGGTAGCAGAGTTATGGTTACTATAGATTAGTTTGGTGATTATTGATTATTGATTATTGATTATTTTATGTCTAACATTCTATGTTGAGTCGCGTTATGTTATATGTAAGTCAAAGTTTTAACGCTTCTGGGAAGTAGGAAGTGGAACACGTGTGGCAAAGAGAAGTCACATGGAATAGTGCATTGTCTGAGTTCATATTGGTGATAACACAGGTTGTGTTATGATAGGGACATTTTCTGTATAAAAGGTGCGTGAGTGAAATAGCAACCGGTTTTCTTGTGAAACTCTGGCCTTAATTCTCAGGAGCAGTGTAGTCTCTGCATGTGTTTTATCCCCAGAGAAACGGGTTTACTCCTTGCTTGAAAGAAGGGTAAGGTAGAGGGAAGTGCTACACTTATCGAACGAAACTGTATTCTTGCAAGCTAGAATAGACTGTCACTTTTGTTTAGCGAAATCAGACAATGGAAATGTGGTTTTAATGTTGTAATTAACAAAGAACTGTTGAAAAGTAAATTGCCGATAAATTTTGTAAAGGAGGGGTCAGGAGCAGAACGGACGTAGACAAAAGCCGCGCTGGGATTGGACAGTGCGCTAGTCATACAAAACGGACGTAGACAAAAGCCACGCTGGGATTGGACAGTGCGCTAGTTACAGAAGCCGCTCTGATTGGAGCATTGGTGTGAGTCGCGCTGGGATTGGTCAGATAAATCCGTGACGTAGAAGCTTAGGATTGGAGCGTTGGTGTGAGTCGCGCTGGGATAGGTCCGAATAACGCATAGAGAATAGTGTTGAATCGCGGACTTTTGAGAAGGGAAAGAAATTGTGAATCATGGCTTATTATGAGTATGGTAGAGAGAAAATGTCATGGATGTCTAAAGTTAAGAATTTTTTTAAGAAGGACAAAAAGGTAGTGACTAGAGAGGGACAAGTAATTTCTCCGTCGAAGTCACCAGCTTCGCACATGATGTTGAAGTACGGATATCATACCTGCATATGGTTAGAAAATTGGACTAAATATACTAAAAATGATGGAGCATTGGCTTTTCCTGAGAATGGTTCATTTAGTGTAGCTGTACTTTGGAATTTGAGAGAGAAAATGGCAATGCTTGAACCTAAACCTAGACCAACACAGTTTGAAGCATTAAGTGAATGGGAAGATGAGATGTATGAACGAGAAAGATTCAGAGGATTAAGAAATCATGAGTTTGTACCCGGAAGGTTGTGGGGAGTGAATCATGAGGACAGAATAAAGCGTTGGAGATATGCTAATATGACAGGAGGTTTGTTTCCGGCTTTTACAGTTGAGGAAGAAGCAAAGAGAAAGTGTACAGAGAAAAAGAAGCATGTGGTTACTGAAAAGTATGGGTATGGTGGTAGTGAGACAGAAGATGAATTGCTGGAAGATATTCTAAACAGAAATCCACCTCCATACCAACAGAATTCTGCGGTGGTGACACCTAATGCACCGCCAATGGAAACTGGGAGGAATAAAAATCCAGAACGAGGAAATGAGATAAATAGGTCACAAGATCAGTTTAAAACTCCACAAAATGAGAAGACAGAAAGTGACAATACAACTGAATTGGCAAAAACCACAAGAGAATTAACTGAAAAGATAAGAGAATTAACAATGAATATGGAAGCTGTAACCGTACCAGTTATGATAGGTCCAGTAATACCAGTTTTTGAGAATCAGAAAATTGAAGAGCATTCTTTAGTCATTCCTATGAATTCACACTTGCAAAGAAGGAAAGAAGGGATGGAATTTGACAGTGAAGGTGCAAGAAACTTGGTTAGTACATATAGACCAAGCCCACCTACTAATTTAACGATAAATGAAAATGAGTTTAGGAGAATACCTATGGTAACTGAGTCTGCATCGGAGACACCAGAAAGAAGTAAAAATTGGATAGAATTAAATAGTACGCCTGTAGGTCCAACTCCAGATAAATTGAATGAATGGATGAAAACTTTAAAAACGAAAGAGACAGAAACAAAACCATTGGATGTAATTAGGTTAAAAATAGACATGGAAGAATTGATCTTAGGGACAATTGGCACAGAAAAACTGAAATCTTATCAGGATGACGAGATTATGTTCTTATGCAAGAACATTACATGGAGAGCTAGAAATTTACATGACAAATTAGAAGAAACAGCAAATGAACTAGGAGTAGAATTTGTAAAAGTGAGAACGTTGCAGAAACCATATAGAGTAGATTTTTGCGAAAAAGATATAGAGAATTTGAACACATCAGGAAGATTAACCCAAATAAAAGAATTAATTGTTTTACTGAGGAAATGGGGTGATGTGGATAGATGGAGAAGCAGATGGACTAAAAGGAATGAGAAAGTGACAGACAAAGCGTCTTTGGCTTTTGCGGTGACAGACAAGGAATCGATGGTAAGGGAGTACCCGATGAGAGAAACTCCAGGAGGTAGTTATGTGCATGTTCCATGGTCTAGACAGGATATACTGTCATTTACAAATGACTTCCCAAAATTGAGAGAGAAGCCAGTAGAATGGTACAGACAAGTGGAGAGATTTGTTAAAATTTCAAAGGTGTTGTGGATAGATTTGGATGGGTTGTTTGACATAGTAGTACCAGCTGATTTGTGAACAGAATGTAAGATTACAATTGATTGGCCAACTGTAGAATATCCAAGAGATACTAAAACAGGAGCGCCAGGACCAGAAGTGATGAGGAAATATGATCAAGTAATTACCTTTTTGAAGAATAAGATTCCGCCCAAAGAAACGGATTGGGTAAAAATAGACAGAACCACACAGGAAAGCAAATAATCAGTACGTGCATACTATGAGAGGCTACTGTTAGTTTTCAAACAGTATAGTGGCTATGAGACATTAAATGAGAAGGATATGAGTCATTTTGTATAAAGATTTGTTTATGGTTTGAAACCAGAGATAAGTGAAATGATTAAACAGCATATGATTTGTTGGCAGAATAGCACAGTTGATGAAGTTTTGAGGTATGCTAAATATTGTAGTGATGATATTGAGAGCAGACAGCGTAAATTGAAAGAGAAAGCAATGTGGGCACAAGTGAAAGTTGCAGAGAAGCAAGAAGCTCAATTGAGTAATCCTGTTAATGAGGCAGGACCGACTAGGTTTAAACCAAATATAGGTAAAGGAAAAGGTCAAATGAGCATAGAAGAGGCAAAGAAAAAGTGGCCATGCCACAACTGCGGAAAGTTAGGGCATTGGAGAAACGAGTGTAAATTTCCTCCAAAACCTAATACGGAAAATCAATCATTAAATCCACAGGTGCAGGGTGAGGTAGTTACCCAACAAAGTCAGGTGCCACAACCACCACTTCCCAAGAGCGTTAATCAACAGAAATACAGTGCAGAAACAGGATTCTACGGAGGAGAGCAGGTAACACAATTGCCGCACGCAGCTGCCATATCTCAGTACTGGCTACGGCAGGATGGTGATGAGTCGGATGAAAGTTTATGACGGTGCCTAGGAGAGGAGGAAGAGTGCGTGCTTGGCGCAACTCTAGAGGTAGATCAAGCAGGTCCATTTGTGGATGGAGAAGTGAATGGTGCAAATGTAACATTCCTTGTGGACACTGGAGCTACCCGTTCTACTGTTAGGTCAGTGGAAATTCCAAACCTTCCTCTCTCAGGTGAACATATCCAAGTAGTGGGTGTTTCGAATCAGCAAATTAAGGCGCCTCTTACTAAATTAGTGGAGGTAAAAATTGGTCCATTTAGTGAAATGCATCGATTTGTGGTATGTGATTGCAGTCCTGTGAACCTATTAGGACGCGATTTGCTTTGCAAGATGAACTGCACCATCTATTGTACGCCAGATGGAATTGCATTTCAGACCCCAGATGAAGATGTATTGTATAAAATGACCATGGTAAAGTTAGAATCAGAAGCGAACGATTTATTTCCCATATTTGATGTAGAGAAAATCCCAAGTGAACTGAAAGAAACAGTGAAACAGGAAGTGTGGGACTTCACGGGAGAAGATATAGGGTTAATGAAAGAAGTAGACCCTGTTAAAATTTCTGTTAAAGAAGGTACGAGTTACCCAAATACGCCACAGTATAAATTGACACCAGAAATAATTGAAGGAATAACACCAGTAATAAACAAAATGATTGAGCAAGGGATTCTGAGAGAAATAATGAGCAGTCCATGTAATTTGCCGATAATGGGACTGAAAAAGCCGAATGGAACATATAGAATTGTACAGGATTTGAGAAAGGTAAACAAAATTGTTGTGCCTTGCTGCCCAATAGTGCCAAACCCTGCTGTAATTCTATACCAGATTCCAAGCGAAGCAGAATGGTACACAGTTATTGATTTGTGCCATGCATTTTTCTATATTCCATTACATCCAGATAGCCAGCCCTTATTTGCGTTCAGGTTCGGAGAGCGTATTTTGGCATGGTGCTGAATTCCTCAGGGGTATACAGAAAGCCCCTCGATCTTTAATCAGATTCTAAAGAAATCATTGGAAGATTTGAAAATGCCAGAGAAGTCAGTGATGGTTCAGTACATTGATGACCTACTGGTGGCATCAAAAACAAAGGAAGCATGTGTTAATGATACAATTGCTTTGCTGAATCATTTAGCAAAAAGAGGACATAAGGTGTCCCCATCGAATTTGCAGTTTTGTCAACAAGAGGTCCAGTATCTAGGGCATAAGAATGAGAAGGGAGTGCGAAAGGTAACGACAGAAAGAATAAAAATAATCCAAGGAATGAGAGCTCCAATGACACAAAGAGAGGTAAGAATGTTCCTAGGAATGGTTGGATATTGTCGGCAATGGATAAGTGGATTTTCATTAATTGCAAAACCATTGCAGAGATTGACAAAGAAAGATGTAAAAGATCCATTTGAAATGAATGACGAGGAAATGAAAGCATTCAGAGAACTAAAAAGGAAACTGTGTGAAGCTCCGGCATTGGGAATGCCTGACTATGAGAAAGATTTTGAATTGTATTGCAGTGAAAGAGATGGGTGTGCGTTTTCAGTCCTGGTGCAGAGACATGGAAACATGAAAAGACCCATTGCATATTTTTCAGCTGTTTTAGAACCAGTAGCGAAAGCGTTGCCTGGATGTTTGAAAGCAGTTGCTGGTACTTGTGTAAGTTTGGAGCAGAGTGAAGGCATAGTGATGGGATATCCACTGAGAGTATATGTCCCTCATTCTGTGGAAATTCTGTTGACAAGAACCAAAACCCAATACATGACACATAGTCGGCTGACTAGGTATGAAAAAGTAATTTTGAGTGCAGACAATGTGACCATTGACAGATGCATGAATGTGAATCCTTCAACATCATTGCCAGATGAGGAGAGTGTGATTGAAATGGATGAAGTTGATCATGATTGTCTGAATGTACTCGAATATTGTACAAAACCGAGACCTGACATACGGGATGAGCCTTTAAAGGAATCAGATTATATTCTGTTCGTGGATGGCTCTTGCTTGAGAACGAATGATGGAGTTCTAAGTGCAGCATATGCAGTTTGCACAGTAGCTGCTGTAATGGAAGCATCTTGTTTGAAAGGGATACGTTCTGCCCAAGTAGCGGAGTTGATAGCTCTAATTCAAGCATGCAAGTTGGGAAAGAATGTTCGAATAACAGTTGTCACGGATAGCCAATACGGCTTTGGAGTGGTGCATGATTTTGGCCAGATCTGGTCTCAGAGAGGTTTCTTGACGTCTGCAGGATCACCGATAAGAAATGGTGAATTTGTGAAAAAGTTGCTTGAGGCGATACAGCTGCCTAAACAGATTGCGGTAGTAAAGTGCAATGCACATAAAAATGGGGAAGACTACATAACTGTTGGTAATAAGTTTGCTCATGAAATTGCACAGTATTGTGCTAAAAATGTGGTCTCATTGAACCGGAACCAAGAAAGAGAGCATATTTCATGTCCTTTGCTTTTTACTAACCCTGTTGAGACATGGGATGAGGTGAGACAATTACAGGAAGCAGCAGATGATGAGGAAAAAGATAACTGGATAAAAGCAGGATGTAGAAAACATGAGGAAAATGATGTTTGGGTTTACCGGGATGAAAGACCCGTTATGCCTGATAGCATGATTTCTGACATGGCATGGATGTACCATGGACAAGCTCATATTGGGAGAGATTCAATGATCAGACTCTTTAGACAAACATGGTATAATCCAAAATTCAGAGCCATAGCTGAGAGTCTTTGTCAAAGGTGTCTTATTTGTCAACAGCTAAATCCAGGAAGAAAGACAGTAGTGAGTCTAGGAACAATAGGACGAGAGGGAGGTCCTTTCACGAGAATGTAAATGGATTTTATTGAAATGCCTCCGAGCAATAGACTAAGGTATGTCCTTGTAGTCGTCTGTTTGTTTTCCCGTTGGGTGGAAGCATACCCGACCAGAAGGAATGATGGAATTACAGTAGCAAAACTAATGCTGCGAGAATTCATTCCAAGGTATGGTTTTCCAGTAACGATTGAAACAGATAGAGGAACACATTTTCAAAATGAATTGGTTCAATTGATTTGTGAAGCACTTAGTATTAAACAGAAACTGCATTGTGCATACAGACCAGAGGCTTCTGGAATAGTAGAGCAAGTGAATGGAACAATTAAGAACAGACTAGGTAAAATGTGTCAAGCCACAGGACTCAAATGGCCAGATGCCTTGCCATTAGTCTTAATGACAATCAGAAGTATACCGGAAAGAAAGACAGGACTCAGTCCCCATGAGATAATTATGGGACAAGCAATGAGACAAGCACATGTACCTGTCAACAAACTACTGACTATAACTGATGATCTGGTGCTGGATTATTGCAAAGGATTGGCTGATGTGGTACGTTCTGTGTTTCATCAGGTTGGACCGGATGCGACCACTCTTGAAAGAAAACCAGCTCACGATCTGAATCCAGGAGATTGGGTCCGCATAAAAGTCCATTGAAGAAAAAACTGTTTGGTTCCTCGTTGGGACCAACCACGACAAGTGATCCTGGTAACAACAACTGCAGTCAAGTGTGCTGGAGTGAAACACTGGGTACATGCCAGTCACACCATCAGAGTTCCAGATCCTGAAGCTCGACCTGTAAGTCGACATCTGGAAATATCTGATACCAGTTCAGCATCTGATGTAGAGGAAGAGATGAACAGGGCTCCAGAATCTGAAGATCGACCTGTAAGTCGACATCCGGAAGACCCAAGTACAAGTGCAACAACAGGAGGAGTGGAGGAAATACGAGAAGTTCCAGAATCTGAAGATCGACATGTGAGTCGACATCTGGAAATATCAGACACCAGTTCAGCATCTGATACAGAGCATTCGGATTGTGAGGAAAATCTGAAAAGAAATTGGAAATTTGATAATATAGAAGAAGAAACTGAGCAAAGAGACAGTAACAGTGAGCAACCAAGTACAAGTTGTGGTGAGAACACTTCAGAGACAATATTAATAGACGAAGAAGGGAGAGTTTCAAATAGAAAGTTAGAAGAATCGGAAGATCCCCGAGGAGCAATAGGGACAGGTCAGCGAACAAAAGAACAGGGAAATCTAGACACAGATAGAGAGATTGACACAAATTCGAAAGAACAACGAGGAGGGACAGAAGTAGGTGATCAAAAGAAAACACGAGAAAAACCACAAATAGATGAAAGAAATGAAATTATAAATAAAGGAAGAACTGAAACAGAATCAGAAGAAAGTGGAGAAGAAGGAAACAGGAAACTAGAGTCGAGAAAGAGAACTTGGAGAACAGAAAGAGAGGAAAAAGAGAGTGAACCAAAAGGCCAAGAAAAGGAGACAATTGGCCCAACGAAGTTAGAAAACTGAGATACAAGATCATAAGGCTAGATGGAAAAAATGCAGAGCAAGTAAATGAGATAACCAGTCAAAAAGAACCAGAGAAACAAGGTGGAAAGCACTTGCAGAAAACAAAAAGAATAAAGAAAGCAAATCTGAAGTATAAATCGCCTGAATGGTTATACATTGCCCTGACTGATATCAAAGAAGAAGAGATCACTCACGAGAACCCGGAACAAAGCTACAAGTTAATGGGGGAAGGTGAAGTGCAACAAATCTAAAGAAATTTGAACGAATTTCTACCGGACTGGACAAAACACTGGATTTGACAGGAAAGAGTTCTGAAAAGAATTAAAGAAAGTACCAAACAAGACAAAGTGAAAGTGCAGGGTGGCTAAGAGGTCATTTCTGAGGTGTGGTGACACATTTTCTGTACATACTATATAATAGGTAATAGAACAAAATGGTAGATACTAAAAATAGAACATGTAGATGTGAGTTCTTACCTAGATGGTGTAAGATGTGCTTCTTTTGTACAGGATTATTAATGACCATATGGATTATCTCAGCAATCACCATTCCAATAAGATTAGCTGTAGAAGAAACGTCTATATTAAAGAATAACACAGAGAAAGAAAATGGAGCTAACATGCAGGAAACAGCTATAGTAAAAAGTAGTGCAGAGTTGCATAAGGACAAATCAATAACAGATTTTTCAAAAAATGTTTTTACTAAATTATTATATGAGTATGTAGAAACCATGGATGTGAGAGATTGTTATGTTTGTATGCAATTACCTGCGTCTGTTGCAGAAGGTGTGACCTATCATCACCTTCCTTTGACGTATGGAATAACATGTAGTGTTTTAGCAAGTCTATTTTACAAGACAGGGAGATTAGAATACTATTACACTGACATAGATAAGATTTTTGCAGAGATTCCTATAATTTCTGAACTAAACAAAGTAAAAGAAGCCAGGATGTTTGGCGAATATTTTTTAGAAGATAAAGTTCTAACATTAGATGATATAGTTAAAAACAACCTTACCTGTGAGCTAAGAAATGAAGAAAAGGTGTTTTTAGAAATGGTTGAAAATAGAAGGGTAAAATTTCAAAGAAAAGTGATAGAAGAGACAAAAACACCTCTTTGGGCGTTTGAGGAAGAAAATCATGACAAGAAAAAGACAAATGCAGCTATGTCTCTGGATTGGCCCCAACAGGGAAGGTTGTGCATTAGAAGAAATAAAACAAGATATGACAATTATTTCGTGGGTTCCAGTGATTGCCAAGACAATTATAACATTTTAGGAGGTTGGGGATTCAAAGGGGGAAAAGATCCAATATTTCCTGGGATCTACTATATTTGCGGTAACAGAGCTTATTACAGGCTGCCAGACCATTGGTATGGATCATGTTATTTAGGCCTGGTCTTTCCAAAGATTTTTCATATAGACAGAACAGAAAAGGGAACACACGAAATGGTAAAGACATTTACACGTAGGAAAAGGGAGAGCTTTTCAGAAATAGTAGGTGATGTTTTTGGAGCATTGATACCAGCAGTGGGAATATCTTTGAATGCATTTAAAATTCGGAAATTATCCACAGTAGTAGATCGTTTATCTACAGATACTGCTGGAGGGTTCTTGATGGTAAATACCGAAATGGTTGCCATGAGAGCTATGGTGATGCAAAATCGACTTGCCCTTGACATTCTTTTGGCAAAGAGGGTGGAGTCTGTGGAATGCTGAAAGTCCAACATTGTTGTACTTACATTCCAGATAAAAGTGAAAATATACAAAAGTATATTAAGAATATTACCAATTTGCACAAAGAACTTGTTCCACTGGAGGTTGAAAATGCATTGGGAAAACTTGGTAAGAGTTTTTCCTCAGTAATAAATTGGTTTACTAGAATGAGTAGATTAGTAATAGGGAAAATAATAATAGTAGCAACTATGATAATAATAATAGTTTTAGTACTGAAGCTAATAATTACATGTATAAAGAGAAGAAGGCAAAACAAAATAGAAAAAGAAAATAAGATAAACAAAGAAAGAGAAAGAGAAATGGGTGAAATAGAACTAGAAGAAATAAAAGAAAACATGTATAAGAAGACAAAGAGACAAGTTGAAAGGGATACAGTTGTGTGAAACTAACAAAAACAAACGGACAAAGAAATATGCTATCTGATAGAATTGTATAACATGGGTTTTTGTGGTGATATTAAAAATCACCAAAGGGGGAGTTGATGGAGCAGGCTAATTGAAATTTTTTAACCTCCTAATATTTACGTTAAATAAATTAACACACATGTTCGTCTTAGTGAATAACCAACCATGTATGTTACATGTAAAGGTTTAAAGGTAACACGCTATATATGTGCAAACTAATTTACTTACAATTGTTAACGTGGATAACATAAGTCTGACAATTGCGTACTAATTAGAATAATAAATGCATGATTTGTGCTTGGAAATAAACTGTGTAGTGGCAAAACAAAGCATTGGTAAGTAAGGGATGGCTTTATATGTCGCTTTTGCTACGTAATACCTAATTGGGGTACGTAGAATGACGGGAGGGAAACGAAAAGGCTTATATTCTTTATTCTTAACTCTGTTTTGTTTATCTTTATAATAGTGCGCTTAGGCCTGTTGAGCAGCGAAATAAGATGGCCGCCATGAGTTAGGGTACGCAGGCGCGAGAGGGGTTACGAAAGAAAGAAAGCCGTGAACAAGAGGGATCATGTGATCATTCCAAAAGCCTAGGATGGAAGCGTGGTCAAGGCTGTGATGACCTTATCGCATAAACGTGTGCCTAAGCAAGACAGCAAAAAGCGTGAGAAGTCTCAGTGAATAAATGAATGGACAATAAACTGACCGACTGAAAAGTATCAGAAAAAGATACAGTTTGAAAACCATGAACTAAGGAATGATGTCGTGAACCCGTGAGAAACGACAAGAATATGAACTTGTCACAAAGAACTGGTTGAAACAAGGATATTCATGAGGAGATGTATACTGACCCGAATGGACCAATTGGAGAGAATCTCGCCATAAAGATGTAACATTTTCTCTTAGTAAGCTAGTATTAGGGTATAAGAAGACCTACTCTTAGAGGGGAGGGGTTAGTTGCTGTTGGTAGTGAGCTGCTGTTGGGAGTTAGCTGCTGTTGCCGTTTTTACGAACTGATGCTGCGGCTGCTGCTGTTATTTTATATTTTTGATTGAGCATGAGACGCTGATATTGGAGAACTTTTTTAATCCTAATAGATTTTTCATTTAACCCCTTCGCTGCTAGGCCTTTTCCCCTCCTGTGCTAAGCCTTTTTTTGGCTATTTGGGGTAGTGCGCGCTTAGGCCCCTGTAACTTTTTGACCACATAAGGTATCCAAGCCAAATTTGCGTCCTTTTTTTCTAACATCATGGGGATTGTAAAGGTACCCAGGGTTTGTGGATTCCCCTGAAAAATGCAAAAAAAGGGCTACAGATGAAAGCGTCTTGATTTTTCCCTGCAAATGGCATCAAAAAAGGGGTTGTGGGGATGAAATCACCATCTTCCCAGCTTTCAGGGACAAGCAGACTTTTGTCAGAAAACCAACTTTTTTACACAGTTTTGGCATTTTTCTGGGACATAGCCTATTTTTGCTATTTTTTGTGCTTTCAACCTCCTTCCAGTTATTGGTAGAAATGGGTATGAAACCAATAATGGATCCTGGAAAGCCATACATTTATGAAAAGTAGACAAAATTCTGAATTCAGCAAGGGGTCATTTGTGTAGATCCTTAAAGTTTTCCTTATAGAAACTAACAGTTAAATAAAGGAAAAATTGAAAATTAGTTGAAAAAAACAGCCATTTGTGTCAACGTTTTCACCTGTAACTTCTTCTAATTATGACAGCTATTTGAAGGCAATATACCGTTATATCCGCTGGACCTTTCTGGTTGTGGGGATATATAGGACTTGTAGGTTCACCAAGAACCCGACGAACCCAGAGCCAATAATTGAGCAACATCTTGCAATGATTTTTTTTAAGTACCGGGTATATAGCAATTATTTTGGAAAAATGTATACATGGAAAAATTGTTATGAAAGACACCTATGTATTTCTGAAATGGGAACAAAATGTAGATTTTAGAAACAGTAGATATTTGCACATTTCCGAAATTGGGAGTACCCATACTAGCATGAGAATTATAGGTCATTTTTCAAAATGACTTATTTTTTACACATTGTCTTTCATTTGGAAGGCAGAAATGCATCGAAAGTCAATAGGTAATAACAGTTGCTCTACAATTCTGTGTTACCCTAAGTCTCCCGATAAAAATGGTACCTCACTTGTGTGGGTAGCCCTTGTGCCCACAACAGGAAATGGCTCAAAATGCAACGTGGACGTACCACATTTTCACAATGAAAAATTACCCTTTTTTGCAAAGTGCCTAGGTGTAGTTTTTGAACCCTAGCTCTGCCGGCACCTAGGGAAACCTAGCAAACCTATACATTTTTTAAAACTAGACACCCAGGGGAATCCAGGATGGGGTGACTTGACTGCCTCCCACCAGGTTCTGTTACCCAGAATCCCTTGCAAACATAAAAAATTGTCAAAAAAACCACATTTTCCCCACATTTCTGTGGTGGAAAGTTCTGGAATCTGCGTGGATCCACAAATTTCCACCCACCCCGCGTTCCCCAAAGTCTTACGAGAAAAATGGTACCTCACTTGTGTGGGTCGGCCTAGTGCCTGCGACAGGAAACGGCGCAAAACGCAACGTGGTCACACCTCAATTTCGCAGTGAAAAATGACCCTTTTTTGGCAAAGTGCCTAGCTGTAGTTTTTGAACCCTAGCTCTGCCGGCACCTAGGGAAACCTAGCAAACCTATACATTTTTGAAAACTAGACACCCAGGGGAATCCAGGATGGGGTGACTTGACTGCCTCCCACCAGGTTCTGTTACCCAGAATCCCTTGCAAACATAAAAAATTGTCAAAAAAACACATTTTCCCCACATTTCTGTGGTGGAAAGTTCTGGAATCTGCGTGGATCCACAAATTTCCACCCACCCGCGTTCCCCAAAGTCTTACGAGAAAAATGGAACCTCACTTGTGTGGGTCGGCCTAGTGCCTGCGACAGGAAACTGCGCAAAACGCAACGTGGTCACACCTCAATTTCGCAGTGAAAAATGACCCTTTTTGGCAAAGTGCCTAGCTGTAGTTTTCGAACCCTAGCTCTGCCGGCACCTAGGGAAACCTAGCAAACCTATACATTTTTGAAAACTAGACACCCAGGGGAATCCAGGATGGGGTGACTGCACTGCCTCCCACCAGGTTCTGTTACCCAGAATCCCTTGCAAACCTAAAAAATTATCAAAAAACCACATTTTCCCCACATTTCTGTGGTGGAAAGTTCTGGAATCTGCGTGGATCCACAAATTTCCACCCACCCCGCGTTCCCCAAAGTCTTCTGAGAAAAATGGTACCTCACTTGTGTGGGTCGGCCTAGTGCCCGCGACAGGAAACGGCGCAAAACGCAACGTGGTCACACCTCAATTTCGCAGTGAAAAATGACCCTTTTTTGGCAAAATGCCTAGCTGTAGTTTTTGAACCCTACCTCTGCCGGCACCAAGGGAAACCTAGCAAACCTATACATTTTTGAAAACTAGACAACGAGGGGAATCCAGGATGGGGTGACTTGACTGCCTCCCAAAAGGTTCTGTTACCCAGAATCCCTTGCAAACATAAAAAAGTGTCCAAAAAAACACATTTTCCCCACATTTCTGTGGTGGAAAGTTCTGGAATCTGCGTGGATCCACAAATTTCCACCCACCCCGCGTTCCCCAAAGTCTTACGAGAAAAATGGTACCTCACTTGTGTGGGTCGGCCTAGTGCCTGCGACAGGAAACGGCGCAAAACGCAACGTGGTCACACCTCAATTTCGCAGTGAAAAATGACCCTTTTTTGGCAAAGTGCCTAGCTGTAGTTTGTGAACCCTAGCTCTGCCGGCACCTAGGGAAACCTAGCAAACCTATACATTTTTGAAAACTAGACACCCAGGGGAATCCAGGATGGGGTGACTGGACTGCCTCCCACCAGGTTCTGTTACCCAGAATCCCTTGCAAACCTAAAAACTTATCAAAAAACCACATTTTCCCCACATTTCTGTGGTGGAAAGTTCTGGAATCTGCGTGGATCCACAAATTTCCACCCACCCCGCGTTCCCCAAAGTCTTACGAGAAAAATGGTACCTCACTTGTGTGGGTCGGCCTAGTGCCTGTGACAGGAAACGGCGCAAAACGCAACGTGGTCACACCTCAATTTCGCAGTGAAAAATGACCCTTTTTTGGCAAAGTGCCTAGCTGTAGTTTTTTAACCCTACCTCTGCCGGCACCTAGGGAAACCTAGCAAACCTATACATTTTTGAAAACTAGACACCCAGGGGAATCCAGGATGGGGTGACTGGACTGCCTCCTACCAGGTTCTGTTACCCAGAATCCCTTGCAAACATAAAAAAGTATTAAAAAAACACATTTTCCCCACATTTCTGTGGTGGAAAGTTCTGGAATCTGCGTGGATCCACAAATTTCCCCCCACCCCGCGTTCCCCAAAGTCTTACGAGAAAAATGGTACCTCACTTGTGTGGGTCGGCCTAGTGCCTGCGACAGGAAACGGCGCAAAACGCAACGTGGTCACACCTCAATTTCGCAGTGAAAAATGACCCTTTTTTGGCAAAGTGCCTAGCTGTAGTTTTTGAACCCTAGCTCTGCCGGCACCTAGGGAAACCTAGCAAACCTATACATTTTTGAAAACTAGACACCCAGGGGAATCCAGGATGGGGTGACTGGACTGCCTCCCACCAGGTTCTGTTACCCAGAATCCCTTGCAAACATAAAAAATTGTCAAAAAAACCACATTTTCCCCACATTTCTGTGGTGGAAAGTTCTGGAATCTGCGTGGATCCACAAATTTCCACCCACCCCGCGTTCCCCAAAGTCTTACGAGAAAAATGGTACCTCACTTGTGTGGGTCGGCCTAGTGCCTGCGACAGGAAACGGCGCAAAACGCAACATGGTCACACCTCAATTTCGCAGTGAAAAATGACCCTTTTTTGGCAAAGTGCCTAGCTGTAGTTTTTGAACCCTAGCTCTGCCGGCACCTAGGGAAACCTAGCAAACCTATACATTTTTGTAAACTAGACACCCAGGGGAATCCAGGATGGGGTGACTTGACTGCCTCCCACCAGGTTCTGTTACCCAGAATCCCTTGCAAACATACAAAAATTGTCAAAAAAACCACATTTTCCCCACATTTCTGTGGTGGAAAGTTCTGGAATCTGCGTGGATCCACAAATTTCCACCCACCCCGCGTTCCCCAAAGTCTTACGAGAAAAATGGTATCTCACTTGTGTGGGTCGGCCTAGTGCCTGCGACACGAAACTGCGCAAAACGCAACGTGGTCACACCTCAATTTCGCAGTGAAAAATGACCCTTTTTTGGCAAAGTGCCTAGCTGTAGTTTTTGAACCCTAGCTCTGCCGGCACCTAGGGAAACCTACCAAACCTATACATTTTTGAAAACTAGACACCCAGGGGAATCCAGGATGGGGTGACTGGACTGCCTCCCACCAGGTTCTGTTACCCAGAATCCCTTGCAAACCTAAATAATTATCAAAAAACCACATTTTCCCCACATTTCTGTGGTGGAAAGTTCTGGAATCTGCGTGGATCCACAAATTTCCACCCACCCCGCGTTCCCCAAAGTCTTCTGAGAAAAATGGTACCTCACTTGTGTGGGTCGGCCTAGTGCCCGCGACAGGAAACGGCGCAAAACGCAACGTGGTCACACCTCAATTTCGCAGTGAAAAATGACTCTTTTTTGGCAAAATGCCTAGCTGTAGTTTTTGAACCCTACCTCTGCCGGCACCTAGGGAAACCTAGCAAACCTATACATTTTTGAAAACTAGACAACCAGGGGAATCCAGGATGGGGTGACTTGACTGCCTCCCACCAGGTTCTGTTACCCAGAATCCCTTGCAAACATAAAAAATTGTCCAAAAAAACACATTTTCCCCACATTTCTGTGGTGGAAAGTTCTGGAATCTGCGTGGATCCACAAATTTCCACCCACCCCGCGTTCCCCAAAGTCTTACGAGAAAAATGGTACCTCACTTGTGTGGGTCGGCCTAGTGCCTGTGACAGGAAATGGCGCAAAGCGCAACGTGGTCACACCTCAATTTCGCAGTGAAAAATGACCCTTTTTTGCAAAGTGCCTAGCTGTAGTTTTTAACCCTACCTCTGCCGGCACCTAGGGAAACCTAGCAAACCTATACATTTTTGAAAACTAGACAACCAGGGGAATCCAGGATGGGGTGACTTGACTGCCTCCCACCAGGTTCTGTTACCCAGAATCCCTTGCAAACATAACAAATTGTCCAAAAAAACACATTTTCCCCACATTTCTGTGGTGGAAAGTTCTGGAATCTGCGTGGATCCACAAATTTCCACCCACCCCGCGTTCCCCAAAGTCGTACGAGAAAAATGGTACCTCACTTGTGTGGGTCGGCCTAGTGCCTTTGACAGGAAACGGCGCAAAACGCAACGTGGTCACACCTCAATTTCGCAGTGAAAAATGACCCTTTTTTGGCAAAGTGCCTACCTGTAGTTTTTTAACCCTACCTCTGCCGGCACCTAGGGAAACCTAGCAAACCTATACATTTTTGAAAACTAGACACCCAGGGAAATCCAGGATGGGGTGACTGGACTGCCTCCCACCAGGTTCTGTTACCCAGAATCCCTTGCAAACATAAAAAATTGTCAAAAAAACCACATTTTCCCCACATTTCTGTGGTGGAAAGTTCTGGAATCTGCGTGGATCCACAAATTTCCCCCAACCCCGCGTTTCCCAAAGTCTTACGAGAAAAATGGTACCTCACTTGTGTGGGTCGGCCTAGTGCCTGCGACAGGAAACGGCGCAAAACGCAACGTGGTCACACCTCAATTTCGCAGTGAAAAATGACCCTTTTTTGGCAAAGTGCCTAGCTGTAGTTTTTGAACCCTAGCTCTGCCGGCACCTAGAGAAACCTAGCAAACCTATAAATTTTTGAAAACTAGACACCCAGGGGAATCCAGGATGGGGTGACTGGACTGCCTCCCACCAGGTTCTGTTACCCAGAATCCTTTGCAAACATAAACAATTGTCAAAAAAACCACATTTTCCCCACATTTCTGTGGTGGAAAGTTCTGGAATCTGCGTGGATCCACAAATTTCCACCCACCCCGCGTTCCCCAAAGTCTTACGAGAAAAATGGTACCTCACTTGTGTGGGTCGGCCTAGTGCCTGCGACAGGAAACGGCACAAAACGCAACGTGGTCACACCTCAATTTCGCAGTGAAAAATGACCCTTTTTTGCAAAGTGCCTAGCTGTAGTTTTTGAACCCTACCTCTGCCGGCACCTAGGGAAACCTAGCAAACCTATACATTTTTGAAAACTAGACACCCAGGGGAATCCAGGATGGGGTGACTTGACTGCCTCCCACCAGGTTCTGTTACCCAGAATCCCTTGCAAACATAAAAAATTGTCAAAAAAACACATTTTCCCCACATTTCTGTGGTGGAAAGTTCTGGAATCTGCGTGGATCCACAAATTTCCACCCACCCCGCGTTCCCCAAAGTCTTACGAGAAAAATGGTACCTCACTTGTGTGGGTCGGCCTAGTGCCTGCGACAGGAAACGGCGCAAAACGCAACGTGGTCACACCTCAATTTCGCAGTGAAAAATGACCCTTTTTTGGCAAAGTGCCTAGCTGTAGTTTTTAACCCTACCTCTGCCGGCACCTAGGGAAACCTAGCAAACCTATACATTTTTGAAAACTAGACACCCAGGGGAATCCAGGATGGGGTGACTTGACTGCCTCCCACCAGGTTCTGTTACCCAGAATCCCTTGCAAACATAAAACATTGTCAAAAAAACCACATTTTCCCCACATTTCTGTGGTGGAAAGTTCTGGAATCTGCGTGGATTCACAAATTTCCACCCACCCCGCGTTCCCCAAAGTCTTACGAGAAAAATGGTACCTCACTTGTGTGGGTCGGCCTAGTGCCTGCGACAGGAAACGGCGCAAAACGCAACGTGGTCACACCTCAATTTCGCAGTGAAAAATGACCCTTTTTTGGCAAAGTGCCTAGCTGTAGTTTGTGAACCATAGCTCTGCCGGCACCTAGGGAAACCTACCAAACACACACATTTGTGAAAAGTAGACACCCGGGGGCTTCCAGGGAGGTATGGCTTGCGTGGATCCCCCAACGTTTCCTTACCCAGAATCCCCTGCAAACCTCAATTTTAGCTGAAAAAAATCACTTTTTCACACATTTGTGTGTGGGAAAGTGTGGCATCACTGGCCTCACACAAATTTCCTACCACCCAGCGTTCCCCCAGGTCTCCCGATAAAAATGGTGCCTCACTTGTGTGGGAGGCCCAAGTACCCGCGACAGGCAAGGGCCCACAACGTATTGAGGCGACCTCAAAATGGCCTTTCACAAAACCACCTGGTTTTGCAAGGAGTCACCTGGGTTTTTGACCCCATGCTCGGCGGCCATCTAGGGAAACCTACCAAACCCACACATTTCTGAAAAGTAGACACCCGGGGGCTTCCAGGGAGGTATAGCTTGCGTGGATCCCCCAACGTTTCCTTACCCAGAATCCCCTGCAAACCTCAATTTTAGCTGAAAAAAATCACTTTTTCACACATTTTTGTGTGGGAAAGTGTGGCATCACTGGCCTCACACAAATTTCCTACCACCCAGCGTTCCCCAGGTCTCCCGATAAAAATGGTGCCTCACTTGTGTGGGAGGCCCAAGTACCCGCGACAGGCAAGGGCCCACAACGTATTCAGGCGACCTCAAAATGGCCTTTCACAAAACCACCTGGTTTTTCAAGGAGTCACCTGGGTTTTGGCCCTGTGCTCGGCGGCCATCTAGGGAAACCTACCAAACCCACACATTTCTGAAAAGTAGACACCCGGGGGCTTCCAGGGTGGTATGGCTTGCGTGGATCCCCCAACGTTTCCTTACCCAGAATCCCCTGCAAACCTCAATTTTAGCTGAAAAAATCACTTTTTCACACATTTTTGTGTGGGAAAGTGTGGCATCACTGGCCTCACACAAATTTCCTACCACCCAGCGTTCCCCAGGTCTCCTGATAAAAATGGTGCCTCACTTGTGTGGGAGGCCCAAGTACCAGCGACAGGCAAGGGCCCACAACGTAGTGAGGCGACCTCAAAATGGCCTTTCACAAAACCACCTGGTTTTGCAAGGGAGTCACCTGGGTTTTGGCCCGTGCTCAGCGGCCATCTAGGAAACCTACCAAACCCACACATTTCTGAAAAGTAGACACCCGGGGGCTTCCAGGGAGGTATGGCTTGCGTGGATCCCCCAACGTTTCCTTACCCAGAATCCCCTGCAAACCTCAATTTTTGCTGAAAAAATCACTTTTTCACACATTTTTGTGTGGGAAAGTGTGGCATCACTGGCCTCACACAAATTTCCTACCACCCAGCGTTCCCCCAGGTCTCCCGATAAAAATGGTGCATCACTTGTGTGGGAGGCCCAAGTACCCGCGACATGCAAGGACACAAAGCGTTTTGAGGCAACATCAACATTGCCTATCAAAAATGTTTTGGGCCCTTGCCTGTCGTGGGTACTTGGGCCTCCCACACAAGTGAAGCACCATTTTTATCGGGAGACCTGGGAACACTGGGTGGTAGGAAATTTGTGTGAGGCCAGTGATGCCACACTTTCCCACACAAAAATGTGTGAAAAAGTGATTTTCAGCTAAAATTGAGGTTTGCAGGGATTCTGGGTGAAAGCGTTGGGGGATCCACGCAAGCCATACCTCCTGGAAGCCCCTGGGTGTCTACTTTTCAGAAATGTGTGGTTTGGTAGGTTTCCTAGATGGCCGCCGAGCACGGGGCCAAAACCCAGGTGACTTCTGCAAAACCAGGTGGTTTTGTGAAGGCCATTTTGAGGTCGCTCACTACGTTGTGGGCCCTTGCCTGTCGCGGGTACTGGGCCTCCCACACAAGTGAGGCACCATTTTTATCGGGAGACCTGGGGGAACGCTGGGTGGTAGGAAATTTGTGTGAGGCCAGTGATGCCACACTTTCCCACACAAAAATGTGTGAAAAAGTGATTTTTCAGCTAAAATTGAGGTTTGCAGGGGATTCTGGGTAAGGAAACGTTGGGGATCCACGCAAGCCATACCTCCTGGAAGCCCCGAGTGTCTACTTTTCAGAAATGTGTGGGTTTGGTAGGTTTCCCTAGATGGCCGCCGAGCACGGGCCAAAACCCAGGTGACCCCCTTGCAAAACCAGGTGATTTTGTGAAAGGCCATTTTGAGGTCGCCTCAATACGTTGTGGGCCCTTGCCTGTCGCGGGTACTTGGGCCTCCCACACAAGTGAGGCACCATTTTTATCGGGAGACCTGGGGGAACGCTGGGTGGTAGGAAATTTGTGTGAGGCCAGTGATGCCACACTTTCCCACACAAAAATGTGTGAAAAAGTGATTTTTTCAGCTAAAATTGAGGTTTGCAGGGGATTCTGGGTAAGGAAACGTTGGGGGATCCACGCAAGCCATACCTCCCTGGAAGCCCCAGGTGTCTACTTTTCAGAAATGTGTGGGTTTGGTAGGTTTCCCTAGATGGCCGCCGAGCACGGGGCCAAAACCCAGGTGACCCCCTTGCAAAACCAGGTGGTTTTGTGAAAGGCCATTTTGAGGTCGCCTCAATACGTTGTGGGCCCTTGCCTGTCGCGGGTACTTGGGCCTCCCACACAAGTGAGGCACCATTTTATCGGGAGACCTGGGGAACGCTGGGTGGTAGGAAATTTGTGTGAGGCCAGTGATGCCACACTTTCCCACACAAAGCAATACCTCCCTGGAAGCCCCGGGTGTCTACTTTTCAGAAATGTGTGGGTTTGGTAGGTTTCCCTATGTGGCCGCCGAGCCCCGGGCCAAAACCCAGGTGACCCCCTTGCAAAACCAGGTCATTTTGAGATAATGTGTTGTTTATTTCTGCAGCGTGAAAATTTTGGCACAATATTGCAAGGAAAATGTGACAGACATTTTGAGGTTTGCAGGACATTGTGGGTACCATAACTTGTTGGGATCCACAAGAGAGATATCACCATGTACTCCCATGGGTGTTTCGTTTACGACAATATCTACAGTTGGTAGGTTATTCTTAGACGGAATGTACACCTTGGCAGACAGACTAAAAAGACAAAGATTACTGCACAGCCATCTATTCCTCAAGCACACACACATACTGGTTGGATTTGGCACGAGGGCAAGTGATGGTTCAGTATATACAATTTTATTAACAAGAGATTTCACAAAAATGAAATGCACTGTCAATAATTGAAAGGACAAAAAACGGAACCAGTGACTCGCAGCTCGTGAGCTGTAAAGCCACGTCAAGGCCCCAACCGCTTTACAGGCCATTCACACACCTTTCATACGTGATACACACAAGACCATTCACACCCCCAGGCACGAAACAAACACATTACAACATTCACAAAAAGGGACAAGGTACACCCTGCTTGAGAAAGACAAAAAAAAATATTACTGCACAGCCATCTAATCCTCAAGCACACACACACATACTGGTTGGATTTGGCACGAGGGTGAGTGATGGTTCAGTATATACAATTGTATTAACAAGTGATTTCACAAAAATGAAATGCACTGTTAATAATTGAAAGGACGAGAAACTGAACCATTGACTCACAGCTCGTGAGCTGTAAAGCCACGACAAGGCACCAACCTCTTTACAGGCCATTCATACACCTTTCATACGTGTGACAAATACAAAACCATTCATACCACCAGCCGCGGGCCCATCACATTACAACACTCACACCAGCAGACAGCGCCATTCAAGGGCCCATCACTTTCACACGCCCACATTCCTAACACAGCAACCACACAAGCTGATGGATTGCGTGGAGTGTCGCTCGGCTAGCAGTGTGTGTAGTGACCAGCAGCAAGTCACTACTCACACACTGCCAGCCGAGTGCCAGTCCACGCACACCGCCAGCCAAGCGCCACTCCACGCACACCGCCAGCCAAGCGCCACTCCACGCACACCACCAGCCTAGCGCCACTCCACGCACACCGCCAGCCTAGCGCCACTCCACGCACACCGCCAGCCAAGCACCACTCCACGCACACCGCCAGCCAAGAGCCACTCCCCTCACACTGCCAGCCAAGCGCCACTCCACGCACACCGCCAGCCAAGCGCCACTCCACGCACACCGCCAGCCAAGCACCAGCCTACACACACCACCATCACATTTAGGATTTTTTTATACAAAAAAGAAAACACAAACAAATTGCAAATAGATACAAATCTACTAACACAAAATCAGAAACTAAATACATTGCACTAATGCCAACCTTGAAACAGAACAACAATTCTTAAACATTACAGACCAGGCAGTTCACTTTACCACTCATGGTTGCTCCCAATAATTATTTTGCTTGTGGTACGCTCTATAACAAGCAGGCACACACAGCCCAGGGTTAGAAGGACACTCAGGGCAGTACATACGAGTCTCCTTCCGCGTACCTCTTCGCCAACAGACTCTACATCTCCTAGTGGGAAAGTCTTTTGAGGGTGTAGGAGGAATGTGATCAGGAAAGTGGCGATCTTTCAATCGAGCCACATCCTCCACCACTCCAACTCTAGGAACACTTGCGTGTTCCACAACAACAAGGCTGCCTATGACAGACTCCTGAAACTGAACAAAAGTCAACTTTGACGCAGGAGAACACTCCTTGAACACAACAAAAGCATTGAAAGTTGCTAAATTGAAGAGATGGATGGCCAACTTCTTATACCAAATGTAAGACTTACGAATAGCAGTGTAAGGTTCCAACCTCTGATCTACTCTATCAACACCACCCATGTGCTTATTGTAGTCTAAAATGCACACAGGTTTGCGCACTTCAGCAATCTGACCCCAAACAGCCACAGGTGAAGTACTCTCATCATGGATGGTAGTCAGCATGTACACATCCCTCCTGTCCACAAATTTCACAGCTAGCAGTTCCTCACTACGCAAGGCACTGCACTGTCCCCTCTGAAGTTTTTTGCAAACAAGCTCTTTTGGATAACCTTTACGGTTAGAGCGGATTGTGCCACAAGCAAAAGTGTCCACTTTGAACAATTCCTTAAACAATTGCACAGCAGTGTAGAAGTTATCAAGGTACAAATGGTGGCCTCTGTTAAACAGTCCTCTAGCAAGATCCCACACAATTTTCTCTGAAACTCCAAAAGTGGACGGACAACCAGGGGGTCAATAGTGGAATCCCTACCAGTGTACACACGCAAATTAAAAACATATCCTGTCCTACTCTCAGACAACATATACAGCTTAATTCCATAGCGTGCCCTCTTGCTAGGAATGTACTGCCCTAAAAACCAAACGGCCCTTGAACAGGACCAAAGACTCATCAATAGATATTTCTTTCCCTGGAGTATAGATCTCTGAAAATCGATCTACAAAGTGATCAAGAACAGGCCGAATCTTAAAAAGACGGTCACATTCAGGGTGATCTCGTGGCAACGCCAAACCATTATCAACAAAATGCAGCATCCGAAGCAAAAGTAAATACCGATCACGAGTCATAACTGCAGGAAATATGGCCGTTGCCATCAAGGGACTGGTAGACCAATATGAACCCATGGACGGCTTCCTTATCAAACCCATCAAAAAGTCAAACCCAAAAACTTCTTCATCTCTTCCAGATTTGTGGGACTCCACCGGGTAGCTCTAGAATGGGGCCTAAGTCTGGCACTGTTGTCCCTCAAAAACTGTTCAGCATACAAATTAGTCTGCTCAACAATCTCACCCAAAAATACATCATCCATAAACAACTGAAAATACTGTATAGGCAAATAATGTTCACAATCCACTCTACACCCTGCATGACCACTAAAGGCAGGCAACACCGGCTGCACCATGTTTGGATCAACCCAGAGTCCAGCACTTCCAGTAGGAAGCCTAGCAGCCCCAGGCTGCAATCCAGATGCCTCTTGCACCATCGGCACAGTAGTATCCTCCTCTAAATCAGGCACTTCATCTGCACTGAGAGTACCTTCATCATCCGATGATTCCATGTGGAGAGAAAACTCACTGCCTGAATCTTCCCCTCCCTCCTCTCCCTCAGACGCACTGTCAGTCTCATAATCCTACTCAGAGGAAGATTCAAGAAGCAAACCAACCACCTGCTGAGCAGTAATTCTACGGCTAGCCATAATGCTTACTAATAAAGGTTACTTGTCAAACAAGTCAACAACAACAAACCCTTTGTAAAAAAAAGAAATAAACAAAATGTAGCTTTATCACAAAGACCTATATACTCCAACACTATACCACTCACGTGACAGAAGCAGCTAGACTCACCACCACCTACTCTGCACAGACACAGTAAGGATCAACAATATCCCACTAAAAAAGAAGAAGAAAAAAAATTACACATAAGACAATGCAAAACATCGCAAAGAATTTCATGCTCTGAACACTAACAAATATGCTGCCATTATGGCACCACTTACAAAAAAATTCATTCATGCATGACAATAATACTCATTTGGAGTACACACAACAAAAATATTTTTCTTACCAAATAAATGCAATTACGCAAAACTGCAGAACCACAACTGCCGAAACCGCAAACAGGAATCAAAAGCTTTACACTAGAATAAAAAGGAGAAAAAAAAACATTACAATCACATATGCAAATAATGCACCAGTCCACACACAATCCACCAGCCAAGCTAAGGGGTAGGTGGGCCTAACAGTATAAATAAAATATTCACCCCCGTAAAGGGGAGCAACCCTTGCCCTTTTGGCCACTCCCCAACACAAAAATTAAAAAAAACCCTGGTGCCTAGTGGGCATTCCTGCTGCACGATCACATGATCGTGCAGCAGGAATGCACAAAGAGGCATCGGGGAAAGGAAAACCCTTTCCTTTCCCTCGATGCCTCGTTTGATACTAAACCCCCTCCCCGAGCCAAACCTCACCTGATTTCCCCGACGCACTGGAAGCAAATGGCTTCCAGCGCGTCGGGAAGAAGAAACCCTCAATGATGTCAGCGCGCCTCGCGCGCTGACGTCGTTGATGGGGCGAGGGAGGCAGGGAAAGCCCTTCCCCTGCCTCCCCAAAAAAAAACCCTAACGATCGGATTCCTACGGGGAGCGCCAGCGCTTCCCCGTGGGTGGTCTTATGACGAGCTGGACTCGTCATGAGCACACGAGCACTGTGTGCCATGACGAGTCCAGCTCGTCATACGCACCGAAGGGGATAAAGGGTCAGAGCAGGATCTCAGCGGCAGACGAGGAGAAGGAACCTCCTGGTCACAGGAACTACACGAGCATTGCGCTCGAGAAATTCAAGGATGCAAAGACCTCCATCAAGGATTACAGCTAACTTTTCAGGGTGCAAATGGAGAGAAGCCACATCTGCTTAACCACGCTCACGAATTCTACACGAGAATTGCGCTCAAGAAAATGAAGGATGCAAAGACCTCCATCAAGGATTACAGCTAACTTTTCACGTTGGAAATGGAGAGAAGGCACATCTGCCCTGCATATTTATCCACGAAGATGCCACCGTTTTGTGCAATACCTCTACTCAACTGGAGTACTTTCTACTGGCTAATCAGTAAGTGCTACCTCGTTGGGTAAATGTATAGTGCCTTTCCTACACTACAGCTGCGTAAAGGACCAGAAGAATTGTCTCCAGTGACCTGTGTGTCTGTAACTTTGCCACCGTGCCGAAAGCGCCGGGGTCCTTTGAGTAAGCTGTCCATCATAGTGGGGAAAGGGCGGGCATACATTGCATACCGCTAGTGTATGCGTGGCGGGGCCAAACGAGCGGGGCTTCTAGGCCCGTTCACATGCCTCTTGTTATAAAGGGTCAGAGCAGGATCTCAGCGGCAGACGAGGAGAAGGAACCTCCTGGTCACAGGAACTACACGAGCATTGCGCTCGAGAAATTCAAGGATGCAAAGACCTCCATCAAGGATTACAGCTAACTTTTCAGGGTGTAAATGGAGAGAAGCCACATCTGCTTAACCACGCTCACTAATTCTACACGAGAATTGCGCTCGAGAAAATGAAGGATGCAAAGACCTACATCAAGGATTACAGCTAACTTTTCACGTTGGAAATGGAGAGAAGGCACATCTGCCCTGCATATTTATCCACGAAGATGCCACCGTTTTGTGCAATACCTCTACTCAACTGGAGTACTTTCTACTGGCTAATCAGTAAGTGCTACCTCGTTGGGTAAATGTATAGTGCCTTTCCTACACTACAGCTGCGTAAAGGACCAGAAGAATTGTCTCCAGTGACCTGTGTGTCTGTAACTTTGCCACCGCTCCGAAAGCGCCGGGGTCCTTTGAGTAAGCTGTCCATCATAGTGGGGAAAGGGCGGGCAGACGTTGCATACCGCTAGTGTATGTGTGGCGGGGCCAAACGAGCGGGGCTTCTAGGCCCGTTCACATGCCTCTTGTTATAAAGGGTCAGAGCACGATCTCAGCGGCAGACAAGGAGAAGGAACCTCCTGGTCACAGGAACTACACGAGCATTGCGCTCGAGAAATTCAAGGATGCAAAGACCTCCATCAAGGATTACAGCTAACTTTTCAGGGTGTAAATGGAGAGAAGGCACATCTCCACGCTCACGAATTCTACACGAGAATTGCCCTCGAGAAAATGAAGGATGCAAAGACCTCCATCAAGGATTACAGCTAACTTTTCACGTTGGAAATGGAGAGAAGGCACATCTGCCCTGCATATTTATCCACGAAGATGCCACCGTTTTGTGCAATACCTCTACTCAACTGGAGTACTTTCTACTGGCTAATCAATAAGTGCTACCTCGTTGGGTAAATGTATAGTGCCTTTCCTACACTACAGCTGCGTAAAGGACCAGAAGAATTGTCTCCAGTGACCTGTGTGTCTGTAACTTTGCCACCGCGCCGAAAGCGCCGGGGTCCTTTGAGTAAGCTGTCCATCATAGTGGGGAAAGGGCGGGCAGACGTTGCATACCGCTAGTGTATGTGTGGCGGGGCCAAACGAGCGGGGCTTCTAGGCCCGTTCACATGCCTCTTGTTATAAAGGGTCAGAGCAGGATCTCAGCGGCAGACGAGGAGAAGGAACCTCCTGGTCACAGGAACTACACGAGCATTGCGCTCCAGAAATTCAAGGATGCAAAGACCTCCATCAAGGATTACAGCTAACTTTTCAGGGTGTAAATGGAGAGAAGGCACATCTCCACGCTCACGAATTCTACACGAGAATTGCGCTCAAGAAAATGAAGGATGCAAAGACCTCCATCAAGGATTACAGCTAACTTTTCACGTTGGAAATGGAGAGAAGGCACATCTGCCCTGCATATTTATCCACGAAGATGCCACCGTTTTGTGCAATACCTCTACTCAACTGGAGTACTTTCTACTGGCTAATCAGTAAGTGCTACCTCGTTGGGGAAATGTATAGTGCCTTTCCTACACTACAGCTGCGTAAAGGACCAGAAGAATTGTCTCCAGTGACCTGTGTGTCTGTAACTTTGCCACCGCGCCGAAAGCGCCGGGGTCCTTGGAGTAAGCTGTCCATCATAGTGGGGAAAGGGCGGGCAGACGTTGCATACCGGTAGTGTATGTGTGGCGGGGCCAAACGAGCGGGGCTTCTAGGCCCGTTCACATGCCTCTTGTTATAAAGGGTCAGAGCAGGATCTCAGCGGCAGACGAGGAGAAGGAACCTCCTGGTCACAGGAACTACACGAGCATTGCGCTCGAGAAATTCAAGGATGCAAAGACCTCCATCAAGGATTACAGCTAACTTTTCAGGCTGTAAATGGAGAGAAGGCACATCTCCACGCTCACGAATTCTACACGAGAATTGCGCTCGAGAAAATGAAGGATGCAAAGACCTCCATCAAGGATTACAGCTAACTTTTCACGTTGGAAATGGAGAGAAGGCACATCTGCCCTGCATATTTATCCACGAAGATGCCACCGTTTTGTGCAATACCTCTACTCAACTGGAGTACTTTCTACTGGCTAATCAGTAAATGCTACCTCGTTGGGGAAATGTATAGTGCCTTTCCTACACTACAGCGGCGTAGATCACCCTCCCTCCCTCCCTCGTGGGCATTACTGCTGCACGATCACATGATCGTGCAGCAGGAATGCACAAAAGAGGCATCGGGGGAAAGGAAAACCCTTTCCTTTCCCTCGATGCCTCTTTTCGAATCAAACCCCCCCTCCCCGAGCCAAAACTCACCTGATTTCCCCGACGCGCTGGAAGCAAATGGCTTCCAGCGCGTCGGAGAAAGGAAACCCTCAATGATGTCAGCGCGCCTCGCGCGCTGACGTCATTGATGAGGGGGCGGGGGGAGGCAGGGAAGTCCTTCCCCTGCCTTCCCCCAAAAAACCCGACGATCGGATTCCCACGGGGGAGCGCCAGCGCTTCCCCGTGGGTGGTCTTATAACGAGCTGGACTCGTCATGAGCACACGAGCACTGTGTGCCATGACGAGTCCAGCTCGTCATAAGCACCGAAGGGGTTAAACATTAGACTTTTATTCTTAAAATACTAAAGGGGAAAGGAACGAGAAGGCCTGTTTTTCCAGGACAGATAGATAGATCTTTTGGGAGTTCTTGCTGTGACGAACTTTATTTTTCCATCTAATAGGTATGCATTGCAATTTCAATTTATTCTTATAATGATGCTAAATGTAATAATCTGAATAATAAATGTGAAACTTATTCATGCTTTTAAACTTTATATAAACTTTATTATCTTTAAACAATGAGTCAGTGGTTCTTTAGCTCAATGATAAATGTAAATGTTTAAAGGGTTATAGTGGTTGAGCTGGTCTTAATAACCATCAACTGATTCCTACTAGTTGGTCCATCGACCAATGAGCGGAATACCTTAGAGCTTGAGAAGTGTAATGTCGTCTTTATAAAAAGGTATCCCGTCTCCTTCCAGCATATCATTTAACTGTTTTTCTCCTAGGTAAGAACGGATGAAATCCAGGGAATAAATGAGTGAGTGAATGTATATGCGGTGTTATGGGCCCCACCGTCATATGGATATAGTTGTGTTTAAGAGGAATATTTGCACCTGGACGTCCAAAGACATATAGGAGAAGAAATTTTATTGATAGCGCTGGATCAACAGCAACACTTCATTTTCCTGATCTGAACACTATTACAACAGCAAATGCATGATGATACTCATCTACATCATGTACAACAAATGCAAAACCACTAGTAAACAAAAAGACGCTTTATTCAGCCAATGTAAATGAAAAATTGGAAGTCCAAAAGAAACTAAGGCCAATGGCCAGTCCACATTCACAGTCCCAACAGGGTGACATGTGACAACCTGTCACCCATTGCTTGCCTGCACTGGTACGGACAGAGGACATCCCCCTCGGAGGGGCATACAAGGGGCAGGCCAGGCACCGCAGGGACAGGATCAGGGGATGCCAGAAGGAGGCAGTGAAGGGGTGGTGGGTGCAGGAGTGTCACCGGCAACTGCAGTGGAGGTGTCTGACTCAGTGGGGGCCGGCACCACTGTAGGGCACAAGTCAGATGGTGTGGGCTGGGTCCCCACTGCAGGGCCCAAGTCAGACGGGTGGTTGTGGACTCCACTGCAGTGCATAACTCCAAGGGAGTGGAAGGGGGGGCAGATGAGGTGGGCAGGACAGAGGGGGGGGACCCGGTCTCCACACCAGTGGCACAAACAGGCCGAGCGTCTGGGTTGGGGGTAGAAGAGCAAGTGGTAGGGGGGGAGGGCCTAAGCAGTTTGAGGATGCAGTATTGGTGTGTGGGGGAACCTGGGGCAGGGTGTGGCGGGGGAACCTGTGGAGTGGTGGCCTGGGGGATGGAGGAGAGAAATTTTGTGGTGGAGCTGCGTGGTGGTGGTGGGGTCTTGCCCTTCCTGGTCCGGGGGGACTTCCTAATGGGGTCCTCAGTCTGCCTGTGCCTGGGGGAGGGTGTCCGGGTGTGAGGGGCACCCCTCTGTGTGTGGTGGTCGCCTCTTCCGCCTGTACGTTGGGTCAGATGGATCTGTGGGGAAGAGGCCAAGCTCACAGAGGAAGAGCTTTTGGGAGGGGGGGTTGCAGGTGAGGCAAGGGAAGGGGTTTTGGAGGGAGAGGTATCTGAGGACTGCGGAGTGCTTGTGGATGCGTGTGTGTGTGTCTGGGCCCCATCCCCTGTGAGTGAGGTATCAGTCCCCTGACTGTGCGTGCGTCTGGATTTTGGCATGTGTGTCTGTGTGCTGCTTGTGTCTGTGCTTGTGCGTGCCTGTGCCGGTGAGTGTGTGCTTGGGACAGGTAGGGTGCCGGGGATTGTGGATGGGGCAGAGGTAGGAGGGGTGAGGGACTGTTGCAGGAGGGACACTGCTGCCGTCAGTGAGGAGGCCATGGACTGATTGTTCCGATGTAGGGCAGACATGCCAGATGACATGCCCTCCATGAATGACACCAGTTGTGTCAACAGACCCGTGTGTGCATGGAGGACACTCAGCACTGATGTCTGCCCTACATGGATCTGTTTCAGAAAGTCCACAGACTCCACACTCAGGGCAGCAGGGGAGACAGAGGCAGGGGTGCGGTGCCTGGCATGAAGGAGACACGCTCCCCTACACGGGAGCCTCCACGGACATGTGGGATGGGAGCAGATGGGAGGGTGGAGATGGTGGTGGTGGCGGGGACAGACTTGCTCGATTTTGTCTGTGGTCTGCTGACACCCGCCTCCACAAGGGAGTCCTCACTGGAAGTGCTGTGTTCCTCAGCCGAGGTGGTCGTAGCTGAGGTCTCCTCAGTGTGGCTCCCCTCACCCTCCGTGCCACTGGGTCCCTCGGTCTCCTCTGCAGTGGACCCAGTCTGGCTCTGCCGCTCCTCCTGGTCCGTGGAGCTGTCTCCTCCTGTGTCCGTGGATGTATCTGCAAACAATCAGGATAAACAGAGCAACATTAGTCACCTGTACTGACCACACACACCACTGTAAGTACAGCACATCACAGAGCAAGCCCTGCCATCATTTGCTAGACATTGCAATAAGTGCTGACACTGATTTGAAGAAGCCCATTGTCTGCCTGACAGTCATTCATGCCACACATATCCTACCTGTCCATGCACCCATCTGTCTGGTGCCTGTTGTATGCGACTAATCATATGTGCACACATGCACCACATACACAGTTGTTGGACATCCAAGAGAACATATGGAAATGTGTCACTCCAAACACATGCCATCTCCTGCCACTGACTCAGTACATGTGTCAGGAAAGTTATGGGCAGAGTCTCTGTCGATATGCGGGTTTTGGTTCCATCACCAGACACAATGATGTCCTCATGTCCTGATAGACAATGCGACAATGGTGTGCATGCAGGACATATCACACTACTGCTGGATCACCCTTTGCAAGTTGAATGTCATGGCACAGGCCTGTCTGGCAAGTCAGTCATAACTGTCTCCTGTCACAGGGGCAGTGCATACACACAACACCAGTCTGCACTGTGTCACAATCATGGAAGTTTTGGGAATGTAAGCCCTGTAGCTGACAGGTGCACATGTGCACCCCTGGCCACCCACATCATGAGGACTAAGATGATCCCACGTCATTCAAATGAGACATTTGAGTGACTGCAAACACAAATCCATACACATGAGCACTTCACCGTCTGATGAGAATGAACCAAAGCTGCCTGCACCTCAATGTTTCATACACCATTGTGCACAGTCAAGGGATCAGAGACCTATGCATTAACAAATGTGCAGATCCTATAGTCACAACTCAGATGGCTGGCCACCCCAAATTGTTAAACACTCCAGGAGTCCAAAAAGCAAGGCCACACCACGGTGACACAGAGGCAGACACCTGAGTGCACTCTTCACAATGCCCAATATGTATGCTGACACACGGGAGTGGGAGAACAGAGTGCCTTCGATGTCCGGAGTAGGCATTACAGTCCTGGTCCATGTGCAACATGGTGTTACCCTGAACACTAGGCAGGTGGCTATGCATTTGTCACAAACATGATGTACATACTTCTGAGGCTCCTACCTTGGTCTCTGCTGCAGCATGGGTGTGTGGCACATACCCCAGACATGTGGTGAGTCAGAGCAGCAATTGGAACACATATTAAAGCCATACCCAGAGTACATGTCAGATCACAGGCATTGTGGGAGCAATTGTAGGACCCATGCAGCCCACAACAAAGTTCCTGTAACTGATGCTGTCCCCAACTTGAACCACAGGTAACTGCAAGTACACAGTACCCAAGTGACCTAAGTCACAGACTGTAAGGGCCACACCTGTGTATCAGATGAGGAGGGGGCATGACACAAGTGAGGGACATGAGTCCAGGATGACAAGACAGTCTTACTGTGGAAGTGGGACCAGGCTAAAGGAGTGCATAGAGCATGTTAGTCATAGTACCCAGAAAAGGCTAGCACTTACCCCCTCCTTGCTGCTGTCTGGCCTTCAGCTGCCCATCCAGGTCAGGGAAGACCACCGCCAGAATCTGGAGCATGTGGGGGGTCAGGGTCCGGTGTCCGCCCCTCCTGTGAGGAGGCGACAGCTTCAGCTGGACCCTTGCGATCCTCCGGGTCCAGCCACGAAGGTCCTGCCACCTCTTCTGGCAGTTGCGGATCCTGCGCCTGTAGACCCCCACAGATCGTACTGCCCGGGCGATGGTCAGCCAGATCTCCTGCTTCTGGTGGGCATCAACCTGTGAGGATGACAAAGTGAAAAGGCCATTACTACACATGCAACATATCCGTGCATCACACAGTTGGATATACATGTCTCAATCACAGGGGCATATGATGTACACAGGTAGTGCAACTATGGCTATGAACAGTTGTCCAGCAGTTACTAAATGGTATCATTGCCTGGGAAGTAAAACCTTGTTGGAATGCACTGTTACTGCACTATACCTGTTCAGTGCATGTAACTACACACTTTGGGGGGTGACAACTACTCAGTGAGCATGCTAGCCACTGGTGTACACACTGTAAGTCTTGCTAGTCAGACAACATGCACAATTAGTAAGGCAGTGGACAGCACACTCACCTGCTCCCCTGGTTTCCCATACAGCTTGCTGTACTGTGGAAGGAGGCTGTCCAGCAGGGCCTGGTTCTCCTCAGTGCTGAAGGCTGGGGCTCTCTCCACAGTACGTGCCATTGCAGTAGCCAGAGGATGCAGAGACAGCAGCAGTGGTGGTGGCAGATGTCGTCCCGGAGCATGTAGTGCAGGCAAGTGAGCTCTCAGGGGAACAGCCAGCATTATATGTGTGCTGCAGAGGCAGATACTGTCCCATGTGTCCAAAGTGATAGGTCCAAGTCGTTTGCATCTTCTGAATCTGGCCAATCCATGGAATTGCACCACTTATACACGCCCACAGCATTCTTCAAAAGTTCAACTTTATGACACCCATGAATTTGCAACATTGTTGTGGCTGGCCAACTGAATTCACTGCATCCGACTCGTAAAAGCTTCGAAAACGCGTCCGTTACCATGTCAGTCCATAGCCAATGCGTGCGCACCGATCAGACCATTGCTGTACGACGCGTATTACGTCACACAACACGCATCCGTCAACATCATATGCAATGGCCAATGCGTGCGCACCGATCGGTCCATTGCTGTACAACGCGTATTTCGAAACACAACACGCATCCGTCAACATCATATGCAATGGCCAATGCGTGCGCACCGATCGGTCCATTGCTGTACAACGCGTATTTCGAAACACAACACGCATCCATCAACATCATATGCAATGGCCAATGCGTGCGCACTGATCGGTCCATTGCTGTATGACGCGTATTTCGAAACACAACACGCATCCGTCAACATCATATGCAATGGCCAATGCGTGCGCACCGATCGGTCCATTGCTGTACGACGCGTATTTCGAAACACAACACGCATCCGTCAACATCATATGCAATGGCCAATGCGTGCGCACGGATCGGTCCATTGCTGTACGACGCGTCCCTGTACAAGTCACTCGCATATGTCACCATGGTTGTCACAGGTGAACATATGCCAGCCACAATTACTTGCCAGGGACTCAGGGGCACACCTACAACACCACAGCCTGTCCACACTGTATCCTAAGGCATGTAAGGCTGCATTACCTGTGTGTGTATGGGGGTCAACATGTGGTTTGTTGGGTGGCACTTGGGGGCAGCCACTCCCAGGCTGTGCACGTGTTCATGGGGACAGAATCCTTTGTGTGTTGTGCACATGACCACTGTGATGTGCAACTGTTCGGTTCAGAGCATGTGGCATGGTCACATTTCCAGGTTGTATATGTGTATGTTATGTCACATACACCCTGAGTCCCATGTGGGATGGTATGTACGTCACAGGGTGACCCATTGCCACAATTGTGATGGCCCTCCACAGTCTGTGTGCATGTTGTGTTCCAGATGTCTCTGATTCCATGTGCACAATGGGAGACAGTCTCCATATCCACGTTGTTTGTGCATCGACTTTGATGTTGTGCGTGTGTGTGTCACAGACGTCCATGTCTGTCCTGCAGAGGCAACAGGGGCCACTACCTGTGGGAGTCATGGTTGTTTTGCTGGCGTGTACATGATACGCCATGTCATGCCAGTGTCCATGTGGCAATACAGGGTCCCTGGTAATCTACCTGTCAAAGAGCTGTGATGCCTGGGGCACATCTGTCCTCACTTGTCACTGTGGTGTGTGTTTGGAACGTGACAGCAGTACATGGGTACTGTGACACAGCCTAATGATTTCCCATAGCACAACCTGGAACTTGTTGTCAACACATGTTGAACTGAGATGTTAGATGATGGCCATGTAGGTGCCATATATGTCCATACAGAACGGCACACAAATCAAGTACTTGTGTCTCGTAATGATGTATCATGTGATATTTAGTATGGTCAATGCCACATATGTGGGGTGACTGTCAATCTTTCTTTGTTCACCTATGTACTTCAGGGCACCAGCTGTCCATAGACCATTCCCTGACCTTGCAACCATGATGGAACGTGACTGCATCCGACGGTACCGCTTCAACAAGCCGCTGATTGAGGAATTGGCGGGGCAGTTGGCCCCACATTTGCTACCTGGCCGGCCATACCCTACAGCGCTGACCCCCAAGGTGAAGGTGATGGCAGCCCTACACTTCTTTGCCACCGGTACCTTTCAACACACTGTGGCGTCTGCTGGTGGGATGTCACAGACCATGTTCAGCCGTGTGCTACGCGATGTTTTGGAGGCAATGTTAACATACTTGAACCAGTACATCTATTTCCCTAAACGTCAACAACTCACTGACGTCAAGAGTGACTTCTATGCCCTGGGGAGGATGCCACATGTCATCGGCTCCATTGATGGGACACATGTGGCTTTGGTACCACCACAGGCACATGAGCAGGCATACAGGAACAGGAAAATTTTCCATTCTATCAATGCTCTGGTGGTATGTCTTGCAGATATGAGCATCTCACATGTGTGTGCACGTTTCCCCGGTTCTGCACACGATGCCTACGTGATGAGGAGTAGTCGCATCCCGAGGATGATGTCACAGATGCAGAACCAGCGTGCCTGGCTTGTCGGTGTGTACTGACTTTGTACCATTGTGTGTGTTCTGCAATGTTGTATTCCACCCTCTTTTCCAACTCAGCTAATGTGCAATTGTCTGTATGTAGGTGACTCCGGATACCCCAACATGCCGTGGTTGCTGACACCCCTCAGGAACCCTGTGACACCAGCCCAGATGCGCTACAATGAGGCACATGGTCGGACCAGGAGAGTGATCGAGCGGACATTTGGTCTCCTGAAGAGCCGCTTTCGCTGCCTGGACAAGACAGGAGGGGCCCTCCCATATGCCCCTGCAAAGGTGTGCAAGATTTTCATTGTCTGCTGCATGCTACACAACCTGGCAGTGCGGAAGGAGTTGCCACTCATCCTGGATGACGATGACCAACATCCGCCACCTGTGGAGGATCCTGGCCTGGGCCACGATGCCAGTGATGATGATGATGATGAGGGTGATGTCCGCACACAGCTCATCACCAACTTCTTCAGCTGATTGTGAGTATACAGAGATGTTATGTCAATGATTTGAGTTTGCATGATATGTGTTGGTGGTGCTCTGTTGCTGTTTGAGTGTGGCCATGTGCTACTTGACTGGATGCGTGCAGGGATGTGTCCTTACAGGTAGTCTGTACTCCCCAACAGTATTGACATGCTAACTTGGTTTTGTGTAGGTATCTTGTGACATGTATTGGGCATGAGTATTGCAGATCTGACCTGTTCTTCAGTGCTTTTGACTGTGTCTCATGTCTATCCTTCACAGGGTACTTTCAGAGTTGTTTGGTCAACTGTGATCCCCGACACCATGATTCAACTTCCAGGGTGGAAGCAGTCGTTTCCCTACAGGTGATGTGCCACACACCCCTGGACTTTATTTCTTCAACACTTGTTGACTGTGTGGCCACTGCCACGTGGGATTACCTTGCATCTGTAGTGGAAACAACATGTTGCAAATGTGTAATGAACCTGTGCTTCACTTTGGGATGTGCGTTGTCTGTGGTCACACATCTGACTGACATTTGCTTACTGCACCTGTGGGCTAGTTAACACAGACTCTGAATAGGTGTGGTGTCTGTGCATTCCACTGTATTTCCTGGCAACATCAGTGTAGGCGATGAGTCAGATGGCCCTGGTGTGTATGTGTTGTGTTGCCCTAGTGGTGTGTCTCCCTCATATGTGTCACGTCGCCATGACTCACATGACGGTGTTGGAATTGCTGTAGCAGTTAGCATGCACAGTGTCATTTAGCAGATCATCATCTCCATGACAAAATACCACGTTGGAATCACAACAGAGGCAAGTATGGTGTATTAGTGAGTTTATTTACATACATGTGTGAGGATAGTGCACAGGATGGTGGGTGCTGTACATTGGGATTGGAATCCAAAGTTCCCAGATGAGTTGGAAGTGTTGGTAGCAGAAATGTCCTGAGTAAAGTCCACAGTCATCTGATACATTAGTCCAACTTAAACTCCCCATGTCATGTGGGAGAGTTGGGTTGCATTCGACAGGGTGAACAGTTTGCACACAAAGGAGAATTTCCAGAACAGGTGTTGGGTTCCTGGGGGATGTACATGGCCATCTGCCTCTCAGTTGTCCTTCCTCGGACGACCCCTCTTCTTTCTGGGGGGACCCTCACGTGCAGGCCGCTGCGATGCAGAGGACTCTCCACCAGAGTCATCCTCCCTCCCTGTGGTAGTTGTAGTTGTTGCGGCACCAGATGTTGTGGGCACACAGGGAGGTGTGGACATGTTGGTGCTAATCTGGCGGAGGCATGTCAATATGTCCCTCTGCACCGCTGTCAGTTCTTCCAATGTGTCCCACTTGGACTCCATGCCAGACATGTGTGTCTCCACACGGGACATGTGGGAGTCCAAGCGGGCATGATGGGCAGCCTGCTGCTGTTGAATGTCCTTGAGGATCCCCACTACCTGGCTGACCTCTCCGGTGCTATTCTGGTACGCATCTGCAATGCGTACCAGTTGTGGGTCATCATGCAGTCCAGACCCCTCTGCAAACAGCGACCTCTGCCTACCACCCCTCCCACCACCCCTGGCCACATGTGCGGGACCTGTGGTGGCACGCACAGGTGACCCTAGGCCCCCTTGGGGGTTGGTACTGGGGTTGTTGTCCGTTGCTTCCCGGGGGCCGGGGTCCCTGTGCTGTTGTCATTCAGTGTCCTTGGTCTGTCCGTGTCGGCGGGGGTGGTCTGTGTGTTGGCAGATGTTGGAGGAGTGGGTGCAGGGGGTGCAGACAGTCGCGGTCCGTGTAGGAGTGCCGGCCGGGCGGTGACGTGGGGCGGGGGAGGGGCAGGGTGGGGGTAGCAAAGTACGGATTACGGACCAATACAGGTAAGTAAACATTGAAATCAATAAAACGAATTTCGTTGTGAGCGCTGCAACGCCAAATGCGATGCAGTGCGCGCAACGAAATTCGTTTTATTGATTTAAATGTTTACTTACCTGTATTGTTCCGTAATCCGTACTTTGCTACCCCCCACCCTGCCCCTCCCCCGCCCCACGTCACCGCCCGGCCGGCACTCCTACACGGACCGCGACTGGGTGCAGATGGTGGTCCTGCTGGTGCTGCATGATGACTCACACCGGAGGGGCCAGGTAGGTCTTCGCCATCCAAGGAGGGCAGAGGCTGTTCCACACCAGAGAGCTCAGGGGCCACCGGAGCCTGGGACAGGGACTCCTCATCATCTGCTGCTGTGTCCCCATCATCACCTGTGTTTGGAAGAGACACACAATGTATGTTATGTTTCTACAGGCATCAATGGTTTAAACACATGACAGTTGTGACTGTACATCTGGATGCGTGCCCGTACATTGCATTGTGCTAAGTTGTCACAGCCAGAGGTTGATATTGTTGTAGCACATTGTCCTGCCAACCTGAAGCATTTCTATGTGAATGTTGAGGTGTGTGCATGACCAGCTCATGTATAGATTTGCTGTACATGGCCATTGCTACTCAAGGGCCATCACGTGCCTGACACAGGTGTCTCATCCTTGTCCACATTTGTCCTTTAACAGGGACATACGTGCAATTCCACTTAGGATATCTTTCAAGATTGGGACATGTGTGGTGGCAGTTTTTGCCAGTCTTTGTGCGTCACATTGGTGTGTCTGGACAACATGGTCACAGTCCGGTATGCCTGGGATCTCTTGGGAGTATCTGTGTTGTTGTCTGGGTTCCTAGTTCACGTCTCATTTCATACAAGTGATGTTGTTAACGTAGCTAATGATGTTGTTGCTGAGTTTTGTACGTGCAAATGTGATTAATCTTGTCAATGTCCTCCATGGTGATAAGGATTGGGCACGGCAGCTCTCTGGCTTTTCCATTGTCATGACAGTGATGGCCAGTGGTGTGTGTTGCAGTTCTGCTGCTGTGAGTAGCATGTCTCCTCAAATGCAGTCCAGCTTGGTGCTTGTGTCTACAGTGTCTATGGCAGTGAGTGGTGTGTTGTGTGAAGAATGCATATGTTGCCGAATGATGTGGGAGTGGAATGCAGCTCACAACCGCAACTTGTGTGACTGACACCATGGTACAGTGTCCGGTATATTGGTGTGTCCATTGCATTCACTGTCAGGTGTCCCCTGTCAATGATGTCTCTGTGACTTCCTGTGTGTTTTGTGCTATGTAGTTTGTCTGATTCTCCACAGTTGTCATCTGCAAGTCACACCTTCACAGCCAGGCCAGGGGGCACCCATGGACACTGCATCCCCTGACAGTGTGTGTAAACAGAGTTGCAATGGCTGTGAGTGTCTACGTGTTTGGGTTGGCCAGTGCATGGGTGTGAATTGCAGGCACATCATTTCTCATGCCCATGTGTCAGCCATCTTGCCAGGGCTTTTACTTTGGGAGTGACTGGTCCCACGTGTGCAATGTGTTTTTGCAGAGTAGGTGTGTGTATGGCCAGCATTGGTGGTATTTGGTTGACATCCGGACCTCCTTCTCCCCCCAGCCCAGTTATCCCACCATGAAGCATGCCACCCTTGCAGTGGGTGCAGGTTAACTCTCAGGATGTCAGTCAGTGGTGTCCTGTTGTTGGTTGGTGCACAGTTCCCAGCAGGGCCTTGTGCTCCCCACAACAGAGCACCATTGTCAGACATCTTGGAAGTGGCTTTTCACTCCCTGTGAGGTGTGCATGCTTCAGTGTGAGCTTGCCGGGCCATGCAGGTGGGGGATGTTGAGCTGTGACTACCACTCCCATCATGCTATTGCCTACACCCCCCTTCCCAGCATGCCCATACTTCCTTCCTTTTGAGTGGACTTCACTGTGTATGAGTGTGACAGCAATGGCAAGATGGCTGACATTGTGGTCCTGTTGTTTGTTGGTGCACAGTTCACAGCAGGGCCTTGTGCTCCCCACAGCTGAGGCCAGTGTCAGACATCTTGGAAGTGGCTTTTCACTCACTCTCTTGTGGAGCACGGTCCCAGGTGTGTTGTTTGGAGTTAGTGGAAGTGGTGTGTGTGTAAGGGCCTGCTGGTAGCTGTAGTCGGAGCTGGCACTCCTCCTCCCCCAGGCCAGACATCCCACCATGAAACGTGCTTCCATTGCAGGGAGTGCAAGTTGGTTATCAGGATGTCAGTCAGTGGTGTCCTGCTGTTGGTTGGTGCACAGTTCCCAGCAGGGCCTTGTGCTCCCCACAACAGAGCACCATTGTCAGACATCTTGGAAGTGGCTTTTCACTCCCTGTAAGGTGTGCATGCTTCAGTGTGAGCTTGCCGGGCCATGCGGGTGGGGGATGTTGAGCTGTGACTACCACTCCCATCATGCTATTGCCTACACCCCCCTTCCCAGCATGCCCATACTTCCTTCCTTTTGAGTGGACTTCACTGTGTGTGAGTGTGACAGCAATGGCAAGATGGCTGACAGTGTGGTCCTGTTGTTTGTTGGTGCACAGTTCACAGCAGGGTCTTGTGCTCCCCACAACAGAGCACCATTGTCAGACATCTTTGAAGTGGCTTTTCACTCCCTGTGAGGTGTGCATGCTTCAGTGTGAGCTTGCCGGGCCATGCGGGTGGGGGATGTTGAGCTGTGCCTACCACTCCCATCATGCTATTGCCTACACCCCCCTTCCCAGCATGCCCATACTTCCTTCCTTTTGAGTCGACTTCACTGTGTGTGAGTGCGACAGCAATGGCAAGATGGCTGACAGTGTGGTCCTGTTGTTTGTTGGTGCACAGTTCACAGCAGGGCCTTGTGCTCCCCACAACAGAGCACCATTGTCAGACATCTTTGAAGTGGCTTTTCACTCCCTGTGAGGTGTGCATGCTTCAGTGTGAGCTTGCCGGGCCATGCGGGTGGGGGATGTTGAGCTGTGACTACCACTCCCATCATGCTATTGCCTACACCCCCTTCCCAGCATGCCCATACGTCCTTCCTTTTGACTCTGCTTCCCTGTGGGGTAGTGTGCCTGTGCTGACAGGATGGCTGACAGTGTTGTCCTGGCGTTTGTTTGGCTACAAGCCCCAAAAGTGTCCCTGTGCTTCACACAGCATAACCCAGTGTGGTAGTTCTTTGTGGGATATTTAATTAGAGTGTGAGGCAATGCATTCTCCCAGGTGAGTTGTGTGGAGTTTGTGTTAAGGGGGTGTGTGAGAAAAGCTGCTGGTAACTATGGTCAGAGCTGTCAGTCCTCCTTCCCACCCAGCCAGATATCCCACCATGGAACGTGCTTCCATTGCAGGGAGTGCAAGTTGGCTTTCAGGATGTCAGGCAGTGGTGTCCTGCTGTTGTTTTGAGCACAACACCCAGCAGGGGCTTGTTCTCCCCACAGCAGTACCCAGTGTCAGCCATCTTGTCAGTTCTTTTCCACTCCCTGTGATGTGAGCATGGTTCAGAGTGGTGTTGATGGGCCAATTGTGAGGGTGACCAATATCTGTGACTACAACTCCCATCATGCTATTGGCTACACTCACTTCACCAGCATACACACAATTCCTTCCTTTCAGTCAGCTTCCCTGTGAGGTGGTGTTCTAGTGGTGGCAAAATGTCTGACTGTTTGTTGGTTAGATTTGTGCCACTGCCTTGCTCTATTTGTTGTTAGGTTTGTACATGTCATGACACAGTTACATATCACTATGAGATGGCAGGTATTGTGTTTGTCTGACTAGCATACACATCTTGGGATGATTATGTTTTAGTTACTGTGGCTTTGCTAATGGTGCATGGTTTCACTATCCCCTTGACAGTGATGTGTGTGTATTGTCACACAATATTGGGTATATTGGTTGTGTACTCACCAGGCTCTGGGATGTCTGATAGTCCATGTACGCTCTCTGGTGTTAGGATGGCCCGCACCTTCTCCTCCCAGGACCTGAGGTATACTGGTTTGGCAGGAGGGCCACTGCCGGTGCGATGACTCAAGGCGTATTCCTTCTTGAGAAGATCCTTGACCCTCCGGCGCACGTCATACCACCTGTTCTGGATGTCTTCCTTTGTGCGCAAACATGGGGATTGTGCGTTCACCCTGTCGACTATCCTCTCCCACATCTTGGTTTTCTGCGACATGGGGGTCTGTTGGACCAATGTACCAAACAACTGTGGCTCTACTCTTAGGATTTCATCTACCAGGACTTCCAATTCACTGTCTAGGAACTTTGGATTCTTCTTTGGGGGCATGGTGATGGGTGGTGGTGGGGATTGATGTGTGTGTGAGTGTGCAAGTGAGGGTGGGTGAGTGTCAGTTTTGCTGGGTGTATGTGAGGGTGCTATTAGGGAAGTGCTAATGGTGTGTGGCTTGTGTGATGGATGAGGTGTGAGTGTGTCTGTGGTTGCTGTCTGATGGTGTTCTGTGCTGGCAGGTCAGTTGAATTTGCAAAGGATCATGGTAGGGATTTGTGGCCTTTATATGGGTGGAGTTGTGGGTGTGTCTTTGTTCCATGTTTTTTCCCCCCAGTATTTATTGACTTTGTCATTGCTTGTTTGGCCCTTTATTTTGTATTTTTTCCTTTGTATTTTTTGGGCATGTAGGAGACGTTCTTCTGACCGAGTCGGACGCTGCAGTTGTCTCGTGCGAGCTTCTCCAAGTCTTTCACGTTGTCTTTCTGCTGGGTTTCATGTGCGGCGTATGCGTCGGTCCTGGAGTATTGGGTTGCTTTGGCTCCCTGTTTTCTAAGCGTGTCGGTCGTACGGCTTGAGCTCCGTGCGACTCGGTCTGGTTTTACACGCATTGCATCGTACTGCGCTGGTCGGAGTTCGCGGGTACGTATCTGTCGGGTTAATTCCTGGTGCATGTCGGTCGGTTCGATTCGCGTAGCTTTTCCGGCCGGATGGCTGCTTTCCGTGCGGTTCGGTCGTTCGGCTTGTGTTCCATACGAGTCGGTCGTAATTCACATGCATAGCATCGTACTGCGCGGATCGGACAGCGCCGGTACGTGTCGGTCGGACTACATTCCCGTACCGAGTCGGTCGGTATGTTTTCCGGCCTGAATCGGAATCGGCCCCTAAGTCAGAGAATGTGTGCAGTGGTTCTCCACTTTCCGAAACATGTAAGCCCTCTCTGGATTTCTCCATCTAAATGTTGCTTATACATAAGGTGTTTTATTGGTTTCACTGATAGAATATCGACATCACAAATATAGATGAAAAGAATGTCGAGGTAAAAACATAGAATGCAAAAATATCAACTCCCTATACTTAAACAGGTAAGTACAAAAATTTCGGAAAAAAATATCGATGTCAAAAATATAGTTGTACAAAATATCGATTTTTATAAATATAAAATAAAATAATAAATATTAAATGTATTAAATAATAAAAGTAATTTTAAAAAATAAATTAGATTTAATATATATTTTAACAAATATAACAAATAAACTTAATTTGAAAAAGTTAAACACATGTATAATAATTAATATATATATATTTAATTTAAAACAATTAATAAACAATTAATTTTAATTTAGTTTATAATTTTAAAATGATATAAAGATTTACAAATTAATATATATATATATATATATATATATATATATATATATATATATATATATCACCACAGAAATCCTCCGAGTACAGGAGCCCCCAACCCTTCAGGGTGGCCTCTTAAAACAATGGGCACGGAGCAGCCCATCAAACATGAAGCAACAAACAGAGGCCCAATACTGGAAAAGTTGCATTTATTCATGTCACAGCAGCACAAGAAAGCCTCCGTCTCCTTACGCGTTTCGGTGTTCAATGCCACCTTGCTCACAGGTGGAAGCAATATCAAATGCAAAGTGCAAGCGTGCGTGCTTAAAAACCATTGAGTCACATGACCAGTTTGTTAAAAATACATTTCCCATAATGCAGGTTAAGTTCTGTTTTGAATACAGGTAAGGAAATCCTTTTCACATTTTACCTGCGCGATGTTAGTGTGGAAAATAAAATTGCAACTGGTCCTGTGTGTTCATAGTTGTTGCTTAGTGCTCAATTGTTCAAAAGTGGCATGAAAATGCCCGTCTCCAGCACGATCAGAAAGGTTGTCTTCCTTCCCGAATCCCTTCCATGCGCTCTCACAACTCGCTCGGTTTAGCATTTCCTTTGGTAGGTCATGAGAGGGCAAGTGGGTCATGCTCCCAATTAAACATCACCACAGAAATCCTCCGAGTACAGGAGCCCCCAACCCTTCAGGGTGGCCTCTTAAAACAATGGGCACGGAGCAGCCCATCAAACATGAAGCAACAAACAGAGGCCCAATACTGGAAAAGTTGCATTTATTCATGTCACAGCAGCACAAGAAAGCCTCCGTCACCTTACGCGTTTCGGTGTTCAATGCCACCTTGCTCACAGGTGGAAGCAATATCAAATGCAAAGTGCAAGCGTGCGTGCTTAAAAACCATTGAGTCACATGACCAGTTTGTTAAAAATACATTTCCCATAATGCAGGTTAAGTTCTGTTTTGAATACAGGTAAGGAAATCCTTTTCACATTTTACCTGCGCGATGTTAGTGTGGAAAATAAAATTGCAACTGGTCCTGTGTGTTCATAGTTGTTGCTTAGTGCTCAATTGTTCAAAAGTGGCATGAAAATGCCCGTCTCCAGCACGATCAGAAAGGTTGTCTTCCTTCCCGAATCCCTTCCATGCGCTCTCACAATTCGCTCGGTTTAGCATTTCCTTTGGTAGGTCATGAGAGGGCAAGTGGGTCATGCTCCCAATTAAACATCACCACAGAAATCCTCCGAGTACAGGAGCCCCCAACCCTTCAGGGTGGCCTCTTAAAACAATGGGCACGGAGCAGCCCATCAAACATGAAGCAACAAACAGAGGCCCAATACTGGAAAAGTTGCATTTATTCATGTCACAGCAGCACAAGAAAGCCTCCGTCTCCTTACGCGTTTCGGTGTTCAATGCCACCTTGCTCACAGGTGGAAGCAATATCAAATGAAAAGTGCAAGCGTGCGTGCTTAAAAACCATTGAGTCACATGACCAGTTTGTTAAAAATACATTTCCCATAATGCAGGTTAAGTTCTGTTTTGAATACAGGTAAGGAAATCCTTTTCACATTTTACCTGCGCGATGTTAGTGTGGAAAATAAAATTGCAACTGGTCCTGTGTGTTCATAGTTGTTGCTTAGTGCTCAATTGTTCAAAAGTGGCATGAAAATGCCCGTCTCCAGCACGATCAGAAAGGTTGTCTTCCTTCCCGAATCCCTTCCATGCGCTCTCACAATTCGCTCGGTTTAGCATTTCCTTTGGTAGGTCATGAGAGGGCAAGTGGGTCATGCTCCCAATTAAACATCACCACAGAAATCCTCCGAGTACAGGAGCCCCCAACCCTTCAGGGTGGCCTCTTAAAACAATGGGCACGGAGCAGCCCATCAAACATGAAGCAACAAACAGAGGCCCAATACTGGAAAAGTTGCATTTATTCATGTCACAGCAGCACAAGAAAGCCTCCGTCTCCTTACGCGTTTCGGTGTTCAATGCCACCTTGCTCACAGGTGGAAGCAATATCAAATGCAAAGTGCAAGCGTGCGTGCTTAAAAACCATTGAGTCACATGACCAGTTTGTTAAAAATACATTTCCCATAATGCAGGTTAAGTTCTGTTTTGAATACAGGTAAGGAAATCCTTTTCACATTTTACCTGCGCGATGTTAGTGTGGAAAATAAAATTGCAACTGGTCCTGTGTGTTCATAGTTGTTGCTTAGTGCTCAATTGTTCAAAAGTGGCATGAAAATGCCCGTCTCCAGCACGATCAGAAAGGTTGTCTTCCTTCCCGAATCCCTTCCATGCGCTCTCACAATTCGCTCGGTTTAGCATTTCCTTTGGTAGGTCATGAGAGGGCAAGTGGGTCATGCTCCCAATTAAACATCACCACAGAAATCCTCCGAGTACAGGAGCCCCCAACCCTTCAGGGTGGCCTCTTAAAACAATGGGCACGGAGCAGCCCATCAAACATGAAGCAACAAACGGAGGCCCAATACTGGAAAAGTTGCATTTATTCATGTCACAGCAGCACAAGAAAGCCTCCGTCTCCTTACGCGTTTCGGTGTTCAATGCCACCTTGCTCACAGGTGGAAGCAATATCAAATGCAAAGTGCAAGCGTGCGTGCTTAAAAACCATTGAGTCACATGACCAGTTTGTTAAAAATACATTTCCCATAATGCAGGTTAAGTTCTGTTTTGAATACAGGTAAGGAAATCCTTTTCACATTTTACCTGCGCGATGTTAGTGTGGAAAATAAAATTGCAACTGGTCCTGTGTGTTCATAGTTGTTGCTTAGTGCTCAATTGTTCAAAAGTGGCATGAAAATGCCCGTCTCCAGCACGATCAGAAAGGTTGTCTTCCTTCCCGAATCCCTTCCATGCGCTCTCACAATTCGCTCGGTTTAGCATTTCCTTTGGTAGGTCATGAGAGGGCAAGTGGGTCATGCTCCCAATTAAACATCACCACAGAAATCCTCCGAGTACAGGAGCCCCCAACCCTTCAGGGTGGCCTCTTAAAACAATGGGCACGGAGCAGCCCATCAAACATGAAGCAACAAACAGAGGCCCAATACTGGAAAAGTTGCATTTATTCATGTCACAGCAGCACAAGAAAGCCTCCGTCTCCTTACGCGTTTCGGTGTTCAATGCCACCTTGCTCACAGGTGGAAGCAATATCAAATGCAAAGTGCAAGCGTGCGTGCTTAAAAACCATTGAGTCACATGACCAGTTTGTTAAAAATACATTTCCCATAATGCAGGTTAAGTTCTGTTTTGAATACAGGTAAGGAAATCCTTTTCACATTTTACCTGCGCGATGTTAGTGTGGAAAATAAAATTGCAACTGGTCCTGTGTGTTCATAGTTGTTGCTTAGTGCTCAATTGTTCAAAAGTGGCATGAAAATGCCCGTCTCCAGCACGATCAGAAAGGTTGTCTTCCTTCCCGAATCCCTTCCATGCGCTCTCACAATTCGCTCGGTTTAGCATTTCCTTTGGTAGGTCATGAGAGGGCAAGTGGGTCATGCTCCCAATTAAACATCACCACAGAAATCCTCCGAGTACAGGAGCCCCCAACCCTTCAGGGTGGCCTCTTAAAACAATGGGCACGGAGCAGCCCATCAAACATGAAGCAACAAACAGAGGCCCAATACTGGAAAAGTTGCATTTATTCATGTCACAGCAGCACAAGAAAGCCTCCGTCTCCTTACGCGTTTCGGTGTTCAATGCCACCTTGCTCACAGGTGGAAGCAATATCAAATGCAAAGTGCAAGCGTGCGTGCTTAAAAACCATTGAGTCACATGACCAGTTTGTTAAAAATACATTTCCCATAATGCAGGTTAAGTTCTGTTTTGAATACAGGTAAGGAAATCCTTTTCACATTTTACCTGCGCGATGTTAGTGTGGAAAATAAAATTGCAACTGGTCCTGTGTGTTCATAGTTGTTGCTTAGTGCTCAATTGTTCAAAAGTGGCATGAAAATGCCCGTCTCCAGCACGATCAGAAAGGTTGTCTTCCTTCCCGAATCCCTTCCATGCGCTCTCACACTCGCTCGGTTTAGCATTTCCTTTGGTAGGTCATGAGAGGGCAAGTGGGTCATGCTCCCAATTAAACATCACCACAGAAATCCTCCGAGTACAGGAGCCCCCAACCCTTCAGGGTGGCCTCTTAAAACAATGGGCACGGAGCAGCCCATCAAACATGAAGCAACAAACAGAGGCCCAATACTGGAAAAGTTGCATTTATTCATGTCACAGCAGCACAAGAAAGCCTCCGTCTCCTTACGCGTTTCGGTGTTCAATGCCACCTTGCTCACAGGTGGAAGCAATATCAAATGCAAAGTGCAAGCGTGCGTGCTTAAAAACCATTGAGTCACATGACCAGTTTGTTAAAAATACATTTCCCATAATGCAGGTTAAGTTCTGTTTTGAATACAGGTAAGGAAATCCTTTTCACATTTTACCTGCGCGATGTTAGTGTGGAAAATAAAATTGCAACTGGTCCTGTGTGTTCATAGTTGTTGCTTAGTGCTCAATTGTTCAAAAGTGGCATGAAAATGCCCGTCTCCAGCACGATCAGAAAGGTTGTCTTCCTTCCCGAATCCCTTCCATGCGCTCTCACAATTCGCTCGGTTTAGCATTTCCTTTGGTAGGTCATGAGAGGGCAAGTGGGTCATGCTCCCAATTAAACATCACCACAGAAATCCTCCGAGTACAGGAGCCCCCAACCCTTCAGGGTGGCCTCTTAAAACAATGGGCACGGAGCAGCCCATCAAACATGAAGCAACAAACAGAGGCCCAATACTGGAAAAGTTGCATTTATTCATGTCACAGCAGCACAAGAAAGCCTCCGTCTCCTTACGCGTTTCGGTGTTCAATGCCACCTTGCTCACAGGTGGAAGCAATATCAAATGCAAAGTGCACGCGTGCGTGCTTAAAAACCATTGAGTCACATGACCAGTTTGTTAAAAATACATTTCCCATAATGCAGGTTAAGTTCTGTTTTGAATACAGGTAAGGAAATCCTTTTCACATTTTACCTGCGCGATGTTAGTGTGGAAAATAAAATTGCAACTGGTCCTGTGTGTTCATAGTTGTTGCTTAGTGCTCAATTGTTCAAAAGTGGCATGAAAATGCCCGTCTCCAGCACGATCAGAAAGGTTGTCTTCCTTCCCGAATCCCTTCCATGCGCTCTCACAATTCGCTCGGTTTAGCATTTCCTTTGGTAGGTCATGAGAGGGCAAGTGGGTCATGCTCCCAATTAAACATCACCACAGAAATCCTCCGAGTACAGGAGCCCCCAACCCTTCAGGGTGGCCTCTTAAAACAATGGGCACGGAGCAGCCCATCAAACATGAAGCAACAAACAGAGGCCCAATACTGGAAAAGTTGCATTTATTCATGTCACAGCAGCACAAGAAAGCCTCCGTCTCCTTACGCGTTTCGGTGTTCAATGCCACCTTGCTCACAGGTGGAAGCAATATCAAATGCAAAGTGCAAGCGTGCGTGCTTAAAAACCATTGAGTCACATGACCAGTTTGTTAAAAATACATTTCCCATAATGCAGGTTAAGTTCTGTTTTGAATACAGGTAAGGAAATCCTTTTCACATTTTACCTGCGCGATGTTAGTGTGGAAAATAAAATTGCAACTGGTCCTGTGTGTTCATAGTTGTTGCTTAGTGCTCAATTGTTCAAAAGTGGCATGAAAATGCCCGTCTCCAGCACGATCAGAAAGGTTGTCTTCCTTCCCGAATCCCTTCCATGCGCTCTCACAATTCGCTCGGTTTAGCATTTCCTTTGGTAGGTCATGAGAGGGCAAGTGGGTCATGCTCCCAATTAAACATCACCACAGAAATCCTCCGAGTACAGGAGCCCCCAACCCTACAGGGTGGCCTCTTAAAACAATGGGCACGGAGCAGCCCATCAAACATGAAGCAACAAACAGAGGCCCAATACTGGAAAAGTTGCATTTATTCATGTCACAGCAGCACAAGAAAGCCTCCGTCTCCTTACGCGTTTCGGTGTTCAATGCCACCTTGCTCACAGGTGGAAGCAATATCAAATGCAAAGTGCAAGCGTGCGTGCTTAAAAACCATTGAGTCACATGACCAGTTTGTTAAAAATACATTTCCCATAATGCAGGTTAAGTTCTGTTTTGAATACAGGTAAGGAAATCCTTTTCACATTTTACCTGCGCGATGTTAGTGTGGAAAATAAAATTGCAACTGGTCCTGTGTGTTCATAGTTGTTGCTTAGTGCTCAATTGTTCAAAAGTGGCATGAAAATGCCCGTCTCCAGCACGATCAGAAAGGTTGTCTTCCTTCCCGAATCCCTTCCATGCGCTCTCACAATTCGCTCGGTTTAGCATTTCCTTTGGTCATGTGACTCAATGGTTTTTAAGCACGCACGCTTGCACTTTGCATTTGATATTGCTTCCACCTGTGAGCAAGGTGGCATTGAACACCGAAACGCGTAAGGAGACGGAGGCTTTCTTGTGCTGCTGTGACATGAATAAATGCAACTTTTCCAGTATTGGGCCTCTGTTTGTTGTTGCTGATATATATATATATATATATATATATATATATATATTCACTGAAAAAACCATAGGTTTTAGGGACAGTTATAGTTACTTGGACATTGCACTCGTACAAAACCCGTGAAATTCCCCGTTATAGTTATTTCAGCTAACTATAACTCGCGCCCCACAATGCACTGCTGATGACGTCATATATTACATCACTCATGACATGGTCAGTGACATCACTGATGACATCACTGATGACATCTCAAATGACATCACTGATGACATCATCCAGTGACTGTGTGTTTCTGTAAAGTTTAAATATTTTTAAAATATATAGGAAAAGACGTATTGAAGAATGAGTGGGTGTGTAAGTGTCTGTATGGATGATTTAGTAGGTGCGTGACTGACTCTATAAGTGAGTGATTTAACGTATCTTACTGAATGCATGGGTTAGTGACTAAACTGGGTGTATGTCTGTATCCGTCTGTCTGTTGCTGTGTAAGTGGCTGCATGTGTTTGTGAATAGCTAAATGATTTTCTATATGAGTTATTGAATGCTTGTCTGAGTATCTGTATGGGTGCCTGAGTGTTTGTGTGGGAGGGGTGTGTGCAACTCTGTGCATAGATGTGTGAGTGGGTGATTCACTGGGTGGATGGTTTCAAGAGTGCATCTGTGATAGACTGTATGGGTGGGTAAGTGTGTGTAAGAGTGTGTTAGTGAGTGAATGTATGTCCCAGTGGTACATGTGTGAGTAACTACATATGTGAAAGGCAGTATATATGTGTGTTGGAGTATATAAATAGCTATAAGCAAGAGTGAGTGATTGTGATAGTGGCTGTATGGATGATTGTGTGCTTGTATCAGTGATTGTATAAGAGCGTAACAATGTGCTACTATTTGTATGAGTAAGTGAGCTGGTGTGTGTATAACTGTATAGGTGAGTAAATGGCAGTGTGTTTAATTATTTGCATGACTGACTAGGTGTGTGAGTATCTCTATGGATGAGTGGCGTTGTTTGAGTGTCTATATAGGAGTAAGAGTGCATATGATAGTCCTGTACTGAGTGACCGTAAGTATGAGTGACTGTACGGGTGAGTGAGTGGATGTGTGTGTGTAGACCTAAGAATCAGTGAGTGGGTATGTAGTTATTGGTGTTGGAGTGTCTATGGTTTTGCGAATGGCAGTCTGTAATTTAGAGTGGGTGTATCAAAGGTTATATTAGGGTGTGAGGAGGTGCATCAGATTATCACGTGGATGATGTCATCAGTGATGTCATTTGAGATGTCATCAGTGATGTCATCAGTGATGTCACTGACCATGTCATGAGTGATGTAATATGTGACGTCATCAGCAGTGCATTGCGGGGCGCGAGTTATAGTTAGCTGAACTAACTATAACGGGGGAATTTCACGGGTTTTGTACGAGTGCAATGTCCAAGTAACTATAACTGTCCCTAAAACCTATGGTTTTTTCAGTGAATTTCAAAGGTTTTTTAAATGCTAATTTGTAACTATAACGTGTCTGAAACCTATGGTTTTTTCAGTGAATTTCAAAGGTTTTTTAAATGCTAATTTGTAACTATAACGTGTCTGAAACCTATGGTTTTTTCAGTGAATTTCAAAGGTTTTTAAATGCTAATTTCTAACTATAACGTGCCTGAAACCTACGGTTTTTTCAGTGAATTTCAAAGGTTTTGTAAATGACAATTTTTAAATGTATTAATTGTTATATTAATTTTTTTCATACTGATTTACTACATTTTTAGAAACAATTTTTTTTTACATATTTTATTTGTCAAATTACATTGTAATTACATTATACATTACATTACAAAAAATACTTTCTCAGAATGAATTACTTTAGTTTAAATACTTTGCAGATAGGCAATAGACTTTTAAGTACAGTAGTTACAGTTGTTGCAATGGGCAACACATTTTCAAACACAATGCAACATTCAGCTCAATGTGAATTTCTAGTTAAATGCAATTAGTTACTTTATGGATTACTTTTGTAACCACAGGACTGGATCCTAGATTCAGTCCTGGTACATCTCCTGTAAACAGTTGAGTAAAAGCGTTTTGGTTACAGTCGTGATTTTTAAGGAATATTATTGTATTTTAAAAGTTGACACTTTGAAACTTTTTCTCATAGAATCACCAGTGTTATCCTATGGAAGGAAATTCACTTAGCAGGTAAAAACTGTTATCGTTACTTTTTCTTACTCAGTGTTGGATCCTGGATTCAGCACTGGTGCATCTCCTGTAAACAGTTGAAAGAATGCGTTTAAGTCATACAGGCGATTTTTAAGGAATATTTGTAGTTTGTGAAAATCAACACTTTGAAACTTTTTTGCTGAAAACCAGTCAATGTTCGCCTATGAAGGAAATTCAAGTTACCGGTAAGTACGGTTAAAATTACTTTTGAGGATCAGTACTGGGCTGAAACATGCAGCACTGAGGTCTCTCCTGATAACAGGTGAGTAAATCAAAATTCGTATTTCGGCTGATTTTAGAGGAATATTTTAAAGTTCCAAAACTCCACACTTAGAAGAATTTCCAAGTGAAACCAGTCAATGTTAGCCTATGGAAGGAAATTCAAGTTACTGGTAAGTACGGTTAAAATTACTTTTCAGGACCAGTACTGGGCTGAAAGATGCAGCACTGAGGTCTCTCCTGATAACAGGTGAGTAAATCAGAATTCGGATTTCGGCTGATTTTAGAGGAATATTTGTATGTTTCAAAAATCAACACTTAGAAGAATTTCCAAGTGAAACCAGTCAATGTTAGCCTATGAAGGAAATTCAAGTTACCGGTAAGTACGGTTAAAATTACTTTTCAGGATCAGTACTGGGCTGAAAGATGCAGCACTGAGGTCTCTCCTGATAACAGGTGAGTAAATCGGAATTCGTATTTCGGCTGATTTTAGAGGAATATTTTAAAGTTCCAAAACTCCACACTTAGAAGAATTTCCAAGTGAAACCAGTCAATGTTAGCCTATGAAGGAAATTCAAGTTACCGGTAAGTACGGTTAAAATTACTTTTCAGGATCAGTACTGGGCTGAAAGATGCAGCACTGAGGTCTCTCCTGATAACAGGTGAGTAAATCGGAATTCGTATTTCGGCTGATTTTAGAGGAATATTTTAAAGTTCCAAAACTCCACACTTAGAAGAATTTCCAAGTGAAACCAGTCAATGTTAGCCTATGAAGGAAATTCAAATTACCGGTAAGTACGGTTAAAATTACTTTTGAGGATCAGTACTGGGCTGAAAGATGCAGCACTGAGGTCTCTCCTGATAACAGGTGAGTAAATCGGAATTCGTATTTCGGCTGATTTTAGAGGAATATTTTAAAGTTCCAAAACTCCACACTTAGAAGAATTTCCAAGTGAAACCAGTCAATGTTAGCCTATGAAGGAAATTCAAGTTACCGGTAAGTACGGTTAAAATTACTTTTCAGGACCAGTACTGGGCTGAAAGATACAGCACTGAGGTCTCTCCTTATAACAGGTGAGTAAATCGGAATTCCTATTTCGGCTGATTTTAGAGGAATATTTGCACAATGGTGAAGGGAGGGGCGGGGCCTGAGGTGACATCTTTGCAAACGCGCCCCGTGGCGCGTTTTAAGTTGGGGGATTAAGTTCCCTTGAATCCTGAGGGTCCCTAGGGGCCAACTAGACCACCAGGAACCTCCAATATGCGCCAGGGGCTGCGTTGCAGAGACGTGTAGAGAGGCCACACCCCTTTTACACCTCTCTGCAATGCAGCTCTGTGGCGCTTTCTGGATGTACCTGTTGGGCTAGTTGGCCCCAGGACCCTCAGGATTGAAGGGATTTAATTCCCCATCTTAAAACGCGCCACGGGGCCTGTTTGCACACATGTCACCTGAAGCCCCGCCCCTCCCTTCACCACTGTGCAAACGCGCCCCGTGGCGCGTTTTAAGTTGGGGATTAAGTCCCCTTGAATCCTGAGGGTCCCCGGAGTCCAACTAGCCCACCATATACCTCCAAAAGCGCCACAGAGCTGCGTTGCAGAGAGGTGTAAAAGGGGTGTGGCCTCTCTACACCTCTCTGCAACGCAGCCCCTGGCGCATACTGGAGGTTCCTGGTGGGCTAGTTGGCCCCCAGGGACCCCCAGTATTCAAGGGGAATTTGTTCCCCCTCTGCAAACGCGCCAGGGGGCGCGTTTGCAGAGTGGTGAAGGAAGGGGGCGGGGCCTGCGGGCCGATCGTTTAAAAAAAAATAATAATAATTTGTCCCCTGAAGGGGGGGCTGTGTGGCCCCCCTTCCTTTTTCCTGTTTTTATGCCCTGGGGACGCCATCCCCCAGGGCCTTACCCCTTTTTTTAAATTTGTAATTTAAAAAAAAAACGGGAAGGGGGCAGCGTGGCCCCCCTTCCCTGGGCCTGTATTGGCCCCGGGGACCCCATCCCCCGGGGCATGGCCTCGTTTTTATTTATATTCTTTGGAGGGGGCTGCGTGGCCCCCTCCTCTGGCCATTTAAGGCCCCGGGGACCCCATCCCCCGGGGCCGGCCATTCCGTTTTTTTTTTTTTTTATTTATTTATTTTTTGGGGAGGGGGCCGCGTGGCCCCCTCCCGGGCCACTACTTGCCCCGGGGACCCCATCCCCCGGGGCCTGGCCTCTCGTTGGGGACTGTGGGGGTCCCCAATCCCCCACAGTCCCGCCGGCTCCCCGCGTCCCTAGGGTGCCGGCATTGCTTTACACATGGGGAGCAGCTAACATGCTGCTCCCCATGTGTAAAGCAATCGGCTTTGGATATTGGAAGAGAGAGCAGGTTTCCTGCTCTCTCTTCCAATATCCAAAGCAGTTTGCAATGACAGGACGGGAGCCGCGAGGCTCCGTCCTGTCATTGCAAACAGCAGTGTCCCGGGGGTAGGCACCCGGGACACTGCAGGAGCCGGCCCTGGGGGTGGTGGTCCCCAGGGCCATCAAGGGCTCCAGGAGGGGGCCGCGCGGCCCCCTCCCATTCAGTACACAGCCCCGGGGAGGTGGTGGTCCCCGGGCTCTGGGGGTCCGTAACGGACCCCCATATTAAAATGTTTAGTGCCCCGGGGAGGTGGTGGTCCCGGGGCGTGTGGGGGCTGGAGCCCCCACACAGGTTTAATAATTTTTTTAAAAAAGCCCCGGGGAGGTGGTGGTCCCCGGGGCTGCGGGAGGGCTCAGAGCCCTCCCGCACCATTTTTAAAAAGCCCCGGGGAGTGGCGGTCCCCGGGGCTTGGGGGCCCTTTGAGGCCCCCCACACATTAAATTATCCCCCCACCATGCCCCCGGGACTTGGGCCACCCGGGGGCCAATTAACATCAAAGCGCGGGAGACCACGCTTCGATTTTTTTTTTTTCGGCAGGATTCGCGCACCCTGAGCGCATCCTGCCGATTTAAAAAAAAAATATATATTTTTTTTTTGCCCAGGGGGTCCTTGTGGGACCCCCTGAGCAAACCTAGGGGGTCAGGGTGTTTCTACCCTCCCCCTTTGTGCGCTTTGCGCACTTGTTTCTGTCCCTCGGTTCTACCGAGGGACAAAATGGCTGCCAACATTTCCTGAATCGGAATGTTGACAGCCAGCTGACAACCAATTAACATGCAGCTCGTGATCGGGACGGTGCGCGCAGGGTGCGCTCAGGGTGCGCGAATCCTCCGTGCCCATAGATATATATGTACTTTTACTTTTGATTTTCTCAGCAACTACTGAACGGATTTACACCATTTAACAAAAGGGTTCTTTCTGAACCAAGAACTACCTCTTTGCCAAATTTGGTGTAATTCCGTTCAGCAGTTCGGGCTGTAGCCGTGTCTAAAGTTTCCTATGGGAAAATGCATGGGGAAAACGCGTTTTGGGACCCCCCTTTTTCTCGGCCCCCGCTTGACGTATCACCCCGAGACTTTCAGGGTAGGAGCGGACCGGAGCGCCCCACGAAGTTTGAAAATTTCGCGAAGATACGTCAACCGGCAAGAGAGTTATTTCAAATAGAATGTCGCGGATTTCCTATGGATAATAGGTTGTAACTATAACTATCTACTGGCGACCGCCAGTAGATAATATATATATATATATATATATATATATATATATATATTTATATATATGCTACCACACCTTGTCCTGTACTTAAGGATGCACTCAACAACAGATCATTCTTCCGAATTTATTTCAATAGGGGAACCGGCAAGTTCATTTTTCGGAGTGCCTGCTCCTTAGTCATAAGGTGAACTCCAGCAACGCAGATCTCCTACAAACGCTGCTTTTTAAATTTATGCTAATGAGTTCAAGCGCCCTCCAGTGGGTATTTTCTTTAATTTTTGCCTATTGCACGCTGGAGTTTGTAGTTCAATCATTCCCTCCGGTGGGTTCTGCGCCGCTGTTGTTAACATTCAAATTTCATTCAAAGCCCTCCAGTGAGCCTCAAAGACAAACTTGCGCGGTTATCAATTAATTAGAACTGCTGCTCCGTTACCAGGCATGGCCGTTTTCCATTCCTGCGGCCCCAAACAATGTTCCACGAGGGGGGTGCAACCCTCAATGGCCGGACTGCCGTTTTTTAATATGCTACCACACCTGTCCTGTGCTTAAGGATGCACTCAACAACAGTTCATTCTTCCGAATTTATTTCAATAGGGGAACCGGCAAGTTCATTTTCCGATATTTCTGCATCCTTGACGCGTTTCGGAGCCCCTGCTCCTTAGTCATAAGATGAACTCCAGCAACGCAGATCTCCTACAAACGCCGCTTTTTGAATTCGTGCTAATGAGTTCAAGCTCCCTCCAGTGGGTATTTTCTTTAATTTTTGCCTATTGCACGCTGGAGTTTGTAGTTCAATCATTCCCTCCGGTGGGTTCTGCGCCGCTGTTGTTAACATTCAAATTTCATTCAAAGACCTTCAGTGAGCCTCAAAGACAAACTTGCGCGGTTATCAATTAATTAGAACTGCTGTTCTGTTACCAGGCATGGCCGTTTTCCATTCCTGCGGCCCTAAACAATGTTCCACGATGGGGGTGCAAACCTCAGCGGCCGGACTGCCGTTTTTAGGTTTTGCCTGAGCCAGCGCATGCGCTGCTCTGGCGAGACTTTTAGTGAGTGGGCATTAAAAAATCCAACCACACGCTTTCTGTGTGGCCTCGAGTGTGCGGTTACGCGCACAGTTACGAGCAGAGGCGCCATCTGGCTTACCTCTCTCGTCATGCGCTCAGCGCATCGCTCGCGGGCACACAGAAAGCGTGTGGATGCTGCAGCTGCTTTCACTTTTGCCGCCGCGCGCCCACTCGCTCCACTCCTTTTTGAAGACCGCTTGTTTTCTTTCAGAACGCGCCATACCGCACTTTATCTTTAACATGGCGCCCTCGCGCCTTTCTTTTGTTGTGCACTCACCACCCAAGCATTTTTTTATTTATTTAAATTACCTGCAGACCTGTGCAAATTCGCCCCCTTTTAGATTAACACAAGCGCACACAGTCAACAGTGGCGCCTGCGGCTCGCAGCCACTCATTCCCGTCCCGCCTCCGGGCGCCGCGCTTTAGGTTTTAGCACAGCATCCACTTTTACATTAACAACAGGGGCGCACACAGTCTGGCTGCTCTTTTTTTCCCTTTCCAACAAACAATGCTTGTTAAACAAGCATTTGCAATGCAATAGGTCTCGCATTTGCGAAACTTTTAAGCTATTGGCATTGTAAATGACAATGTCTTTTATTTATCTGTTTTCAAAACAAAACAGATAAATCAAAAGGATTTACAATGCCAATAGCTCAAACACTCGCAAATGCGAGACCTATTGCATTGCAAATGCTTGTTTAATATGCTACCACACCTTGTCCTGTGCTTAAGGATGCACTCAACAACAGTTCATTCTTCCGAATTTATTTCAATAGGGGAACCGGCAAGTTCATTTTCCGATATTTCTGCTTCCTTGACGCGTTTCGGAGCCCCTGCTCCTTAGTCATAAGGTGAACTCCAGCAACGCAGATCTCCTACAAACGCCGCTTTTTAAATTCATGCTAATGAGTTCAAGCGCCCTCCAGTGGGTATTTTCTTTAATTTTTGCCTATTGCACGCTGGAGTTTGTAGTTCAATTATTCCCTCCGGTGGGTTCTGCGCGCTGTTGTTAACATTCAAATTTCATTCAAGGTGTGGTAGCATATTAAACAAGCATTGGCATAGCCAATAGATCTCGCCTTTGGGACCTTATAAGTGTTTAACCATGCAACTGTCAATGTTCTTGCACCAAGGATATTGTGCTGCATAACTAAATACTTATAAGGTCCCATAAGCGAGACCTATTGGCTATGCCAATGCTTGTTAAGGTGAAAGCCTTCTCCGTGATCAGCTTGCCAGGGACATCATTAAAAATATCTAAACGCTGATGATAATAGATGAGTATCACAAAATGTCGGAAGAATGCTGGCCTGTTAAGTTTTTATTGTTATTTTTATATTAAATACATCTGCCCCTAGTCCTTTGAATTTTAATATATGCGTGTTCTTATTTCGCTTTATTAAACCCAACATGTGGGAAATAAACCAGATGATTTTTTATTACTCGAGATTAATTCTGTTTCTCTTGCGGGGCAAAGGTCATTTTGGATAGTTAAAGGGAATTGCAAAGAACATTTGGCAGGGACAGAAGTAGCCTTTCAAAGCTTATATAGAGAGAGTTTTCTATTGTTTCTAGGCTTCAAAAAATTGTGTTTCTATGAGTCTCAACTATGACTGTAGTTCTGTCCAGATTTATGTGAATAGACCAAAAGTATGGTGTTTTTGTTAGAACACTGCACCTGGAGCTGATTCTTTTCCAGTAGGATTGCAGCAAAGAGCACTGGCGAATTTAATTTGCCACCAAATGCAGTCAGCTGCTTGAAAAACAAAATTTGCTACCAAAAAAATGAATTACAAGTTGAAAATAATGTAATTTTTAGAAAAGAAGAATGCAGAAAATGAATTGATTCTTGAGGACAAAATCACTTTGAAAGAAAATAGAGTCAATATAAAAAAGACTTTCGTAATTCGAAAATTTACATTTTAAACAATGCATGTTTTCTGATTTTTAGCCCAATTTCCAATTTGCTGATAACAGACAAAACAATAACAGTTTGCCTGGCCATAATTAAAAGTCCCTAACAATGTAACATACAAGTGACAGCTTTAATTTTACGGGTAGAGGGTTGAGCAATGAAGTGATCGCATAAATAATGGGGCCGTCGGCACCGTTTTGTAGGCTCGTGAACCACCCATGCAAGCACCTATAAAAAGTCGTGGGTGTTTTTTCTTATGTTTATTTATTGATCTGATTTGGAGTGCTAAAGAAAAAGAAAAGAAGCGTGCATAAGCGTGGATGGAGAGGAAGCAACATGAGCCGGTGGAAGCAACTTAAGGACTGGGGACAGAAACAACATGGGGGGCACGTGTGGGTGAAGCAACGCAGGAGCACATGTGGAAGGAAGAAACACGGAAGAGAAAGCACATAGGTGACAGAGAGAGCAACGTGGAGCGGGGGTGAGAAAAGCAAACGAGCGAGAGAAAGGGCAACATGGAATTGGGGAGAGGCACATGGGTGAGAAAGCAATGCATGGGTAAACAAGCATTGGCCGCGCGGCCGTAAAAGTAACGCCGCGCGGCCGTGAAAGCGAAAGTTATCGCGGTGAAAGCAAAAGTGATCGCGATGACGCGCGCGCAGCAGTGATTGGAGAGGCGGAGCGAGGCGCGCGCGCTTGTGCGCGTAACCGCACGCTGGTGGCCGGAAAAAGCCTCTTTGGGAGCACTTTCAAAAGCCCCTTACTAAATGTCTCGCAGAGCAGCGCATGCGCTGGCTCAGCGAGACCTAAAAACGGCAGTCCGGCCGTTGAGGTTTGCACCCCCTCGTGGAACATTGTTTGGGGCCGCAGGAATGGAAAACGGCCATGCCTGGTAACGGAACAGCAGTTTTAATTAATTGATAACCGCGCAAGTTTGTCTTTGAGGCTCACTGGAGGGCTTTGAATGAAATTTGAATGTTAACAACAGAAGCTATCCTGGCTGAAGAAGGGTGAAACCCCGAAACCGGTCCTAGGATGCTTGTTTCCAGTCCAGGGAGGACCTGGCTTGGCAGTTCGGGCTGGACTGTTCCCATGAGGCACAGGGTCAAGACTGATTTGCATATGGCTGGGTTCAAACTGGAATGGCATGGTGAGCAAAAAAACGATGGATTTAGGCCCAGATCTCTGTACTGGAGTGAATGTATGACATTGTTCTGCATTCTGTCCATCAACTGTTGTTTTTTGCAATTGTCACCCGAGTGGGACGGGTATGCCCAGACGTGGGTCCCGTGCTCTCCATGCCACTGGAATCAAGCTATCCTGGCTGAAGAGGGGTGAAACCCCGAAACCGGTCCTAGGATGCTTGTTTCCTACGACTTTTTTTTTACAACAGCGGCGCAGAACCCACCGGAGGGAATGATTGAACTACAAACTCCTGCGTGCGTCTTTAAATGTTGTTCCAAATGTGCTTAGGAGAAGGAAATTCCTTTCCTTCGCTCCCATCCATCCTCGCTCCTGCTGCAAGTAAATTCAACGGAGAATTTGCCAGAGGAGATCAGTGCTTGCTATCAGATACTCAAACCCTTCTCCCACGCCAGTGGATATAGCAAATGGTCTATTGACAACTTTATCGGCCATTTAGCACTGAGCAGGGGTACAGTGGTATAGCTGCCATGCCAGGTACATTTCCTCGCCCATGCTTGTTGTGATCAATCATGTAACGGTGCCACTTCATATCTGGGGTTGCTTGTGTTCCAGTGCAAACGAGATGTGGCCTAGTAATTTGGATAACTTGCGGTCTCGCTTCCAACACAGTACTTTCAATCTATCACTTTGTATCTCTCAAGTAGCGTCCTTCCTGGAGGACAGGGAAGGTACATTTCAGGGTCTTATTGTCCCCCTCCTCCATCTTGTGCTACCCCTCCATCATACTCTCTGGCACTAGAGCTCTCAAAAGAATCATCACTTGCCCGGAGAAGGAAAAAGCCATAGAGCAGAGTCACCCTCCGGCTACTCTGGCTTCTTCCCTGCCTTATAACACCCTGGGAACTATACAGGGATGTTAGAACGGTGATCCCTTTCCCTAAATCAAACGTAGCTCTGAAATTGAGGGGGGTCGATATGGATTCTAAATGTGGTAGTTATTATTGAATCAAGCCGGCATTCTGGCCAGCCAAATGTGCTGACTGTGTCTTGGTGCAATTTGCAGACACCGGGACACATTCAGTGGCACCTGAAGTTTGCTGTTTTGCGTTCAGAGCAGCAACATGAAGGTGGTGAGGGAGGCCGCTTATTTATTATTCATTTTATTTTTATTTTATTTCATTTTCCGTCCCACCTGGGTCCAACAAAAATGCATCTCTTGAACGCCATCAGCACAGTTTTTGTTTGAGTCTCATACGTTGGAGTGGGGGAGGGCTATCTTTAGCTTAACACTTTGATGCCAGAGCCATCAGGGTAACAATAACATTCATATTGTTACATCACAAATGCTATAATTTGGAGACATGCTTTTGAGATTTTTAAGTTCTCTATGTAAGAGATATGCATCCACTGTAAGATATTCAGATACATATGCCTATATGAATTATTACACTAATAGCTATTTATATAGTACTTGTTAACAGGTAAGTGCTATATAGTTACGGCCTAAACAGACCCTTTTTAGCAACCTTAGTATAACAAAAGATTGAGGAAAAGCAGTATGGTTCTACACTTATGCCTTGCAGTTTGCATGCAACGCCTTCATGCTTTTTTCATAACTCACTGAGCTACATCACAAGGATGATAGCGTGTGACCTCCAAGTTACACAAAAATCTCTGTAGCAAAAGCAGCAACCTACTGAGCTGCCTATATTAAATACAAATCTGTGACCTGCATGTTACATGTTATGCTTTGCAGCAGGCATATTAACAATCTATGCTATTTTATGACGACTGAAACCTGTGACTAGATTGCACATAGATTTCTCTAGCAAGTGCATTACCCTTCAGTGCTATCTTACTGTTATTATATTCTGGAAATTGCTGGGTAAACGAAGCCCGACACATCTCAAGACCTGGCTCTTCGGATGACCACGGAGCTGCTCGACCCCGCACCCCCCCCCCAGCGCCTTGACACCCACACGGGTGAGTAGCGCGCTTCAAAAACCCTGAATGATTAAGATATTTTAAAATGGAGTCTTTTGTGACCAAATAAGAAAATAAGAAAAAATGTACTATCACATTTGTCCTTTGTGCCAATTTCTTTGGGGAGAGTTTTAAAACCATAAATGTGTAAGTTGACTGTAAGACTCCTTTGCTCATAACTCCACCTCTCACGACTTCACCTCCTTCCTGCTGCCACCCATTGACCGCCAATTTACTGGACCCCAACGTAGATTTTTTCCCCCTTTCCAGCACTGATCACATAGATTCATTATTGGAGAACATTGTTGTTGCACCACTAGTTCAGTGAAAGATAGAATGAGATTTAATTTGCATATATTCAATTAATATTTTTTTTTCTCTGAACAGAAAACCAGCCTACAGCACCTAATACACGCAGGTAAGGCAGGTGTTCATCTTTCTTGGTTATCAACTAATACAAGCAAGCAAGATATTTTGTGGTAGAGTGATATCAAGCTGATTGATAGAGGCCTCGTTAAATGTCTGCTAGCACCATTCTGAGACTTTAAAATATATATGTCTGTGGTCAGCAGTTTAGATCCTCATTGCAGCATGTAGATTCCATCACAGTGGATCTGAACAATATTAGGAAGCACCAATGATGACAGATTTGCAGACCAAAATATTGAGTAGGTAAGCATTCACAGTTAAGTGTAGATTTACTTATTTTGAACTCCACATCTACGTACCTTGGGAAAAAAAATATGTGTGTGTGTGTGTGTGTATAGAGTTAAGTAAAGTAAACCTTTACTTACCTATATATATATATATGCCTTCAGAAAATATTAGTCCTTAATATTAAGGCAATATTTTCTTACTTCAGTATTTCCTACATTTCCTACAGGATAATTAAAAGGTATACTGGCTAAAATTGAACGAAATGTGCAAACACATCAATATCACAATCGTTCCACAAATCGATAAGAATTTTACCCTTGAAGGTGAGGAGTTTGGTATTCAGATGGGTAAAATATCTTCATTAGAAGCATGGAGGCGGATGAATGTGTGAGTTAATGTTCAAGGGTGTGCAGATCAGTATAGCAAATGTATTTTACAGCGTAGACATTTTTCTCAAGGGAGCTTCGTGAAATGAACGAGTGATGCTATTTTAAAATGCTCTGTAAGATAATTCTTTTTTTTTTGCTTTGTTCTACGCAGACATTTTTCCTACACTAATATCAGCTGCTTATTTTGGAGTGTACGTGTTTGCCATAGGGCCTGGTGGTGGTTATATTTTAGCCAACACCTAAAAGTATAGGGTACAATCAGTAAAGTTGGGTGACAGGGCTCGAGACCTTCAAGAAAGGTTTTTTTAAATGGTTACCTTTGTTAAAAAAACACTTGTGGGGGGCGTGGCCAAGATGGCGGCGAGGTAGGACGCATCTCCCTGTCTCTCCCGCCACCCGCCCGAGGAAGCACCGGTACCTGGCCGTCTATAGCCCCGAAATGAGCTACAATTGATGCCTGAACGGATCGCCTCTCGGGAGCACCCCGGGATTCCCCTGTTGGACGGCGGCAAGTGCCGGAACATATCGTGCATCGCGGCGCGGCTGGGCCCTGCGGCCGTGTGCGGAGCCGCGGCCTGCTGTGCCTAGCCCCGACTGCCCTGCGAGGACGCACGGCAGAGCACAGAAGGGACCGCGGTGAGTAAAGTTGGCCCCGGTGAGCTGCGCTGCTGTCCCTTTAGCGGTGCCGAGGCGGGTGGAGGAGTGGAGACTCGGCCCGCAGCCTTTCGCACTGTGGCCTTCCACAGCACGGTCTGGAGCTAGCAGAGGCTGCGAGAAAGTGCCCGCCATCTTGCCCGACGGCCACACCACCAGACAGGGGACCCGGTAGACACAAGCTGCACCATCGGGGAGCTGCAACAAGGGTGAGGGGCTGTATGCTGGTGCACGCCCCTGGAGGGCCTTGAGTCAAAGGAGCCCGACCTGTTCGGCGATAGGCACACAGGAGACTGGGCCTCCGCATCGGCGGGGCCCACAACGCGACCCCACAGCATCTCCCCTGTGAAGGACACTAGTGAAGGCCGCATTTGTCGACGGCCCCCACGCAGTGCAGCATAATTGGGACACTCCTTATGGTGGCTTACCTGCTGGTCTTTCCCGCTGCAGTGAAGGGGCGAGCCGTTCCAGCTTGAACTTGGTGCTGGGTCTGTGGGTATCCGAGCGCGGCCCCCGTTAGAGGCAGTCGCCGAGGGTGGGGCCCGGCGCTCCACGGAGGCGGCCCGGCTAGGTCCGGGTGTGGTTTGTGGCGCGCTTAGGGGCCCTCTGCTCGACCCCGGCCCTACCTTGATACCAGGAGGAGTACACTTTGGAGGACTAGGGGCACAGACCGATCGTCGCGCAATGCGCTCTGTGGGCCTGCTGCGCACTGGTGCGGGGAGACTGAGCTCGCACTCCCCCAGCAACCGTGTAGCCTCGCATTGGCAGACCAGCACTAGAGGTGCGGACGTATTCTTCCACGCCGGGAGGTGCCCTGTTACCCACGCCGACAGCAGCAAGAGAACCACATGAAGCTTGCCTGGCACGCCCCCGGGGGACGCAGCTATACGGAGCTTGCCACTGGCGTATTAAAGGGGGAGACATGGGTGGCCCTCTGGTCGGAGTGCTCTCCTCCTCACAGCATATTGAGGGTCGAGCTTTGGGCTGGGGCCTTCACCTACTTGCACACATACCTGCCCAGTGGAGCCGGCCACCTTTTTGCTGCACTTGAACTAGAGGGATCTCACGGAGCCCGGTCACGCTTGCTACGCACCTGCGAAGTGCCCAAGGGAGACGCACAGCCTTAACTTTACACCGCACACCTCACCTGGCGAGATAGGACCATGTCCTTCACCCGGGACAAAAAGGACAAATCACTCAAGGAACTCTTCGCACGTGCCCAGGGCGGAGTGGCAGCGGACTCCCCGCTGCCGGGTGACGACACCTTAGCACAGATGGGTGCCCCTAAGGAGGAGCCAGTGACTCGGGCCTTTCTGGAATCTCTGTTCTCGGCCCTGCGTGATGACCTACACACAGTGAAATGCGACCTGACCGCAAAACTCAAGGATGTCCGCAAAGAAATGGACTGCATAGGGAAGCGAGTGGCAGCATTGGAGGATAAGAGCGACACACGGGACACCGAAGTGTCAGCCCTACAGCAGGAAGTTATCCTCATACATGATCAACAAGTGGACTTACAAACACATCTTGTAGACCTGGAGAATCGCTCACATCGCAATAACATCAGAATCCGAGGGGTGAGAACCAACGAAGAGGCTGGCGACATCTTCACCTATGTGAGAGATCTCTTTAATCATGTATTGGGTAACCCACTGGACACTGATCTTAAAATTGACAGGGCGCACAGGGTGGGCCCTCCCCGCTCTGTCACCGCTCCACCGGCAGACATACTAGTCTGCGTTAAAGACTTCCGCACCAAGGAAGAAATTCTTTGTAAGGCCAGAACACTACACCCGATCACATTCAGAGATCAGACCCCGGTTCTCTACCAAGATCTGGCTGCCCTCACTCTCCAGAAGCGAAAGACCTTCCGGCCTATCACAGCGGCCTTATGCCGACGCAACATTGCGTACTCCTGGGGGCATCCATTTCGCCTCATCTTTCGACATGACAGCAAGCTCTATCAACTCCGCTCCTTGTCGGAAGCAAGAAGACTGCTAGGGATTGACATTCCGGACGACGACGAAGGCAGCGACACTCCGGAACGTGGGTCGGGCGACATACGACCACGATGGGGACAGCAGAGGCGGAGACGCCGCACTAATCGACCGGACCCCGCCGAAATCATGAAGGGACAGCGGGCAACCTTGGACACCTTGCCAGTGGCCCTTGCCAAGACACTGACCTCGTGAATGGGCCTGGACCACGTATCTCTTTATTTACTCTGTACCTCGGGCGGTCGGGGGGGGACTGGGGGGTGCACTTGGCCACACTATTACCCTGTAGACTCTTATCCTGATCATCCATGGATGATGGACTGATATAAGAACTTCAGATTCCCTTAGGCACCCGTTGTACCACTTTTTTTTATTTGAGAGTTCCTTGCTTTCCCTTCATCCTCTTTTCTCTTCCCTTTGGGGTCCTCCGTTCACTGAGTCCAGCTTCTTACATCTGCGAAACGGATATACTGGGTGCTCCCTGACGCTGCGCTTGACCATCACACTCAGCTCCCAGTTCAGTACGCCTTATATTACACCCGGTCCCTTGACCTAGATGCCGCCTACCACTCTTAAAGTCCTCACACTTAACGTGAGAGTGCTCAATAACCCTATTAAGCGCCGGGCGATTCTCTCCTACTTAGATAGCACTGGCGCCGACATCTGCCTCCTACAGGAGACGCACCTGCTCCCGAAAGACTTTCACAGGCTTAGGTCCCGCGCCTTTCCGACACAGCTTTTTTCCTCTTGACCTTCCAAAACCGCAGGGGTGGCTATATTGGTCTCCAGGACCTTTAAGGGGAAAGTGATACAGAAGGAGGCCGAAATAAAGGGCAGACTGCTTACCTACCAATTCATGATAGGGGGTCACACAATAATCATAGGGTCTATCTATGCACCTAACGACGGCCAGGAACGCATTTTACATGCCGCCCTCAGCGAAGCCACGGCGACTCCAGAGCGCAAGATCTTGCTGGGGGGTGACCTCAATTTGGTTTTCGAGAATGAGCTAGACAGATCGGCGCAGCGCACAGGCCAGGTAGGCGCCCTTTCACGCGCAGGGCTCTCCAGACTAGACGACCTAGGCTTAGTGGACCTATGGAGACACCACCACCCCCAGCTCCGGGACTTCTCTTATTATTCTAATGCCCATAAAACCTATGCCTGTTTGGATTATTTCCTAGGCTCTAAGACACTCCGGGACATCACAACGTCCACAGACATCCTGGTCGCCACATTGTCTGATCACGCTCCGGTAGTAGCTACCCTGGAACTTCCACCGACCCAACGGCAGTCACGGCAGTGGCGCCTGCGTGACACCCTCCTCCACCGCGTGGACATAGTCACCCAGATACAGCGTACACTTGACGACTACTTACTACACAATGACAACTCTGATACGCCCATGTCCACTAGGTGGGAAGCCCTGAAGGCGGTCATCAGGGGCGAAATAATCGCCATATCCTCCGCAGACAATGCAGAGTGCAAGCGAAAGAGAGAGGACCTTACACAGAAAGTGCGCGAATTGGAACAAATGTATCGACGTACTGGGGCCCCACGCATCTGGCATCAATTGACCGCGGCTCGGTCGCAGCTGGCTGCCATCGACCGCGATAAGGCGGAATACGCTGCATTGCGCTCGCGCCACTCCTTTTATGTAGCGGGAGACAAATGCGGGCGACTGTTAGCACACAAACTCAGGGAGGCTCGACAGCGCGAGGGAGTCCAGGAAATTAAGGATCAGACGGGGACAGTGCTCACAGACGATGCGGCTATTGCCGAGACATTTCGCACTTTTTACGCTCATCTTTACGACGAGCAGCACCTGGAGACGGAGGACATAGACACATATCTGACTCAGGCTCACCTTCCCACATTGACCCCAGAACAGGCGAAACATATAGAGAGGGAGATACGACCAGAAGAAGTCATATCAGCTATCTCCCGCTTGAAACTAGCTAAATCCCCCGGGCCAGACGGCTACACGGCAGCCTTTTACAAACAATTCTTCTCCACGCTTGCACCCCTTCTCACTCGGCTTTTTAACTCTTTCGCGTCCCCAGGGGCGATCCCTGCATCCATGTTAGAGGCTGCAATTGCAGTTATCCCTAAACCAGGGAAAGACAAGACGAGCTGCGGGGCCTATAGGCCTATCTCCCTTTTGAACATCGACCTGAAGCTGTACACCGGGATTCTGGCGGCACGGCTAGCACCTTACATGCCGGGGATCATAGACCCCGATCAAGGATTGCGTGGTGGCGGGCACCTCTCTTATGAAGATCCCCTTCCTTAAGAAACCCCAGTGACCGCTCAATCTTTATGCCTCACAAGTGACACGCACCACTCTTTTAGTCTGGGACCAGACTAGCAGACGCCATGGGTTGACGACCTTCCCCTCTCCTCTCACACCACTCTTCGACAACACTGGGCACGTGCGAAGAGTTCCTTGAGTGATTTGTCCTTTTAGCCCCGGGATGGGTGCAACATCCTTTCCGCTGTGGAGAGCCTCCGGTTGTCACACACTAGGCCTTCTATTCGATGCGGAGGGCATCATTCCCTTCCCTCAGCTCCGAGCTGACTGCGGCCTTCCTGAATCTGAACGCTTGCATTACTTACAGCTGCGGCATTGGGCCATGCACCCCGACAACAATCCCCAGGCGCACAGACACCTCACTATGTACGAAAGATGGCTAATCACACGGTCCTCAGACAAGAAACTGACCTCGGACCTGTACAAAATGCTCCTGTCCCGCTACACGCACACATACGATGCAGGTCCGCGCGTGTTGGGAGAAAGACCTTGGCCGAGATCTCAGTAGCAAAGAGTGGGAGGGAGCCTGCTATAGGGCGCGTCACACTGCGAGCCATATAGGCCTCACCGAATCTCTTACCAAGTTAGCGTACTATTGGTATTACACTCCTGAGAGGCTTCATCAGGCCGATCCTACACAAAGCCCGGACTGTTGGAGAGGGTGTAGGAAGACGGGAACGCTAGTCCATCTTTTATGGGAGTGCGAACACTTACAACCTTATTGGATGCAAATCCTGGACGAAATTGACAAGCACCTCGACACGGAGCTCCCCAGGCTCCCATCATATGTCCTCCTGGGTGTTCCAAACCCGCTTACGCTTGAAGTCCAGGAGAGGGCGGCAGATAGCAATAGCGCTCGGCACCGCCACTCAGTACATACTATTACACTGGAGGTCCCCTCGGGATTCCTGCTCACACAGGGTGGCTTCAGCGGCTGTGGAACATACTAGGTATGGAAAAGATCTCACTTACAGTAGCCGGGAAAGGTTCGACATTTAGCGAGCTTTGGCAGCCATTTCTGACCCTGCTAGCTCAAGATTTCCGGGAGTTGACATGTCCCAGATATCTTCGCCTCCTGCGACTCACCTCACTAGATCCCTCCACCCAGCGGGACCAGCCTTAGTGGAGTCACTCAACATCGTGCTGCAACACATTGAGTTCAGTGGACGGGGGGGATGGGAGGGCCTTTTCCTGTTTTTCCTTTTCTCTCCTCTTTCCCCCTTTTCTTTGGGTGGGGGGTGGGATTGTTCCAGTTACTTATTGTTTGATTTTTCTGCTACTGTATGTGCCAATTGCATGCTCCTGGGCTCTGCGTAGCCCGTCATGGCGCATTCTTGTTTTCTGCACTGAACTAAGCTGTTGGCGGATGCTTCAATAAAAAGATTTAAACCATAAAAAAACACTTGTGTCAATCAAGCAAATAGATGGATGGCTAAGACGTAAATAGTACAAAGAACGCAAAAATGTAACAATGTCTCTAGAACCATCTACAACAGACACAGCCATCAGAATACGTAATGTAACACTACAAAACCCTACCTTCTATTATGTATGGATGAGCATTGATGCATAAACATGACTCCGCCCAGCATAAAACAAACTACATAAGACAATGAACTACTCTTGCTGAAACTCAATGTGCTTGTGCAAAGGAACATAGTGTCTCTAAATGCAATTCTGAAAATAACATCCTCAAAACTATTTTGCATTGGCCATACAAAGTAAAAATGTACTGGCCATTCAAACATACATGCCCACATGATGCACTTGTAATGAGGCGAACAAGATATCCGTCACGTTTCCAAAGAGTCGGAGCCTGATTTGTTGTTTGGCTGAGGGGTACTGCATCGCAAACATGATGGACATCCTGTCAACCTTATTAAAAGTCCATTACTCTATCTGAGAAAAGCACCCCCTAGAGAACTAAACTCATTTGGTCTGGGAGTAAGGGGGAAATAAACCAATTTATAGTGAGCAACCTCCCACGTGACCTTAAATACTTTAATACTTGCTAATATATAGCATAGCAGCGGGTCATTGACTCATAATTTCTTCACACATAGATATAAGTTTCCTAAAAAACTTTTTTTATTATTATTTCATTTCATTTCATTATTCACTTATTTAAAAGCAATCACATAACAATCTTAACTTGTATTGTCACATTATTTTTGAACACTGTTATTTCTTTACAATGTATCAACGGGTTTCAATAATACATTTTCTTATCAAGATCACAATCTGTGCAAAAAACTCATGATCTATACACAAAACTTTTTTTAAAAGATCTATTTTCTTAAGAAACTAACATAAATTTTACTGAACAAACTTATCTACTCCACACAATCCTTCCCAACTTCGCTGGTAATGAAGGAGCCACGCCAGTTGAGAATGCTTCAGTAGCATTTTATTTGGCTATGAAATAAGACGCATTTCGACCTCACACGGGGTCTTGGTCACATGACCTGTTGCTACAGCTGTGGTCTTTTAAACCCATCATGCATGACGGTGTAAACAATAGACAGAGAAAAAAGTGCATAGAAAAAAGTGCCGTATTATATATACAATAAAGTGCGATCGTGAAAAAAAGTGCTATTTAGACATTTAAAAGAGTGGTTCTCATGGAAAATGTTGTGGAAATCCATTATGAGTTGTCATATAATTAAAACATATAGTATGACATTTTAAATTCGATTCTTGAGCTGAAAAGGCGTGTTCAACATTTCAGTTGTCTTAACAAAAAATGACATGATTCTAGGTATTCAAGCAAACCGTGATGGTGTACAATGTTTAAAATAATAATGTTATTTAAAGGCTCAAATACTCAATCATGTACAGACAGTTACGGTATAGTACCTAATTTCATTTCCTCACTGTCATAGTATAGTACTGAGCGTTTAAGCATACAAGACAAGATTGTTAATCAAAAAAGTGGTCTTGTTAATCCCCGGTATTTTTACACAGTAAGTTCGAGTTAATCTTGAGATACATCATGGTATAGTACCCATGTTAGGTGGTTACAGAACATTAACTCACAGCTACATATAACATCACATAGTTGTTATGCTCGGTCAGTGCTAAGTGAATTTGATCATGGAGGGACGACCGTTACTAGGTAACATCTTCGTTCTCCGGTGCTCATACTTTAAAAGTGGCTAAGTCTGAAACCATCTGTGCCATTCGCAGTGGCCTGCATAAAAAGATAACATACATAATTATTACTTATATTACAATATTCACTTTGTACACCATAAGGATAACATTTACTTAGTACTTCAGCTAGCAATAGTAACAAGTATTGGTATGGAAACCTACCAACTAGATTACATGAGAACCTGCTAAAAAGACCAAATAAGCTGATCAATAGTGCTAAGTGTTAGGAGGCTGACAGTTTGTTATAACTGTGGTATTTGCAAGTGTGAATGGAGTTCCTCATCATTGTTCATCCCTTCAGGGAAGATGGAGCCTGTCCTCAAAATGAAGACTGATTCCAGTCTCCTGAGGGCGGAGACACAGTCACCACCTCTAGGATGTTTAAGTACTGTATCCAGACTGAAGAATTTGGCTTTGGTCCAGTCACTTTGATGTTTTTCCTGGAAGTGTTTTGCAGTACTGTAGGTGCGATCATTGTTGGATATTGCCCTACAGTGCTCCAGTATGCATTTCTTCACTGGGAAAGTGGTTGAACCAATGTACCATATGCCACATGGGCAAATAATGGCATAGACTACAAAGTCAGTATTGCAGTTGATCAATCTGGGGAGCCGCCATTTTTGGTTCGTGCGTGACAGTGTTATCTCTTTGACGTTGTCGCTATGCTTACAGGCTTTGCAACGTCCGCATTTGTAGAACCCTTCAATCTGTCCTAGCCAATTGGTTTTTTGAGGTGCGAGGTGACTCTGGACTAACATTTCTCTGAGGGAAACATTTCTCTGAAAAGTGATGGCAGGAGTCTGCCCTACCACTTCTTTAAGGATGGGGTCTAGTTTTAAAATGTCCCATCTATGTTTGAGAATTCTCCTCAGGTTCCCTGCTTGGCTACTGAACTTGGTAATAAATCTGATGGAATTATTTCCCTGTTCCTTTTTACTGGTTCTCTTAGGTGGTTTGTACAGGGCTTGGGCTCTACTGATCTTAGAAACTGTCTGCTCCGCCATTTGTAGTGCCTTGGCCGGATAGTTTCTGACTCTAAGTCGTTCAATCATACCTTTTTCAGTGTTCTCATAGTACTCATCGGAGCTACAATTTCTCCTGGCCCTTAGAAATTCACTGAAGGGGATACTCCATTTTAGGTTAGGTGGAAGGCAGCTAGCTGCGTGCAATATGGAGTTCCCTGCTGTGATCTTCCTGTATAGTTCTGATGTAAGAATACCATCAATGACAGTAAGTTTGAGATCTAGAAAAACTATACTGCTCTGGCTTTTCAGCATAGTGAACTTAAGATTCAGTTTGTTCTGATTGAGTTTGTTGAAGAATGTATCCAATTCCACTTCATTTCCATCCCAGACAAAAAAGATGTCATCTATATAGCTTGTTAAACAAAGAAGGACGAACCCTCTGTGTGGATGTGGTACAATCACTAGTCTGGTTGGTACATGAACCCACTAGGTTAGTTTAAAAGACCCCTCACACACCAACCTAGTTGGTGTCATGCTTCATCATTGGGGTCCCAACCGGGTGGCCGAATGCCGCCCGGTTGTGCTACGACGCCTGGTTACAGCGGAGCTGGTTTGGTGTAAGTATGTGATGTGATGTGAATTAAAAATATCTCTGAAAATCCTTGCCTGTAAACTTTATTAGTGGCGGCTCAGGATATGGTTAAAAATGAGTGTAGTGCAACTAGAATCGGAGGTTATTGTCCCTAGTTGACTATGTGAATGGTCTACATGTTTCAGCCCGCAATAGGGATAATGAGGGGCTTTCTTCAGGACCGGGTGGTGAAAAAGTGAGTGGCAAAGTGGGTAGTGCCACGTGAGAAGAATAAAAAAGTACCTACACACGCGCTAAGGTGTGTGGACTGCGTGTCTACGTACTTACGGACACTTGAAAAAAACCTGTGGGAGGAAAGAAGACAGCACAAAACATGTATATACATTATTGTTAAGCAACATAAAATGCAATCTTACGTCGGTACTATGGGCTAGTACAAAGACCGACCCTGTGATTGTAAGCATTATCTAGACGAGGTGGGACATGCTGCATGCGAAAAGTGACAAGCAGCCTATAATGATCGCCCCGGTCTTATAGATGCTATGAAGCTGAGGAGCTTCCAGTGAGATCCAAGTGGTTAAGTTTGCTCAGGGTGGTGAACAAAACATGGTTTGTCGCAAGTCATCACCCTTTAATTACTGGTGAGCAGGTAGGGGCCACCGTGATTGGTGGTCATGTGGGGCACTGTGCGGAAAATATTCACGATAGGTAGTGCCTAGTAAGAGAGAAGGCATTCGTGATCATGCGGCGCGCCTGGCGGGGGCGTTTAGCACTAGTGATCATGCGGCGCGCTGAAGCGATGTTTAAAAACAATTAAAAAAGGAGAGCGCTTCTGCTAGCAACGCTGTATGTAGAAGCATAATTACACTATGTGTGAAATTGGGCAGCCGATCGAGACTCGGGAGGGGTCACATCCGATGACCGAATCTGGGGAAAAGTGAAGATTGGGATGAGCACGTAAACACAAGCGTGCTCAGGTCCTGCTGTGGAAAAAGGAAGAAGATACGCAACCTTACTTGGTATTGGGGTGGAACCTGTCTGAGAACCTAGTGTGGTATCCCGTCGTCCCGGCTGGTGTGTAGCGCGTGGAGGATCTTACTATTTAAGCCTGTGTCATCTCTGGAGTACGTGCCAGTATGCTCGTAGAGGAAACACGGAGGAGCGCTGCCGTGCGCAGTCAATCGGCTGCATCCAGGAGCCCTGAATGCGGCGGAAGGGTGCGCATGCGCTATGGTACTGACGGGGAATGGGAAAAGGGGCGGCCATATTGGAGCGACCCGGGATGGAACCAGGCTGCTAGGACTGGAAGCATAGTGGCCAAGGTTCCCTAAACTAAGGGCCTCTGTAAAGGAACGGCCCGAAGTGAGGAAACGTACACTGGAGTTAATGCAGAGAATTGAAGAAGACAAGGAGGGATGGCGGTGCACGGCTAGATGTGCAGGGGGCCCAGAATAAGGGCATTAAGATTAGGCCATAGGTGGATAAAGGCTACTCTGTGGGGGTGCCATCTCTGTTAGAGCTCAGCTGCAGGAGAGGTGCTCAATGGAAGGTGAGCAGTGATATGATGGAATAGTGTTTAGGTTCTCCTGAGACTGTTCCAAGGAATGTTGTCATTGAGGCCAAATTTGTCGCTGGACAGGCGATAAATCCATCTTTGCTCCTTCTCGAGGAGACGGCTCTGGATATTTGGTAGACTCAGGTCCAGTGCTTCTATGATGACCCAGCGCATATCATTGGTCGTGTGGCCCACTTCAATGAAGTGGTTAGTCATGCGGGTTGTCTTAGCCTATAGCATATATCTTAGCCATATACTGACCTGGCTAGTCCATTCTTCAAGGTCGCTGTTCCAGAGCACCTGCTTCTCCCACCAGCCCACCAAAAGATTGGCGTAGTTGGGGGCGAATCAGGTACCCATGGATGTACCTTGTATCTGTCTATAGTGTTGTTGGTTAAAAAGAAAAAAAACATTTTCAGTAAGACAAATCTCAATCATTTGTAAGATCATGTGAGTGTGTTCAAGCTGGTGGATGCTTCTGGTTTGTAGGAAGTGTTTGCATGCCATCAGGCCATCAGAGTGTCTAATGCTAGTGTACAGACTTTCTACGTCTAGTGTCACTAGCAATGAATTATCACCCCAAAATACATTTTCAATTTTCTGCAAAAAGTCTTTAGTGTCCCTGACATATGAACTTAACGTTTTTACAAAGGGAAACAAAAAATGATCAACATATACAGAAGTGTTTTAAAAAATGCTATTTTTCGATGATACAATTGGGCGCCCTGGTGGTTCAGTGGGGTTCTTATGAATCTTGGGTAGAAGGTACAATGTGAGTGTTACTGGTGTCTCATTTTTTAGGAATTGGAACTCATCCCAATTGTGTAACTGATGTTCATGCCAGTTGCGCAGCATGTTGATGTACCTCTCTTGTAGGTTCTTCGTATATGATATGTCAACCCATACATAACAGGTTTTGTCATTGAGTTGGCGAAGTGCCTCATTGACATAGCTACTTCTTCTCAACAGGACAATGTTGCCTCCCTTATCAGAGGGTTTAAGAACTACATTGTCATCTTTTTGTAAAGCAGTGACCGCTTCCCATTGTTTCTTGGATAAGTTCCTACTTTTGCACGGTTCTTGTGATAGGTTCAGTATGTCTTGTATTACCATGTCACTAAAGATGTCAATGTTGTCTCTAGCTAGTTGTGGGACATATTTAGAGGGGGCTCTAAACGTGGTACCTCCCGCCTCCCCTGTGTCGATCCCAAACAGGGTTGGTGCATCTTTAAGAAATTTGGTGTCAAAGGGGTCCCGGGCCACATTGTGTGTTCCTGTCTGTTCTGGTTCACCCATCTCGATAAGTGTGTGTGGGGCATCTATGTCTGCTATGGCTAGTGGTGACGTTGGTGTGGTTTGGTCAGAGGACACTATTTGCTCTGTGTGTTTCTGTCGTAGTGTGTGTACCTTAAGTAGTTTGAGTTTGCGTATGAATTTGTATAAATCCACACGTGTTTGTGCATAGTCAAGTTTAGTTTCAGGACAGAAAGTTAGGCCCAATTTAAGCACTTGTTCTTCAATAGGGGAAATTTCTCTATCTGATAGATTGATTACCGTTAGTTGTTGATTTTCTTTCTCCATTATTTCTGCTTGGTCGTCTGGCCTCTTGTTCCCACACCAGGCTTGTTGTTTCATTCTCCGCTCTCGTCTTCCTTTGCTTTTGCCTTGGCGCCTCTTGCGCCTCGGCCCCTTCCTCTCGGTTTCCCTTGGAAGGAGTGTTCGTTGTCTTTTTGTAAGAGACGAAACTCCTCGGAAAAAGACATCTTTTCCGTATGCGAGGCTGGGATGTTATCCAGAGATTCTTGGTCTGAACTGAGGTCGGTACCTGATTCCCATCTCTCTTTTTCCAGTAATCCTAGAGACTTTTCTTTAGCAAGTTCATTGCGCGCTTTGTTAAATTTTCTTGCGAATGTTAGGATCCTTCCCATTTTGTAATCACGTTCGCCACGTTGGAACTTTCTCTCTTTTCTCTCAATTACTTCTTTTTCATGTTTTTTTATTCTTTCATCTACTGTCTGTAACGCTTTTTTGACCTCTTCTTGGTCGCTTTCTTTTTTTGATTCATCAATGATGTTGTCTATTTGCACCATGAGTTCTTTATGTTCCTCCCAGGCACTGCAAATCAAGATTTGTAACATTGTTCTCGAACACACATTGGTGTTTTTCATCAATTCCTCAAGTACTTGTGGTTTTGGGCTTGACAAAGTTGGGATTATGAAAATCCTTACACCGCGAGGCTTGCGGTTCACCTCCAGGTAATTCGGCAGTGAGGTGGCTTCCCACACCTGCTCACTTCTTTTTTTCTCAGTCTCTCTAACGTTATACATTTTTGTTTGATAGTGGTGGTAACAGCTTTGGTTAGTGAGGAACTACTTGCAGTATTATCTGCTGTGCTGGTTGTAGTTTTTTTTTTTAAATTAAACTTGCCGGTGCCTCCTGGCCTTTTTAGAAATTCGTCTGCCATAGTTATTGAAAACAAGGGGTTCTTGAAAAGCACACAACCGCACTCGGCACAGTGCTTATTAGGGTACCTTGGCGTGTGGTATTAACAAACTCAGGAGGGTAAATCCGTAGTGTATCGCAAATACGAGAGATCAATTTACTGGGCGTGGTGCAAGGATTAGAGACACACACGGCCTTGGTCGTGAACTTTTCAGTGCTCACCTCCTTGTTAGTAATTGTTGTTTCGGTTTCCGCGTATGTTGTCTCCTTTGCCCGTTCTCCTATTGTTACTCCTCCCGGTATTGTGCGTGAAGACGTCAACGCGTGCTCCGTCACCGTCTGGTGCGAACGCGGACTTCTCCGGTGCTGTTTTCTCATTGCGGCTTGAATTTCCGAGGCTGCAGATTCTGCCGGATTCCGCTGTGGATTTCACTGTTCGTTGTTGGTTTATGGGGCCTCAGTCTGCAAGCTGGTATCCCTCAACTCCGCCGGCGGGCGTTCAAATAGCGTGGAAGCTTCAGGTCCAAATGGCACATCGGCGGTTAGGAAACGCCCATCCAAACAGTTAGGGGCTCCTTCAGGCAGGCGCCGCCGCCTTCAATATTGCAACAATCCTCTCCCAACTTCGCTGGTAAGGAAGGAGCCACGCCAGTTGAGAATGCTTCAGTAGTATTTTATTTGGCTACGAAATAAGACGCGTTTCGATCTCACACGGGGTCTTGGTCACATGACCTGTTGCTACAGCTGTGGTCTTTTAAACCCGTCATGCATGACGGTGTAAACAATAGACATAGAAAAAAGTGCATAGAAAAAAGTGCTGTATTATACATACAATAAAGTGCGATCGTGAAAACAAAATATATATATAGTATGTGTATTTATATATATACATGCGTGTGTGTATATATATATATATATATATATATATATATACATATATATATATATATATGTGTGTGTGTATATTACCTACTGGCAGTCGCCAGTAGGGAGTTATAGTAAAAACCTAGTTTTCGTAGGTAAAGGATTTTTTTACTTGGCTATAACTTTGGCGTCGCTCCCTCAACTAGCAGTGCACCAGGGGGCGCATTTTCAGAGTGGTGGAGAAAAGGGGCATAGCCACCGAAAACCTCTCAGCAAACCCACTGTGTGGGACATACTGGAGGTAACAGGAGGACTTGTTGGCCCCAAGGACCCTCTGGAGCCAATGGGACTTCATCCCCCAACCTAGTAGTGTGACTTGAGGCGTGTTTGCAAAGTGGAGGAGAAAGGAGGCGTGGCCTCTGACAACTTCTCAGCAATCCTGCTGTGTGGGACTTACTGGAGGTAACAGGAGGTGTAGTTGACCCCGAAGGACGTCCTTAGGGGTCAACTACCCCTCCTGTTACCTCTAGTATGCCCCATACAGCGGAATTGCTAAGAGGTCTTCGGAAGCCACGCTCCCTTTCTCCACCACTCTGCAAACGCAGCTCCTGGCTCACTACTGGTTGGGGGATGAAGTCCACTTTACTCCTGAGGGACCTTGGGGGCCAAGAAGCCCTCTTGGTACCTCCTGTAAGTCCTACACAGCGGAATTCCTGAGAGCTGGTCGGAGACCCCGTCCACTTTCTCCACCACTCTGCAAACATGAGTATTACTTTTAGCTGAGCTAACTATAACTTGCGCCCCCGCAATGCACTGCTTATGAGCTCACATATTACATCACTCATGAAATGGTCAGTCAAGGATGCGAGGAGCATCGTTTAACATGGTGGTCTCGGTCATACCGAATACTCAAACAGGCAAAGCTCGACAAACTTCACACTGTGAGCTTCTCAGTAGTTTCAAATGTGTACATTAATTGATTACCAGTAGAGTTATGGATAGAATCAATTTACTTGGAGGAGAAAAGACTGATCTCTCTTTAAAACAGAGCATCAAAAGTCATGAACAGCAGCAACGTTCTTGCTCCTCTATAATCAAAATAGAGTTTGCTGTCCTGTTTTCACTGTTTTTAATTAGCTTGCACAAATATGTTAGGTATACTTGCTTTGTAAGTAGTACCTGATGTTTCACAACCCTTATGTATTTATTTTAGATTTTCATGTAGTGCCACTCAAACTTCAATAGATAAGGAACAATGGATAAGGATCTGGATCGCCAATACGGTGGTGACCAAAATATCTTTACAAAAAATGGGAGACAAAAGACAATAAGTAAAAACTGACATTAAAATAAGTATTAAAGGAAAAGCAGAAACAGCTGGGGGAAGAAGCTGTTTGGTTAGATTTAAAATAAAGGAGGAAAGGCATTTTAAGGAGGTGACATCGAATGGCCAGCACCCCCTCTCTAAAAAATTGTATCTGCACCGCTGTTAGAAGAAGCCAAACAATACCATTGAGAAATTGCCAGTAAGGGTTTCTATTTTGGGTGAGTCCGCTGTATAATGTCATATCTTTAGTGCTTGAAGGTAAGCATAATTAGTGTATGTAATGACCATGCACATGTTAAATCGTTAAAATGTTAATAAAACCAAGATTTTAAAAAACGTATATCAATGGTATCTCCTCAGATCGTAGGCATATGCATGACTGTCTGTGTCCCTTCTCTTGTTTTCTCCCTTCCTGCACCCATGCGTAGGCACAGTTACACATTTTCGCCAGCATAGTTAAAGCATCATTTGGCACACATGCACAAAACCAAAACAATTAGGCCACATGACAATCGCACACTTCCTATGCATCCACACACTAGCCATTAATGTGTATGCATCCCTTCTCTCACTCGTTTCTTGATTTAGACTCATTCATAGGTGCAGCAACAAAAGGATGATAAGAGCACAATGCTGATCCCCACACACTGTAACAAAGACTAGCCCTAAAGCACATAAGGGCACTTGTCGCTTGCCGATCATGGCTGCATTTTAATGTTAACAGCCATGGTTATTTATGTTTTTTACACAACTGGAGGTTATTTAACGTCCAGGACCCTTGGGGCAGCCTAACACCCTCATCGAATTAAGAATATAATAACAGAACCAAATACAGGTGTTAACTGAGCATTCTTGATAGGCAAGTGACAAATTCCTAGTTTTATTAATACCTATTGCAATTTGAATGTATTACTTTCTGCTACATTGGTGGAATCGACAAACACGCATAGATGGTTTATGCAATTGTTATGTTAAAAGATGACTGACTGCAGATTGCACATCTGTGTTCCTTCCTCTGTGTCATCTCATTACATTTGCCCAATGATTTCTGTTTGAACTCAGTATTTTGCATACTATCGGATGGGTGATAACCTTGAATAATGTCACTGACTGTTGGATTATAAACGCAATATGTGAATTGCAGTGTATGCAAAGCATTATCCTGCAGCTATTGTTAAACAGGAGAACCTGTTATAAGATGGTTGACATATATCGGACCAATATGAGTGTTCCTAACACCTTCTTTTATTTTCATTTAACTTTGTCTTTAAATGGTGCAGAGAAATTTGCTGCCTTACCCATAATCAAGGCATGGTTACGCCGAAACGTTTTAGGTTGTTTTGGATTCACATAATTGCACCAGGAATAAACACTGCTTGACTAAGCTGATTAGAACTATTGATTTGATTTTGCTGGCATCAGAGTGCTCGTCTCTGTAGAACGCTGGAGAGTATTTCAATATATATATATATAGGAAGGACACTACAAATCCCAGACTACTCCGTTTGAGACGTGACGGAGCAGCCCATCCAGGGCGTACTATTTAGTATTTAAATACGGGGTGGTGTCCCGCGCTTTTTCGAACTGCCGAAGCCTCTGAGGAGTTGAGATACTCCAGAAACGCGTCAGGCATTAACGGCGGTCGAGCTGCTCATGGAATCGGTATGCTGGATGTGCCCATACCTTCTAAGGCTTGTTGCTTGTGGCTGCTGTCCGAGTGCTCCTTGTACGTTGGGTACTCTTGGAGCTTTGATATATATATATATATATATTCACTGAAAAAACCATAGGTTTCAGATATGTTATAGTTACAAATTAGCATTTAAAAAACCTTTGAAATTCACTGAAAAAACCATAGGTTTTAGGGACAGTTATAGTTAGTTGGACATTTCACTCGTACAAAACCCGTGAAATTCCCCCGTTATAGTTAGTTCAGCTAACTATAACTCGCGCCCCGCAATGCACTGCTGATGACGTCACATATTACATCACTCATGACATGGTCAGTGACATCACTGATGACATCACTGATGACATCTCAAATGACATCACTGATGACATCATCCAGTGACTGTGTGTTTCTGTAAAGTTTAAATATGTTTAATATATATAGGGAAAGGCGTATTGAAGAATGAGTGGGTGTATAAGTGTCTGTATGGATGATTTAGTAGGTGCGTGACTGACTCTATAAGTGAGTGATTTAACGTATCTTACTGAATGCATGGGTTAGTGACTAAACTGGGTGAATGTCTGTATCCGTCTGTCTGTTGCTGTGTAAGTGGCTGCATGGGTTTGTGAATAGCTACATGAGTGTCTGTATGAGTTATTGATTGGTTGTCTGAGTATCTGTATGGGTGCCTGAGTGTTTGTGTGGGTGGGGTGTGTGCGACTCTGTGCATAGATGTGTGAGTGGGTGATTCACTGGGTGGATGGTTTCAAGAGTGCATCTGTGATAGACTGTATGGGTGGGTAAGTGTGTGTAAGAGTGTGTTAGTGAGTGAATGTATGTCCCAGTGGTACATGTGTGAGTAACTACATATGTGAAAGCCAGTATATATGTGTGTTGGAGTATATAAATAGCTATAAGCGAGAGTGAGTGATTGTGATAGTGGCTGTATGGATGAGTGTGTGCTTGTATCAGTGATTGTATAAGAGCGTAACAATGTGCTAGTATTTGTATGATTAAGTGAGCTGGTGTGTGTATAACTGTATAGGTGAGTAAATGGCAGTGTGTTTAATTATTTGCATGACTGACTAGGTGTGTGAGTACCTCTATGGATGAGTGGCGGTGTTTGAGTGTCTATATAGGAGTAAGAGTGCATATGATAGTCCTGTACTGAGTGACCATAAGTATGAGTGACTGTACGGGTGAGTGAGTGGATGTGTGTGTGTAGACCTAAGAATCAGCGAGTGGGTATGTAGTTATTGGTGTTGGAGTGTCTATAGTTTTGCGAATGGCAGTCTGTAATTTAGATTGGGTGTATTAAAGGTTATATTAGGGTGTGAGGAGCTGCATCAGATTATCACGTGGATGATGTCATCAGTGATGTCATTTGAGATGTCATCAGTGATGTCATCAGTGATGTCACTGACCATGTCATGAGTGATGTAATATGTGACGTCATCAGCAGTGCATTGCGGGGCGCGAGTTATAGTTAGCTGAACTAACTATAACGGGGGAATTTCACGGGTTTTGTACGAGTGAAATGTCCAACTAACTATAACTGTCCCTAAAACCTATGGTTTTTTCAGTGAATTTCAAAGGTTTTTTAAATGCTAATTTGTAACTATAACATATCTGAAACCTATGGTTTTTTCAGTGAATTTCAAAGGTTTTTTAAATGCTAATTTGTAACTATAACTGTCCCTAAAACCTATGGTTTTTTCAGTGAATTTCAAAGGTTTTTTAAATGCTAATTTCTAACTATAACTGTCCCTAAAACCTATGGTTTTTTCAGTGAATTTCAAAGGTTTTTTAAATGCTAATTTCTAACTATAACGTGTCTGAAACCTATGGTTTTTTCAGTGAATTTCAAAGGTTTTTAAATTCTAATTTGTAACTATAACGTGCCTGAAACCTACGGTTTTTTTCAGTGAATTTCAAAGGTTTTTTAAATGACATTTTTTAAATGTATTAATTTTTATATTAATTTTTTTCATACTGATTTACTACATTTTTAGAAACAATTTCTTTTACATATTTTATTTTTTAAATTACATTGTAATTACATTATACATTACATTACAAAAAATACTTTCTCAGAATGAATTACTTTAGTTTAAATACTTAGCACATAGGCAATAGACTTTTAAGTACAGTAGTTACAGTTGTTGCAATGGGCAACACATTTTCAAACACAATGCAACATTCAGCTCAATGTGAATTTCTAGTTAAATGCAATTAGTTACTTTATGGATTACTTTTCTAACCACAGGACTGGATCCTAGATTCAGTCCTGGGACATCTCCTGTAAACAGTTGAGTAAAAGCGTTTTGGTTACAGTCGTGATTTTTAAGGAATATTATTGTATTTTAAAAGTTGACACTTAGAAACTTTTCCTCATAGAATCACCAATGTTATACTATGGAAGGAAATTCACTTAGCAGGTAAAAACTGTTATCGTTACTTTTTCTTACTCAGTGTTGGATCCTGGATCCAGCACTGGTGCATCTCCTGTAAACAGTTGAAAAAATGCGTTTAAGTCATACACGCGATTTTTAAGGAATATTTGTAGTTTGTGAAAATCGACACTTTGAAACTTTTCTGCTGAAAACCAGACAATGGATTCCTATGGAAGAAAAGATAAGTTACTGGTAAGTACGGTTAAAATTACTTTTCAGGGTCAGTGCTGGGCTAAAAGATGCAGCACTGGGTTCTCTCCTGATAACAGGTGAGTAAATCGGAATTCGTATTTCGGCTGATTTTAGAAGAATAATTTAAAGTTCCAAAACTCCACACTTAGAAGAATTTCCAAGTGAAACCAGTCAATGTTAGCCTATGGAAGGAAATTCAAGTTACTGGTAAGTACGGTTAAAATTACTTTTCAGGACCAGTACTGGGCTGAAAGATACAGCACTGAGGTCTCTCCTTATAACAGGTGAGTAAATCGGAATTCGTATTTCGGCTGATTTTAGAGGAATATTTGTAGGTTTCAAAAATCAACACTTAGAAACTTTTTCAGCAAAAAGCAGGCAATGATATCCTATGGAAGGAAATTCAAGTTACTGGTAAGTACGGTTAAAATTACTTTTCAGGACCAGTACTGGACTGAAAGATACAGCACTGAGGTCTCTCCTTATAACAGGTGAGTAAATCGGAATTCGTATTTCGGATGATTTTAGAAGAATATTTGCACAATGGTGAAGGGAGGGCGGGGCCTGAGGTGACATCTGTGCAAACGCGCCCGTGGCGCGTTTTAAGTTGGGGATTAAGTCCCCTTGAATCCTGAGGGTCCCTAGGGGCCAACTAGCCCACCAGGAACCTCCAATATGCGCCAGGGGCTGCGTTGCAGAAACGTGTAGAGAGGCCACACCCCTTTTACACCTCTCTGCAACGCAGCTCTGTGGCGCTTTCTGGATGTACCTGTTGGGCTAGTTGGCCCCAGGGACCCTCAGGATTGAAGGGGATTTAATCCCCTACTTAAAACGCGCCACGGGGCGCGTTTGCACAGATGTCACCTGAAGCCCCGCCCTCCCTTCACCACTGTGCAAACGCACCCCGTGGCGCGTTTTAAGTCAGGGGATTAACTCCCTTGAATCCTGAGGGTCCCTGGGGGCCAACTAGCCCAACAGGTATATCCAAAAGCGCCACAGAGCTGCGTTGCAGAGAGGTGTAAAAGGGGCATGGCCTCTGTACACCTCTCTGCAACGCAGCCCCTAGCGCATACTGGAGGTTCCTGGTGGGCTAGTTGGCCCCCAGGGACCCCCAGTATTCAAGGGAGTCGTTCCCCTCTGCAAACGCGCCAGGGGCGCGTTTGCAGAGTGGTGAAGGAAGGGGCGGGGCCTGCGGGCCCGTTCGTTTTTGTCCCCTGAAGGGGGGCTGTGTGGCCCCCCTTCCTTTTTCCTGTGTTTGGGCCCTGGGGACCCCATCCCCCAGGGCCTTACTCTTTTTTTTTAATAATTTTTTTTTTTTTAAACGGGAAGGGGGCCGCGTGGCCCCCCTTTTTTTCTGGGCCTGTATTGGCCCCGGGGACCCCATCCCCCGGGGCATGACCTCAATTTTTTTTTTTCTTTGGAGGGGGGCTGCGTGGCCCCCCTCCTCGGGCCATTTAAGGCCCCGGGGACCCCATCCCCCGGGGCCGGCCTTTACGTTTAAAAAAAAATAAATTATTTTTTGGGGAGGGGGGCCGCGTGGCCCCCTCCCGAGCCACTACTTTCCCCGGGGACCCCATCCCCCGGGGCTGGCCCTCTCCGTTGGGGACTGTGGGGGGTCCCCAATCCCCCACAGTCCCGCCGGCTCCCCGCGTCCCTTGGGAGCCGGCATTGCTTTCCACATGGGGAGCTGCTAAGATGCAGCTCCCCATGTGGAAAAGCAATGTGCTTTGGATATTGGAAGAGAGAGCAGGTTTCCCTGCTCTCTCTTCCAATATCCAAAGCAGTTTGCTATGGCAGGACGGGAGCCGCGAGGCTCCCGTCCTGCCATAGCAAACTACAGTGTCCCGGGGTAGGCACCCCGGGACACTGCAGGAGCCGGCCCTGGGGGTGGCGGTCCCCAGGGCCATCAAGGGCTCCAGGAGGGGGCCGCACGGCCCCCTCCCTTAAATTGCACAGCCCCGGGAGGTGGTGGTCCCCGGGGCTCTGGGGGTCCGTAATGGACCCCCACATTTATTTTGTAAGTGCCCCGGGGAGGTGGTGGTCTCCGGGCGTGTGGGGGCTGGAGCCCCCACACCTTATTTATTTAAAAAAGAAGCCCCGGGGGGTGGCGGTCCCCGGGGCTGCGGCAGGGCAGGAGAGCCCTCCCGCACCATATTTTTTATAAAGCCCCAGGGGGTGGCGGTCCCCGGGGCTTGGGGGGCCCTTTGAGGCCCCCCATACAAACAATATACCCACCCCCACCATGCCCCCGGGACTTGGGCCACCCGGGGGCAAAATGCAATCAAAGCGCGGGAGACCGCGCTTCGATTTTTTTTTTTTCGGCAGGATTCGCGCACCCTGAGCGCATCCTGCCGATTTTTAAAAAAAATTTTTTTTTTTTTTTTTGCCCAGGGGGTCCTTGTGGGACCCCCTGAGCAAACCTAGGGGGTCAGGGTGTTTCTACCCTGCCCCCTTTGTGCGCTTTGCGCACTTGTTTCTGTCCCTCGGTTCTACCGAGGGACAAAATGGCTGCCAACATTTCCTGAATCGGAATGTTGACAGCCAGCTGACAGCCAATTAACATGCAGCTCGTGATCGGGACGGTGCGCGCAGGGTGCGCTGAGGGTACGCGGACCCTACTCGGCCATAGATATATCTATCTTTTTACTTTTGATTTTCTCAGCAACTACTGAACGGATTTACACCATTTAACAAAAGGGTTCTTTCTGAACCAAGAACTACCTCTTTGCCAAATTTGGTGTAATTTTGTTCAGCAGTTCGAGCTGTAGCCGTGTCTAAAGTTTCCTATGGAAAATTGCATGGGAAAACGCGTTTTGGGACCCCCTTTTTCTCGGCCCCGCTTGACAAATCCCCCGAGACTTTCAGGGTAGGAGCGGACCGGAGCGCCCCACAAAGTTTGAAAATGTTGCGAAGATACGTCAACCGGCAAGAGAGTTATTTCAAATAGAATGTCGCGGATTTCCTATGGATAATAGGTTGTAACTATAACTATCTACTGGCGACCGCCAGTAGATAATATATACATATATATATATATATATATATATAGGTCGCCAGTAGGTAGTTATAGTTAGGACCTAGTTTCCATAGGAAAAGCGTTTTTTTATTTGCCAATATCTTTGGCGCCGTGTGAGGAATCTTCGCAAAATGTTCAAAACTAATGGGGCGCTCCGGCCAGCTCCTGTCTTCAAAGTTTCGGGATGATTCGTCAAGCTGGAGCCGAGAAAAAAGGGGGGTCCCAAAACACGTTTTCTCCATGTTAATTTCCATAGGAAATTTAGACAAAGCTACAGCCCGAACTGCTGAATGGAATTACACCAAATTTGGCAAAAAGGTAGGTCTTGGTCCAGAAAGCGACCTTTTTTTTAAATGGTGTAAATCTGTTCAGTAGTTCCTGAGAAATTAAAAAAAGAAAAATATTGATATCTAAGCACCGAGGAGGGTTCGCGAACCCTCCCGGGCACGAGCTTCACTCTGATTGGCTGCCAACACTCCAAACCAGGAAGTGTTGGCAGCCATCTTCTGCCTAGGTAACTGAGTCACAAGAAAACAGTGGAAAAAAGGTGAAAAACAAGAAAAGGGGGCAGGGTACAAACACCCTGACCCCCGAGGCCTGCTCAGGGGGTCCCACTAGGACCCCCAGGGCCAAAGAAAGCTTTTTTTTAAAAACAAAATCAGCCGAATTTGCGCTGGGTGCGCGAATCCGCCCAACAAAACAAAGTGTGGGCTCCCGCGCTTCGTTGTATTTAAGCCCAAGGGTGGGCCAGGTCCCGGGGGGCATGTCAAATTATGTTGCGGGGCCCGTGGGGGCCCCCGCAGCCCCGGGGACTGCCACCTCCCCGGGGCTTCATTTATGATGTGTGGGGGGCATGCGGCCCCCCGCAGCCCTGGGGACCTCCACCTCCCCGGGGCATAATGAAATAAGGGTGGGGGGATCTTGCAGGCCCCCCCAAGCCCCGGGGACCGCCACCTTTGAAAATAATTAGTGTGGGGGGGCTCAAGCCCCCCCCACACTGCCCCGGGGACCACCACCTCCCTGGGGCATTGATTGTGGTAATATGGGGGTCCGTTATGGACCCCCGGCCCTGGGGACCACCACCTCCCCGGGGCTATGTAAATGAAGGGAGGCCTTGATGGCCCCAGGGCCGGCTCCTGCAATGTCCCAGGGTGCCCACCCCCGGGACATTGCAGTTTGCTATGGCAGGGCGGGAGCACAGCTCCTGCCCTGCCATAGCAAACACTGCTTTGGTTTTTGGAAGCGAGGGCTGGAAACCTGCTCTCGCTTCCAAAAACCAAAGCAGAATTGCTTTTGCACAAGGGGAGCTGCATGTCAGCAATGGTGGGGCGATGAGGTCCTCTTGTGTCCTGAGGACCTCAGGACACAAGTGGACTTCATCCCCCGAGCAGCAGTGCACCAAGAGGCACGTTTGCAGAGTGGTGTAAAAAGGGGGCGTGGCCTCGGACCACCTCTCTGCAATCCAGCTGTGTGGTGCTTATTGGAGATACCTGGTGGGCTAGTTGGCCCCCAGGGACCCTCAGTATTCAAGGGGACTTAATTCCCCAACTTAGAACGCGCCAGGGGGCGCGTTTGCAGAGTGGTGGAGAAAGGGGGCGTGGCCTTTGTCCACCTCTCAGAAATCCCACTGGGTGGGGCTTACTGGAGGTAAGAGGTAGGCTAGTTGGCCCCTAAAGGACCCCCAGCAGCGAAGGGGACTTCAATCCCCATCCAAGAGCGCACCAGGGAGTGCGTTTGTAGAGTGGTGGGCAAAGGGGGCGTGGCCTGCTCTGAGAACTTAGCAATCCTGCTGTGTGGGACTTACTGGAGGTAATAGGAGGGGTAGTTGGCCCCCAAGGATGTCCTCGGGGGCCAACTACCCCGCTTGTTACCTCCAGTAAGTCCCACACAGTGGGATTGCTAAGACGTCTTCGGAGGCCATGCCCCCCTTTCTCCACCACTCTGCAAACGCGCCTCCTGGCAGACTATGGGATGGGGGATGAAGTCCAATTTTCTCCTGAGGGACTTTGGGGGCCAAGAAGCCCTACTGGTACCTCCTGTAAGCCCTATGCAGCGGAATTCCTGAGCGCTGGTCGGAGGCCCAGCACCCTTTCTCCACCACTCTGCAAACGCGACTACTAGTTAAAGAAGTGTTTGCAATGTAATAGGTTTTGCATTTGCGAGAATTAGAGCTATTGGCGTTGTAAATGCAAAAGTTTTTTACTAATGTTTTTTGGAGTGGATGTACGTTGTGTGTAGTGGAATTATGTGGTATGTTGTGCAGTGAAATTATGTGGATAGAAAGTATGTGGTATTTAGTGTATAGGAATTATGTAGAGTGGGATTATGTGTTATGGAGAGTAATTATGTGGTATGGTGGTCTGTGTTGTGGAGTGGTAACCTCAGGTTTAGTCTTCCTCGTTTCCATAGAAGCTCAACTATGAACTCAGTGAGACAAAAAAGATGGAATCACTGAGGAGCACTTGTGGACCTAGTCAGAGGAATGAGCAGGGCAACTGGAATTATGTGACTGTTTGGCTGCACCAACTTTCGCACAATTATACATTTTCTGCATTAGCCACATAATTCATCATCTGCACCCTAATCTGCAGATTTGAACAAAAAAAGCCTTGTTTCTAGCTCAAACGGCTCAAACGTTACCAAAAATGCAGCGACAAGTGTTACAGCGTGGTGGAAGGCCCTTTGCAAACCTAGAATGGTCACCTGTTACTTATTGCTAAATGTGGGTGTTAAATTGGTACTAATGGTGTGCAAGCCACTCTTGCTTCCCTCTGCGCCTCTCTTGCCTCTTTCTGCATTTCTGTTGCTTCTTTCTGCATGTTTCTTTCTTTTTCTGCACTTCTCCTGACCTCATTCTGCAAATCTCTTGTACTTTCTGCACCTCTCTTCCCTCTTTCTGCAAGTCTGTTGCCTCTTTCTGCACCTCATTTGCTTCTTTCTGTACCCCTCTTATGTCTTTCTGCACCCTTTTTGCCTCTTTCTGCACCCCTATTCCTTCTTTCTGCACTTCTTTTGTTTCTTTCTGCACCTGTCTTGCTTCTTTATGCACCCCTCTTGCCTCTCTCTCCACCCCTCTTCCTCTTTCTGCACTTCTGTTGCTTCTTTCTGCACTTCTGTTGCTTCTTTCTGCACTTATCTTGCTTCTTTCTGCACCTCACTTGCCTCTCTCTGCACCTCTATTGCCTCTTTCTGCAGTTCTCTTGCCTCTTTCTGCACTTCACTTGCCTCTTTCTGTAACTCTCTTGCCTCTTTCTGCACCTCACTTGCTTCTTTCTGCACCCCTTTTGCCTGTTTCTGCACCCCTCTTCCCTCTTTGTGCAACTCTCTTGCCTCTTTCTACACCTCTCTTCCCTCTTTCTGCACCACTCTTGCCTCTTTCTGTACCTCTGTTCCTTCTTTCTTCACCTGTCTTGTCTCTTTCTGCACCCTTCGTGCCTCTTTCAGCACCTCTGTTGCTTCTTTCTGCAGTTCTCTTCCTCTTTCTGCACCCCTCCGGTCTCTTTCTGTACCCCTCTTGCCTCTTTGTGCACCTCTCCTACCCCTTTCTGCACCCCTCTTGCCTCTTTTTCCACCTCTGTTGGTTCTTTCTGCACCTCTTTTGCTTTGTTCTGCACTTCACTTGCCTCTTTCTGTACCCCTCCAGCCTCTTTCTGCACCTCTGTTGGTTTTTTCTGCACTGCTCTGGCTTCTTCCTGCACCTCTGTTCCAAATTTCTTCATCCCTCTTGCCTTTATCTGTACCCCTCTTCCCTCTTTCTGCACCTCTCTTGCCTCAGTCTACCCACCTGTTCCCTCTTTCTGTACCTCTTTTGCCTGTTTCTGCAACTCTCTTGCATCTTTCTGCAGTTCTCTTGCCTCCTTCTGTACCTCACTTGCCTCTTTTTGCACCTCTGTTGGTTCTTTTGCACTGCTCTTGTTCTTTCTGCACCTCTCTTGCAAATTTCTGCACCCCTCTTGCCTCGTTCCGCACCCCTTTTACCTGTTTCTGCACCTCTCTTGCCTCTGTCTGCACCTCTGTTCCCTCTTTCTGTACCTCTTTTGCCTGTTTCTGCAACTCTCTTGCCTCTTTCTGGAGTTCTCTTGCCTCCTTCTGCACCTCTGTTGCTTCTTTCTGCACTTCTCTTGCCTCTTTCTGCACCCCTGTTGCTTCATTCTGCACTTTCCATGCTTCTTTCTGCACCTGTCTTGCTTCTTCCTGCACCCCTGTTGTCTCTTTCTGCACTCGTCTTCCCTCTTTCTGTACCTTTCTTGCCTGTTTCTGCATCTCAGTTGCCTCTTTCTGCACTTTTCTTGCTTCTTTCTACACCTCTGTTGCTTCTTTCAGCAATTCTCTTGCCTCTTTCTGAAGTTCTCTTACTTGTTTCTGCACCCCTCTTGCCTCTTTCTGCACCCGTCTTCCCTCTTTGTACAACTCTCTAGCCTCTTTCTACACCTCTCTTCCCTCTTTCTGCACCACTCTTGCCTCTTTTTGTACCTCTGTTGCTTCTTTCTGCACTTCTCCTGCCTCTTTCTGTACCCTTCGTGCCTCTTTCAGCACCTCTGTTGCTTCTTTCTGCACTTCTCTTCCTTCTTTCTGCACTCCTCGTGCCTCCTTCTGCACCTCTGTTGCTTCTTTCTGTACTTCTCTTGGTTCTTTCTGCACTGTGGTTGCCTCTTTCTGTATTCCTCTTGCCTCTTAGAGCACCACTTTTGCTTCTTTCTGCACTTCTCTCTCCTTTTTCTGCACCCCTGTTGCCTCTTTGTGCACCTCTGATGCTTTTTTATGCACTTCTATTGCCTCTTTCTGCACCTGCCTTGCTTCTTTCTGCAGCTGACTTGCCTCTTTCAGCCCCTCTGTTGCTTTTTTCTGCAGACCTCTTGCCTCTTTGTGCACCTCACTTACCTGTTTCAGCACCTCTGTTGCTTTTTTCTGCAGATCTCTTGCCTCTTTCTGCACCCCTCTTTTCTCTTTCTACACCTCTCTTGCCTCTTTCTGCACCCCTGTTCCCTCTTTCTGCACCTCTCTTGACTCTTTCTGTACCTCTGTTGCCTCTTTCTGCACCTCTGTTGCTTCTTTCTGCACCCCTCCTGCCTCTTTCTGCACCCCTCTTCCCTATTTGTGCAACTCTCATGCCTCGTTCTACACCTCTCTTCCCTCTTTCTGCACCACTCTTGCCTCTTTCTGTACCTCTGTTGCTTCTTTCTGCACTTCTCTTGCCTCTTTCTGCACCCTTCGTGCCTCTTTCAGCACCTCTGTTGCTTCTTTCTGCACTTCTCTTCCTTCTTTCTGCACCCCTCGTGCCTCTTTCAGCACCTCTGTTGCTTCTTTCTGCACTCTCTTCCTTCTTTCTGCACCCCTCTTGCCTCCTTCTGCACCTCTGTTGCCTCTTTCAGCACTTCTGTTGGTTCTTTCTGCACTGCTCTTGCTTCTTTCTGCACCTCACTTGCCTGTTTCTGCACTTCTCTTGCTTCTTTCTACACATCTGTTGCTTCTTTCAGCAATTCTCTTGCCTCTTTCTGCACTTCTCTTCCTTCTTTTTGCACCCCTCCTGCCTCTTTCTGTACCTCTCTTGCCTCTTTGTGCACCTCTCCTACCTCTTTCTTTACCCCTCTTGCCTCTTTTTGCACCTCTGTTGGTTCTTTCCGCACTGCTCTTGCTTCTTTCTGCACCTCACTTGCCTCTTTCTGCACCCCTGTTCCCTGTTTCTGCACCTTTCCTGCCTGTTTATGCACTTCTCTTGCCTCTTTCTGCACCTCTGAGTTAGAGGTAGTTTTAATCCCCCTGCCCTATTATGTACTAGGGCCTTACAGGTGAGGTCATGCCAATCACAGGGGTACCGCAACCCATAGTGTACCCTAGTGTATGTAAGTGTTTTCACTGTATTCTAAGTGTCTTTCAGCATAGCACTGGCTCCGGGCCTGATTAGTCAGATTCAGTTACCACCAGTAGCAGTCAGTAAAAAGTTGGGGGCACAGGATGACTTTGCAACAAGGCCTTTTTCTGCACCTCTGTTGGTTTCTTTCTGCATATCTCTTGCTTCTTCCTGCACTTTTCTTCATCTTTCTGGACTTCTTTTGCCTCTTTCTGCATTTCTCTTGCTTCTTTCTGTGCCTTTCTTCCTCTTTCTTCACATGTCCTCACTCTGTAGGCATAGTTAGAAATTATCATTTAAAAAACCTTAGAAATTCACTGAAAAAACCATAGGTTTCAGGGACGTTATAGTTAGAAATTATCCTTTAAAAAACCTTTGAAATTCACTGAAAAAACCATAGGTTTCAGGGACGTTATAGTTAGAAATTAGCATTTAAAAAACCATTGAAATTCACTGAAAAAACCATAGGTTTCAGGGACGTTATAGTTAGTTAGACATTTCACTCGTACAAAACCTGAGACATTCGGCCGTTATAGTTAGTTGAGCTAACTATAACTCACGCCCCCGCAATGCACTGCTGATGACGTCACATATTACATCATTCATGACATGGTCAGTGACATCACTGATGACATCACTAATGACATCTCAAATGACATCACTGATGACATCACTGATGACATCATCCACGTGATAATCTGATGCACCTCCTCACACCCTAATACAACCTTTGATACACCCACTCTAAAATACAGACTACCATTTTCGAAATCATAGACACACCGATACCAGTTACTACATACCCACTCACTGATTCCTAGGTCTACCCACACGTCCACTCATTCACCCATACAGTCATTCATACATGCAGTCACTTATCAATACAGCACTATCATTTGCACTCATACACCTATACAGACACTCACACATTGCCATTCATCCATAGAGTTACTCACACACCTAGTCAATCATGCAAAGAATCATTCACACTCCCATTTATTCACCTATACAGTTATACACACACCACCTCACTTATTCATACAGATACTAACACATACTTACTCTCTTTTACGATCACTGATACAAGCACACACTCATCCATACAGTCACTCTCACAATCACTCACTCTCACATATAGTCATTTATATACTCCAACACTCACATATACTACCTTTCACATATGTAGTTATTCACACATGTACCACTGAGACATCCATTCACTCACCAACACACCCATACACACACTCACCCACCCATACAGCCCCTCACAGATGCACTCTTGAACCCATACACCCAGTGAATCACCCATTCACACATCCATGCAGTGAGTCACACACACCCCACCCACCCATACAGATACTCAGGCACCCATACAGATACTCAGAAAAGCAATCAATAACCCATATAGACACTCATGTAGCTACTCACCAACCCATGCAACCGCTTACACACCAACAGACAGACTGATACAAATATTCACACAGTTTAGTCACTAACCCATGCATTCAGTAAGACACGTTTAATCACTCACTTATACAGTCAGTCACACACCTACTAAATCATCCATTCAGACAGTCATACACCCACTCATTCTTCAATACACTTTGGCCTATATATATATAAAACATATTTAAACTTTACAGAAACACACAGTCACTGGATGATGTCATCAGTGATGTCATCAGTGGTGTCATTTGAGATGTCATCAGTGATGTCATCAGTGATGTCACTGACCATGTCATGAATGATGTAATATGTGAGGTCATCAGCAGTGCATTGCGGAGGCACGAGTTATAGTTAGCTCAACTAACTATATCGGCCGAATTTCTCAGGTTTTGTACGAGTGAAATGTCCAACTAACTATAATGTCCCTGAAACCTATGGTTTTTTCAGTGAATTTCTATGGTTTTTTAAATGCTCATTTCTAACTATAACGTCCCTGAAACCTATGGTTTCTTCAGAGAATATATATATATATATAAAAGAAGCAGACAACTCTGGGTAGTTCCCAAGTTTAGGTGGCGAGCAGCTCCTGTGCAGCCTACAACACCAGCGACACTCTAAATTTGCTCACCTCAAATATCTGCCTTTCTATCAAAGTTTTTAAGCATGGGATTAGCACATTGCTATCCATGCCGGGATAGAAAAGGACAAAGTCTTTTGCCATTTCTACTGCAAAGTCTTTAAGCATAGGATTAGCACAGAGCCATCCACATCGAGCTGTAAAATGACTAAAGTCCCACACAGCGGGATTGCTGAGAGCTCATGAGAGGCCCTGTGACTTTTCTCCACCACTCTGCAAGCGCGCCTCCCGGTGAACTACTGGTTGGGGGATGAAGTCCCCTTGGTTGCTGATGGTCGACGCATACTGTTACAAGGGATTTGACCCTGGATGAAACATCACATTGGAGCAAACTCTAGAAACAATATTTCTGGCTAACCTTTATTGCTGCTACTTTTGCTGAATTATATTTTTTGCAATGATTGACAACTATAATATAAAAATTATTATAAAAGCCTTGAGAAAGCCCCAGGCCAATGGGCCAAGCAGGGGCAAAACACGTGTCGGCTGCTCACAAATCACCAAAAAATCACCCAAAAATTACCAATTTGTGAAAATATGCTATGAACATGATGAAAAGTTCGGATGAAAAATAAAATAAGAAAAACAACAAATTAATTAGTACTTTAATGTATTCCAATGCGTCATATTCACAGGATGATTAAGAAATTATCTGTAACCAAATAGGAGGACGCACTCAACCAATTTGTTCATAACAGAGGTATGAAAGGTCCAAACCTCGAGCTAGCATCCTACTGCTAAACAAATAAAAAAGAAGGGGCATTATTCTCCAGGGAGAGAGAACTTGGACCTTATAACTTGAAGATTATAACTCCCCGTGCATGGACATGACTGTATTGTGGCCCTAAGAAGTCAGCGGTTCAGGGAGAATGTGGGGCAGTTTTGATTCGATAGTCGTTAGGTACTTCTTACAGTCTAGGGCGATTGGGGGCAGGGTGGCCTAGTATATTGCTGCGGGTTAACTCGTGTTTGCCCACTAACGCCTTGTGAAGGTTTGCAAGTCCCTTTTAAATGTGAGGTGCTGAGGTTGACTTCCAGGACATGGCTAGCCTCCGTTTGGCTAAACATAGTGCTAAGTCCAGAAATTTGTTAAGGGTTTTACACTGTGTGTTACACTTAGTGATATTCAGCAAGAAGTATTTACCAGGTGCTAGTGTTGTAGCGCTCGTGGTCTCAGTGAGTGTAGTAGCCACTGTGTCCCAGTACGCTGACAGTTGGGGGCAGTCCCACACCATGTGAATAAACATAATGTATGGATTGCGGCAGCACGGACAAATATCAAGAGAGCTCGGGTACATTTGTGCCAACCTGTGGTTTGGTCAGATATGTGTGGTGAAGAAAATTGAATTGCGTGTATTTGAGTCTAGCATTTGTAGAGATGAACTTTGGGACCCCCATGCACTGTTCCCACTGTTTGTCAGTCAATGTAATTGAGAGTGCTGTGTCCCAGTATTCCCTGAGCACTGTTAGAGGGGACACAGTATCTAGCCTCAAAGAATGAATTATAGAGCATGGTGATGGCCCATTTACCCACGTCATGTATGAGTAAAGTTTGAAGTGATATGGATATGGGATAGGTTGTTTGCGTATCGTGCCCCATATCTTGTGTAGTTGGTGAGTGAGGGATGCATACGCCAGAAAGGAGCCTGGAGGTATCCCATAGTCATCCATAAGGGTGTCGAATGTGGATAGTGTTGAGTCAGCAAACAGATCCCCCCCATGTAGTGATACCCGCCCGGACCATTCTGCCGCCTCCGGTTGGGGGGCCAATGATGAACTGCCAGGAAGCATCCAGAGTGGCAAATCAGGGGCATAAGGTGGTAGGGGTTGTGCATTGCGTAGATACCGAGACCAGCAGGTGCGGGCCATGGACATTAGGACGTTACCCACATTCTTCGGGAACATGGACTCTGCGCCCATCAGCCACTCCAATGCCGAGTGTTGGCGTAGTCCTGTAGCTCTGTGAAGTTGTGGCCTGCCAGCCAATGCATTGGCCATTGTAGCTGTGCAGCTGCATAGTATTGTTCATAATTGGGGGCTTCTAGGCCACCTTCAGAAAGTGGGACATAAAGTTTTGAAAAGGAAACTTGTTTTCTCTGTTTGCCCCAAATAAGAGACATTAGTAGCGATCTGAGATCGCGGAACAGTTTCCGGGGCAACAGAAAGAGAAGAGCGTCAAAGAAGTAAAGCAGCCTGGGCAATAACAACATTTTTTATATTGCTATGCGCCCCATAGGAGAGAGCAGCAGTTCTGTCCAAAAAGGTAAGGAGGATCGTGCACTGGTTATCACTCTACCCAGGTTACCATCTATTAAGTCCGCCATTGAGTGGTAAACCTGTACCCCCAGGTATTTAAAGGTGTCGCAGGACCAGGGAAGTGGCACAAGTGGCAGAGTTCTCCTTTGCTCCAGTGTCAGAGACATCATAGGGAATAGAAGGAATTTATCCCAGTTCTCCCTCAGACCAGAAGTGCGCCCAAAGCGATCCAGCAACTCTATTAGTTCGAGCAGAAATGTAATGTTGCGGCTCAGATAAACCAGCGCCTCATCCACGTAGAGCGAGACTAAATGTCACTGACTGTGTGCCTGAATGCCCCAGTCTGTGGCCCGATGGCGTAGTGCACAAGCTAGGTGCTCCATCGCCAGAGGGAAAATAATCGGCGATAGGGGATACCCCTGTCTGGTGCCGCGCTTGATGACAAACGAGTCAGATATTGTGTGGCCTGTCTTTTTGAACGCTGTTGGTGAGTTGTATAGTAGTGTTATCCACTGCAAAAACCGAGGGCCTATTTCATAACCCTTGAGCACCACTCGTAGATATCTCCAACCCAGGGTGTCAAACGCTTTCTGAATATCTAGAGATGCGATCAAGGCAGGATCGCCCGCGGTGAGTGCCCACTCCAATAACAGGAAATGTCTGCGCAGATTAAGGCAAGTATTTCTGCCGGGTATGAACCCGTTTTGGTCTGAACTAGAAGTTGAGTTACCTCTATTAGTCTGGTGGCCAACAGTCTACTGAGTATTTTGTAGTCTGAATTTAAAAGTAACAACAGATGATATGAACCGAGCTGTAATGGGTCCCTGCCTGGTTTGGGAAGCACTACCAGAACGGCCTCCTCAAGTGATGGAGCCAATATGCCTTTCTTGTACGCATCCGTGTATACTCGGTGGAGGGGTGGGGCTAGTTGTGTGCAGAATGTTGCATAGGATTCTAAGGGCTAACCGTCTGCTCCTGGCGTCTTTCCTCTCGCCTTTTGTTGGATGGCGTCCACTATCTCAGTCTCTGTAATGGGGGATTCAAGTGCTACGAAATGAGATTGTGGAATTTGGGGGAGGCGTACGTGTTCTAGAAAAAGCTGCATCTCTGCCGGATCCTGGACCAGGGGGGCTTTATATAGGAAGGTATAATATAAATGAAAAGCAGAATTAATCTCGTCCTGTGTTATGACTAGGCGTCCCTCCATGTTATAAATAGCGGTCATACGTGCTCGAGGTAATTCGGATTTAAGGAGCCATGCCAACAGCCTACCAGCCTTATCTCCCGCTACGTGTTTTTTGGCGAGATATTCCTTATAATCAAGGACACTCCAGTGTTGTTTTATGCTTTAGTCTGGCTTGGGCCAGTGTGGGTGCAATTCGCGGTGTGGTGGGGAGTAACTGCTCGTGTTGCCGGATCTCCATCTCTGGGGCACCCAATTCCCTGCAGAGAGTCAGGCAGGCACCATATACTTCTTTTATCATATGTCCGCGCATCACAACCTTGAACGCTTCCCATTCTATTCCATTACCGGATGCGGTGCCCTCATTGTCTTGAAAGTCTGATGTGATAGAGTTTGCAAGAGAGGAACATAACAAGGCATCTTGGAGCACTTCTAGGGGCAGGCACCATGTGGGGAGTTTGGGTTTAGTTTTCCCCCATGTTAGCTGCAACTGTAGGGGGCAGTGGTCAGACAGGAGCGTCCAATATACTCTGCGCAAGACACTTTAGTGATGATGTCACGGGAGCAATATAAGAGATCGCTTCTAGTGTGAAGGTCGTGCAGCCCTGAATAATATGAGTACTCCCTATTGGTAGGCTGCATGCAACGCCACGCCTCTTGGAGGTGAAGGTTAGCAGCCCATGTCTGTAGGTGTTGTGCAAGTAAAATTGAGTGGGCACCTGGTAGCGGAGGACGTGAACGATCCACATTCAAGTCAGAGGTGCAATTAAAATCCCCTCAACAATAAGTTGGTGTCATTGGGTTGCAAGGCAGCGCCGGGGTCAGTGACTGTAGGAGGGAGGCTTGGCCAGAGTTAGGTGCATACAGTGAATCCAGTGAGATTGGTAGTCTGTCTAATATGCCCTCCAGCGCCACGTAGCGACCCTCTTCATCAATGCGAGTGCATAGCACTTTCAGTGGAGTCCCTGGTGCTACCCAGATCAGGGCACCTCTTGCATACCCTGAACTACGTGGCCCCCACCAGTGTACCCCTCCAGCATTTGCACATTGAATGAAACATCTGGGTAGTCAGGTGGATCTCCTGAAGGAGTGCGATTGTGACTTTGAGCCTCTGCAGGTACCGGTAGACTCTGTAACGTTTAGCATAACCTGTGGACATTCCATGTCAATAATAATATGGGTGCACCCCGTAAACCTGCCATCGTAGACATAACAATGTAAGTAGCCCCGACCTCAAGTTCAGCATTATCATATCCCCTGCCCCGATCGGGACCGAGCCCACCGCCAAGTGTGCAAAGAATCCCGCCAAGCATGCCCAGGACGCACTCCCATATGATGTAGACAAGAACCTCTAAACAATAACATTCCCCAACTCCCAATCCCTGGCCAGTGCGCCAACAGGTGGCCAGCTGTCAACACTTATTTGCGGTTCAAAGCAACTAAAGATAAACAATGTCTATATCAGTGTTACAGTGTAAATGTGGAGCGGTACAAGAGCACCAGTCCGGGAAGGCCTGCCTAACACAGTCCATTACCCATAGCCTTATATTAGTATTAGGCATAGGGGCATTAACAATCCCTCTGCACTCATTCAATTCCCCTCCAAACCTGTACAGTGACCGGCACATCAGTTCTTTGGATGTTTGCAGAGTAATGGAGGGGCCCCCCCATGACAGTGCTGCAAGCTGTGAGTCCGTCGGCGACAGGGTGTCTTCTTTCAGATTCTCTATCTCCGACCCTGAGGCCGAAGTAGAACGGGACGCTGCATGTATTTCCTTATTTCTCACCGCCTGAGCCCTCTCCCTTGCTGCCTGATATTTGGTGGGGCCATGTAGACTGTGCCTGTTACGCAGTCTTCAGCGTCTTTGTGGTTGCTAAGATGTATGAGATCCAGGCGCATCTCCCCATGGGGGAGGAGGATTCAATTTCACTCCATACAGGACCACGCCTCTTCGGGGGTGGTTCAAAAGGTGGTGGTACCACCATGCTGCACTCTTAGGGTGGCTGGGAACTGAAGGGCATACTTCACGTTGTGTTCCCATAAGATTTTCTTCACCTCAAGGAAGGAGGACCTGCGTCTACAGACCTCCAAGGTGTAGTACGGTAGATGTGAACTCGGGCGTTCTCGACGGGCCATGGACCCCGCACCCATGTCACCTGCAGGATATGGTCCCTGTCACATTAATTAAATAAATGTGCTACCACCGGTCTCGACGGAGCGCCCGGGTAGGGGGGCCCCCCAAGACTCTGTGAGCTCTTTCCACTGAGAAAAAAGTTGATTATTTACCCTGAAGAACTATGTTAATGAACCAATTTTGAGATAGAGTTACATACTTTGTCCCTCGGTTTGTTCAGGGAGGCCCACTATGCGAATGTTGTTTCTCTGCGACCTCCCATCCTGGTCCTCAAACCGGTCTTAGAGATAATTGACCTGCTCCTGCAGGGTCTTAAGATTTTCTTCACTGTCCAAACCGTAGGTCTAAGAGCTGCCAACGTGGATTCAGAATTTTCAAGCAGGTCTTTTAGCTTTTTATGGTCCTTGCGGAGGAGCCCCACTTCTATACATAGGGAGTCTAGTTTGGGGACCAGGGTGGATTCGATGTCCAGAATCGCTGTGAGCAGGTCATCAAAGCGGCGAGAAAGTTCTGTAGGGTGTCCTTAAGAGATTTATCAGTTCGGGTATCACCCACGGGAGTCAGTGTGCTCCAACATGCCACCAGTCAGGGCCTGGGGCTTGTCCGGCTTACTTTTACCCATCCCTGAAGAGGCAGAGTGAACTGAGCAACAATATCCGAATAATGACTATATAGCAGCACAGTCCATCACCACCGCTAGTTCTGAGTAATGCTCCCAGCAGACAAGGCCCTCCCAGCGCCAGCCCTTCTCATCAAGGGCCACCATAACCACCCTCTCCAACCAATGTCTCTACTCGGTAAAGCACAGGTGGGGGGTGTTTTCCGTGAGGTGACCGGCCAAGTGCAGACTCAGGGAATTCAAGGGAAGAGTAGGGTACAGTTCGCTCCAATGTAGATTGTGGTGAAGGGTGTCAGTGCTCCACAAGAAATGATTCAACTGGGATTTGTATTAGCAGTGCTCACATTATGCCAGCGGGGCCAGGAGGACATGGGTAAACATATGAATAGGGCCCTCGTGTTGGATTCAGAGTGAGGTTGCCAGCATATCCGAGTATTTACTTCACTGTGTCTGCATTCATAGTGGCCCACAATTGTGCCAACCCGAGGGCCTCATGTATCTGAACCGCACCGTATTCACTTTCCTCCTCGCTATGCAGCCGCCACGGCCTCACGGGCACAGGCCGCGTCTAGTAGTAGGCCCAGTGAGGGAGGACGTCCCGTAACCCCTGCCGCCAATCCGCACACAGCTTAATCACTGCTTGAGGGTCCGTGAAGGCCTGCAATCCGGTAATTCCCTGTTGGTCGTGGCCTTGGTGCCTTCGAAGGGGGACAGCGGTGCTTCTCCTTCCGCCCAAGCGGGACTCTCCGCAGTTCATGGACCGAGCATTTCAGGTCAGGATTGCAGCACCCTCCCCTCCAGTGTGCAACAGCCCGCAGCACCTTGCGAGTTCTGGCACAATGTCCAAGTGGTGCTGCAGTGTCTCCGAAGGCCTCCCAATCCAGGGGGACGCAAGTCATCAAAGTTGAGGGCAGTGTACTCAACCACCCCTGTCTCGCACCAGGGAGTATCACGCAGCTCCGAGGGGGAGCACTGGGACGACCCCAGACACTCCATGCAGCAGTAAGTTCATCGAGGGAGACGCCCCCAGATTAGTGTCCCGTCACCCCTACGGGAGCGGTCTCTGATTCCGGTGTCTCTGGTAGCAATTGGCAGTTTGCTCCCCTCTACCTCGCAAGGGTCCCTGGGCTCATCCACCCCTCAGCGCACCGCCGTGCCTGGGGGACTCCAGTATCTCGCTGGCAACCTCCACCACACTGAGGAGCTTCTCTCCAGAGCCAATGATTCCGGTGGCCCAGGTAAGGGCAACGGGGGTCGTGCGCTCACTTGCGATGGACTGAGGCAACCCCCCCCAGCCACAGTCTTCTCCGCAGGTAAAGGGCCCAGGTCAGGACAGGCCGCGATTTTGTTGTAGGCTTCTAGGTGAGCAGCCCAGGCTCGCCGGATCAAGTCCCACGGTCGCTACCGCTCCCGTTTCTAAAGAGGATGGTCACGCTGGTATAGAGGGGAAACTCGGACCTCTCCAAATCCGCTTTGGGCAGTGATTACAGCAGGATATTTAGCGTCCGCCTCGGTCGCCAACTTGGCCACTACACACATGGTGCATTTAATTAGAAAGATGGAAGGCAAAGAGTTTTAATTCATTTTAGCACACGCTGGGGTCTTAGAATAGATCTTTTGTTGATAATATTTATATTATTTTCCGAGATGCACACATTAGCTCATACCTCGAATGCACTTTCTGATATCTTTTATTGCATGTTATTAACTCATTTTGTGCGATATACAGTTGCTGCATTATTACCGACAGCTCGTCATGCACTTATACTTTGGCACAAGGGAGGTTTTCTCCATGCACCAGGTCCACTATCTCTACAGGAGGATTGCTAGCATAGTCGGATGGCTTTGTGCTTGATCCAAATTTTCAGTTGATCCTTTCTTCCCTCCTGTCCTCCCTATGCTATGTTGCGCGTCTTTGATATTATGGCAATGAATAGTGTGATACTGCGTGTTTTATTTATGTGCAGCTTATAAAGGATTTTAACCGAAATAAAGTACTTTGATGGAGAGAGTCCAGTTTCTAATCCAACTTTCTGTGATTCTGTGAATCCCTTTTTAAATATACCTCTCCTCAGGGTTGTACTCTCCAGAACTAGTGCTGGTATCCCTACTCATGGTACACATAGCAATGTTTGCCTTCTTACTCAAGCTGGCATGCTACCACTCTAAGGACAGCCATTACTTCCTCTATAGCAGCTACTGATGAGCGCCCTAACCATTCATCCATTTTGAGATGTTGTGAAGGTTAAAATACCTTCATCCGTAGCTCTGTTCTCTATGATTTGAATGCATGTTCCCACCGTAAATGACGCACAGATGGCAGAGTTACATAAACCCTCTGCCCATAACCAAAAGCTCCGAGAAAGAGAGCAGTAACTTCCCTTCACCGTAAATCCCAACATGCATATGCTAGGGCACAGGCAAGCCTCAGCTCTCTTGACAAAACGAAAGTAAACTGCAGGTAACATGGATATAGCAGTACAGAAGACCTCTCTGCACGTTAACTGAAAGCATGTTGATATGCTTAGTGTGCTAGAACTTTTAGAAACACAATAATTCTCGTGCATCAGGTAAATGGAAGCAGTGTACGTTTTAAAACTTTAAATGCCATAACTGGTAGCCCTACATGTAGCTTGTACAATCACTTATGCAATTTTTGGAATAGAGCAAGCAATTATATGATCTTAGTTCTAGAAATGATTTGCTGATATAAAAATATGCAAAGAAGTATTTTAAACTTTGCCTCCAGGAATGCATAAGACAGAATTCCCATTGAAAATGTGATTCATAGGAGCCCGAGGAAGATGGGTGGTGTGTTGATAAGAACAGTGCATCACGAATCCATTGCGGGATCGGAAAAATGGACAGTCAAGCTACCGGAACCCCCCAGTGAGCTGAATTCGGAGGGTATTCTGCTGTACTCTTTTAATTGCTATCCGTTTTTTAACTCTCTGCCCCGGAGTACCACGCACCCGGTATGTAATCAAATGAAGTATTGAGTGAGTCACGCAATCTCCCCCAATGAGCCAGCAAAGTACCGCAACACCACCACTAAGCGGGCGCTGTGCTAAATTTGAGAAGTGGTGTTATCACGCCCCTAATGTGGTGATCCACGTCCTTAAACTGGCGATTGCAAATGAAGACATACACTTCCGCACTGAGCTCTGAGATAAAGACAACCCTCAATCGGCACACCAGTGAAGCAAGAAGGGAAACTGCACAATCACTGTCATAACGAGGAAGCCTCCCCCTTTAAACTACTCACAACCTCACACAGGAGGTGAGTGACTCTGCACTTGCATCATGGGGGCCTCGCACCGTCTCGAGTCTAATGGCATCTTGAATTCAGGCTTACTCTCAGGCGAATCCCAGCATCCAAACATAGCCGCAACTGACCACCTCGAAAGCGGTCCTGCAACCCTGTGACAAGAAGATCAGGGGGGAGACCTCTTCGTTATTAAGAACTCACATAGGAGGTGAGTGACTCTGCGCTCACATCACAGGGGCCTGCACAATCTCAAAATGGCACCTGAATTACACAGGGTTATTCTCAGGCAAATACCAGCATCCTAACAAAGCCGCAACTGACCACCTCGAGAGCGACCCTCTGACCATAATGAGGAGGCCTCCCCTGATCTTCGCAGGACCTCACATAGGAGGTGAGTCTCTCTGCGCTCGCATCGGGGGGGGGGGACACACACTCTCAACATGGTGGCCTGAATTACAGTCTTACTCTCAGGTGAATTCCAGCTGCCAAAGTTAACCGCAGTTGATCATTGCGAAAGCGGCCCTGGGACCGCTTGCACACTCAAGCGAGCAGCCATCCTATGTTGTATATCTCGCCACCATACCCAGATAGTGAGTGCTCTCACAAATTTTCCTCAGATTTTCCTCCAGAGTACCCTACCCATGCTTCATTAAAATGCGAAGAGGTGCGGTGGCACAATTTCATAGCTCTGGGCTAGCTAAGCAGAAAGACCTTTGACGCAACCCCACCATATCTCTCTCGAGCTAACTGAGGAGCAACATTCGCCTCACTAGATGGGCGTGAACAGCCGCTAATTTCTACACAGTACATCTCTCCCAAGGCATAGCTTTTCTTAATAATACAGCGAACGACTATCATCAGATTCTGAAATAAAGCATGTTGATCATTCGCAAACCCACAATCCCTGTCTCTCTTCTAGTGGGAGTACACTTGCTCTAGGGACCCTCAGCTCCAATTGCACAACTCAGAGGCCCAGTACCTGGATCCCAGTGTCAGCGCCAGTCGCTCTCCCAAGAGACACACAATGGCAGACAAAAAGGAACACAAATAAAAAGACCAGAAAGATCACAAGGACCAGAAACCTTTGCTTAAAAGAGCAAAACAGGACCCACCATCATTAGAATCAGCAGTTAAGTCAAAACAAGACCTCAATGCTGATGAAAAAATGGATCTGATTCTACAAAATCTCTCTTCACTCCAAGAACTGGCACAGAGCACAAAGACAAACACAGACATAATGCAAATAGAGATCTCTGGCCTACAAAATGATTTCAAATTCCTCTCGCCAGACTAGGAGAAGCAGAATCCTGAATTAGCAGGTTAGAAGATGAAAACATGAAAGACAAAAAACACGCTGCTCTCACCTCAAAGCAATCACACATCCTTACCAGAAGCATTACAAACCTGGAAAATAGGAACAGGAGAGGAAATCTCAGGAATTTCAGAATACTTGAGGACACGCAAAAGGGAGCAAGGTCTCCTTTCGTTAAAGCTGGATACCACAAACTCTAGGCATTGTCTTTCATAGACGTTTTGAGATAGAGAGGGTCCATAGAATCCCGTCAAGGCTCAACCCTACCTTCAAAAGCCCTTGACCAATGATTTTTAGGGCGCTTAGGTTCCAGCACAAAGAGAGAGTCCTTGAACACATGAGGAGAACAAAAACACTAATCTGGAATAGTATTAAAAGACACTGTGTTTCGCAGAAAAGGGTTCATAGCACTGAGGAACACTGTAAGCATGATGAACATTCCCTTTTCCTTCATTGGCCTATTCTTGGACGAGCCTGCAGACCTCAAACCATACTTTTCTAACCAGCAACAAATGGAGATGATCATGTAACTTTACTACAAGTCCTTTTCAACCTGACCCATCTAATCCTACCAGATAAGACTTATGCAAGATACGTTTTCATGTACTCTCTGACTCAACAAGTCTGCTTAAGTTCTCTACAAGCTCTACATATTCTGCTCTATGCTAACATTGTTATAGGGCAGACCAATGTTGCTCTTAAGAAATGTGCTATACAATATTTTTATCCTATGGCAAATAGTTGGACGTCCAGTCTCTCTCTCTAGATAGGTTTCTACAATAATATATCACACAGCTGCCACAAGCCTCGAGTCATATATCACAAATCTTATAAAATCTGTTACACTTACCTCACCTCACTCACCTCTCACTGACTTCACCTAATACATAGGGACCTATAATAATTATATAAGGCTCCGTTCCTTGCTCCCATGCCACAGATCATTGAACATTTCAGTTGTGACCACTGCGAGGCGTGTGACTTCATGATAGAGACAAAAATCTGCAGTCACCAAAAACAGAGGGTGCTGCTCAAAGATCACACTAACTGTAATAGCACCAACATGATTTATGCCATCCTGTGCCCATGTGATTTACTCATTATTGGGCAGACACGACAGAAGGTAAAAACCTGGATACTCCAACACTGCAGCATGGTGAAATGCAAAGTTCAGCGGGCACCTTTAGTTGAACATTTTCACACATTAAACCATCCAGTGGAGAGTATGAAATGGCTAGTCCTTGAGAAGGTGACATTTGGCCCAAAGGGTGGCAATCTGGTGGATATTCTTAATCTGTGAGAGTGCAAATGGATGCACATGTTGGACACGGTGAATAAAGGGTTGAATGAACATGAGGAAACTACTAGACAGCTATCGCTGCTCAATACAGATTGAGCACCTTTTTCATATCATCCTATTCTCCAATCTTGTCTACTTGATGAAGCAACAATACGTCCTGTGTTTACCTAGTAGATAGTCTGATACATGTGTGTACCAGGTAGTGTTATCTTAGCCTCCACCTTGCAGGTACACTCTTCCAGGCCTTGTAACCAATTAAGTATATGCACGGTCATTACATTCATATAGGATAACAAATACATAGATCATCACATTGTTTTGTTATTTGGGTAGGAAGATATTTCCTGGTATGGATATGCAACATCTTTCTGTATGAACATGAAATCATGTATGCCTATTGACATTTAACATCTTGGATGTCCGCATATTTTACAATTGTGTGCACGTACTGTTATGAAATCCAAACATGTTGTAAGACTTTTGTAAATTTCAGTGTCATGCCACAAAGAAACTGTGTAATATAGTATGATTTGCATGCAGTCCACAGAGCATCTAATTATTCCATATGAAGACTTCATGTTAATCTTGTGACATCGCTGTATCTGATTTATGTTAATCTCATCCGAAATGTATGGACGAATAATAGAGATTGTATACAGTTTTATATTGTTGAGCTTTAAGATTAGCTGACATGAAGACCCTTATCCCTATCGCTAAAACCATATCTATATCTACCTCCCCATCCTCAAGCTTGTTAGCCCACTTTGATTCTATTTTGGCTATATCATCTGGTTTCTTTTTTTGCAACGCTTGATAAAAATCTTTGATTTTATTTTCTGGGTTTCTCATAATTTCTAACAGAGGAAGTGATTCCATTCCAATATTCCCTTTAGGGAGCCCTTTTATTCGATTCTGTATTTGCAAATACTTAAAGCATGAATTTGAATGTATGTCGAACCCTTGTACTAGTTCCATAAAAGCCTTCCTTTCTTTGTTAGAATATAGATCAGCCAAAGATATGATCCCCGCTTGTTCCCACTTCTTGGCCATTCCATCATAAAATGCGAGTGTCAGGAAATCAGAATGCCAAAGTGAAGTATATTTATTATACCTGCTAATTTGAGTGATTTTTTCCACTTTCTTCCAGATTTTTATCATGCTCTCAATGCATTTATATCGAGATTTTTTACAATAATTTGGGTCGCTTTGTCGCTGCAATAATCCCACAGCAGCATCCCCCATAGCCAGTTGATACATAGTCGGTATTCTTGGCTGCTCCGTCCTTTCCGTTTGAAAAAAATAGAGAATTCCAAACTGCTGCAGGGCAATAGCCCAATAATATAGCTGTATATTGGGAGCTCCCCAACCACCCCGTTCTTTAGGTAGCGTCAGATATTTATAAGCCCGCCGTACCTTTTGATATCCCCAGATAAATTTGGAGAACATAGCTTCAATTCTATGTATTTTAGTAGCGGCGAGTTCCAGCGGTATTGCACGTATTAAATACAGAATCTTGGGGAATATCTTCATCTTGATTACATTGATTCTACCAATTATTGTAAGGTGAAGATTAATCATACGCCTAAGCTCACTATTGATTGTTTCCAACACTGGGTCAATATTGACAGCCCAGAGACTATTGATTCCTGCTGTTATTTTAACCCCTAAATACGTGGCTATCTTGATTACCCGAGGATCTTGCAGCCGACACTTAGAGGAGCATATAATTTGTGTTTTAGTTTTGTTTAAAGGATAGCCGGATTCCTCCCCAAATTTTTCTGCCATATTTTCAATCTCTCTAATAGCCACTCGAGGTTCTGTTGTAATTATCGCAATATCATCTGCGTATGCGAGTATTTTTGTCTCATAGCCATGCGTTACAACCGGTTTAATCAGCTGATTATGCAATATGCGGGTGATAAAGGGATCTAAATAAAATGCAAATAAAATAGGAGAACAGGGACAGCCTTGACGTGTACCTCTGGCGATGTCTACCCTTCTAGACGTGTGACCCATAACTTGAATCTGAGCATACGGCTTATAATACATAGCCTGAAGAGCTCTTATAGTTCCAGAAGTAAATCCTCTGTCCACCAAATTCGCCCATAGATATCGCCAGGCCACCCGATCAAAGGCTTTTTCCGCATCCAAGAGGACCACAGCCAACTCTCTATCCTCAGCCTCGGCAATATCCAAGATTGAGATAACCCGTCTTGTATGGTCTGTGGTCCCCCTGCCGGGGACAAAGCCATGTTGCCACGGTGATATAAGTGTAACAATAGTCTTTTGTAGCCGGGTGGCCATTATTTTAGAATAAACTTTCGCATCCGCATTCATGAGTGATATTGGGCGGTACGAGGATGGCACTTCTGATGGCTTGCCTTTCTTGAGAAAGACGACGATATCCGTACCCTGCCATGATGTGGGTGGAATCCCTCTATATTGTATACTCAAGAATAGGTCTTGCATAATGGGGAGTATTTGAGATGATAACATTTTATAGATTTCTATCGGAATTTTATCGGGACCTGTGGCTTTCCCCAGAGATAAAGATCCCAATGCAACCTGCACTTCATCTACGGTTATTTCTTGTTCTAATTCTAGAGCAGCTTCCGTATCTAGTCTTGGTAACATAGATCTTTTGTCTCCTGTTTCCCTCTGTTCCCCCAAGCGTTCCTCCGGTTGATACAGTCTGCTATAAAATTCCTCAAATACCTCGATGATTTTCTGTGGGCCGAAAACTAAGTGATCATTATTAGCCCTGATTTTTAAGATATTATTCCTGGAAACTTTCTGTCTTGTTCTTAAAGCTAGAAGTCTCCCCGTCGCCTCCCCATACTCATATATTTCCCCTCGATTAACTTGGTACATCTGTGCCACTTTAGTCTGAAAATACGCGTTTATTTCCAATTTGGCGATAGCTAATTTAGTCATTTGTTCGCCCAATAGATTCTCAGAGCCGCCTTTATTTATTATTTGAACATGCTCTACCTCAAGTTCTGTTAATTTACTAATTAATAAATCAGATTGTGCTTTGCATTGTTTCCGGGTACGAGCCACAAACCCGATTATCTCACCTCTCAAGGCAGCCTTAAAAGTATCCCATACCACCTCGCGGGAGGCACTATATCTATTACAATCAAAAAATCCTTGGGCCCATTGCTTGATAAATATGCAGAATTCCTCATCCATCAATAGCTTTTTATCAAATGACCATGAAGTCCTTTGCCTAGCAGCCTTCGCCCCCCTTACCTCCAAGATCAGAGGGTTATGATCAGAATATAATTGGGGCAGTTTTATAATATCTAATTTATCTATCAGTAAGTGTGAAGCTAAAAAATAATCCAATCGTACAAATTTCTTATGTGGATGGGAAAAATATATAAATCCAGGATCTCTTCGTTGCTTTTCTGCCCATACATCACACAAGCCATGACTATCTTTAAATGCCCTAATTGCTCTATAAACCTTCGGTTTCCTACCTACATATTTCTGATTTAGAGTATTATTCGCATCCATATGTATATTAAAATCCCCACACACTATCATTCGTTGTGGCCAATTAGCTAATTCTATTTCCAATTCATTCCATATGTCCGCATCATCTAGATTAGAGCCATAGATATTCACGACTGTCATCCCTGTTGATAGCTCTACTATAGCCCAACGCCCCCACTTGTCTGCTGCAGATCGCGTTACCAACCCATTCCGTTGTCTGATATATATGGCAACCCCTCTGATCATGGTGGTCTGAAAAGAACATGCCACTAAACAGTAACCTCTGATCTCTAAGAGATCTTTATTATTCCATGGAATGTGTGTTTCTTGTAAACATATTAAATCTGGGTTCAATGTTCTAAGTATCTCATATACCCTTTCTCTTTTTTTCCTATCATTTAGGCCACCCACATTCGATGAACAAAGCCTGAAATTATTCACATTTGACGATATTTTCTCTCTTATCTGAACATTGCTGAACTGCTACCTCATAGTTAGTGTTTTGCCTAAAAACAGACGTTTCTGATTTCCTTTTTTTCTGTTTTTCTCCCTCTTTACCTCCCTCCCTCGGCTTGCCCACACCCAGATCCTCCACCCCCCCAACATCCAACCAAACCCCCACCTACCACTCAGCCCAGTGCTACCCCCATCCACCCCTATGCCCCCCAGACCTACCCACCCATCCCCCGACCCATTATCCCCTACCCAGGCAAAAGGGCAAATGGCCCTTACGATGGAGAGAGACTTGACCTCGGTGACCCCCCTTCTTCAAATTACAGTAGTGTTGACCGGGCATATATATGTCCCCCTTATTTTCCACAAGCCATATATCTATCTATACACTGACTGTATATTAATCTCAAGTGACCCCATTTCCTGGTTGCTCAAATGGCGTCTAGGTATTCTTTCGCTTGTATTTCTGAGATAAAAAATCGTGTCTGACCATTGCTTATTATTTTTAATGTGGCTGGGTTTAGCAAGAACGCCTGCGCCCCCTTATTTTGAAAAGGAGTTATAAGTTGGCGTAGCTGCCATCTTTTTTCTACAGTGTGGTGACAGTAGTCAGGTCTTACAAAAAACTGAACCCCTTTTCCCTGCCGCTTCTTGTCCGGTCGAGCTAAATCATATAGGGCTTGGCGTGCTAGAAAATTGTTTAAACAAATCAAAATAGCCCTCGGTCTGATCTCGGTTTGACCTTTTTTAGTTGTCGGCTGTCTGAACGGAAACCTGTGAGCTCTTTGGATCTCAGTAGACCAGTTCCACATTGTTATGTCCGGAAAGGCTTCAGAGAAAAGATCAATCAAAAATGTCCGGACATCTGAACCCTCGACACCTTCTGGAATTCCTAATACTCTGAGGTTATTACGGCGTAATCGGTTCTCCAAATCGACTAATTTCAATTGAGTGTCATCTCTGTGGGAGGTCATAGCTTTCAAAGTGGTCTTTTGTATTGCCATTTCATCTTCTAGAGTTGATATTCTCCCCTCCGCCTCATTCATTCTGTCAGTGAATTCTTTACAGGTTTTTGCTACTCTCCTGACAGTATTTTGTAATTTCCGGCAGGCAGTGTGTGTTTTAAAATGCTCTGTGTGGGTTTCGAGCCTATGGTCTACTATAGATTGATAGATTACAGCCAAGGATATTTCTTCTGTCTGACCACCGATTGCACCCATATTGCCCAGCGAAAAGTCCTCAATTTCTGTGCCGGGGGAGCAGGGCTCAGAGTGAGGTTCAGAAGACAGGGAGATCTCCCACATCAAACTTTTCACTGGCCCCGGGTGGGGTACCTTCTCCTTATTTGTTGATTCTTTATGCACCATAGTAGTGTCCAGATTTTTTCCGTCCATATTAGAAATATTCGATTCATTCCACAGACTGGTTGCTGACCCATCCAATGATCCAGATCTAGACGCCCCATCTATCTCATCATGTCCAATTTGCTCCTCTTCCGATGAATCCGAGGGTTCTGAAAGTGAGTACAAATTCTCGCCTGAGTCCCCCTCTCTGTTAATCTCTTTGCAGGTTTTTACTTCACTTCCCTCTTTATGATCGTGGCCCGTAGAGGAATCCAATATAGGTGCGTTTATATCCACATTTGGCTCACCGTGTCTTGCCTCTGATGCATTCTGTTGTGACTCGGGGGTAGTCTGGTTGAGAATCCGAGGGGGGGGGTCTTTTTCCTTATCAGGATATGCCTTGTCATGTTGCATATATATTACATCCCCGGGGTTTTCATCCAATGTAATATTCGCTGATGTATAAGTGTTATCGGAAGTACCAGCCTCAGCCCCAACATTCACCATTTTTTCTTGGACGCCGATAGTATTCTCCTTTCTCGGTTTCGTAAACATTTGTGGGACTTTTTTTCTTACATCCGCTTGCTGTTCACCCCCCTGCGTGGAGGTGCTGAAGTCGCCAATTGTGCCCTCCAAAGACGTTTTTATGTTAATTCCACCCTTTATCGTGGTCTCTCTTCTGTTCCCAACCTGAGGATCTCTGGTCTTGCCGCCACGAGCGGATTTTGGGGGCATGATGACACGGATTTACAATAGTACAGTTCCGTTTAAAAAGAGTCAGCACTTACAGCTTTTAATTTTTGTTTGTTGGCTTTTCGCAGGCGTTATCAGAATTAATGCTCCTTTGTGCGCCTAATAACCATCTGCGCGTGTCACTGCATCCCGTATGATCCACCGCCCCTTCTGTCTACGGGTCTCCACAGCACAGTGCACTTACCGACAGAGTTTCTCCTGCGCACCGCCTCCAGGGATCTTGACTTGCAGCCCTCTCTTGTCTGTAACGGCCTCAAGGAGTTGTCTAACTTGGGCACGTATCTCTGCTTCCCGCTGCCGATTCCGTATCGTGAGTATCGTGCACCGAGGACGATTGCTGGACAATCTTTAGTTTCCCTTCCACGTAGGTGAGCGGTAAGTGAGTGGTTAGGCGGGTTGGTAGAACCCAGAGCAATCGCTGCCGCCAAATACCTTTACTTTACTCCAGCAACATTTACTTAAGAATTTCCAACCATTTTGGTTTCCTTTTCAGAGCGTCCACTTGAGTACCATGTCCCGGTATATCGCCGAAGTATTCTATTAGTGATAATCCATTGAAGAAGGAGAGTTCAGTGAGGAGCTCATCTCTCGGACGTATACAATCTCGATTATACGCCAGCCAAACTATTCGGGTGGGGCAAAAGTCTGATAAATGCCCGAGATGCTTGTTGGGCCCAGCAGATAGTATACATATGTTTTATTCTTGTGAAAAGCTGGGTCAGCTTAAAGAAGGTATAGAAAAATTTTGGTTTCAGCTACTGAACAAAGAGCTAAAAATTACATCAACTCTGATGCTATTAGGGTATGACATAGGGTTGAACTTAGATCCAATGGAGAGGGATTTTGTGTTTTTAACAATGGCGATAGCTCGTTTATTGGTTGCCACTGTCTGGAAGGATAGTGAGCCGCCTACATACCATCAATGGCTATACAGATTAATATTCATAGGCCGCCAGGAAATCTCTCTCTATAAATGCAAAGGTGTAAGAGCTATGAGGAAAGGCAGGAATATATGGGGACCCTTGATAACCTGGATGGAAAGAAATGATAAACAAGGGATTGGATGAATATGTATAAATATAGCCAAAATATAATCAGGATGTATAGTAACAATGATGTATGAACATTTAAAATAATTGTTAATTGTCAATTATGCTATCTTGGTTATATGAAAGTATTAAAATTGACAAATATATGTAATAATGCTATATGATATGTATAAGAAGTCTGATTCCAATAAATATTTTACAAAAATGAAATGTATGGACGAGTTCAAGCACTTAGGCCGCTGTAACCAGTGTGATTCAGTATCGATACATCCTCTTGAACCCTGGGAGGACGCTGCATTACGCCCCCCCTCCCTGACACTGTTTGATGCCAGGGTGGGCAGCACTGTTTACAACCGTGTGCACGCATTGCTATGAAACCCAAACATATTGTAAGACTATGTACATTTCACTGTCAAGCGACAAAGAAACTGTGTGATATAGCATGATTTACATGCAATCCACGTAGCATCTAATTCTTCCTTATGAATAGTTAATGTTAATCTTGTGACATTGCTGTATCTGAGTTATGGTTATTTTCAATCTCATCTTAAATGGTTGGACGAGATCAAGCACTTAGGCTGCAGTGACCAGTGTGATTCAGTATAGATACATCCTCCAAACCCCAGCGAGGACGCTGCATACAGGACACTGTTTGACACCAAGGTGGGCAGCAGCTAGCGACTGTGCCAACGACGTACAGGCCATTGCGTGCACGGTGCACGTTTGCCTTGGTGGTTTCTATTTTTAGATCCCCTCTCCGGGAGGCTCGTAGCTACATAAGACACTCCCGGAGACACTTCCCATTTAGAGGTAAGCATGGCCTTCCTCAGACAGCTTCCTTTTGGGACTAGGAGTCCTTCGGGGGAATCATTCAACGAGGTCGTAACCTGCTCTCTCCTTTTTTCTCCATTTCTGAAACGTTACCCGATTGATTCGGTAGTAACACGTTGAAGCCTTAAGCTCCAAGGGATATTGAAACAGGGTTTTCTAGGCCCTAAAGACACCCTGTGGGTGAGTACCAATGGTACATCCTGTCTCACGTTAGTTTTCTTTTATTGAATTAGCCAGTTTTCTTTTATTTTGATTCCAATGTGCATTGATTCATTTTCAGAACATTTAGATGCTGGCTCCGATCAGGACCTTCAGATATTTCACCCTTTGTTCTGGAGCCTCACAGCCCAATTTCTAACCCCTTGACTGATGTGGAACCATGATTTAAGGCGATACAAACCCTTAGCCTTTGAGACGCCCTGTGGGTGAGTACGCCATGCACACATTATGACCTTCTTCTTGTCGGTTTGTCCCTTCAAATTGCATTTTAATGGTGGATGTGCAATTAATCATTTCCAGCAAATCTATAGATCGGATCCTACTGGACCATGAAAGAACAATTTGCCTATCTTATGGCTTCCAGGAGCCACACGGCCCAATGCAGAAGGCCCTCCACCAATTACCTTTACGGTGGTGTTTCGGTGAGCCATACCACGTGTATTTCGGTACCTGCTTTGAACACACTAATGACCTGGGAACTGATTAGGTCTCTCCCACTTCCATGTCTTCATAGTGTGCTCCTTATCTGTCCTGATGAAGACCCCTTCCTAAGGAAACATTGGTCTGTCCACCATTTCGGGGTCGAAACATCAACATCTATAACCATATCCACCTGTACTGGAGACACTATTCACGTTTAAGCAAATTTGAAAAAATATAGAGTGTATCATATAATTGTGGATGATTGTCATACGAGGAAGTTCCAGCCAGGGGCTCTCTTATACATCTGTATTTAATTTTCTGTATATATTATATATTGGCACTCAACTCCCGCCTTTTCTTTATCTTTTCACAAGCACCATACTAACCACCTTCCTATTTCTCACTCACTATTGAGCAACTTTTTTATAAGAAAGAGATTTGCATAAATTGATTTGTTATCTAAATTCATTAAAAAATTGTGAATTCATTCGCATTTCTAGTGTGTGTTATTAATTTTTGTGTACTAGAGAAAAACATTTCCGTTAGGACCAATTGGGTTTTGTATCATTACTTACCCAGGTCCTAAGGCTTACTGGTTTTCTCCATTGTTTTGTAATGGTGTTGCCGAGGTACAGGCATGTGACAGAGCGGGCCGTATCCCTTGATTCAAGAAAGTTAAACTGTGGTTGTACAAACTTGATATGGGAGAAACCTAGGAAAACCCAGAGACCCTAACCAAAGACATGGTACAAATTTAAAGACAAGATTCCGGGATCATATTCAGGGTATTCTTTTTAATTCTTCTGCACATGGCACTTTAACTGAGCGGTGTTTGGATATTAAATGTACCTTAACTTTTGAGCTCTTCATGGATCAGATAGAACCTCCACTTGCAACCTCTTTGTTCTTGAAATTTAGATGTGGTATTTTACCTGTGAATTCAGTAATAAGCAAATGGAAACAGCGTACTCCATCATTAATATGTCCAATTTGTAAACTTAGGAACAAATCTGTAGAGCACTTTAAGTTTTTTTGTCCTGTTTATACGAAAACCAGGAAGAGATGGATAGTTACAGCTTGTCAGTAAATGTCTATCTCTCGGCTCACAGAATCTATGCAAATCTTAAGACCAGACAACACAGAGTGAGTTGTGTTTTCTGTATCTAAATATCTTCTCTATGGTTGGCGCATTAGAAGTAAGATATTAGCCACAACTCAATAACATTATGTTGTAAGGATGTTTGCTGATTTATATAGGTTTTTTATCGGTGAACATGAGAAATATTTTAGATACTGTCATAGAATTTTTATACGTTCAGCAAAAATTGGTAGGATATATTTTTATGTTGTAATGATTTGTATATTGTGTTACATTTTTATGGGACTGTGATATTGTTTTATACTGCTCATGGTCTTTGTGTATTTCAATTGTAATATTAATTTTTTTTAATTCTTTTTATTGCAATAATAAACACATGACAGTGACAATCATCACATTAAATAACAGATCACAGATTACATTACTCCAAAAGTGGCAGGGCATGTCCTTTAACTTGATCACTCAATTTATCCCTCTCCTAACCTCAAACCTCGGTGGCAAAACTATCTTACTTTTATCCTCAGTTATCCTCTGGACAAGGAGTATCACTAACAGGTACGCAGAGCCTCCACCTGCTTTCTTTCCAACGCTCCCAAATCTTCATCCATTTTTGTTGGCAACCTCTCCCCTCATAAATCACACACTCTGCCTGCATGCACCAATCCATATTAGCCTCCCATTCACTCAGTGCCGGACCTGAAGCCGCCCTCCATTTTCTTGTTATGTTGTGCTTGGCCACCATGAGACCAAGGGTAAACCACAGTCGTTCCCCTGTGGTTAAGTCAGTTGTACCCCATATGTTTAATAAACATCATTGAGGCGAGGTCTCTATATTTTTCCCACACAGTGCCATCATACATGCTATGACCACCGTCCAGTACACTTGAATACCCAGGCAATCCTACCATATATGCAAAAACGTGTCCATCTGACCTGCAACCTCTGGGACAGGATAGTGAGTCAAGTTTGCCCATCTTAACCAGTGTTGTTCTTGTGTAATATGTCCTATGTAGTATTTTCGCACAAAAACAAGGAATGGATGTCCAGGGATGAATACGCACAAGCGACTATCGCAGAGAGACAAACTAATGGGTCTCATGCAAGGGCACCAAATACCCAACTCACAACTTGTAAACTATTTCAAACCTCATGAGGGCATTCTCAATTCTTTTACCATATCTTTTCCTTTATTTTAGATATGTGTATCTGCACAATTACAAAACTTATATAAAGTAACAAACAGTATATACACAATAACACAAAATCACAACCATCAGTTGTTCAGAATCTTTAGTAGTACCCGTCCATTTTGACCCGGTTGCACACCGATGCAAATATCAGAGAATCCAGGGGGAGGTAATCCTTTTTACACACTATCTAAACAGAGAGAGGTTCCCTCTCTATTCAATAACTTATACAGCGTGTAACATCATTATTCAACAATCGCATTTCATTTAGATGGATTCCTCCTCTTCATGTGTCGACGCGTTTTAGCCCACTGAGTCAGGCCTCCTCAGGACAAGGGTAACACAATTCAACACAAATGTTCCCTTCTTAGGTAGAGCAAAGGCCACTTTACATCACCGGACACAGACTTCACTATGCATCTGTACCTGAAGTCTCCTGTCGGAAAAACTCCTACGACAAATAATCTTGATACTGGAACTGAAGTTCCAACCACTGTGTCAGTACGGGATCAGGAAAACAACTATCAACGGGGCGTCAGACCGTGGTGTCTCCTCGGATTCCCAAGACACCCGTCTCGCCATGGGTGAAAAAGCCCCCTGAAACGCCAACTTCAAACAGGAGTATTCTATTCTCCCCGCTGTCCCGAACGCACACGCTGGAACGCCGCGCACGTCAAACTACGTTCCCTCGGCACCTGCACACAACTTTTTATGTTGCAATGATTTGTATATTGTGTTAAATTTTTATAGGACTGTGATATTGTTTTATACTGCTCATGGTCTTTGTGTATTTAAATTGTAATATTAATTTTTTTAAATTCTTTTTATTGCAATAATAAACACATGGCAGCGACAATCATCAAATTCAATACCAGATCGCAGATTACATTACTGCAAAAGTGGCAGGGCATGTCCTTTAACTTGATCACTCAATTTATCCCTCTCCTAACTTCTAAGCCTCGGTGGCAAAACTATCTTACTCTTATCCTCAGTTATCCTCTGGACAAGGAGTATCACTAACAGGTACGCAGAGCCTCCACCTTCTTTCTTTCCAACGCCACCAAATCTTCATCCATTTTTGTTGGCAACCTCTCCCCTCATAAATCACCCACTCTGCCTGCATGCACCAATCCATATTAGCCTCCCATTCACTCAGTGCCGGACCTGAAGCCGCCCTCCATTTTCTTGTTATGTTGCGCTTGGCCACCATGAGAACAAGGGTAAACCACAGTCGTTCCCCTGTGGTTAAGTCAGTTGTACCCCATATGTTTAATAAACACCATTGAGGCAAGGTCTCTATATTTTTCCCACACAGTGCCATCATACATGCTATGACCATCGTCCAGTACACTTGAATCCCCAGGCAAACCCACCATATATGCAAAAACGTGCCCATCTGACCTGCAACCTCTGGGACAGTATGGCGAGTCAAGTTTGCCCATATTAACCAGTGTTGTTCTTGTGTAATATGTCCTATGTAGTATTTTCGCACAAAAACAAGGAATGGATGTCCAGGGATGAATACGCACAAGAGACTATCGCAGAGAGACAAACTAATGGGTCTCATGCAAGGGCACCAAATACCAAAATCACTTGTAAACTATTTCAAACCTCACGAGGGCGTTCTCAATTCTTTTACCATATCTTTTCCTTTATTTTAGATATGTGTATCTGCACGATTACAAAACTTATATAAAGTAACAAACAGTATATATACATAAACACAAAATCACAACCATCAGTTGTTCAGAATCTTTAGTAGTACCCATCTATTTTGACCCGGTTGCACACCGATGCAAATATCAGAGCAATCCAGGGGGAGGTAATCCTTTTTACACAGTATCTAAACAGAGAGAGGTTCCCTCTCTATTCAATAACTTATACAGCGTGTAACATCATTATTCAACAATCGCATTTCATGTAGATGGATTCCTCCTCTTCCTGTGTCGACGCGTTTCAGCCCACTGAGTCAGGCCTCCTCAGTACAACGGTAACACAATTCAACACAAATGTTCCCTACTTAGGTAGAGCAAAGGCCACTTTACATCACCGGACACAGACGTCACTATGCATCTGTACCTGAAGTCTCCTGTCGGAAAAACTCCTACGACAAATAAACTTGATACTGGAACCGAAGTTCCAACCACTGTGTCAGTACAGGATCAGGCAAACAACTATCAGCGGGGCGTCAGACCGTGGTCTCTACTCGGATTCCCAAGACACCCGTCTCGCCACGTGTGAAAAAGCCCCCTGAAACGCAAACTTGAAACAGGAGTATTCTATTCTCCCTGCTGTCCCGAACGCACACGCTGGAATGCCGCGGACGTCAAACCACTTCCCTCGACACCTGCACACAACTTTTTATGTTGTAATGATTTGTATATTGTGTTAAATTTTTATAGGACTGTGATATTGTTTTATACTGCTCATGGTCTTTGTGTATTTAAATTGTAATATTAATTTTTTTTAATTCTTTTTATTACAATAATAAACACATGACAGCAACAATCATCACATTCAATAACAGATCGCAGATTACATTACTCCAAAAGTGGCAGGGCATGTCCTTTAACTTGATCACTCAATTTAGCCCTCTCCTAACTTCTAAGCCTCAGTGGCAAAACTATCTTACTCTTATCCTCAGTTATCCTCTGGACAAGGAGTATCACTAACAGGTACGCAGAGCCTCCACCTGCTTTCCTTCCAACACCCTCAAATCTTCATCCATTTTTGTTGGCAACCTCTCCCCTCATAAATCACCCACTCTGCCTGCATGCACCAATCCATATTAGCCTCCCATTCACTCAGTGCCGGACGTGAAGCCGCCCTCCATTTTCTTGTTATGTTGCGCTTGGCCACCATGAGACCAAGGGTAAACCACAGTCGTTCCCCTGTGGTTAAGTCAGTTGTACCCCATATGTTTAATAAACACCATTGAGGCGAGGTCTCTATATTTTTCCCACACAGTGCCATCATACACGCTATGACCACCATCCAGTACACTTGAATCCCCGGGCAATCCCACCTTATATGCAAAAACGTGCCCATCTGACCTGCAGCCACTGGGACAGTATGGCGAGACAAGTTTGCCCATCTTAACCAGTGTTGTTCTTGTGTAATATGTCCTATGTAGTATTTTCAGCTGGACTAGCTTAAAGCAGGACCTTATCGCTACTTCCTGCCACTTCCTGCCACTCTTCATCATCAATTGTCACAGGGCTTCCATCCATTTAATACGTAGTTCCTCCAGGGTGTCAGGGGAATTGTATAGTATTTTCTGATATATATTAGGGATACGGCCTTTTTCTGCAAATAATCATCTAGCAGCCATTATTAAAAACGCAATAGAGGCCATAAAACAACTAACCAATAAATGTATAGTTAAAATAAAGAACTCCTCTTTTGCCTCATTATGGCACAACCCCTTAATCAAAATTAACGGCAAAATGTTGTACTTGCAGACATGGACAAATCCCAAAATACTCTATATGTGGAGAAGTGTGGCTCAATGGTTAGAGCGGCAGACCCTGATGCAGAGATCTGGCCCGGGACCAGGGTTCAATTCCTGCCTCGGCGGGTCTTGGGCTCAATTTCCTCGGACCTGATAATTCTCGCCTCGGTGCCTATTCTAATCATGGGTCCCACTCTGCAACTCTGGGCAATAGCTTGCTTAATCTCCACAACGGCCCCACCAACGCTGGGATGCCTGGCTTCACCTTGGGGGTGCCCAGGAGTGGACATTTCACAGGGAAAAGACAGGAAGGGTTCCACAGTGGTATGCGTACAGCGCCAGGACACCCTAGGGTAACAGTGCGCTTTACAAGTACAAATTTCATATAAAAGAAATAATAAACAGAGACAACCCTGTCTTATTTGCGTCACTACACCAAAAATTTAACATCCCAATCAGAGAGCTCTACAACTTCCTTAAATTCAGAGGCCATTAACCGAAATCGAGCTTTTTTGAACGCACATCATCCACACACTATAGACGTGCTGAAAGTAATATCATCTCAAGACCATCAAGCTTCAAAACTGTACAAACTCCTCCAGGAAAAAACAAACGTCAAAACTCAGGGCAAATGGTCCGCATCTTGCCTTAACCAAGCTCTTGACATTCCCACAGAGTGCAGCTGGGCTCTCATTTGGAAATTTGTTACTTAACTCAAAATCTCACCCATCATTGCACAATGCAAATGTTACCTGACAAACAGGTTCTTCTGGGGCCCTGGCAAAACTCTTCAAACTAGGTTTGATAGATTCAGACAAATGCTGGAACTGTTCAGATGAAACTGGAGCTCTGGAACACATGCTTTTCTCTTGTAATCTTCTTCATTCTTTTTGGGAAGGAATCAACAAGACCATCAGTGATATCTTTCAGTATAACATTCACCTAAACCCCGCCTTCCTTGCTCTGGGACCTTGGTTAATACTCCTCCTCTTCCACTAAATAACACGGAGCTCCTATTCCTGGACATACTACTTACACTCTGTGCAAAAACGATACTCTGAGACTGGAAGGACTACAATAATGTATGTTACCACACTTGGTGGTGATAGAGTGCAAATTGCTCTGGCGGTTGTAGGGCATCATAATTGTGGGTAGTTTGCAGCTGCAAATAATCTTTTATTGTGTTAACATTTGTGCCATTAGATTGTGTACTGTAATAACGTGTAAAGCGAAGTTATAGACATATTTTCGTATAACGTGGAGAAATCTGTATGTCAATTACGTATGATTAAACTTAAATCTTGATGTGAAGAATTCTACATGTGACTAATGAACGTTATAATTCGTATGCTTATGTAACACATTGATTTAAATGTGCTCAGTAATAATGTTCATGTATACGTGTGTTTTATGAATTTGTGTGCCGTTTCTTATGTTGGCCTAATTCTGTAGGCCTAACGTGTATTTTTCCCCGGCGCTCTCGAGTTAGGTTTGTTAGTAGAATTCATGTATATGCAGAACTTGTTCTTTCTCACGTTTTCGGTTGCAGGTGGAGAAACGCATCTTTGTTAGCTAGAATAATGTCTTTTCTTTGTTTTGGGAGTTAGGCTTAGGGAGGAGAAGATACATTGAACGGCTATGCTGATAATAGAGGGACTGTGTACTTTCTCACCGCAGAGAGCCTGGGAATCAAGGTAATTGAGCCTGGGAGTATCGCTACCGCATGGAAAGTTACCTACGAGGCAGTGTCTTGCGTGGATGGGGTGATACCGCATAGCCTGATGGGAGTTTGTATTCGATTCTTGTATTGGGGTTAGGGACAGAGTCCGGGGACTTCTGCCTTACCTTGAGAAGAGAGAGCATCTTAGAACGAGTTCTGTAGCTTCATGCTACTTGACCCATTTAACGTGAATGGTCTTCTTAGAAAGCCTTCCCGTGCTGATACCTTTCCAGAACTTGCCTTTGGGAAATGCTAAGTAGGGATGTCACGTTAGCGGTATTGTAGGGACTGACTAATGCTCTTTACCTACAAACCTCCAATGAGGGGGACTCTGGATGTCAGGGCGATAATTTTCTGTATCCTGATTCTCGAATTGGTCATTCTATGTATGCTGCATCGTCTTAACTTTACCCGTAGGCTTGGCTTTGTATTAGCTCTAATGTATTTCTACACCCTCGTCTTGAGGTGTTTGTATGTCCAGCTGTTCTTGGCTTTCTAATAAATTAACTAAACTGATTTGGGAGTCTGTGATTCTTCGAACCCGGCTCCTTCAGTTGGTAGCAGTGTAGGGTGGTTGTCTCTTGAAGTGTGGGGAGAATCTAGAAAACTCTAGAAAAGATTTAGACCCGTAGAGCCCCAGAAATTACCCAATGATCGAGAATGGAGAAAGACGGATTTTGGCAGAGACCAACAGAGATTGATGGTGCGGAGAGAACAGCAGCAATCGGAGACGTGAGTATCAATATGGATGCGTTGTGTGATAGATTGCGGTGATGATTTGATTGCGTGATATCTTGCAGAGTTAGGATGACAGTCGAGTGAATGTGGTTTCGGGCTGGACGCGTGCGGTCCAAGAGTTTTGTTTTGTTTTGGTTATCGGGCTCAAGAGTAGCCTAAGATCCCGGGATATATTTGTGGTGTAGAAAACACTGATTTGGTGTGATTGTCTGACCATTGGTTTGTTGGGAAGTCGTGAAGCGCTATCGACAACCTGCCGGAGACAGGGAACTTTGTGTGAGTGGACTTGTTAGAATCGTGTGGAAAGCCTCATGCACAGGGGTGGACTACATTGATTCGAGTTGCCAGTGCAGGTCGAGGGTCACAGTGTGTGAATGTTCTTGAGTGATTGAATTCTATCGATCTTTTAGAAAGGCAGACGATTACTTGTTTTGATGATTGCGAAAGTGATTGTGTAAAGTGAGATTGCGAAGGAGGGTGAACCGCTGCGAGGAGGAAAAGGGTGACGTTAGAGTGTGCCACTCTGCGATAGGTCTGTTGGTGTAATGCCGTGCTGGGATTGGTTAGTGATCAGCAGGAAAGTTGAAGCGAAGAATCTTTTTGGTCGAAGAAAACTGGTTTAACCGTGCAATCTTTTAAAGTATTATGTGACCTATGTAGGGGAGTGGTGACTCGAGTGGGTGAGGAAGCACCACCCGAGGATAACCCAGCATATTACATGGCAATGAATGTAGGACTCCACACTATAGTTTGGATTCAAAATTGGCATAAGATTACTGAGAAAGAAGGAGATTTGGCTTTTCTACGCTATGGTTCATTTCGATTAGAGGTACTGTATCAGTTAAGGGGAGTGATGTTTTAATTATGGCCTGCACCCAGAACAACTCAGTTTGAGGCACTAGATGCTTGGATGTGAGCAGCTCAGGCAAAGAACAGGGAAAAATGTCAGGGGAGGATGAGGAAGGCAATGAAAGCATATCAGGATGCATGATGGGATGCACAGTTGAAGAGATGGAGAGTAGATAGCATTGAGGGAGAGAGGTTGTACCCACTATTAGTAAAGGAAGGAGACGTAAGGTAAAGTGTGCCGCTCATGGGAAGGAGGAAGATTTTGTCACTGTGGATAAAAGGTACGCAGACGAAGTTGCCAGCTTTTGTGCTATTCATGCTTGTATTTTTAATGGGGATTATTCAGGTGAGAGAACAGAGAGAACCGAGCTCAGCATGATGTTAGCCATAGTGGACACTTGGGATGAGGTCAAGCGTCTGCAGGGAGAAGTGTCTGATCAAGAGGAAGCTGGTTGGATCAAAGCAGGTTGTGAAAAGAGAGATGATGGCATTTGGGTCTCAACAGATGGTAGAGCAGTGTTGCCAGACTGTCTACTGAGCCCTATGGCAAGACAGGTACATGGAGCTGTGCACATTGGGAAAGATGCAATAGTGCGAGTGTTCAGACAAACGAGGTTTAACCCGAGATTTTGCGTGTTTGCGGAAGCAGTGTGTCACAGGTGTGCTGCGTGCCGACAGATGAATGCTGGATAAAAAAATGTGGTTGCCTTGAGTCACACTGGGAAGTCGGGAGGTTCTTTTAATAGGATTCAGCTTGATTTCATTGAGATGCCCAGCTGCAATGGGCTGAGGTTCATTTTGGTTGTGGTGTGTGTCTTTTCATGGTGGGTGGAAGCATACCTGACTAGAAGGTGTGACAGCCTCACAGTAGCTAAGTTGTTACTTAGAGAGTTCATTCTGCGGTTCGGGTTTCCAACTTCATTGGAGTCGGATAGAGGAACACACTACCATAGTGAGATCATGAAGCTGTTGTGTACTGCCTTAGAAGTTGATCAGAGATTGCACTGTAGCTACAGACCGGAGGCGTTTGATATTGTGGAACAGGTCAATTAAACCCTAAAGATGAGAATGGCAAAGGTGTGCTCCTCGACTTCACTAAGTTGGCCTGATGCGTTGCCTTTGGTAGTGATACGTTTGCGCAGCATTCCAGATAGAAGGAATTAATTTTTACACCCTCGTCTTGAGGTGTTTGTATGTCCAGCTGTTCTTGGCTTTCTAATAAATTAACTAAACTGATTTCGGAGTCTGTGATTCTTCTGAGTTGTGGGTCATTGGAACTGTAATGTGTAATTGGCTAACGGTAATCTTCTCCCCTCCACACTTCCAAGCAGACAAAAAGAAACATCAGCCCGGGGTTCCAGAGTAAGTTTAGAACGTGGAACCCGGCTCCTTCAGTGGGCATGGGTATGTTTCCTCAGAAGCTCTGACAACATCCTTAACAAGGATCATAATGTATCCAAACAGCTCCGGTCACCTATAGATGTATATTTACAGAAATCTAAACCCCCTTGATCCTCAACTAAGTGACACATATACAATGACACATCCCCTGTCCACCTACCTACCTCTGATATGGGACACCTCCTGACCCTGGAGACTCACCTGTCTCATACCCAATTACCATGGAGCAGCCAGGCCCCCTTCGCTCCCTAACCCTCTCTGTTTGCCTTATTTCTTTCCTTTCTGCTCCTTTCACCCCTACTTCCTATTTCTAGCCTCTGCTTTCTTCTCACTTCCCGACAGCAGAGCTCACATCCGAGCCGGAAGCTTGCTGGGGCGACTCGTTCTCACACCAGACCTTCTATAAACAAACTTCAACCCATTCGTGAAGTCTGGCAAAGTTTTGTAATATTCAAGGCTTCCTAATCAACATGATGTATGACGTCATTGGAAATATGTTTTTGCTCATGCTGTGCTCTAGCGCTGTACTTTATTGTTGAAAAATTCCTCAATAAAACGTTTTGGGAAAGAAAATGATACATAATGTGCATTATACGATTGCTCTGGTGAAAACACATTCTAAACATACAGCGTGATGTTTTGTATATGTAGGATATAATAAAATGTTTGAAGAAATTCCATTATTTTAATACTGCACTCTTCCAATAAAATATGCACTGGCTATTGTCAGCTTTAGTACTTACGAGAGAGAGATCGAGAGAGAGAAAGATAGGGACTTACTTGCTGCCTATCATTGGTTGGTTCAAATGTTATTCACATATTCTCCAGCCAATGGCCTTTTTAATGTCACAGCAGTCACAAGTGTCAGCAGAGGTGAGCTCTGGGTCTTCATTATCAGTAAATTGAAAGAATCTGGCCAAGTGTGGGGTAGCACAAGGAGTTGTCTTGTGCATTCCTGATGTAATGAGCAGTTAAATTAGTGATGGGGCTTTCTGCTTTGGCTCATTGTGGCTTTCCATATTCCATGTTCCATCTCCCTTCTCCAGAGCATCTTACTGATGCAGATTGTTTATTGTTTGCGTTGTGTGCAAGCTCCTGGCACCATGATCAGTTCACCACTTGGTGACAGCGTGTGATGAAAACCAAAATACGTACAAAAGAGAAACATGGCGGGGGTGTGAGTTATGGTGTTTATTGTAAGTTGCATACCATAACTTATGGGTTTCAGGGCCTTTTCAGTTTTATGTTCGCTTAGCCACAGCTTAACTTTAACTGCATTCTTTGAATTAATATATACATACTTATATATTTGTATTCACATATCTATCACTGACTGTGGTGGTCCAGAGATAGTAATCCACAGATATTACTTGATAGAAAGTCATTTTTGTCAAAGTCCACCAGCATTTTTGTGCAAGCTGCACAAGTCCTGCGAGTGTGATGTGTGCCTCATGAACATGATTCTTTACAACAAATGCGTTGTTCACGTATTCCACTACATCGCAAGTTGTTTCAATGACTTGCTGTAGTGGGGCGCTGGACTTAGGAATAGTATTATTTACTATTCCTACTCCAGTTTGTGCAACAGCAGGGAAGGTGTTGTAAACGCTGTTTCCCGTGCCTCATGCGCCACCTGTGCCCGAAGATCACAGAGAATCAGGAAAAAGGAGGGGACCAGGAATGTATCATTGGATGGTATAAAGGTCATAATGAAAAGGGATGCCGACGTGACCAAAGTGGAACCAGCAAGGCTACTTTCAAATGCCCTAAATGCACGTGTAATAATGAGTTAATCAGTTAAGGATTACTGTCAATGTCAAACAATTCAGGACTGTGTTATGCACTCACTCACACATCCTCTCATCCATTTATGCATTCATGCAAACGCTCAGTCACCCACTTGCTCATTAATCCATCAGTTAATTTACCTCCCTGTTCATCCATTCATACACTTACCCCTTTATATAACTATTCATCAGTGCACTAACCTACTCATTTATCCATCCAGGCACTTCCTCACTCACCCATTCACTACCCCTGCACCCTAGTCACTCACCCATACAGCTGACCTGACACTAGTACTTTGACTTATCCACAAATTAACTAATTCTGGCATTTGCTTGCGCAACCACACCCATAAACTCTTCAATCATTGAAAAAGCAGCGTTATTAATAAACCCTATTGGATTTTTCCCAAGTGTGCATTTATTTTATGCATGTATTTTTATATTATTTATTTATTTAGAGTTCTTTTGCCATGCTACTACCCACAGCTTCAAAGATAGCCTCAGAGCATTTAGCATCAGCTATTCAATGGTTAGTTAGTACATCAAAGGTAACTATTTATAACAAGAACTACAAACCATAGAGACTGACTATGGATGATGAAGTCTTGGGGAGGTGTAATAAGACCGACCCTAGAACGGTATCTAACCTGCAGCTCGGTGTCCAGGCACAGGGAAGGCAGGAGCAAGGAATTGACTTACTAAGTGGGTTGAAAGCTATCCATGGGTACGTTTTTTAGCAGCCTTCTGAATCTGAGGAAGTTGGTTTCAAGTCTGACCTGCTAAGGGAGGTAGGTCTAAAGAGGAGAACCTTGCACATGAAGGATCCTACCCCCCAACACCCTTACTGTGACACAGTCAATTGGACAATGAGCTTTGAGTAGCAGAGCTTTGCTTTCTAGATAGGAGGTGAAAGCCCAGGCAACAGTATCTTGAGCAGAACGTGTGTGTTTTGTTTGCCAATGACTGTATACTTGCTTTTTCTAATAACTGATTTAAATGCAATGTACATTTGTCTTTATAGAATTAAAAACCGGTTCATTGCAAGGATGACAAAAGGAATATCTACATTTAAAGAATTTGATTCAGAAATTCGCCGCCTACCGCCATGGCTCACCTTTTTATTGGATCAGATTGGTAAGTTTTTTTAAAAAAAACACATTCCTTTGGAAACGGTGCATAGTCAGTGAGTGAAGAAGTCAATAAATATTTGATAGGTTAAATGACAACTGCTCTTTGCAAATATCTACATGTTGTGTTCTAACCTAATGCTGCTAGGACCTGGATTACTTTCTGTGTGTACCCAAAAATGCCTCTGCTCTAAAGCGCTGTCTTATTTTGTGCATCAGAAACGCATCTGTAGTTGCTCTTTTAAGTCGAATTCCAAATGTGCAAATCATAAAACAGTAACTCTTCAGCATACAAACTAAGGGGCCTATCCACAAAGGCATTTTGGAGAGCGTAAAGTAGCACTCATGTAGTACACTTTTACGAACACTTACATGTTTGTGTGATGTGGCCCCTAAACAACTAAAATGCGGATAAAATGGGAATATTCATAAATACTCATGTACAATTAGCACAAATAGAAAGGACTGTGCCCTTTGTGCCCTTTTATTGACTTGGGACTTGGCCGTCTCAGGGTCAATTCACACAGGCATGTAAGAGTAAACAAAAGAGTACTCCAGTAATACTACTGCCCGCTCTCATATATGCTTTTGTGAATCTGCCCCATAGTTTTCATGCCAAAGTGCAACTCTTTTTATAGATTTCAAAACCGTATTATGCATGTTTATTAGAAGAATTTAAGTATGTATGAGGAAGAATGCTTCCAGTAGCAAACTGCACAGCATATATCATTTTGTTTTCTTGTGGCATGGATAAACACAGACAGGTTAACATGTTTACTGTGTTCCATAGAATGAAACAACATACAAAATTCACTTAAGGTGTGTGACAGTGACCTTCTGGAATTCTTGCATGTCCTGAAACTAAATTTACTGGAGAGCAGTGCTTAATTTAAGCCAGTGGTTGCCGGTAGCGGCGACGAGCAATTATTTATGGGGACCTTATTTTCCTGCATCAGATTTTTACCGAGTGCAAGAGAGGAAAAAACACATACATCAGAAAGACGGAGGAAGAGAATGACAGAAAACCCATCACAAAGGGAGAAAGGAGGAACCTGCTATGCGTGAGATAACGGGGCATAGAGTGTCTGGTAGCAGATTAAAGCGGCATAAGGTGGATTTAAGATTACCAGCCTTGGTATTTTGTGCATCGACTATACTTGGACTGGCTGCATGTTTCTGAGGAGAGCTTTGGGCACCAGAACTCTTTCTTTTACAAATTGAGCACTGCCAGAGAGTCAATAGACCCCCAAGTGTAATCACCTTTTCTTTTGGTCTTTCAAATTTTAGGCAAAGATTCATCTTATATTTTAACTCAGTAAGTAAATTAAGGGATCCCAACTCAATTAAAAAAGGCTTGTTTGAACCTTGCTCAAAGTGTGATTTTTATTATTCCCATGATGGAGCTTGGGCCCACTCAAATATTTATCTCCAGATCGATGGTCGTGATAGCAGCATGAGAGGTAAAGGGAGAAAACTATCACTTGTTAACATCTCATTTCAGTGTAACCAATGTGCTCACACAATAATCCACTTGACAACTAAATATGAGTTTAGTAGGGTTTAATTATAAATTTAGAAACAAATCTATATAGTCAATCTTAACTTTATTGTATAGAAATACCGAACGAAAAAAATGAGTCCAAATCTCCTGAAGAGATTTACCCTATATAATACAAAGCAGACAACTAACTCTATGATTGGTGTTGCAAATAATCAGGAAAAAGAATTGAGTATTAAACTGCATCAAATGGCTCTCTAAAGTAAGCCTGATCAAGTTATCTCTCCCTACACTACCTTAAAAGGTTAACCCTCAACTAAGAAGCATTCAGTAAAGGTGAAATCAAAAAGGTGTCAGCTGTCGGATTCTTCTGTAGAAGGCACTCCAACCATGGGTCAAGTAGTATAAAACTGGCTGCCAGTGGAGCAATGAGCCTTGTTCAAAGCTGGTTGCATACTTTTCAAAGCAATCCAAGACACCGGCCCTAGATTTATTGTCTCGCTCATCAACAAACACCTACCCAAGCGGACTCTGAGATCCACGCATCAGAACTTTTTGACGGTGCCCAGAATCCGGCGTAAACGCATCGGCGGGACTCGGTTTTCTTTCCTAGGTCCGAAGATCTGGAATGCATTCCCTGCTTTCCTCAGGCTTGAGGGAGACTATCTGCGGTTCAGAAAACAACTAAAGACCTGGCTATTCACCTTGGCCTATAACTAGCTGCTCCCGGCTTAAGCTGCACTCACCTGACATTCCACAGCGCCAAGAAACCTGTTGGTGTACGTGCGCTATACAAATACCAATGTAACATAACATAACACATAACATAACATAAAGCCACACAAGCAGAAGCATAGATCTGCTCTCAGTGAAATCCTAAGATGACTCCTCCTGTCCCTCACTACGTTTCAACATAAAATATCAATTGCATTCAGGGTAGATAATCCCACATGACTCTTGCCAGTACCATGGCTCCGGCACAACTGGTTACTTGCACCACCTTTCCCACATCGATAAGTTTCAACTTAGTTCATCCTTTGTCATTCCTCTCCTCCTCCATGAGAACTCGCCTCCTTGCTCATTACCGCTCTTCTCCGTGCCAACTTCGTCTTTTCATACCTTGCTATCTAATGGAAACAAAACCCTTCTATGCTAACTAATGAAACCTTGTCCATACCTGCAGTGGAAACAAAATCCAAGCAAATGCATTCTGCATTAAAGGTAAAATACAAATTACATGTTAGATTTTAAACGTGAGCATGAACTGAGCTGGTTTCTTGAGGCCCATTCTAGTCAACTTTAGAACAGGGTTAGAGAATACGTGCACATTTCTACACACACAATAAATGCAGCTTCTTAAGACATGTATAATTGTAAAGAATTACGAAGATGTCACTCTTAATGCACCTGCATAGCAAAAGTCTTGTTACAGGTATAAATGTTTAAACATTGGTTTACACATACACATTCAAATGTATGAACCTCACAATGGGACACATTTTAACTTCTCCTGTCACATTAATATATAAATGTTACATATACCTTTATTAATCCTGTTCTATACACAAATTCTTCATGTGGAGTGCTTTAAATATGCAATACTCCACTCTCCTTAGTAACATTAATCACACAGAATATATTCGAGTGCTGACTACTCATGATTATGATGCACTCCAATGGTATCTCGGATGGGAGCAAAATGACACTTCTCCACCCACAAGAACAATTTTATTTCTAGTGTCACATTCAGAGTTTTGTCAAAATAGGCCTGATTATTCACAGTTAGCTTTCTCATCAAGATCCTGCAGTAGGTGAGAGAATTCACCTCTTCATTTAAAAAAAAAAAAAAAACATTTGCAAAACCAATAGGCCTGGCATTAGCTGCCAGCCTTTAGGGTGTGCAAATTCTTATTTTGTTTGGGAATGCTTTTTGTATGAAGACACACATTGTATGAAAACAAGCATTGTCTAAAATCCCAAATCTACATTTTGTTACATAAAAGCACATATTGCACCAGTATTCCCTAGCTCACTGAAGGGGGCTACTTACTGTGCAGATATGCACATAGTGCAACAGCAGAACGCTGCCACTCACTCTCAGGTAAGTCAATGACTGACGTCAGCTGACCTTTTGCCCCATGCAGTATGCTATGTTGGGTGAGGCCAAAATGTGAGTGACACTACAGCAGGCCAGTGGATGATGAGGGCTGACTGCAAGCCCCTATAGGTATATTATATAGTTTTATTCAGGTCAGTGATACGAGCACTCTGCCGAAATCAGAGTGCCAAGGAAATTTGTAATTAAAAAAACACTGGGCTTGGAGACGCACTGTGTTATAAATGCTTTTAACTTTTTCAATAATAAGTAAATGGTTAATAAACAAATATAAAAGTTATGATTTCTTCAGGCTTTTGAAAGTGATAAAAGTCATGTAAGAGCTTAAAAAGTTGAAATTAACTTGATAATGTAAAATTATGTTAGTTATTCATAACTTGTTATTAAAGAGTCAGTTGTTTCTACATAAACACACCTGATGCAGACGTATGTAATCTACGTTAAACCATGGGTTTGATTCTGGTGAGAGATGACTGAGATTTTATTCTTCTGAAGTACGTTCAATTAATACCACGAATTGGGTAATAATAATACCTATATTGAAAACTGCGAAGTAACTAGTCGAACCCATGACCTTTAAGAGACACACAGATCTCTGCAATATGTTCCTAAATTGCTGCACGGTTTTATAGGATTTGCCTCCCTGAAAATAGAGAGGTATATTCTTCTGGAGCACTGTTATTAGCATCCACGATCTAAGTTTTTTAGGACTGGCATAAAACAGTTTTAGCTGTCTGTCAGAGCTTATGAAATAAAAATAAATAATACATAGAGAAGGATTTTGGGTAACCCTCCTTCAGCATTTTCATGTTAAATGTGTCATTCACATTTTGGATCAGGGCACATGCAGTGGCATGGGGCGATGGGTCTGCCCCCTTGAATTGAATTGAATTAAAAACTTATATAGCGCAAAACTGCCACCCTACGGGTATCCTGGCGCTTAGATTGAAAATAGCCACTGTAACAGCAGAACCAATTGTCAGTGGGGGGATCTAGTGTTCACCCCTTGGAAATAGCCAAGTTTTCAGACTCTTCCTAAAACAGGTCAGAGAACTGGCCTGTCTAAGGTTCTGAGGCAGCTCGTTCCATAGGCGCGCAGCGGCCACACCAAAAGCTCTGCTCCCCATCCTGGATCTCTTAAATCTGGTGGTTGTTATCAGATTTGCACTCGAAAAGCGAAGCTGCCTCCTGGGATTATACCAGGTGAACATCTCCTGCAGGGGAACTGGACCCAGGTCATGTACTGCTCTGTGTACAATACAGAGGGATTTAAAGCAAATTCTTTCCTTAATAGGCAGCCAATGCAGGTCTCTCAAGGCCAATGCCGTGGAAGACCTACGCTGTCTATTTAGCACCAGCTTAGCTGCCATGGACTGGACTCTCTGCAACCCCTGCAGAATATATTGTGGTGCTCCCAAATACAGGGAGTTGCAGTAGTCCAATCTGCTCAAAATTATGCTCCTCACTACAAGAGATCGAGTATCTTTTGGTAGTAGCGGAAGAACCTTCCGTAACATGCGTAGCAGGGAGAGACAGACACTAGCAGTTTTGTTAGCCTGTGATTCCATTTGGAGGTTATCATCCATCATGACCCCCAAATTACGCACCATTTTAACAGGAGTCAAGGGTTCATCCTCGGGGGTAAGCTTGAACTCCACCGGTAGATGTCGGGACATTCTGGTAGCAGGACAATACACCACCTCTGTTTTCCCCCCATTAAACTGTAAGGAATTTTTCCTGAGCCAACCAGCAGTCTGGCGCATACACTCCTGGAAGGTATCCATAGATACCGCTTGTTTCCCCTCCAGGGAAAACACCAGTTGGGTATCATCTGCGTAGTTGACCAGGTCAATTCCACAAGATTTAATAATGGGGAATAGAGGGCGTAAATAAATATTGAAAAGAACAGGGCTGATCGCCGAGCCCTGCGGCACCCTGTGGTATACTAGGGACTTGCCAGAGGTGAACGGTGTCATAGACACATCCTGTTGTCTTCCTGACAGATAAGATTGTAACCACTGCAAGGCCCATCCTTTAACCCCTATACTTTTCAATCTTTCCACTAGCACTGTGTGGCTCACCGTATCGAATGCGGCTGACATGTCCAATAACACTAGGACAGAGGAATTCCCATTGTCAGCACGCATTCGTAGATTATCCATTACGGTTGCCAAGGCGGTCTCAGTGCCGTGTCCTGGGCGGAAACCCAATTGGTCCCTATCCAGCAAGAAATTATCCTCAAGATAGCATGATAGAATTTTGCTAACTGCCTTTTCTAAAATTTTGATCGGATATGGCAGGAGGGAGATTGGTCTAAAATTTGCTGGAATTGTAGGGTCCAAAGATGGTTTTTTGAGCAAGGGGGTCACCACTGCCTGCTTCCATACCTCTGGTACCTCTCCTTCCTCCAAAGACTGGCAGCAAATCTGTCATAGCTTTATAAGAATTGCACATCATATTTTTTATCAGCCCACAGGTCAACAATTCTATGTTGGAATTATGAGTCAAGATGACTGATGGCATTTTAGCTGTTTGTTTGTCCAAGTCAGCATAAGATTGTATGAACATTGAGAGGCAGAGGTGTCAGTGTCCAGTTGCTAGCATGCCACACTGCACTCTGACCATCCAAAGAACTGTTGTGTGTGGCACCTGCACAAGATGGGTAAGAACATACTTGTTTCATGGGACTTGCACTGGAAACGTTCCTGTACTCACATGTTGGAAGTGCCACCCGTGCTGTACTTGCATCACTGAATACAGGACCAGACCCTGGGATTGAACTACCAGGGATGCCCCCTGTGGGAACGTTTTGCTGAAGGGGGACTCCAACCCGAAGGATCCATTGTGCTGGGAGGGCCTTGCAGCCTGGTGAGACCTTGCGCATAAAAGTGCACCTGGACCCGTGGCGTGTGGGTCGCCCACTCTTCTGCAGTGGTGCTGGAGGGGGACTGCAACCCTCAGGAACCTTTGTGCAGGGAGGATCTTACAGCCTGGTGAGACCTCATGAATAAAAGCTTGCCTGGACCCGCAGCACGTGGGACGTCTGCTATGTTGCTGTGTTGCTGAAAGGGGACTCCAACCCCCAGGATCCGTTGTGCTGGGTGGGCCACGCAGCCTGGTGAGACCTCATACATAAAATCGCGCTTGGACCTGCGGCGTGCAGGATGCCTGCTGTGTTGCAGTGTTGCTAGAGGAGGATTCCAACACCCAGGATCCCTTTTGCTGGAAGGGCCTTGCAGCCTGGTGAGACCTCATGCATAAAAGCGTGCCTGGAACTGCGGCACGCGGGATGCCCGCTGTGTTGCTGTGTTGCTGGTGGGGGACTCCAACCCCCAGGATCCTTTGTGCGGGGATGGTCTTGCAGCCTTGTGAGACCTCGTGAATAAAAGCTTGCATGGACCCGCGGCACACGGGACGTCCGCTATGTTGCTGTGTTGCTGAAAGGGGACTCCAACTCCCCGGATCCGTTGTGCTGGGTGGGCCACGCAGCCTGGTGAGACCTCATATATAAAAGGGCGCTTGGACCTGCAGCGTGCGGGACGCCCGCTGTGTTGCCGTGTTGCTAGAAGGGGATTCCAACCCCCAGGATCCCTTTTGCTGGAAGGGCCTTGCAGCCTGGTGAGACCTCATGCATAAAAGTGTGCCTGGAGCCATGGCACGCGGGATGCCCGCTATGTTGCCATGTTGCTGGAGGGGGACTCCAACCTCAGGATCCTTTGCCCTAGGAGGGCCTTCCAGCCTGGTGAGACCTTGCACATAGAAATCCTCCTGGACCCACGGGACACGCACAGAACGCACCCGGGCACGTGCCCTGGCAAAGACAGGGCCAAGAGTGGTCCTGTTTTTGCCCGTCATTGCCTAAAAAAGGTTGGGCTGGGCCACCCCTTATGCCGCCGCTGCATCACAGGTACTGTGACCATTTCTATTCATTGTTATATCCTGCTCCTAATTACATCTGACCCAACTCGATCCACAATGGGGAAACCGAAAATAGTGGAGAGTGGCTCCAAAGCTCCACTGGGCTCCACCCTTGATGTTTTTTTTACAGAGAGCAGTAGGAAAATTGGTACCGAGATTGAAGTGGCTGAGCTCTGCTTATCGCTTTCATCCCCTCCACCCTCTCTGCCTCACTGTCGTATCCGAGGTACACTTAGAAGCATTGAGATTATTACTCCCAGCTATAACAACTACTGACACCAGCTTGAGCGTGGGGAGGATGAGTAACAAATTAAATGGATGTTGCACCGACGATGGAGTTTGAAGTAGCCTGACCTCAAACACAATGGAATTTGCACAGTAGGGCAGTAAAGGGAGCAGCGGGCAAAAGAAAAGAGGAGACCCAGGTCCTAAATCTAAGAGACTGTACACCCCAGTTCTCTCGGTGGCTGGGGCCCCTGAAGCCGGGGAAAAGGACAAGCTTTATAAGGCAGTAAAAGATCTGTGTAATAACGTCATCTCGGCAGTGATGGGCAAACTAGTGTCCATCTATGAGCGTTTTGTTGTCATGGAAGCCAAGATTCGGAAGATCAATGCCCCACCAGCCAAGAAGCCACTGCTAGCTGAAACCCACACTACATCTTCCACCAGCAAGGACAATTTCTCTTGGCAGAGACCATTTTGGGTGACTCGGCAGGTAGGTAAGGTAGGTAAATTTGTATTGTTTCTATTTATTTAAAACCATAACAATTTAGAAAAGAAATGTAAGTTAATTTTTGAAAAAGCAGAGTCAATGATATCACAGTTTACCAGTTCAATACAGACAACTGTCAATTCAATGCTTCGTGAAAGTGTTTATTCATTGCATCTTTTCCAATCAATAGTAATAACGTGATATGTAAATTAAACTTTCAATAAAATAAAGCACTGTCAAGCCCACTCATTACCTTTGCAACATTTAGTCAAAAAGAATATAATAAAATGTGCTATAAAATAGTAGCAAAGCTTGGTGACATTGCTGCATTAAAAAATAAGGAGATTTGACAAGCGGCACCATTTAACCGTTAATACAGTTGCACATTTGGTAGACTTTTAAAACTAAGGACGTAAATTACTAGCAAGCAAAGTCTGACCTCAAAGTGGGCTATACGGTGAGTAACAACCATGCTGCGTCCGATCAAGGTCATAAAGTGCGTTATAGAATGTCCAGGGTCCTACAAAGTCTACCACGTGTTAGGCCAAAAACCAGGAGTATAAGACTTGAGGGTGGGTAGTTATTTCCCGCCAGCCTAGAGGGGAATGAGTAAACTAACCTATAAAGTGCATTGTGCAATATCATTAGGCTTCAAGAGCCCAGTGGACTCCATCCGGGTTCAAAAAGTGCATTTTGCATTTTCAAAGGGCCTGCTAAGCCTAAAAAGCACTAGTCCCAACTAAGCCTAAAAAGCACTAGTCCCAAAAAACCTGGAGGAACAAAGTGTATACCAGTTAATAAAGTGCACTGAGCGATTTCATCCAGCTTCTAAAGCCAGAGGGATTCCCATCAGAATCATAAAGTGCTTTTTGCAGTAACAAAGGGTGTCCCGATCCTAGCTCGCAATAAACTTAGCCAGGATGGAACAACAAGGCTGTGGTGAGGTAAATAAAATGCACTGTGCGATTTCTTTGGACTGAAAAAGCAAAGCAGGATCATAAAAGGCATATTGCAGTATCAAAGGGCCCATCAAGCCTAACTCGCACTAATCCTGGCCAACCTAAAAGAACAAGTTCATAAACCGATTGATAACATACACTAAGCAAATTTGTTAGGCATCAAGAGCCAGGAAGATTCCCATCAAATTCATAAAGTGCTTTTGTGATAGCCGGGGGCCTACCAAACCTAATTCCCACTATTCCTGGCCAAGATGTAACATCGAGGCTATAGGCTGGTAAGTAAAGTGGACAGTGCAATTACATCTGGCAGCAAGAAGTCACAGCGACAGCTATTTTTAGGCTAGGGTTGAGTGGAGAGTAACAGGATGCCATTTTAGAAGCCCACAGGGCTTAGACTTTTAAGCAAGGAGAAAGGCAAACAATGTGCATCAATGATTCCTGCCTAAAATTGCACAGTAGAAGATTATAGTCAGAAGAGCCTTTAGGCACCCACATTTTTATACTTTTAAAGGTATTAGTCCACACCTCAGCTTCATAAGATTTTTTTTAAGGCCAGTTTCATAGGGCTGGGTAGGTATGAAGCTTTTCTCTGTTCTTGATAGAAAGTTGTGCAGAGTTCTGCATGGGCCTTTGAAGCTAGCTCTTGCCTATCTTCTTCTCCCAATTTTAGTTTTGCGTTTTTTACTAGAATTTTGGAGGTTAACTGTGGAAGCAGGTTTTTTTCAAAGATATTTTGTCCGCCCAAAAGTTCAATTGAGTTCTTCACATAGGGTTCCAAATGGAGCTTGTTATCCTGGATGCCTTGTCAGTTCTTTGAGGGATCCTTTGGGGGCCGCCTTGAGCTTAGCGTAATAGCCCAAAAACTGAGCTTTCAATATGACTGATTGTTTGCATAGTCCAAATTCCAGTCGTAGTTGAGATGACAGAGTGGCACGGAAGCTGGAACAGGGGTCTGTAGCATCCGGTTTGGGCTTTATCCAGATATGTGGAGATATGATCTTTGAGTATCAGTGAGCCACAGGTTAGAGTTGGCATACATCTGGCATGAATTACTTCACAAATGCCTATAAGGTCTGGGCCATGCAACATTTTGCCAGTTTTGTGAAGCTCATAATCATGGGCAGGGAGATTTCTTTTAGGACAGAGAACTGTGTTAATTGAAAGCCACGCTAGTTGAAATGAATGCCCAAAACTTTGTTCTTGATACTTGCTCCAAATATACATCATTCATGACAAATTTGAATTTATTGGAAGTATTGATGTTTCTGGCTCCACAGACCATGATTTTCATTTTTGAATGATTGGTAATTTATTTTCCTTGCGATACACTGAAAGTGCATACAAGGATCGTTGGAGGCCCACAGCAGTATGATCAAATAAGAACGTATCATCAGCATACTGGATGCATTAGATATGGATGCCTGCAAATTTTGGGGGGGAGGCGAGGACTGAAGCTAGTGCATCATTTATATCAGCCAAGTAGAGATTAAACAAAAGTGGGGCTAAGATGCATCCCTGTTTTACACCAGTATTGGTGTGTTGTAACTCTATTTGGTGAGATTTTCACTCTCACCCAAGTCCTGGTGTAAAGGCTCCAAATGGCTCTCCAGGATGCCCCAGTTGTGCAACTCGTGCCAGAGTCTTGATCTATCCGCTTTGTTAAATGCAGTGGTAAAATTGATTGATGCTGCGTACAGGGGGAGGCGTCTTTGTTGGAGGCAGCCTTGATCAAGGAGGAAAGACTGATCAAGTTGTCCCCTAGTGCCATGGCAGCATCTGAAACCTGATTGAGCAATGGGAATTAAAGCCTTCGAGGTGGCCCATTCCTCTAGCCCATTATTCAGAACTTTTGAAAAACATTTTCCATCAATGTCAAGAACGGCAATTAATCTGAAGTTGTCTGGTTGATCATTTGCACCTTTTCTCACAGGAGGGCCGTCAGAGGCCCATGAACTCACCTCTCTATTGTTGGCAGCTGGCTGGGGTGGGACTCGGTCCCCCAGCATTCCTTCTCTGGCGCGGGAGGCAGAGTTAGTCCTCCCGGCACCATAAAGGCGTTCCTGCACTCCCGCAGCATGTGATCTCACAGACGGGCCATCCGAGGCCCGTGAACTCACCTCTCTATTGTTGGCAGCTGGCTGGGGTGGGACTCGGTCCCCCAGCATTCCTTTTCTGGTGCGGGAGGCGGAGTCACTCCTCCCGGCGCCGTAAAGGCGTACTTGCACTCCCACAGCGCGGGATCTCTCAGAAGGGCCGTCTGAGGCTCGTGAACTCACCTCTCTATTGTTGCCAGCTGGCTGGGGTGGGGGCCCCCCTCTTGGTTTTCTGGTTTTCGGTTCTTGGATCTTGGTTTCTCTCTTTTTCAGCAGTTGGGCTCACATTGACACAGCAGCTAGCCAATATTCTTGACAGCTCTGGGGGAATTGGATTCGGAATTAGACCCACTCAAGCAACCCCTAACATCAATAGACTCGGAACTTTCTGACCTCAATAAGCATATGTCATCAAGGGAAAAAGCACCTCATGCCGAACCCACAGGCCCAATTGGATGTGCCAGCATTAAGGTTCTTGACCCTGGTGGCCAACGCACAAGGAGAATGGAGCAGGTACTCCCACAAAATTCAATAATAGAGAGTGCTACCCATCCCCCATGGCCTTTACCACTTTCACAACCCCCACGGAACTCTGCAGCCCCATCAGTAGGGTCAGAACAAGGGGTTTCTTCATCTGAGGAACAAAGTTTAAGAAGCCACAAGGAGAGAGAAACATCCAAAGGGGGGGGGGAGTTCAAGCCAGGTGTGTTGGGTTTGCTCCAAGCAGAACCTAGTTACCCTGCATGTTCCACCAGAGTCCACACCTTATGTAGTGGTCTTGGGGAATGAACCAGTGCTTTCACCGGGTGTCTCAGATGATTTTTCTCAGCTGAAGAACATTGCTCCAAGCAGAACCTAGTTACCCTGCATCTTCCACCAGAGTCCACACCGTATGTAGTGGTCTTGGGGAATGTACCAGTGCTTTCACCGGGTGTCTCAGATGATTTTTCTCAGCTGAAGAACAAAATCTTGCACTGACTGACTCGTAATATGCCATTGGGATCCAGGGTGGAAAAATTAATCAGTATGGTGCGCAGAGTTAACTGGGTAGGGAGGTCTAAAAAGACTTGTAATGGAGACTGCATTATCATTAATTTTAATAGATCTCATGTGGCAGAAAGGATTCTATCTTCAATCACCTCTAGTACCCCCCCTGTGCCCTTGTTCGTCTATTGTGGCCCTTCCCCTGGGTTTCTTCTACAGACCCCCGTCTATTGGTTGGAGCATCACAAGTTACCCCAAGCAGGCCCAGCACGGGGGGCAGATGGTCGCCTCTCATATTCCCCTCTCCAACAATTTCGCACTTTTGTGTTCCATGGACAACTGTGATTGACTGCCTGGGGCAGCCCCCGCTGAACTTGGGATATCTACTTCTCAGTGCGACACCCCTGCAAGGTTGCGGCCTCTTGGTTGGGAAGGACTGTAAATTTATTTCCTGGAACATAGCTGGTCTGGCTAACAAGTTCTCAGATCCTGCTTGGATTTTGTTTATAAAAAAGTTTGGTGTGATCTGTTTACAGGAAACGTGGGCCATTGAGCACAGTTTTTCCTTGGAGGAATACAAGTCTTTTTCTGTGCCAGCCATCTCTTCGTGGATAGGAAGACCCAAGGGGGGGTCTAGTGGTTTATGTCTCCTCAGTTTTAGAATGTAGAGTTACCATATTGCCCATGGCCAACCCTTGTTTGCACGCTTTGTCAGTTAGTAGTGGGTTTTTGGTATTTATTTTTGACATATCTATTTTAATCAATATTTATTTTGTTACTGATATTATCTGCATTTATTTTTTTCTGTGGGTTTAGGGTGGCACTATAGCTGATATTTTCCCATTTGGTATGTAAAGTGTAGACGTTTATTCGCCAACTATGGAGGTCATTACGATGGCGGACGGAAAAACAACCGACCGCCATGGTAGCGGGAAATCACCGCCCACCGCTACCGCGGTAAAACCGACGGCTAGATTATGATCTTCGGCGGTAAAAATCCAACAGCGGCGGAAAGGAGACCCGAGAAACCGCCGTTCACCTGCGGAGAAGGCCCAAACCCGTCCGCGGCGGTCGGTCTCACAGCGGAAACAGCCCAAACGACCGCAACCACAGCGGAGACACCGCCATCGAAATTATGATATTCCCGACATCCCCGCGGTGCAGTGCGCTGTTACCGCCCGCCGGGGTCGACAACATTGATGAATCAGTGAGACGGCGGAAGCGCCATAGCCGAGCCACCGCTGCGGACGCTCCGTTTAAAAAATGGCGGTCGCGAGAAAATCACACAACATGGCCACAAAGTGCACCAATCAAACAAGGCATGCACCCAAACATACCTAACACAGCCCAAAGACACACCTCCATGGGTAACTCCAAAACTACAGATCCCAGGTTCACACACACACCACACCTGCTACCAATACCCCATCCTGACACACCCACAGACACCAGTATAAATCCAGCCCCCAACAGACCACAATCCTTTGCAAAACTCCACAACTGAGGGGACATCCACCACAGATGACAGGAGAGGCAAATCTGCACAACACACACACATCACCACCACCACCACCACTTCCACACCTGCACCTCTAACACCTTTGCACAGCACACACCATACACATCACAACCACCACTACCACTTCCAAACCTGCACCTTAAACACCTTGACACATCACACACCATGTCACCACAGAGAATGCCCAAATTCACTGAGAGTGAGTTGAGGGTCATGGTTGATGAGATAATCAGGGTAGAACCACAATTGTTTGGTAACCAGGTCCAACAGACACCACTAGCAACAAGAACGCTAATGTGGAGAAGGATAGTAGAGAAGGTAAATGCAGTAGGGACCGTGCCACGCAATAGAGATGAAATCGTGAAGAGGTGGCACGATCTGAAGGCAGTGGTCAAAAGAAGAGAGCCAAGAACCATGAGCTGGCTCACAGGACAGGCAGTGGCCCTCCCGTTCCACTCAAAACATTCACTGAATGGGAGGAGAAGGTGCTTGGCATTCTACATCCAGAGAGTCTCTCAGGAATACCCGGGGGAGTGGAGGCTGGTAAGTACAAACAAATGCCTAACATCACACAAATGTACTGTCTTGCACTACTACAAAGTAATAGCTCCTAGGTACAAATGTATTCATGTGCACAACACTCCCCCCAACACATCTCTCACAGATTCAACAGACACTCCCCCTGAAGCCCCCCAAAGGTAGCTAGCAACATCACCATGGGTACATGTGTACATGCTGCCAGCACTACAACTCCCACCAGGGCCCCTTGTCCCACAGCTGAGCAGGAAGGAGCCCTCCCCCACCCAGAAGCATGCCTCAGCCATTGTGTGCTTCGCCCTCACCTAACAGGTAGGTAGCCATCTTTACAGGGAGGTGTCTGTGGAATAGGGAGGCCTGCACTACAACTCCCACCAGGCCCCCTTGTCCCACAGCTGAGCAGGATGGAGCACTTGTCCCACCCAGAAGCATGCCTCAGCCATTGTGTGCTTCACCCTCACCTAACAGGTAGGTAGCCATCTTTACAGGGAGGTGTCTGTGGAATAGGGAGGCCTGCACTACAACTCCCACCAGGCCCCCTTGTCCTACAGCTGCGCAAGATGTAGCCCTCCACCCCAACCCATGTGCCAACCATAGCATTGCTCACCTGAACCTAACAGGTAGGTAGCCATCCCTACAGGGAGGTGGGTGGGTGTTTGGGAAGCCTGCACTACAACTCCCACCAGGCCCCCTTGGCCCACAGCTGAGCAGGATGGAGCACTTGTCCCACCCAGAAGCATGCCTCAGCCATTGTGTGCTTCACCCTCACCTAACAGGTAGGTAGCCATCTTTACAGGGAGGTGTCTGTGGAATAGGGAGGCCTGCACTACAACTCCCACCAGGCCCCCTTGTCCTACAGCTGCGCAGGATGGAGCACTCGTCCCACCCCAGACCCATGTGCTCAACCATAGCATGTGCTTCACCCTGAACCTAACAGGTAGGTAGCCATCCCTACAGGGAGGTGGGTGGGTGTTTGGGAAGCCTGCACTACAACTCCCACCAGGCCCCCTTGGCCCACAGCTGAGCAGGATGGAGCACTTGTCCCACCCAGAAGCATGCCTCAGCCATTGTGTGCTTCACCCTCACCTAACAGGTAGGTAGCCATCTTTACAGGGAGGTGTCTGTGGAATAGGGAGGCCTGCACTACAACTCCCACCAGGCCCCCTTGTCCTACAGCTGCGCAAGATGTAGCACCTGTCCACCCCAACCCATGTGCTCAGCCATAGCATTGCTCACCTTAACCTAACAGGTAGGTAGCCATCCCTACAGGGAGGTGGGTGGGTGTTTGGGAAGCCTGCACTACAACTCCCACCAGGCCCCCTTGTCCCACAGCTGAGCAGGATGGAGCACTTGTCCCACCCAGAAGCATGCCTCAGCCATTGTGTGCTTCACCCTCACCTAACAGGTAGGTAGCCATCTTTACAGGGAGGTGTCTGTGGAATAGGGAGGCCTGCACTACAACTCCCACCAGGCCCCTTGGACCACAGCTGAGCAGGATGGAGCACTTGTCCCACTCATAGGCATGTGACGTCTGTGCAGCCGCACATGACACCATGCCACTTAGTCCACAGTCACCAACACAAATAATGCAAAACAGTTGTGTTGTAGTCACCATGCACAAGTCTCTGTTCAAAATTGACCCACATTGTGTACACTGTGCCAGGCATCACACACTGCAACACTAACAACGATCATGCTGCCCTGCAGCAGTGTCTGGCCTTTTTTTGGGCAAAGTGCAAATCACTTATGTCATACCACAGTGTTGCAATGTAAACAGTGGAAGTGCAGTGTAACCAAAAACGACACTGCAGCTGGGACTCACAATGCTAAACTAAGCACATCCCAAATGTCCTGCAACACACCCAGCTACCAAAGTGCTGCACTGAATTGCAGAACAGCACCTTGTCTGAATAAAATTGTCAAAGGTGTCTTGTTTGGACCACCAATGTGTGTATGCATTGACAATGTTCACATCTCACACTGTCTGTCTGAACAGTGCTGGTATAATCTGGCCCCAAAAGCACACATTGTCTGCACAGGGCTGAGTACATCTCTCACACACACCACTGTTGACCACAACATGTCAGTGTATGGATGCCCTGGAACAACTGCTTCACCAGTACTGTGCTCATGTTCTCAGGTCCCCAAATACCATGAAACCATGACAGTGTGGAAATGTATGCTGGGTGAGATGTTCACCCTGCTGTATGTCACCACTGTGCTACGAGACTATACCCCTTGCCCTATTGTGCCTTCAAATGTCGGGGGAGTGAACCCCACAGCCAGATAAGTGGGACAACAGTGATGGGGGGCTATACCCCATGCCCTATTCTGCCTTCAAATGTTGGGGGACTGAACCCCACAGCCAGATAGGTGGGACAACAGTGATGGGGGGCTATACCCCATGACCAAATGTAATCTGAAATCAATGGGTACAAAAAGCCACACACACATTATGCTCACCACACGCACATTCCATCCAAAGATTTCTACCAAGTCACATAGCCATGTCATTGCTCACCTCCACCTCAAACGGTAGTTAGCCATCTTCACAGTGAGACAGTGTAGTGTGTTTGGCTATCCGTCCCACAAAATGCAACATGCATGCTGTTCCACCACTATGGATGATGGGACACTACACCCCCAATAAGAATCATGTGGCAGGCAATGTATGCTACCCACCCAACTCACAGGTAGGTAACCGCATCTCACAGGTCGTGGTGTGTGGGGCTGGGAACAACTCACACGGGCACACCTGACCGCCAGCACATAAGACCCATTACTTCCTGGCACCAACATGCATGTGTCAGTCATTGCAATGTACACTTCAAAAGAACTGGCATGTGGACATATCATGCTGACTTGTCCCACACTGGACCAAGATGGAAGCCCACATCATACACACACAGAGAGGTCACTCAAAATACAAGGAAAAAACAGCAAACACAACATATCAACAGCCACAACATGCAGCCAGATATGCATTTAAAAAAACATGTTGGCATAGGACACCAGGCCTCTCAATGCACAACTGCACACCCAGATAGCATTGGCAACTATAGTGTGCACACACCTAAGAAAATGAAACTGTGACAGCAACCAAAGTGTGAAAGTCTGAAACACATGTAGATGGAACTCCGAGCACAACCATGCACACCACTACATGCCATCTGACAGTAGCAGTGGTCCAGACCACCTAGGATCTAATTAAAGCAAACTTAAGCATGTCTGGAATTGCAAATACAGATATGTACACCACATTGCAAAGGTATGCTTGAGACTACAATGTTCACTCAATGTGCAGAGTAAACCGCTGCAAGGGCTCAACAAGTGACACATACGCGTAAATGGATGACATATGATTGATCAATAACTGTATGCCAACATGAGACTGTCAATATTAAACAATTATATTGTGCATGTCATGTCTTGAGAACTCCCATTATGGACAAGTAATGCATGTACCACAACAGCTTGTAATGCATCACTGGATGTCGGTCAATGCAAATTTGTACAGTGAACAACTGCTGGATGTACAAACAGTTGATGTAACACTGCTAACACAAACTTTGCTGGGTGCAACACAATGACCATTTCTCATCTGACCCACAGGTGACCAAGAACTCACTGCAGAGGATGACACCACCCTGCAGAGCCAGTCCCCCCCGGAACAGAGACAACTGGATGAGGACTCCCTGGATTCCTTGGATGAGGAGCTCCACGCTGGCCCATCTGGTGTGGCAGGCCGCAACCAGTCCCAGGCACCCATTGTCCCCCCAACCACATCAGCTGCAGCCCCTGACCATCCTCTGACAGCTGCTGTCACGGCCTGTGTGTCAACCACTACCACCACCACCACCACCACAGCTGGCCGCAACACCCTCCCTGCCCCAGGGGTTGAGCAGCCCACTACATCGACTGCGGAGGCCAGGGAGAGGATGCAGCGGGCCAATGTGAGGACCGGACAGGACCGTGGCAGCAGTGCAGGTGGTCGGGACAGGGTCATGCAGAGGGGGACTGATCCTGGGACGGAAGCCCTGGGCCACATCGACAGAGTCCTTGGGGCCTACCAACAGGCCCAGGGACGAATGGGCCGGTTAGAGGAAGAATCTCGGGAGCACCTCTTGCTGCTGAGGTCCATGGACACACGCATGGGACAGATTGTGGACCTCTTGGGGCAGCTAGTGGCGGTTCTGAGGGACAGGCCAGCGCAACATTCTACCCCTCCGCCTCCCCCTGTTGGGCAGCAGGATGACACTTCATCATCCTCCCCTGCGTCCACAGAGGGGGTGAGTCCTCAGACACCACTGTCCCTGCAGCAGTGGCCCCTCCAGTCAAGCGCAAAAGGGGCCGTCCAAGGAAAGGCCAGGGGGACCTCACGTGCCAAAGCACCTGCCAAACGCTAGTCCCCGAGCCAGCTATGATGGCAGACCACTGCACCACTGCATTGACCTTTTGGACTATCCTTCACCACACTGCCATGTGAATGGCATCTATCTGTTGGACTGGGTCTCCACATCATTGTGGGGACTACTCAAGTATCTCATCTACCATGACTGTCAACTCACTTCTTCAATTTCCCCCTTCACATTTTCTCCACCCTCGCATGTCACAATTGTAAATAAATACACCTTACACACATGTTGTTGTGTCTGCTCCGTCTTTAATACAGGATGTGCAACCTTCACCGTGTAGGACATGGTCCAGGGGAATGGAATGTAGGTAGGCAGTGAGATGCTGAAGGGACCTAGGGAAAACCGCAGAACAAGAGTCACTTGTATGGGTGTGGCATCGCACACATCACACAACACTTGTCAACAAGGTACTCAGATCTACAAACTTTACACAGAGCAACAGTCACCATAGAGACATTCTGTATCACACTAACCAATCACACATACATTGGCAGGCAGCAATGAGTCAACACAAAGCTGTAGTCAGCAAGCTCACATACACCCACACAGCAACTGCAACACCATCAGCCCATTTTGTCCCTTCTACATCGTCACTCACCTTCAAGTGAAGCAGCGGGTGATGAGCTGTCGACGCATGTCGACCCCTTCCTCCTCTCCACTGCCCTCGTCACTGGATCCGGGTTGATTTGCAGGAGGGGGCCTTGGCTGCTCATCATCGTCATCCAGGATCAGGGGTATTGCAGCATGCCACCACTATCTGACACACCTTCCCTGGCGAGTACATAAGGGCACCTCCAGTACGGTCCAGGCACCGAAATCTCGATTTTAGGAGACCAAATGTCCGTTCTATCACACGCCGTGTCCTCCCATGGGCATCATTGTATCGCACATCAGCTGGCGTGACGGGATTCCGCAATGGGCTCAGCAACCACGGGCGGTTCGGATATGCCGAGTCACCTGGGTGTGAGAGACACAGATTAACCTTGCAGTCCCAAAATGCCACACGACAGCATGTCACACACACACCACTCTAATCCACTATGCATACTCACCCACAAGCCATGCACGCTCCGGAAGCAGATTGGCCATCAGCTGAGGAACGATGCTGCTGTGCAAGATGTGGGCATCATGGGCTGAGCCGGGAAACTTGGCACACACGTGTGAGATTATCATGTCCGCCAGGCACACCACTTGAACATTTACTGAGTGTGAATGCTTCCTATTGCGGTAAACCTGTTCACGTGCCTGTGGTGGCACAAGCCCAACATGTGTACAATCAATTGCACCAATGACATGGGGGATATGTCCAAGGGCATAGAAATCGCCCTTCACAGCCACCAACTCAGGCCCCCTGGGAAAATGGATATACCTGTCTTTGTAGAGCATCATGGCCGACAGGACATCCCTCAGCACCATGCTGAATATCGGCTGTGACATCCCACCTGCACTTGCGACCGTGTGCTGGAATGAGCCTGTTGCAAAGAAATGCAGGCATGCCATCACCTTAGATGTTGCGGTGAAAGCTGTTGGATATGTCCGACGTGGCTGCAGGTGGGGCTCCAACATGGCACATAGGTTCTGCAGGGTTTGTCGGTCCAGCCTGAATTTGCGGATTATATCCTCATTCTCCATGTCTGCCAGGACTGTGAACGGACGATGGATATTGGGCCTCCTCCTCCTAGGACAGATCAAAGTGCACAGATGTCAATGCAGAAGAACATGAAATGTGCATCATATCAATTGTTTCTACAGACACATTCCCAAGTCTTACAACATGCACCATTAACCGACAGGGCACTTCACAAGAAGGTTCACATCAGGCACACTACTCGTACACCTGTCCCCTTACCAGCAGCAATTATCTGTGCACCCCTCCGGCTCATTCGCATGCACAGTGTGATATACTAACATATATGTGTGCATACCTGTGAGTATGACCCCCAGCATATGTTAATAATTGCAATACTAGCCGAACACACCATGTTGCTGGCCCTGATACACCTCCCAACACAGGTTGCACATGGCACACATCAACTACACACTGACCACCGGCTGAGCATGGGGGACACGTGTGTGCATGTGCATTGGACAATGTGCCAGTTGCTGATGCCCCTAGTCCAGTCAATGAGACGACATTGTGCGTTACATTGCACACACAGACATTGACCATTATCTCCATATGCTATGCAACACATTAACTGGACAGTCTACATTTCATTACACAGCACATGTGACATGTGCGAGTGTATGTGCCCATGCAATGTATTGGCGACCCATATATGGTATGTGTTGGTGACGTGGAGTGACATGTCCCTTTTGTGCATTTGCCCTCACGAGGACCCTTCAATTGTTGAGACACTGGGCACTGTACATGTTGGCCTATGCAGAGAGCTGGAGGACACGTTAGGTGCAGCACAGCTACTCCACAACTCCATTAACACTCACTCCAGGCACTGTCTGGCAGACATATGGCGGTGCCTACCGCCTGGCACCTGAGGTGTGTCACCACCCATAACCCATGCACGATCGCGGGAGACACCGCCAGATATGTATGTGACAATAGCGGTCACCATGCACCGCTACCCAAATCACGGTCACTCCAGGCACTGTCTGCCAGACATATGGCGGTGCCTTCCGCCTGGCCCCTGAGGTGTGTCACCGCCCATAACCCATGCACGATTGCAGGAGACACCGCCAGATATGTATGTGACAATAGCGGTCACTATGCACCGCTACCCAAATCACGGTCACTCCAAGCACTGTCTGCCAGACATATGGCGGTGCCTACCGCCTGGCCCCTGAGGTGTGTCACCGCCATGGACCATGCCCTTGCAGCCAATGGGAAGCAGCCTCGCGGTAGCCTGATGCGAGTTTGAAAATCGCGATAGGCGTGCACCACACCCGCGGAGGCGGTCACTGGAGGCATTCAAAAGATGCACCACTGCGGTAGCGCGCGCCTGGCCCCTACGGTGTGTCACCGCCATGCACCATGCCCTTGCAGCCAATGGGAAGCAGCCTCGCGGTAGCCTGATGCGAGTTTGAAAATCGCGGTAGGCGTGCACCACCCCCGCGGAGGCGGTCACTGGAGGCATTCAGAAGATGCACCACCGCGGTAGCGCGCGCCTGGCCCCTACGGTGTGTCACCGCCATGGACCATGCCCTTGCAGCCAATGGGAAGCAGCCTCGCGGTAGCCTGATGCGAGTTTGAAAATCGCGGTAGGCGTGCACCGACACCACGGAGGCGAACATTGGATCTATTTGAATGAGGCAGACCTGGTACATCAATTGCAGCACCCTGGGACCACTGACACAGCCCCAGGGGCCTATATATGTGTGGGAGGGTGCACCACATTCCCACAGCTACCAGGGACTGCTGACTGACAACCCTCACCTGCTGCCTCAAGGGACTGCTGGCTGCCACCCTGCACCTGCTGCTGCTGCCTCAAGGGACTGCTGGCTGTCACCCTGCACCTGATGCTGCTGCCTCAAGGGACTGCTGACTGCCACCCTGCACATGCTGCTGCTGCCTCAAGGGACTGCTGGCTGCCACCCTGCACCTGCTGCTGCTGCCTCAAGGGACTGCTGACTGCCACCCTGCACCTGCTGCCTCAAGGGACTGCTGGCTGCTACCCTGCACCTGCTGCTGCTGCCTCAAGGGACTGCTGACTGCCACCCTGCACCTGCTGCTGCTACCACATGGCCATTGTGATGTCGAGGACTCAGAAGATCTGTGCCAGTCCCTTCACCAGCGAGGAGCTTGGGGTCCTGGTAGACGGGGTGCTTGCACAGTACCCAAGGCTTTATGGCGGCCCTAATGTCGTGGTAAGTCTCCCAGACTGTGAGTGAGAGTGCAGGGTGGGACACGTGAGGTGGAGGTGCTTCGGTATGTGTCAGTGGTTGTGGGGCTCTGACATGCACTGCCTATCATGTTTACTACAGCGGGAAGGGCTTGGTGGGCTCTTTCACACGTTACCCTGCATGCCTATCCTGAGTGGAGGGACATGTACTGTAGTGTCAGCCATACAGTGCAGCTGCATTTTGGTGATGCAGGAGTCTGGCCAGTTATCATTTGTGTGAATGGCTGTGTTGCTCCCAATTTACCCACTCAGTGTCAGTCCACCTGCCCTGCACAGTCCCCGCCGAATGCCACATGTCCACATCACTGCATGTACAGTGTGTTCCATGTGTGTTTGGTTCACGCCTCTTCATCTAAGTCCCATCTCTGCCATGTAGATTGCACAGGAGCAGCCGTGGGAGAAGGGTGTGTGTATGACAGTTGTTGTCACTCTATGTGAGTTCCAAGACACAGTGAGGCTTTCACAGGGCTAGGACACTTAGGTCTGCGCAGTGTTGGACACAGCGAGTCCAACAACAAGACACATGTATTGCTATCTTCTCTATGTGTAGTTGTAGGTAACTGCAGACAGTAGCTGCGGCCAGACTACATGTTGCTGGCTGTGTTGGTATCCTGCATGTGAATGGGATGTGGAGGTACTGTGTCCACCATCGAACATGCATGCCCGTACGTCTGATTGACCAATGACAATGTACCATGTTCACAGCAATTGTTGGCTCTGTTACAGTTGTAGCTGGAGTTTTGGATGAGTCACTGTCGTGCTACTGCATTTTCGTTGTGTTGTCATTGTGCACTGTGTCACTGGAACCTCACCCCTCTTGTCTCCCATGCCTGCAGCTGAAGGTCCACCAGCGTAAAGCCGTGTGGAGGGCCATTGCCTCCAGAGTCCGAGATCTGGGTGTGTCAAACCGAAGGCGCACCCACTGTCATAAAAGGTGGGACGACATCTGCCGGCTGAGCAAGAACGTGGCCGAGATGACGCTGGGGCTGCTCCCTCGGACTGGCAGGTTGGCTAGGCGCAGCATGACACCACTAATGGCCCGCATCCTGGCTGTCACACAACCTGAGCTGGACAGACAACTGAAGGAGCATCAGCAGCAAGCCAGGGGTGAGTATGTGTTGCAGGCTGCCTTTGGATGGGAGTGGGTGCATGTGTCTACAGAGTGTGCAAATTGTCAGCTGTGTGACGTTGGTTGTGTGGTGCAATGTTTTGTGAGTGGCCTCTGTGCTGGGTGTATGTGACATGCATTTGCCCAAACGGTGCTTCATGTAGTCAGTTTTAGCACTGTGCATCTCTCTTACATTTGGAGTTGTGGCCTTCAGGTACCTTCTGCTGTGGGGTAGTGTGTGAATTCAGATGGATGGGAATGCCAGTGTGCCAACTGTGAATGCGTTTCAATGAATGCGTGCTATTCCAGACCTCAGATGTCTGCCAGTCAGACATCTGAGGCGAATGTGCAACAGTAGATGTGCCCATGAACTCGATATGGTGGATGGCATGTGTGCAGGGTCATTGTGGGCTGGTATGTTGTGGTCTGTGTGGTCCCCTACTGCTCCATACATGTAGGTGATGTGCACCATGTTGTGGTGTTCATCCTTGCCAACATTGGGAGTGTGTGTGCACAGGCCATTTTGTGGCTGTGTCTGATGTGAGCCAACAGCAGGATGGTGTGCTGTGTGAGTCACCTGGGGCACTTATGGCAGGATGTGTGTCGGACATGCACCGTTGGGTTGATATTTTGGGTGGCAAGATATATGTGTGCACAGGGTGGCATGCGATGTGCTGCACACCTCTTCGTGGGTGCAGATGTATTGGCACGTGTTAGTTCTGTTGATGCCACTCATCTCACAGTACTTCTCTCTCCTATGCAGCAGCTCCCGTATGTGCAGAGGGAGAGGGGACGGACACCAGTGGTGAGGCTTCCAGTGCAACAGCCGGACCGGAGCAGACTGACACAGATGTGACCAGCGCCGAGGAGGGGGACAGGAGTCTGCTAGAGGATTCACAGCCAGAGACACAAAGCTCTACCTCATCTGACGCCAGCGGTGACGCATCCATGTTGGGGGGTACAGGGAACGGGGACTCAGCCTCCTCCTCCACCACACAGCGTCCAGTGCCCAGCCTCCCTTCAACCTCCACTGGTGCTGCCCGTGTCCGCACGAGTAGGAAGGGAAGAGTCACCTTCACCCCAGGCACAGCTGCCCCAGCCCATGTCAGCCCTGCTGCCCTCAGTGCAGAAGCAGTCGAGCTATTGCGCCAGCTGTGTGTGGGGCAGACAGCACTTCTCAATGCCTTCCAAGAGCACGACAAAAAGTTGGGGCAGGTTATAGCTTTCATGGAGGGCATACATTCCGACGTAGGTGGGCTACACCGGTCTGTGCAGTCCTTGTCATCAACTGTGACAGCAGCCCTGCAACAGGCACATAGTCAGGGAGCGGCTCCCAACACTCGGTCCGGCCCCGTGTCACTGTGCACCTCTGACGACAGTGACAATGCTCAACAGACCCCAAAGTCCCGATACAGAACCCGCAGCACACAGGAGCAGCAGCAGCCCAAGCGTACTAGGGCGCAGACACCATCCCCACATAAGAGTAAGGCCACCCCAGAGCGCAGAGAGAAAAGCCCATCAGGCAACAGCAAGGGCCACAAAGCAAAGAAACAAGCATCAGGGTCACAGGCCTCACCTTCCTCCTCCGCCAAAGACTCCCCTGTCCCAAAGACGTCGCGCAGAGGCAAAAAGACAGTTTCCACACCCACTGAGAAGGTGTTGCCTGCAAACATTACACAGGATGAGGGCCCCATGGATAATCCATCCTTGACCTCCACTCCCATCCCAAGCCCTGTGAAGCCAGCACAGGAGGACACTGTAGGGGGCAAAGCTGGTGGACAGAGGGAGGCAGGGCAGCGGCAAACACCAGGCAAGCACACAGCGGGATCGAGCATGTCCCCAGAGGGAGGGTCAACATCCACACCAGAATCAGCTTTGGTAGTGGGGTCACCTGTTGTGCTGCCCCAGTTCCCCTCAATCCCCAGACAGGGAAGCCTTTCAGGATCCCCAAGAAGTGGAGAGGCACCCCTCCACAATCTCCGGCACACACTGTGTCTCACCAGGGCATGAGTCCACCTCCCCGGGCCACCACCCCACCTGGTCCAAGCAGCCCCCCAGCTCCCACAAGCACAGTTGGCTCTTCCACAGTTGTTACTCCCACTGCCCAGGGCAGCCCTCCAACTGACCCCAACACACAGTCAGCTCCAAGTCCGACAGACAGCCCCATCTGAGTGGTGGTCACCCTCACACACCTGTCTGTCCACAGGGGTGCGTGTGATGCCCATTGTCAGGCCCATTACTCTGTTGCTGGGCATGGCATGGTAGAGTTGCATACATTCCCTGTGTAGCTTCTGATGTCACTACTCTACACAATGTCTTTGCCTTGTTGTTCAGTGCTGTTTGCCCCTTGCCTGTGCAGCTTCTCATGTACCTCACCTGCACTGTGTCCTGGCCACTGGCCTTGTTGTTCACTGCTGTGTGCCCCCTGCCTGTCCATCTTCTCATGGACTTAACCCCTTCCGTGCTCATGACGAGCTCAGCTCGTCATGCTGTGTGGTAGCGCTGTGCGCATGACGAGCTGAGCTCGTCACGACCCCACCCGCGATCGGAATGTCCAGCATACGAGCGGAATTCCGATCGCGGTCAAGGGGTTAATCTGCACATTGGACTGGCCACTGGCCTTGCTGTTCACTGCTGTGTGCCCCTTGCCTGTGCAGCTTCTCATGTACCTCACCTGCACTGTGTCCTGGCCACTGGCCTTGTTGTTCACTGCTGTTTGCCCCTTGCCTGTGCAGCTTCTCATGTACCTCACCTGCACTTTGGACTGGCCACTGGCCTTGCTGTTCACTGCTGTGTGCCCCTTGCCTGTGCAGCTACTCATGTACCTCACCTGCACTGTGTCCTGGCCACTGGCCTTGTTGTTCACTGCTGTTTGCCCCTTGCCTGTGCAGCTTCTCATGTACCTCACCTGCACTGTGTCCTGGCCACTGGCCTTGTTGTTCACTGCTGTTTGCCCCTTGCCTGTGCAGCTTCTCATGTACCTCACCTGCACTTTGGACTGGCCACTGGCCTTGCTGTTCACTGCTGTGTGCCCCTTGCCTGTGTAGCTACTCATGTACCTCACCTGCACTGTGTCCTGGCCACTGGCCTTGCTGTTCACTGATGTGTGCCCCTTGCCTGTGCAGCTTCTCATGTACCTCACCTGCACTGTGTCCTGGCCACTGGCCTTGTTGTTCACTGCTGTTTGCCCCTTGCCTGTGCAGCTTCTCATGTACCTCACCTGCACTTTGGACTGGCCACTGGCCTTGCTGTTCACTGCTGTGTGCCCCTTGCCTGTGCAGCTTCTTATGTACCTCACCTGCACTGTGTCCTGGCCACTGGCCTTGTTGTTCACTGCTGTTTGCCCCTTGCCTGTGCAGCTTCTCATGTACCTCACCTGCACTTTGGACTGGCCACTGGCCTTGCTGTTCACTGCTGTGTGCCCCTTGCCTGTGCAGCTTCTCATGTACCTCACCTGCACTGTGTCCTGGCCACTGGCCTTGTTGTTCACTGCTGTTTGCCCCTTGCCTGTGCAGCTTCTCATGTACCTCACCTGCACATTGGACTGGCCACTGGCCTTGCTGTTCACTGCTGTGTGCCCCTTGCCTGTGCAGCTTCTCATGTACCTCACCTGCACTGTGTCCTGGCCACTGGCCTTGTTGTTCACTGCTGTTTGCCGCTTGCCTGTGCAGCTTCTCATGTACCTCACCTGCACTTTGGACTGGCCACTGGCCTTGCTGTTCACTGCTGTGTGCCCCCTGCCTGTGCATCTTCTCATGGACTTAATCTACACATTGGACTGGTCACTGGCCTTGCTGTTCACTGCTGTGTGCCCCTTGCCTGTGCAGCTTCTCTTGTACCTCACCTGCACTGTGTCCTGGCCACTGGCCTTGCTGTTCACTGCTGTTTGCCCCTTGCCTGTGCAGCTTCTGATGTAACTACTCTGCACATTGTACTTGCCTTGTGTTTCACTGCTGTTTGCCCCCTGCCTGTGCAGCTTCTCATGTAAATACTGTGCATATTGAAATGCCCACTGACTTTGCTGTTGCCCAAATATGTTGTCTCAATATGCAAATTGTGAATAAACACAGTTGGTCCTGCTGTGAGTTGTGTCAGTCTCCTTCCTGAATAAAGTTGTTTCTGTGTGTGCATGGTTTACTGTGTCACATGCTCAGTATGCCACTTCAACATTGCCAATGGGTTGTCTCACATTTGCAGGGGTGGGAGGCACTTCATTTGTACCTGACTGTGATACTTATGGGTGCAGTGCAGGTGGTTGGCAATGAATTCTTGTTGTCATCTTCCTTCTTTGCTCATGTTATCTATGGTGGACACATGTCAGGTTTGTGGGCAATGGCAGCACAGGGTGGGAGTTTGGGCACAGGCTTACAGGCAGGCAGGCCAGGGTCATGGGGTCTGTGTGAGCTTCCTTTCTGTGTGCCAATCAGAGTCGGTGTATGGACATCTTGTGGTGAGGAGTTATCCAGGTCCCATGGCTTACTTCCAATGTGTGCACTTGGGTGGTGGACAAGTGTATGGTGTGAAGGGGGTGACTTTGTTGTGACTGGGGATGTGTGTGCACCTGCATTGTCAACTACTGCCATGTGTCACCCTGGAGTGGTGTGCCTGTATGTGTACTTGTTGAGCCCTGTGGTTGTGTTTTGTGCACATGGCAGTATTGTGTGTTGCTGTTGTGGGAGGAGGTATGTGTGACATATCCTACTTGTGCTTGGCTGTCATGTAGTGTGTCACTGGGCCCTGTGTGTTGTGCAGCAGACATTCTCTTGTCCAGTATTTGGATGCCTATGTGTGTCTGGTCAGTGTTTGAGTTCAGGGCCTTCCTTACATCCCTGTGCCTATACATGGGTGTCCTAGCTGTCTCCAGGTGTTGTTGCATTGGGTTACCGTGGTTTGTGTTGACTGACTGTGTCAGCCATGTGTGCTGTGATGGGCTGTGTGTGTTCTCACATGTGTCTTGTCTTGCATGAGCATCACACATGCTTGATGGTTGTGTCACTGCCCTTCCATTTGTGGGCACCTCACTTTGGCTTTCCTATTGGTTGTTGTTAGAATCGGGGGTCTCTATACAGCGGCGTCATCTCCGTGATGCGACGGCAGCGGCTGCGACGGCAACACGCTTCTCCCTCTTGAGTCGCGCTTCCAGCTCCTTGCGACACGCAGTCCCTTCAGAAGGCCCAAAACAGCAGCAGGCACTTCCAAAGGATTATTGGGGAGCTGGTGGTTGAAGTCTGTTGTCCCTGAGACTTCAGCAGGAGGCAAGCTCTTTTCTCAAGCCCTTGGAGATCCTTCACAAGTTGAAATAAAAGTGCACACAAAGTCCTTTCTCCTTCCTTTGGCAGTCAGGCAACCACTGCAGGCAGATCCCTCTAGCTTAGGGATAGTCTTCTCAGTTTCTTCTTGGTTCCGCTCCTCAGCAAAGGTTTCTTCTTGTTTTCCCAAAGTGATCTAATTTCCTAGGGGTCTGGGTCCCCTTTTTATACACAGTTTCTCTTTGTTCTCTGAAGGCATAGAGGCCTCTGCCTAGTCCAAAACCAGTTCTGGTCAGTCCTGGAGCACTTTGTTTTTCTGACTCCTTCTTTCCTTTCAGAATGTGGGGCAGAGTGCTCAGCCGCCCGGCAGGAGGTGGAGCCAGCATTGTGGAAGGCAGGCACAGCCCTATTCAGACCCAGGTGCAACTCCTCCCTCCACTCTGGATGCAGACCTTTCTATTCAGCCCTGTGCTGACTCACCCTGTCTCCTGTAGCCACCCCCAGCCCCTGTCACTCAATCTCCAGACAAGGAATACACAACCTAGCAGAGGCAGGCTTGGAAGTTTAGGCAAGAAAATACCCACTTTCTAAAAGTGGTATTTTCAAACACAGAATGTTAAAACCAACTTCACTAAAAGATGTATTTTATCATTCTGAGTTCAGGCATACTAAATTCGTTTTTCTACCATGTTCCCTGGGTCAGTTCTGACTATAAGGTGTAATAGTCAGTCTGCCCATTCTGGCCTATGGGGAGCAGGTAGCCTTGCAATAGTGAAAAACGAAAATGGCGGTAATTCACTATTAGGACATGCCACACACACCAGGGCATGTCCTACCTTGTACTTACAATGCACCCTGCCCTAGGGCCTACTTTAGGGGTGACCAACATGCAGTAAAGGGAAGGTTTAGGGACTGGTAAGTGGGTGTACTCACCAAGTCGACATGGCAGCCCTAGGCTGCACACAGGCTCTGCAATGGCAGGCCTGAGACACATTTTACAAGCCGCTTCTGTGGGTGGCACAACCAGTGCTGCAAGCCCACGAGCGGCATTGGATTTACAAGCCCTGGGCACACTCAGTGCACTGTACTAGGGACTGACAAGTAAACCAATCATCCAATCATGGAGTCACTAATACATAACACAATTTATCATAGGGAGCACTTGCACTGTGGCACTGGATAGCAGTGGCACAGTGCCCAAAGCATCTGACACCAGCAAAAACAGATCAGTAACATAGGAGGCATCATAAAAAATGGAAGGGAGACCCACGCCAAGGATGCCAGGTCTAACACGTGTCCCCTCCAGCTGAAATGTGGGGAGAACTACCCTACCTCAGGGGAGTTCTCTTCACTAAGGCGGAAAAATCTGGACAGACCATCAGCATTGGCGTGTTCTGTACCAGGGCGGTGTTCCACCGTGAAATCCATACCCTGTAGGGAAATGGACCACCTCAACAGCTTTGGATTCTCACCCCTCATCTGCATCAACCATCTGAGGGGCCTGTGGTCTGTCTGAACCCGGAAGTGAGTCCCAAACAGGTATGGTCTCAGCTTCTTCAGTGCCCAGACCACAGCAAAGGCCTCACGCTCAATAGCACTCCACCTCTGTTCCCGTGGTAGTAACCTCCTACTGATGAAGGCTACGGGTTGATCTAGGCCCTCCTCATTCATCTGTGACAGAACAGCCCCCACACCATGCTCTGAAGCGTCTGTTTGTACTACGAACTCTTTGGAGAAGTTGGGTGCCAGGAGCACGGGCGCCGTGCACATGGCAGTTTTCAGGGCCTCAAAAGCTTTCTGACAGGTGTCAGTCCAAATCACTTTCCTGGGCTGCTTCTTGGAAGTCAGCTCTGTCAGGAGTGCAACGATGCTGCCATACCCCTTGACAAACCTCCTGTAGTAACCTGTGAGTCCTAAAAAGGCTCTCACCTCTGTCTGGGTTTTGGGGGTTCCCAATTCAGGATGGTTTCAATTTTGGGTTGTAGGGGCGCCACCTGGCCGCTCCCCACTTGGTGTCCCAAGTACACCACGGAACCCTGCCCGATCTGGCACTTACTCGCCTTGATCGTGAGGCCTGCTCTCCGCAGCGCCATCAACACTTCCCAGAGGTGGCGCAGATGTTCTTCCCAACTGGCGCTGAACACTGCGATGTCATCCAGGTAGGCGGCACTGAACGAGTCCAGTCCAGCCAACACCTGGTTGACCAACCTCTGGAAGGTGGCAGGGGCATTCTTCATCCCAAAGGGCATCACCCGGAAGTGGTAGTGCCCATCTGGTGTGGAGAATGCTGACCTCTCTCTTGCCCCATCAGTCAAGGCGATCTGCCAGTACCCAGACGTCAAGTCAAACGTGCTGAGGTACCGGGCAGCCCCTAGCCGATCTATGAGCTCATCAGCTCTGGGGATGGGGTGCGCGTCAGTCCTGGTGACTGAATTGAGCCCTCGGTAGTCCACACAGAACCGGAGTTCTGGTGTGGCACCCGGTGCGGCAGCCTTTGGGACCAAGACCACTGGGCTGGCCCAAGGACTGTTAGAGGACTCAATCACCCCTAACGCAAGCATTTTGGAGACCTCCTCCTTGATGCAAGCTCTCACCCTGTCAGTCACCCTGTAAGATTTGTGCTTCACAGGTGTACTGTCCCCAGTGTCCACATCATGGATGCACCAATCTGTGACACCGGGAACCAGGGAGAACAGATCAGAAAACTGTCCCAGCAACTGGCGGCAGTCATTCTGTTGCTCAGGGGTCAGGGTGGAAGAGAGGTTGACACCATCCACTGACCCATCTTGCTCTGTTGCTGACAGGAGGTCAGGAAGAGGCTCGGTCTCCTCCTCCATCCCAGCATCTGTCGCTAAGAGCATGCCCACTTGGGACCTCTCCAAGTGGGGCTTCAGGCGGTTGACATGCAGGACCCTCAAGGGGTTCCTGGGAGACCACAAGTCCACCAAGTAGGTAACCGGACTTTGCGCTCTACAACCTCAAAGGGTCCGGTCCACTTATCCTGGAGCGCGCAGGGCTCCACTGGGGCCATGACCCACACTTTCTGACCAGGCTGAAGCTCTACCAGAGTGGCATTCTGGTCGTACCACCGCTTCATCTCCTCCTGGCTGGCTTCCAGATTCGCCTCAGCGAGTTGCCTGAAACGCCTAGTTTGGTTCCTAAAGGCCAGCAGGTAACTGTATACATCCTGGGGAGGTTTCCTGGGAGATTGCTCCCAGCCTTCTTTGACCAAACTTAGAGGTCCTCTTACTGGGTGTCCATAGAGAAGCTCAAAGGGACTGAACCCTAGAGATTTCTGTGGCACCTCACGGTAAGCAAAGAGCAGGCATGGTAAGAGGACGTCCCACTTACGCCTCATAGGTTCCTCAAGACCCATAATCATGCCTTTGAGGGTTCGGTTGAACCTTTCAACCAATCCATTTCCTTGGGGGTGGTAAGGAGTGGTAAACTTGTAGGTTACCCCACACTCCTGCCACAGGGACTTCATATACTTGGAAATGAAGTTGGTCCCCCGGTCAGACACTACCTCTCTAGGGAATCCCACTCGGGAGAAAATTCCCATCAGTGCTCGTCCCACCACGGGGCCGTTACTGTCCTCAGAGGTATGGCTTCCGGGTACCGGGTGGCATGGTCCACCAAGACCAGGATGAACCTGTTGCCCATGGCTGTCTTGGGGTCCAGTGGCCCCACAATGTCAAAACCCACCCGTTCAAAGGGGGTGCTGACTACAGGGAATGGCTGGAGAGGAGCCTTGCGCTTCCTCCCACTCTTTCCACTTGCCTGGCAAGTCTGACATGTCCTGCAGTGAGTGTCTGAACTCCTGCGCATTTGGGGCCAATAAAAGTGGGTGACAAGCCTCTCAAAGGTCTTGTCCTGCCCCAAATGTCCTGCCAATGGAACATCATGAGCCAGCCCCAGTAGGAAGGCTCTGAGGCACTGGGGTACCACCAGCACACAGGCTGACCCAGGCTCAGCAACCTTAGGCTCAGTATACAGGAGATCATTCTCCCAATAGACCCAATGTGACCCAGACTGATCACCTGTTGCCTGGTCTGCAGCCTGTTGCCGCAGACCCACCAGAGAAGGGCATTCTTTCTGCTCCTTGCAGAATTCTTCCCTGGAGGGTCCTCCTTCTTGCTGCCAATGGGTCAGCTCAGGCAGGTCCCCCAGTTCAGCTACCTGTTCCCCTGTAGGCTCCAGGGCATCCCCCTCAAGGTCTGCCTCCTCCTGGACCGTGGGAACTTCGGGGGCCGGTTTCCCGCGCCCCCTGCCTCTTCTCGTGACGGCAGGTACCTGGGCCTCCCTCTCAGGCTCCAGGTCCTCTTGAGCACCTTTACTTGCTGCCATGGACCGGGTGGTCACACACGCCCAGTCAGGCAAACCCAACATCTCTAAATGAGCACTTCACTCCACCTTCGCCCAAGGTGAGCTCTCCAAGTCGTTCCCTAACAGTCAACAGGCATGGCGGGCCTCACAGCTACCTGAAGAGTACCAGAGACCCCCCCCACTCAAAGGGAACCTGAGCCACTTTGCAGTGACTCTCTGTGTTGTCAGTGGCAACAACGGGATAGAATGCATGGGGGACAACCTGCTCTTGAGACACCAGGTGACACTTGACAGCTGTCACACTGGCTCCTGTGTCTCTAAGAGCCTCCACCCTATGGCCATTGATGGTCACCCACTGCCTGTATTTCTTAGTGTTGTCAGGCAGCGGGGTCCTGGGGACCACCTCACAGTCTCCTAATGAGACAAGGGACATCTGTGCGGGACCCCACCCTCTTGGGCATCCATCTCCTCCCCCAGGGCTACACTAGCCATCTGCCGGGGGGCTGCACCAGGGGGTGCGGTCTTTCCAAACTGGCGGCACCTGGGATCACTCGCTATATGACCCAGGTCCCCACATTTGTAGCATCTCAGGGGTCCCCTTTGAACAGGTGGACCTGTCGGGGCCCCTGAGGGTTTCTGGGGGAGGCTGGGAACCTTTCCCTTGGTTCCCTTGGGGACTACTTTGGGGCCTTCTTTGGAACTCCCTCTGTTTACCCTTGTCCCCCCACTCTTCTGCTGGGGACCCTGCCCACCCTTGGCTGAGTCTCCCACGTGACCCTTGTGGACCCTGGTACTGACCCAGCGGTCCGCCTCCTCAGCAAGCTTCCTAGGGATAGTCAGCTTGCTATCTATCAGGTGCTGGCGTAGCTCTGGAAAACAGTTACTTGACAAGTGCTCCCATGCAATCAAATCAAGGAGCCCCTGAAAATCATCAACTTTGCTACCCTTCACCCAACCATCCAATGCTCTGCAGAAAAAGTGACATATTCAACCCAGGTACTGTTCTCTATCTTCTTGCAACCCCTGAACCTCTGCCTATACAATTCAGGAGTTAAACCATACCTAGACATTAAAGCATCCTTCATGTGGTGATATGAATTATGGACATCAGAAGGCAAATCTAGCAGTGTGTCCCGCCCCTCACTAAGGAACCGTCCCCACAACCCCGCTCCCCAATCCTTCTCAGGGACCCGGTGGGAAGACATGGCTACCTCATAGGCCTTGAACCACTGCCCAATGTCATCATTTTTAAAACTCTCTGACCACATCCTTAGGAATATACACTCTAGATTCCACAGGCATTGACGGTGTGCTGCCACCAGAGGGAGTAATTTCTAAGCTCCTAGCTTTCAAATCCAACTCCCTCAAACTTCTATCATGCTCAAGCTGTATCCTCTTTTCTTCCAGGGCCAGTTTCCTAATTTCCAATTGCCCATTCATTTTGGCCAGCTCCAACTCATGCATCCTATTTCTCTCCCTGTCCTCCAGCTCTTCTGTGGACAGACCTTTGGCAGAAACACTGCTACCTGCTGGGAAGGTGCCTTCCTTTCCCCTGGACCCAATGGCCCTTCCAGCTGCACATCTGCATCATTATCCCCTTCCTCATTCTCAGGGGTTTTCCTTGCTTCTACCCAGGCCCTCAGCGCCTTATAGAACTCCTCCTTCTTGGTGAGCCCGGTAATTGCAACATTAAATCTTTTGCAGAAGTGCTTCAGCTGCCTTGCATTGTAGCATTCTAGTTTCTCCTCTTCCCAATCAAAATCAACAGATGCTATGGATGCTGGTTTCATGATGGCTGAACTTGGCTAAAAATGGAAAGTCCTAGAAAAAAATCTACCAAAAATATGTGGTCACGTTTTGGTCTGCACTCACTAGTAGTGTTCACCAATCACTGTACATGAGTCACAAATGCAAGTCCAGAATCCTCACCGCTGACCACCAATGTTAGAATTGGGGGTCTCTAGTTGGCACAGGTAGGTACTTGTGACAAATAGGGACCCTCGCCTCTAGTCAGGGTAGGGGGTACACTCCTAAAATAACCCCTGCTCACCCCCTTGGTAGCTTGGCACGAGCAGACAGGCTTATCTCAGAGGCAGTGTGTAAAGCATTTGTGAACACATACAGTAATCCAGTGACAACACTACAGATGGACACCACACAAGGTTTATATCAAAAATAAGTATTCTTTATATAGTTTTAACACAAGACCATAAACGACAAAAATCCACAATACTGTACTTAAAATGGTAGGTTTAGCTTAGTTCTCTTCAGTTCTTAAAATGCGACACTTTGAGTCAATGTACCTTACGATGCGTCAAGTTTCTACAATGGAAGTGTTGCAGAGATGGAGATGCGACAAAGTTCTGGTGCAAAGAAATAAAGACGTCAAGTTCTTCCTGATGCGGCACGCTTCTCCGATGTTGCGAGAAGTCTCGACTCGATGCGTCAGCTGCAGCGGCGACACCCTTGTTCCGTGTTGCGACGACAGCGGCTTTGGCGGCGACACTCTTCTCCGACGTTGCGAGACGCTTCCGCTCGATGCGACAACTGCAGCGGCGACACCCTTGTTTCGTGATGCGACGGCAGCAGCTCCGACGGCGGCACGCTTCTCCGGGGATGCGAGGCGCTTCTCTCGATGCGGTGCAATGCGACAGCTACAGCGGCGACATCTACGATGCGACGGCAGCGGCTGCGACGGCGACACGCTTCTTCCTCGATGCGAGACTCTTCTCTTGATCCGGTGCAATGCGACAGCTACAGCGGCGACATCTACGATGCGACGGCAGCGGCTGCGACACGCTTCTTCGGTGTTGCGGGACGTTTCTCGAGATGCGGTGCAATGCGACAGCTACAGCGGCGTCATCTCCGTGATGCGACGGCAGCGGCTGTGGCGGCGACACGCTTCTCCCTCTTGAGTCGCGCTTCCAGCTCCTTGCGACACGCAGTCCCTTCAGAAGGCCCAAAACAGCAGCAGGCACTTCCAAAGGATTCTTGGGGAGCTGGTGGTTGAAGTCTGTTGTCCCTGAGACTTCAGCAGGAGGCAAGCTCTTTTCTCAAGCCCTTGGAGATCCTTCACAAGTTGAAATAAAAGTGCACACAAAGTCCTTTCTCCTTCCTTTGGCAGTCAGGCAACCACTGCAGGCAGATCCCTCTAGCTTAGGGATAGTCTTCTCCTCAGTTTCTTCTTGGTTCCGCTCCTCAGCAAAGGTTTCTTCTTGTTTTCCCAAAGTGATCTAATTTCCTAGGGGTCTGGGTCCCCTTTTTATACACAGTTTCGCTTTGTTCTCTGAAGGCAGAGAGGCCTCTGCCTAGTCCAAATAAAAACCAGTTCTGGTCAGTCCTGGAGCACTTTGTTTTTCTGACTCCTTCTTTCCTTTCAGAATGTGGGGCAGAGTGCTCAGCCACCCGGCAGGAGGTGGAGCCAGCATTGTGGAAGGCAGGCACAGCCCTATTCAGACCCAGGTGCAACTCCTCCCTCCACTCTGGATGCAGATCTTTCTATTCAGCCCTGTGCTGACTCACCCTGTCTCCTGTAGCCACCCCCAGCCCCTGTCACTCAATCTCCAGACAAGGAATACACAACCTAGCAGAGGCAGGCTTGGAAGTTTAGGCAAGAAAATACCCACTTTCTAAAAGTGGTATTTTCAAACACAGAGGGGCCGATTCCGATCTCGGCCGGTAGGGCACCGAATCGGATTCGGCTTAACCGGATCCGATTCGGAGGCCTGTTTCCCGAACGATTCGTACGTGCGTCCTGCCGAGCGAGTACGATGCGAGCGCACGCGAAATCGCCGACCGACTTGTTCGCGGGTCCGAAGCGCTCCGACCGACTCGCATGGACACGACTCGCACCGCGCAATGGAGATGTTCCCCGGCCGGGCAGAGTACGATGCGCGCCGCGAGCAGTCCGACCGACTCGCGCCGTCCGGCTCGAAAGAGCAGTCGGAGCCGGACTTTGGGGGTCCGTGTCGGACCCCCTGTACGCCTAGCCGCGTGAGTCGCACACAGGGGGACCCATGGGTCCCCCTTCCTGTGCATGTACGCCGCGAGTCGCTTCGAGGTGTACCCGCTGTAGGGGGCACCGTTGTTCGCCTCGCACCCATTGAGTCAATGTGAGCCCGCGTACGCGTTGTACGTCCGGCTCCCATTGACTTCAATGGGAGTCCGACCGACTCGAGTCCGATTGCATGCGTGCGCATCGTACTCGTTCGGTCGGACTGCCAGAGTCCAATTCGGTCGGAAATCTCTCCGGGTCCGGCTCGGTCGGAGAGATTTCCGGCCTGAATCGGAATCGGCCCCAGAATGTTAAAACCAACTTCACTAAAAGATGTATTTTATCATTCTGAGTTCAGGCATACTAAATTCGTTTTTCTACGATGTTCCCTGGGTCAGTTCTGACTATAAGGTGTAATAGTCAGTCTGCCCATTCTGGCCTATGGGGAGCAGGTAGCCTTGCAATAGTGAAAAACGAAAATGGCGGTAATTCACTATTAGGACATGCCACACACACCAGGGCATGTCCTACCTTGTACTTACAATGCACCCTGCCCTAGGGCCTACTTTAGGGGTGACCAACATGCAGTAAAGGGAAGGTTTAGGGACTGGTAAGTGGGTGTACTCACCAAGTCGACATGGCAGCCCTAGGCTGCACACAGGCTCTGCAATGGCAGGCCTGAGACACATTTTACAAGCCGCTTCTGTGGGTGGCACAACCAGTGCTGCAAGCCCACGGCTGAAGAGGGGTGAAACCCCGAAACCGGTCCTAGGATGCTTGTTTCCAGTCCAGGGAGGACCTGGCTTGGCAGTTCGGGCTGGACTGTTCCCATGAGGCACAGGGTCAAGGCTGATTTGCATATGGCTGGGTTCAAACTGGAATGGCATGGTGAGCAAAAAAATGATGGATTTAGGCCCAGATCTCTGTACTGGGGTGAATGTATGACATTGTTCTGCATTCTGTCCATCAACTGTTGTTTTTGCATTTGTCACCCCGAGTGGGACGGGTATGCCCAGACGTGGGTCCCGTGCTCTCCATGCCACTGGAATCAAGCTATCCTGGCTGAAGAGGGTCGAAACCCCGAAACCGGTCCTAGGATGCTTGTTTCCAGTCCAGGGAGGACCTGGCTTGGCAGTTCGGGCTGGACTGTTCCCATGAGGCACAGGGTCAAGGCTGATTTGCATATGGCTGGGTTCAAACTGGAATGGCATGGTGAGCAAAAAATGATGGATTTAGGCCCAGATCTCTGTACTGGGGTGAATGTATGACATTGTTCTGCATTCTGTCCATCAACTGTTGTTTTTGCATTTGTCACCCCGAGTGGGACGGGTATGCCCAGACGTGGGTCCCGTGCTCTCCATGCCACTGGAATCAAGCTATCCTGGCTGAAGAGGGGTGAAACCCCGAAACCGGTCCTAGGATGCTTGTTTCCAGTCCAGGGAGGACCTGGCTTGGCAGTTCGGGCTGGACTGTTCCCATGAGGCACAGGGTCAAGGCTGATTTGCATATGGCTGGGTTCAAACTGGAATGGCATGGTGAGCAAAAAAATGAAGAAAAAAAAATGATGGATTTAGGCCCAGATCTCTGTACTGGGGTGAATGTATGACATTGTTCTGCATTCTGTCCATCAACTGTTGTTTTGCATTTGTCACCCCGAGTGGGACGGGTATGCCCAGACGTGGGTCCCGTGCTCTCCATGCCACTGGAATCAAGCTATCCTGGCTGAAGAGGGTGAAACCCCAAAACCGGTCCTAGGATGCTTGTTTCCAGTCCAGAGGAGGACCTGGCTTGGCAGTTCGGGCTGGAATTTTCCCATGAGGCAAAGGGTCAAGACTGATTTGCATATGGCTGGGTTCAAACTGGAATGGCATGGTGAGCAAAAAAATGATGGATTTAGGCCCAGATCTCTGTACTGGGGTGAATGTATGACATTGTTCTGCATTCTGTCCATCAACTGTTGTTTTTGCATTTGTCACCCCGAGTGGGACGGGTATGCCCAGACGTGGGTCCCGTGCTCTCCATGCCACTGGAATCAAGCTATCCTGGCTGAAGAGGGGTGAAACCCCGAAACCGGTCCTAGGATGCTTGTTTCCAGTCCAGGAGGACCTGGCTTGGCAGTTCGGGCTGGACTGTTCCCATGAGGCACAGGGTCAAGGCTGATTTGCATATGGCTGGGTTCAAACTGGAATGGCATGGTGAGCAAAAAAATGATGGATTTAGGCCCAGATCTCTGTACTGGGGTGAATGTATGACATTGTTCTGCATTCTGTCCATCAACTGTTGTTTTTGCATTTGTCACCCCGAGTGGGACGGGTATGCCCAGACGTGGGTCCCGTGCTCTCCATGCCACTGGAATCAAGCTATCCTGGCTGAAGAGGGGTGAAACCCCGAAACCGGTCCTAGGATGCTTGTTTCCAGTCCAGGGAGGACCTGGCTTGGCAGTTCGGGCTGGACTGTTCCCATGAGGCACAGGGTCAAGGCTGATTTGCATATGGCTGGGTTCAAACTGGAATGGCATGGTGAGCAAAAAAATGATGGATTTAGGCCCAGATCTCTGTACTGGGGTGAATGTATGACATTGTTCTGCATTCTGTCCATCAACTGTTGTTTTTGCATTTGTCACCCTGAGTGGGACGGGTATGCCCAGACGTGGGTCCCGTGCTCTCCATGCCACTGGAATCAAGCTATCCTGGCTGAAGAGGGGTGAAACCCCGAAACCGGTCCTAGGATGCTTGTTTCCAGTCCAGGGAGGACCTGGCTTGGCAGTTCGGGCTGGACTGTTCCCATGAGGCACAGGGTCAAGGCTGATTTGCATATGGCTGGGTTCAAACTGGAATGGCATGGTGAGCAAAAAATGATGGATTTAGGCCCAGATCTCTGTACTGGGGTGAATGTATGACATTGTTCTGCATTCTGTCCATCAACTGTTGTTTTTACATTTGTCACCCGAGTGGGACGGGTATGCCCAGACGTGGGTCCCGTGCTCTCCATGCCACTGGAATCAAGCTATCCTGGCTGAAGAGGGGTGAAACCCGAAACCGGTCCTAGGATGCTTGTTTCCAGTCCAGGGAGGACCTGGCTTGGCAGTTCGGGCTGGACTGTTCCCATGAGGCACAGGGTCAAGGCTGATTTGCATATGGCTGGGTTCAAACTGGAATGGCATGGTGAGCAAAAAAATGATGGATTTAGGCCCAGATCTCTGTACTGGGGTGAATGTATGACATTGTTCTGCATTCTGTCCATCAACTGTTGTTTTTGCAAGCCCACGAGCGGCATTGGATTTACAAGCCCTGGGCACACTCAGTGCACTATACTAGGGACTGACAAGTAAACCAATCATCCAATCATGGAAACATAACACAATTTATCATAGGGAGCACTTGCACTGTGGCACTGGATAGCAGTGGCACAGTGCCCAAAGCATCTGACACCAGCAAAAACAGTTGTCCTCCATTACTGCTGGCATGTGGTGTGTGTATGTAGCTGTGAGTCAGGGTGGTGTGTGTGTGTGTGACTTGTCAGGTAGTGTGTGCAGTGAAGTGTTTGGTCCTCATCTGTGTGTGTACATTTTGTGCCTGGCCTCGGTGTTCTTGGCTTGTGTGTGATGTTGTTGTGGTGTGTGTGTTGGCTGGGGCCTGGGCTTCTGTGCTATGTGTTCCTGTGCAAAGGGTCCTGATGTGGCTGTATATGCAGTTGTTGGGACGTGGGGCATGGTGTGGCTGTAGTTGTGTGGTTGTTGTGCAGGAGTGGCACTTGGGAGGCACATGTTGTGTCCCTTCAGGGAGGTAGCTGGTGTGTTGTGGATGGAGTTGTGGCTCTGTGCGATTTGTACGGTGCCCTTGGCATGCGCTGGCCCTGGGCTCTGCGTTGTGTGCATGGTTTCTTGCACACTGACCGCGGCGGTGACGTGACCGGGACATTTGTTCATGATGGCGGTGTATGGGTGGGCAGTATGTGGCGATGTGTGTTTGTCACAGGTGGAACATGTGTGTGTGCAGTGATGGCTGTGTGCCTGTCCCCACAGGGGTGTGTGGTGTTCCCAAGCGAAGTTTTTCCACCCTGGAGCTGTGTATTGTGTTACTTGCACTGTTGTGTCTGTACGTACCTGCGGAAGCGTCCGCGGCGGAAGATGACTTGCAGGTGGTGTATCATGTACAGCACCAGGAAGGCATGTAGGGCAGGATCCATCGCGGTGTGTCCTGGGTGTCTCTTTTCTGTCTCCGCTGTGGTGTCTCCGCCGTCTTTCGCTGTGCGGTTTCTCCGTCGCGTTCCACTGCCATGTTTCCGGCATCGTGATATCTTCGGCGTACGGGACGTCATTCCGCACGGCGGTGTGTGGTGATTGGCTCACTCCGCCGCGGTGGCGGGCGCACTTTGATGGCGGTCGGCGTCCCATCGCAGCGGGCGGGAAATGGGCAATGTATGGCCATCCTAATATGGCGGGCGTGAGGACCGCTGCCGGCGCGCGGTAAATTGCATTTTTCCGCACCGCCAGCGCCACGGTGGTGCCTCCGCCCGCCATCGTAATAGGCCCCTATATTATTTTGCACGTAATACTATGCCTAATTTAACATATATTTTGACCATGGCTAAGGGTATTAGACAAGGACATGCAAATATTATGTTCCTCATTTAAAAAGGGCCATCCCCATCTTGTTTTTTCATCCACCTTGGATTCTAAGCATAGCTATCAATTTCTATACAACAAACTGGTGTCTTATCTTGAAAGTGCACCCCCTCCTGTGAGCATCATAAACACGTTGAAAGGGAAGTCTTTGGATACAGCCAAATGACAGGAAAGATACTCTATCCCAGGTTTTGTTACTTAAGTTGGAAATGGAAGCGATGACGCAGTGCGTAAATGGTAAATCACAGTTTTGTAACACTGTTATGCTGCCAAGGTATCATCGCTTAGGTAATCAGAAGAATGAAAGCATGGTGCTCTGCTCTCTGCTTTTCCACATTTACACACTTTTAAGTCTGGCTTCACAGCCTTACCTTATGTGATCATCAAAAAGTGCTTTAAGAAGCAGTAGAGAAAGAGAGGCTTAGGCTCCACTTATTTATTGATCATCCTCTCTACAAGCTTTTGATTGGGCCCAAAGTGTGTTCTTCCACTGAAAAGAGATTTTTTTTTGTTTGTTTGTGCGAAAGCTTATACTCAACACAGTAGGCCTGAGTTGTTTAGGGTGACATGCCAATGATCAATAGGCTATAGGCCTGATTGTTTCTTAGAGAAAAATTATGTCAGATGCCCTAGGTCTGATCTGTTTATTATGAAAAACTATGATAAAGATGGTAGGCCTGATATATTTACTGTGAAAATTATATGGTAAAGTTAATGTTATTTTGTTAAAAAGAATTTCACAAATTACCATAGTAGGCAAGGTTTATGGTATCGGTTACCCACTATGATAAAGCATAAGGGTAGAAAATTGGCACTCTGAGAATCCTTTTTATGCTATTTTAGGGAGGGATGTATATTGTTTTGCCAACTGTTTTTGCACATATTTTTTATTTTATTACTGGATGTCTTCTGGTTGCCTGGTTGGAAATCTTAACCTCTATACAGTAGGATTCAGTTGGATATAGTGATACGCCAATGATGAAGGCTACATGCCTTATTGGTTTATTGGGAAGTGGTACATCCGAAGCCCTGTGCCTGATCTGTGTTTTAGGAAAACTTGCCAGAAAAGCAGTATTGTGTTATAATTTTATTCATTGTGACTTATTTATTGTGGAAATCATTTGTTAAACCCAAAAACATTTGAGGGTGGGGTTCACTGACAAAATATTGAAGTTAAAAATATAGAAGTAAAAAATATCGATGTAAAAATATAGAATGCAAAAATATTGACTCCCTATATATAACAGTTAAGTACAAAAATATGGAGAAAAAAATATCGATGTAAAAATTATAGTTGTACAAAATATTGAATTTTATATATATATATATATATTTAATAAAATAATAAATATTAAGGGCATATTAGCAAGACCCACGTTAAAATTATCGCGTTTTAGCGGCAGGAAACTGCCGCTAAAGCGGCGATAATGAGCTTGCTAATATGCGTTATGGAATTCCAATAGAAGCCCAGGTTAGATGTCCTGCACATCTAACCTGGGCTTCTATTGGAATTCTACAACGCATATTAGCAAGCCCATTATCGCCGTTTTAGCGGCAGTTTCCTGCTGCTAAAACGGCGATAATTTTAACGTGGGTCTTGCTAATATGCCCCTAAATATGTTAAATAATAAAATTAATATAAAAAAAGAACGTAGATTTAAAATAAATTAAAAAAAATAATAAACAAACTTAATAAAAAAAGTTAAACACACAAACATATTAATTCATATATATATCCTTTAAAACAATTAATGAACTATTAATTTTATGATTTTAAAATTACATAAAAATTTACATATATATATGGAGCAAGCCTGCTGAGACAGGCGAAACGCGTTACCAGAGAAAAAATAAAATCAAGAGCCTTTTAAATCAGAATCCGAGTGTCGGTATCCAGAAACTGGAGGGTAACTGGAGTTGGTGTTTATATATATATATATATATATAAATATATATATAAATATATATAATATATAATATATATATGTACCAATAACATACAACCTAATTTTTAAAAAAAACATTCGATTACAAATTAAAACATTAAACTATTTAAAAATCTTCAAAAGGGAGTGCAACAGTAGGGAAAGTGTTGGATAGCGGAGGGGTAAAAATTATTATTCCCACTCCAGTAAGTGCAACAGTAGGGAAAGTGCTGGATAGCGGAGGGGTAAAAATTACTATTCCAACTCCAGTTAGTGCAACAGTAGGAAAAGTGTTAGATAGCGGAGGGATAAAAATTACCATTCCCACTCCAGTGAGTGGAACAGTAGAGAAAGTGTTGGATAGCGGAGGGGTAAAAATTACTATTACCGCTCTAGTGAGTGCAACAGTAGGGAAAGTGTTGGATAGGGGAGAGGTCGAAATTACTATTCCCACTCAAGTGAGTGCAACAGTAGGGAAAGTGTTGGATAGCGAAGGGGTAAAAATTACTATTCCCACTCCAGTGAGTGTAATTGAAAGTGTTGGATAGCAAAGGGGTAAAAATTACTATTCCCACTCCAGTGAGTGCAACAGTAGGGAAAGTGTTGGATAGCGGAGGGGTAAAAATTACTATTCCCACTCCAATGAGTGCAACAGTAGGGAAAGTGTTGGATTTCATAGGAGTAACAATTAATATTCTCACTCCACTCAGTTCAAAATTAAAAACAAACTACATTTCAACAACAATAAAAATATTTAAAAAACAAAATAAATGTAAGAATATATAAATGTGTTAAAAATTCAAATACAAATATATTTAATATTTTAAAAAAATTATAAAAAGATCATAATGTTAAATACATATAACACATACCTACAAATATTATATTAAAGAAAATAAAAAACAATTTCCAAACAAATAAATATTTTTAATTAAAAATAATTCAGAAACAAAAACATTAATTATTACATAAATTTACTTTTTTATTTCCTACCCTATAACACCACACAATTCACAACACACATCTAAATTTTAAAAAAATGTACTTCCTCATATAACATAATTAATTACCAATAAAAGAAATATTATTGATTACAAAAAAACTCATAAAAATGATTTAACTTCCCACACTTTACTACTATAAGCCCCACAACCCACAGTTAAAATTAAATTATAAAAAAATGTATTACACAATTAAAGCTTATTTTCAATTAAAAAACTAATAGTATTTAACAACTAATTATAAAGTAAGTAAAATTAATTTACTCCCCACACTATACCCCTATAACAATAAAACCCACACACACAAAATATAAACAAATACCCTAATTAAATATAATGTATTAATTAATTAATATTAATGATCAACTAATTTTTAATTAAACTAAAATTGCTTCCCACCCTTTACCCCTATAAACCCCACAACCCACACCTAAAATTAATTACACAAATTCCATATTTAATTTTCAATTAATTAATTAATATTAATTAACCACTAATTATTAATTAATTAAACATAAATTACTTCCCACACTTTACCCCATAAACCCCACAACCCACACCTAAACAAATCACACAATCACCATCATTAATTATCAATTAATTAGTTTAATATAAATTAACAACTTATTATTAATTAATTAAACAGAAATACTTCCCACCCTTCACCACTATAAACCCCACAACCCGCACCTAAAATTAATAACACAATTTCCATAATTAATTTTCAATCAATTAATTAATATAAATTAACAATTAATTATTAATTCATCAAAAATAAATTACTTCCCATCCTTTACCCCTATAAACCCCACAACCCGCACCTAAATTCTTTTACACAATTACCATAATTAATTATCAATTAATTAATTAATATTAATTAACAACCAATTAAAAATTAATTACCAATAAATTACTTCCCACAATTAACGCTATAAAATCTAAATTAAATAAATAAAAAATAATCATTAATTTATTATAATTAAATTACTTTCCACCCTATTCCCCTATAAACCCCCAACCTGCTACGGAACTAAAAAATGCAACATTTAATTAAAATAAAATTCATAACTATTAAAAATGTAACACATATATTAAAAAACATAAACAATACTTATACAAAAAAAATACATCACATACATTTAAAATATAAACTAAAATACATAACACTAATTAAAAAATCGATATTTTAAACATCTTTATTTTTGCAAACAATATTAATGACTTCTATATTTAAAAAAATGATATTTCTTACCTTAAACTCGATATTCTTGACCACGATATTCTTGCTGTCGATATTTCTTAATCACGATATTTCCAACTCGATATTTGTGTAGGTCGACATTTCCAACTCGATATTCTGTCTCAGCACCATATGCAAGAGTTTTGGTTTTACCCTTTGTGAAAATCTGGGGATAGATGATTTGCACGGTGATATGCCTCTTAGGAGAGGTTATATATTTTCCCACCTGTTGGTTTGTACATATTTGAAATGTTATGATTGGATGCCTGATAGTTGCTTTGTCGGAAAGATTACGCTCAATATAGTGCTCACAGGATTTGTATGGTGAGAAGCTAGTAAAAAGGACTAAATTCTTGATGCCATAGATCTGATCTGTTTATTATGCAATGTTGCTGCTTTAAAGTATACAAATTGGGAGCTGGAATCCTAGGATGAGAAGACATCAAAACCTAGACCATTTGAATCTGGTTCTACTTTTCTGTAGGATACATCAGTAAACATAGGGCAATTGTTTCACTTGAATTTCTTTAAGGAGCTCTGCTAGGATGGTGCAAGTGACACTGCCAAAGAGGTAAAGCAACCTCTTGGACCAGCCTTGCAAAAAGAGGTGTTGAATTGCACAGTTTGCCACCTCCTCTTTATCCATATACAGGATGCTAGCCAGTGGCATAGTAAACACAAGGCAAACTGTTCCCATTTGCCTTATGACTCCTGTTGCACCCTTGCCCAAGCTTGGTTTAAAGGTTGCAATTGTTGGGTCAACTTCAGGGTGATGCATATGTTCTCCTGAACAACCGTTCTAATCCCCTTCTTCAAGATGCTGTGTGGGTCCTTAATAAGCGGACCATGAGCACAATGAATGCAAGACTTTTTTTTACATGTTTAATGGCAGCCAATCAAATACTCTAGGATGTCACATTCCATTTGGTTCAAATACTCTATTTGGTTCAATCCCTGCAGGACAAGAATATCAGTAATCAGAAAAATCACCTCAGCAGAGGTGATGTGTGGGCTTGGTTCAGGAGGGAGGTGACTGGTTACCCATGTACCATGGCAAGATCTGGTAATAATTGGGACCTTGACAGAAATCAATAAAAGAATTCAGCAGGAAATTCACTATTCTTTGGCACCCTTTGTTTTTCTTTGAGAATCAACGGTCTATGTTTGTCTTTGGTGGCACAAATAAAACGGGGCTTGTGGCCCACATAAACTTGTGAGGGCCTCAGACCACAAAATATTGTGGTTCAAATTCCCTATCAAAATGTCTTCAGGCTTATGATTTTAAAACAAGTAGATGTCTACAGATTGCAAAATGTCTTCATTAGAAAGGTTGTAAAAGATTTCTATGTAAATATCTGGAATGTATTGCAATTGTAATTTCAAATGTATTTTTATAGTGCTTACAACCCCTAATGAGGCATTGAAGTACTTTTTTGGCGAGTAGCATGCTACTCCAGAACCCAAGTTTAGTAGTTAGTAGATAAGTACATTCTTTTCGTTTGTTCATGTCCATTAGTTGTGTTAGGTTTGTGCTCTTAATTTCTTGTGTGTTTAGTAGAGGTAGAGTTTGGAGTAGGGGTAGAATGATAGGAATGGATTTGAAAAGGGGAGTTTGGAGATGGGATAGAATGAAAGGAATGGATTTGAAAAGGGGAAGTAATAACTTGTTTTTCTGAGTAGGGGCCATGTGTGCTTGTTAGTTGGGTGACATGGCTAAAAAGGACGGGTGAAAGTTTGAAAAGGTTGCTTGGGAGTTCATAGTAGTCAGAAAGGTTTGGGATGAGTCAGAGGGAGGGTGGATGGGAAGGACAAAAGGTTTTTTTATTATAGCAAAATGCAAATAATGTATGCATACAAATATATACACATGATGCTTGGTAAAGTTTTGTTTGCTTGATTGAAGCTCTCTATATAAATATCCATATGTACAGTGAAGCAGCAATATGTACATGGTCTGCTGTCCACATTTCTCTTGTGGTACATTTTGTATGATTTCAAATAACTGTAATTAACATATATATACATAAATATACACATGCAACTTATCGTAGTTATTAGTAGCATGTATAATCCTCTATATATGCACTTATATGTACATAGAAGCATCACTTTTGACATAGTCTAATATACACATGTATCTTGTTGTGTAATTTATAATTTTGCCCTTATATAAATGTATCTGCTTATAACAACAGCTCTTTTCCATACTGTGAGAAGTATAGTTTGTCATGTCTGAGTATACTGGTACAGTTTTGAGATGTGAGTATAGTTGTCATGTGGGGAAGAGTCAGCTCTTGAATAGTCTTCTGAAGTGGAGATGGTTTTCTGTGGGTCTGATGTTTGTGGGTAGGGAATTCCATAGTTTGGCTGCTTGAACAGAGAAAGATGCTCCACCCATGTTTTTGTTTCTTTATGTAGGAATTATGAGACAGGGAGCCACTCTTGAGTTTTTGTTATTTTTTTGTATGTTTTTGTTGATATTGTTGATTAAGAGTAGTCCTTTGCCATGTATTGCTTTGTGTCTGATACAAAGCAGCTTGAAGGAGGATCTTCTTACAACTGGTAACCAGTGGGGTGCCCACAAGGCAGGGGAGATTGGTGGGTGTGGTTTTACATGTATGAAGAGTCTAGAGACAGCGTTCTGAATTCTTTGTAGTCTTCTCATAGTTCACAAAGTTGAGCCATGAAAACAACCATTAACTTAGTCGAGTTTTGATAGGTCAAGAGAGATGATAGCTTGAACCTTGTGTGGGAATCCTTGGTGCAAGAAGATCTGTCACAGCGTTTTCATTGTGAGAAAAATTGCTTTGGCCACTTTATCCAGTTTTGGATGTATTAGCAGGTTGGCATCCATGGTCATTTCAAGTTTTTTTAACCTCTTTAGATATTTTTGGAGGTGGTCCTAGATCATGGGGCCAGGCACAGAGAGGGCCATAGGTTTTCCAGTCACCACAGTGCATATAGCAGTTTTGGAGGCATTCAATTTAAGGTGGCTCCATGTCATCCTTTGGTCAACAGCCTGGAGGCAATTAGAGAGTTTTGATGTTTTTATGTCCTTTGGGCTTTCCAAGAAATCAAAGCATTCTGATTAGGGATGGGCAGAATGTTTCATTCTGCCCGCGCAATTGGTGGAATTTGGTGACTCCAAATTACTCTTGTAACACCAAGCTCCAGTCAAATTCCACCAATCGCCACATGGCGGAATTTTTTCCTGTGAGGCTCCACAAATGCAAGCGAGATTTGGCTACCCCAGCGCCATTTTCTAACGCAGGCGGTTGCGGGCGTTCGCAAGTGGTCGCAGCGAAAGGGCTACTTCTCGAGGAGATTTCTGCCACTTGAGTAGACCTTCTACTTGAGCGGCAGCAAAATCAACTCAAATGGCTGCGCGCTCTTGTGCACCGCATGGTGGCGTTCGTGCTGACTTTTCAGAGCTGCTCGCGCTACTGGTGCTATAAATTGCAGTGCGACATGCATATTTCCACCCGTGGTGTTTTATTGTTAAGTAAGTAAAAAGTTCATTTGGTTGCGAGCTAGTACAGAGTAGGGGATTGCGTAAGAATTTGTGGGTGTAGAGATATAAGGGTATAAGGGATTGTGTGCTAGTACTGGGCAGAGCTTGGTGAGTTATTGGAGAATGGATTGACAATGTATGTTTGTAGAGAGTGGTGTTTGTTTGGGTGAAAGGATGTGTTTATAGCTCTTTCTTGGAGAGTGGTTTTCGCTGCCCTAGGCCTGACCCGGCCCGAACTGGCCCAAAGAGAAACACCCTTAACCTGTCACCCTTTCCCTAGATGCCTTGGCTGGATGCTCTGAGTTCTAAGGTTAAATAACCCTAGTGTTCAGGTTTCCTTGGGCCAATAGGGACCCTAGACCTAGCCAATCAGAACCCTATCCCTAAAACCTATGGCCAATGGGATCCCTAACCCCAGGATCCAATCACAGCCTTAGACCTATCAGTCAATCAGAACCCAAACCCTAAACACTATGTCCACTACAAACCCTAGCCCTGGGAACCAATCAAAACATGGATACAACATTCAATAAAAACCTTATTTTAAGAGCATGTGACCTTAAACTTAAGGGCTGTGCAAGCTGTGAGGGGAGTGGGAATGCCTGCTAAGGTGGCTCTGGGCCAATCATGTAAGCAGAAACTGGTGCGCAGAGGGTGAGGGAAATACTCGTCAGCTTACAATATCCTTGAATACAGACTGGCGCAATGCACACTATGCAGTCACTTTCAACCCTGCATTTTGTATTTAGCATTGCAAAACACATTTGTGGCCAACTCACAATCCATCCCACTGGTAGCCATTAAACACAAAGTTACTTATTGCCTTCCTTTCTAATGCAATGCTTAGTAAGATATGCTATGTCACAGATTGCACTGTATTGTGTGAACACACAGAGACCTAAAACAATGTTGGCAGAATTGTTGTCATTTGTAGAACTTCGATATTAGGGACTGCAAAAGGTATTTCAGTTGCACATATCTAAATGCCACCCAAGAATTTAGGGGTCTATTAGGATGGCGGTCGGAAAACCACCCCGACCACCATGGTAGCGGAAATCAACCGTCCGCTGGTACCGTGGCGAAACCGGCGGTCCGATTAGGATCAACCACCAAAAAATCCCGACCGCGGTGGAACGATGCCACGAAAGACCGCCGTTAGCGGGCGGAGCTGGTGAAAACCTGTCCGCGGCGGCCGGATTTGCGGCGGAAACACACTAAACCACCGCGAGGCCAGCGGAGTGACCGCACGTAAAATTAGGATTCCCTCTATGTGACAGCGGGACGTTCCGCTATTTCCGACCGCCGCGATCGCAAACAGTGATGAATGGTAGAGCCGGCGGAAGGGCTGTTGCATAGCCATCGCTGCGGACGCTCAGTGACAAAAATGGCGGTCGACAAAAAAAAAACACAACAAGGCCACCAAGTGCACACATCAAACCACCTCTGCCCCCAAAAACACCTAACACACCCCAATGACACACCCCCATGGCAACTTCAAAAATACAAATCCCAGGACAACCCACACAACACACCTGACAGCAATACCCCATTTTGACACACCCACATAGCTGAGAATAAAACCAGCCTCTTCCCTGACCAGAATCCTTTGCACCACTATAGCCCTGAAGGAACCAAACCCTGCAGCACATTGGATAGGCAAAACACCACACATCTTACCAGCACAACAACACACATACACACCCCCATACCACCCCCACCACCCTCACAATTGCACCTCAAAACATTTGCACAGCACACACCATGGCACTAAAGAAAATGCCCAAATTCACAGAGAGTGAGTTGTCAGTCATGGTAGATGAGATAATCAGAGTAGAACCACAATTGTTTGGCACCCTGGTCCAACAGACACCATTAGCCACAAGAGCACAAATGTGGGAAAGGATAGTCAACAAGGTCAATGCAGTAGGGACCACCCCGCGCTCCAAGCAGGAAATCATAAAGCGGTGGCATGACCTGAAGAGGGTGGTGAAAGAGAAGAAGAACAAGAGCCGTCAGCTGGCTCAGATGACTGGCGGTGGCACTCCCATTCCACCAAGAACATTCACTGCATGGGAGGAGAAGGTGCTTGCCATACTGCATCCAGAGAGTCTCACATGAATACCCAGGGGAGTGCAGGCTGGTAAGGACAAACAAATGTAAACCATTACACTGCTATGTACTGTCTTACACAACCACAAAGCTACACCTCCTAGGCCCACGTCCATTCATCTGCAACACAATACCCAACACAGGTCCCACAGATGTAACATCCACTCCATCTAAATCACCACAAAGGTAGCCTGCAACATTCCCAGGGCAGCCAGCACTACAACTCCCACCAGACCCCCTTGTTCCACAGCTCAACAAGATGGAGCACTCCCCCACCCAGAAGCATGTGGCAGCCATTGCATTGTTCACCTTCATCTAACACGTAGGTAGCCAACTTCCCAGGGAAGGCAGTTTGGGGGTGGGAGGCCTGCACTACAACTCCCACCATGCCCCCTGTCCTACCCCTGAGCAGGATGGAGCACTCAAACACACACCCAGAAGCATGTGTCAGCCATTGCATTGTTCACCTTCATCTAACAGGTAGGTAGCCATCTTCCCAGGGAGGGCAGTTTGGGGGTGGGAGGCCTGTACTACAACTCCCACCAGGCCCCCTGTCCCATCCCTGAGCAGGATGGAGCACTCAAACACACACCCAGAAGCATGTGTCAGCCATTGCATTGTTCACCTTCATCTAACAGGTAGGTAGCCATCTTCCCAGGGAGGGCAGTTTGGGGGTGGGAGGCCTGCACTACAACTCCCACCAGGCCCCCTGTCCCACCCCTGAGCAGGATGGAGCACTCAAACACACACCCAGAAGCATGTGTCAGCCATTGCATTGTTCAACTTCATCTAACAGGTAGGTAGCCATCTTCCCAGGGAGGGCAGTTTGGGGGTGGGAGGCCTGCACCACAACTCCCACCAGGCCCCCTGTCCCATCCCTGAGCAGGATGGAGCACTTAAGCACACACCCAGAGAGATGTGTGAGAAAGTCCACCCCAATGTGACAACAGAACAGGTAAGTAGACAGTGCATGCACCCCACCATTCCTCTTAAAAAGCATGGAGCCATATGACAACACCAGCCCTCACATCCCACCAAAATTGACACAGATACAATATCAAATTACCGTGTGCAGACAGCTAAGCGTATGTAACTGTCACAGAAACAAAAGTGTGACTCATCAAATCCCATGTTGAAGTAAATCAGGGCACACACATGCACAGCACTGAATGCTATCTGTAAGTTCCATGGGGGCTGAGCTTGAAGGACCATATGAAAACAAAGCAAGCATGGTCTGTAGAACAAATAACTCAAAGCACAGGACATGACTAAGGTATGCATGAGATGACAATGGCTAGTTCATGCGCAGATGTAATGCCTGCCAGGCAGAGTATTCAGCAAAGATGCTTCACATCAAGTAGTATTGCCGCCAGTTGTCAGATGACAACATGTCCACGTAATCACAAAATCTGCACGTGGGGCATGGTATCCATTGACATGTCACACCGTGGAAAATTAATGTATGTACCTCCACATCATGTCATGATGCACATTACTGTGCAGACATACATTGTGAGAACTAGTAAACTGTGTGTTGCATAACCTGTAAATAAGATACATCGAACAACAAGCTTGAGGGGTGCACGTCAATGACCATTTCCCCTCTGTCCCACAGGTGACCAAGTACTGCCTGCAGAGGATGACAACACCAACCTGCAGAGCCAGTCTCCACCCCCGGAACATGGACTCTCTGATGATGACTCCCTGGAATTCGAGGATGCGGAGTTTGAAGCCGGCCCATCTGGCATGCCAGGGCGCAATAGGTCCCAGGACCCCACTGTCCCCCCCGCCACCACATCAGCAACAACAACTACGCTGACCCCTGCTGGAACGACCTGTGCGGCCTCCACCACCACCAGTGCTGCCTGCAACACTCTCCCTGCCCCAGAGGATGACCACCCCACACCACCAACTGAGGAGGGCAGGGAGAGTAGGCGGGTGCGTACAGTGGTAAGGCAACAGGTCCGTGACAGCAGGGCAGGTGGGAGGGCAAGGGGGAGTCTAAGCCAACCGGACACTGGGACCGAAGCCCTGGACAACATCACCAGAGTCCTTGGGGCCTATGAATGGGCCCAGGGACAAATGGGCCAGGCTCAGGAAGATTCCCGTGAGCTCCGCCTGCTGCTGAGGTCCATAGACACCCGCATGGGCCAAATCGTGGACCTCTTGGGCCAGCTAGTGGCGGTTCTGAGGGACAGGCCTGGGGCACAAACAACACCTCCACCTCCCTCGGGTGGCCAGCAGGATAACAGCTCCACATCCTCCCCTGCGGCCACGGAGAGGGGGGACTCCTCTGACCCCACTGGCCCTGCAGCAGAGGCCCCCCCCTGCCAAACGACCAAGGGGCCGTCCAAAGAACTCCAAGGGAGGATCCCGTGGCAAAGCACCTGCCAAACGCCAGTCAAGGAGCCAGCCATGATGGCACCCCTCTTCACCTTGCCATTGACTTTGTTGACTGTCCTTCCCCACACTGCCATGTTAATGGCATCCGTCTGTTGGACTGGGTCACCTCATCAATGTGGTGACTACTCGATTGTCTCATCTAACATCACTGACAACTCATCGCTTCACTAGTCACCTTTTTGTAAATATCCACTCCCCTGTCACATGTACCCATTGTAAATAAACACTCCTTACACACCTATGTCGTTGTGTCTGCTCCGTGTTTATCACAGGATGTGCAATGTTCACCATGATTACAATGTACCAGGAGCACGGATTGTTTGTATGCAAGGAGAGGCTGAAGGGACCTAGGAAAACACAACAGAACAATATTCACTAGTCAGGCGGTGGCATCACAGCCATCACACAACACTTGTCATCAAGGTACTCCAATCTGCACACATTACAATGAGCAACAGTACCGACATAGACATCCTGTATCTGTGCCAAACTACCCTGTCCCTGAAACATTGGCAGCCAGCACTGAGTCAACAATAGGCTGCAGTCACAAAGCTCACATAGACCTTTTCACCAACTATGACATCAGCAGACAATGGCCCCGTTGTACATTGTCACTCACCTTCAAGTGAAGTAGCGGTTGATGAGCTGTTGACGCAGGTCGACACCTTCCTCCTCTCCACTATCCTCGTCACTGGACATGGGTTGGTTTGCAGGTGGGGGCCTCGGCTGCTCATCAGCATCCAGGAGCAGGGGGATCTCCTTGCGTAAGGCCAGGTTGTGGAGCATGCAGCATGCTACTACAATCTGACACACCTTTTTGGGCGAGTACATCAGTGCACCTCCGGTCTTGTCCAGGCAGCGAAACCGTGACTTCAGGAGACCAAAAGTACGCTCCACCACACGACGTGTCCTCCCATGGGCGTCATTCTAGCGGACTTCACTTGGGGTCCTGGGATTCCGCAGTGGGCTCAGCAACCAAGGACGGTTGGGATATGTAGAATCACCTAGGTGTGAGATACACAGACCAACTTTGTTATATAACTGTGGCAGAGGACAGCATGTCACACACACAGCACGTTACTTGACTCTGCGTACTCACCCACAATCCATGCACGCTCCGGAAGCAGATTATCCATCAGCTGTGACACAATGCTGTTATGCATGATGTACGAGTCATGGGCCGAGCCAGAAAATTTGGCACAGACGTGTGAGATGATCATATCCGCCTGGCACACCACTTGCACATTGATGGAATGAAAATGTTTCCTGTTCCTGTAGATGTGTTCACGTGCCTGTGGTGGAACCAGGCCAACATGTGTGCAGTCAATGGCACCAACAACATTGGGGATGTGCCCAAGGGCATAAAAATCACCCTTCACAGCCGCCAATTCATACCTCCTGGGGAAATGGATATATCTGTCCTTGTAGGTCATCATAGCGGACAGGACATCACGTAGCACCATGCTGAACATAGGTTGCGACATCCCACCTGCGCTGGAATGATCCAGTAGCAAAAAAATGCAGGGCCGCCATCACATTAGACGTTGGTGAAAGCAGTCGGATATGTTCTGCGAGGCCGCAGGTGGGGCTCCAACATAGCACATAGGTCTTGTAGGGTGGGTCGATCCAGACGGAATTTCCGTATGACCTCCTCATCCTCCATGTCTGCCAGCACTGTGAAGGGACGATGCACATTTGGTCTCCTCCTAGGTGAGATGAAAGGGGACACATGTCAATGCAATCCACCATGAGATGTGTCCGACATCTTACGTTTTGACTGACACAACGCCAACAATGACTGTCATCACAGTTCAGCTTACAGCCCAACTTACATATATTGACACCTTCAGCTACACTAGTCGTACACTTGTCCACTTTACACACAGCGAGTACCTCCAAAACAATATCTGACTATGTGAATGCCCAAAGGGATATGGCCACATCTTGCATGAGCAGCCCTGAGAGTAGTTCATACAGCATATGTGTGAAACAGCAGCACTACTGTCTCCTACCTAGCTGCTGTACCTGCCACACCTACTTGCGTAAGTCGAACAGGGCACACATCAACAACACAATGAGCACAGTCTGTGCGTAAACAACAAGTATGTGCATGAGCCAAGCAAAGTAGACAGTGAAATATGCACATTGTGTAGTCAGACATTCATCACTGTGAGTTGCTCAGCCCTATCACACATTGACATGTGTACCCATTGGAAAGTCCACCACAACACTGTTCTGTGTACATGCCCAGCAATATTACAAGTGACATGTGAGGAAGTACATGCCAATGTTTTCAATCATATACACCAACATGGCATGTGTAGTCAGCAGTGGGGTAAATGTTACATTGGCATTGTGTGCACAATCTTGTGCCATGATTCATGTGTCTACTGTGCACTGTTGAGAACTGGTCATTGGCCATTCACACAGCATGATGTGTCCATAGGTGCTGCCAAAGTGCTCCGTAACACAAATCACGGTCATAGGCGCCAATGGGTAGAAGACACATCGCGGTAGCGACCGCCTGGCCCCTGCGGTGTGTCACTGCCAATGCCAAAGCCACACTCGCGTTAGTGATACATATATGTTTATGGTCAAATGGCGGTTGGCATGCTCTGCCACCCCAATCACGGTCACTGGCTCCAATGTGTAGCAGCCATATCGCGGTAACGACTGCCTGGCCCCTGCAGTGCGTCACTGCCAATGCCAGAGCCACACTCGCGGTAGTGATACATATATGTTTATGGTCAAATGGCGGTTGGCATGCTCCGCCACCCCAATCACGGTCACTGGCTCCAATGTATAGCAGCCATATCGCGGTAGCGACCGCCTGGCCCCTGCGGTGTGTCACTGCCAATGCCAAAGCCACACTCGCGGTAGTGATACATATATGTTTATGGTCAAATGGCGGTTGGCATGCTCCGCCACCCCAATCACGGTCACTGGCTCCAATGTATAGCAGCCATATCGCGGTAGCGACCGCCTGACCCCTGCGGTGTGTCACTGCCAATGCCAAAGCCACACTCGCGGTAGTGATACATATATGTTTATGGTCAAATGGCGGTTGGCATGCTCTGCCACCCCAATCACGGTCACTGGCTCCAATGTATAGCAGCCATATCGCGGTAGCGACCGCCTGGCCCCTGCGGTTTGTCACCGCCAATGCCCAAGCCCTTACAGCCAATGGGAACCGCAATTGCGGTAGCCTAATGCAATTTTGGAAATCGCGGCAGGCGTGCTCCGCCACCGCGGGCCGGTCATTGGATGCAATTGAAAGATGCACGACCGCGGTAGCGACTGCCTGGCCCCTGCGGTGTGTCACCGCCAATGCCCAAGCCCTTACAGCCAATGGGAACCGCAATCACGGTAGTCTAATGCAATTTTGAACATCGCGGTAGGCGTGCCCTGCCACCGCGGAGCCGGTCATTGGATGCATTTGAAAAAAGCTGACCTGGAACACCAATTGCAGCAGCTTAGAACCACTGAAACTACCCCAGGGGGCTATATATGTGTGGGAGAGAGCCTCACATTTCCACTGCTTCCAGACACTGCTGCCTGACACCCCTCACCACCAACTGCTGTTGCTCCTGTCTCCAGACACTGCTGCCTGACACCCCTCACCACCAACTGCTGCTGCTCCTGTCTCCAGACACTGCTGCCTGATACCCCTCACCACCAACTGCTGCTGCTCCTGTCTCCAGACACTGCTGCCTGACACCCCTCACCACCAACTGCTGCTGCTCCTGTCTCCAGACACTGCTGCCTGACACCCCTCACCACCAACTGCTGCTGCTCCTGTCTCCAGACACTCCTGCCTGACACCCCACACCACCAACTGCTGCTGCTCCTGTCTCCTGGACCCAGTGATGGCGAGGACTGAGAAGATCAGGGCCCGTCCCTTCACCACCGAGGAGCTGGAGGTCCTGGTGGACGAGGTGCTCACACAGTATGGGAGGCTATATGGTGCTCCAGATGTCATGGTAAGTGTTTCAGAGTGGAAGTGAGAGTGCAGGGAGTGCACACATGAAGTTGATCTGCTGCAGTATGTGCCTGAGAGTGTGGGGTTGTGTCATACACTGCCTAGCATGCTGACTCCAGGGGAAAGGGGTGTGTAGCCTATTTTTCACATTTCCCTGGCTGCACATCAGAATGGGAGTGACATGCATTGTTTTTTCTGCCATACAGTGACACAGCAAGTTGGTCAAGCGGGAGTCAGGACAGAAATTGCCTGTGTGAATGGATGTGTGGGTCCATGATGTTCTTCACAGGCTCATCTGTGACATTACCAAGGGTAAACGTCCAGAGGGTACTGATGGAAGTGTATCTGACTCAAAATTGCCACCATGTATAGGTCAGCACTATGCACAGGACTTAAATGCCAGAGGGTGACACTCTTGGTGGTAATTCACCTATGACACAGCAGGTTGTTGTACTTTTATACAGAGCCCCTTCCATTTTCATCAGCATGTGTACTGACTCGCATGTGTAGGCACTGTTTACGGTCTCATATTGTCCCTGCATGTGACATTTCTGATACCCCACGTTGGACCTCAGTGTGAGCCCACCTGTCCTGCACAGTCACTGGCCAATCTGATAAGGACACATCACTGAATGTACAGAGTGTAACATATCGGTTGTCTGCTAGACTATCCATCAAATAGCTATCTCAGCCCTATAGATTGCCCATGACAGACCTTGTGAGAAGGGTGTGAGATAGTAAGATCATGTCCTTAAATGTGACCTCCATGACACAGTGAGCCATACACAGGGCAAGGACATTGAGGACTGAGCAGTGTTGGACACAGTGAGTCTGCCCCGAAACATATTTTCCAATGTAATGTATGTCTTGCTCACCCACAAACTGGATAGCAGATGTGGGCCCCCTACACATAGCTTTCTGTGCTGGCATCCTGCATGTGTATGAGATGGGCAGGTACTGTGTCCACCCTCATACCTGCATGCATTTTTTTATGATTCTCCCATGCTTATGTACTATGTGAGATGCTGTATTGTCTCTGCTAGACATATCTGTGAAGTAGTGCTGAGTTAGTATCAGGCTCCTGTACTGAGAGGTAGTGATACATAACCCAGTGTCACTGAAATTTCCCCCTTTTGTCTCCCATGCCTGCAGCTCAAAGTCCACCAGCGTAAGGCCGTGTGGAGGGCCATTGCACGCAAGGTGCGGGCTCTGGGTGTCTCCAACCGACGGCGCACACACTGTCACAAGAGGTGGGATGACATCTGCCAACTGAGCAAAAACGTGGCAGAGATGATGCTGGGGCTGCTCCCTGGGACTGGAATGTTGGCGCGCAGGAGCATGACACCACTAATGGCCCGCATCTTGGCAGTGACACAGCCTGAGCTGGATGCACGTTTGAAGGAGCATCAGCAGCAAGCTGGGGGTGAGTATTCTGGGAAGGATGACTTTGGTTGTGAGTGACTGCATGTGTTCCAAGCCTGAGCCAGTGCTGAGCTCTGTGATGTTGCTAGTGTGATGCAATGGCTTGTAAGTGGCCTCTGAGTTGGGTGCAGCTGTCATGCATTTTCCTTACCTGTACTTTCTCATGTCATTGAAGTAATGGCCCTTGACATTGCATTCTGAGTTGTGGCCTTCTGGCATCGTCTGCATTGGGGAAGTCAGGGACATCCCATGGAAGGGAACGGCAGCGTGCCTCATCTGAGTGTGCTTACATCAATGTGTGCATTGCCTGACGTCAGATTTGTGAGGACTACACATCTGACACCAATGTGCAACTGTAGTTGTGCCCCAAAGTACGACATGGTGGATGGCATGAGCTCATGGCCATTGTGGACTGATATTTAGGAGTCTGTATCTGTGTTGTCCCCTTCTGCTGCCTCCAGATGTGACTGTGGCAACATGTTGGGAGGTACATCTTTTCCACCCTCAGGGCCCTAGGTATGCTCAGAGGGATCTGTATGTCTGGTTACACGGAGTCACGGGCAGTCTATTTGGCTGTGTGGTCATCACATGGGTCACTTATGCCAAGTTTGCATGATAACACGCAAAATTCGAGTTTGGAATTGAGGTTGCACAATGTTACTGCACAGGGTGGTGTGCAACATGGGGATATCATCATCTTGTTTAGTGCTTTGCTTGCATATGATGTTTGTGTTAATGCCACTGAACTGACCCTACGTCTCTGTCTCTTGCAGCATCTACCTTGGGCACAGAAGGACAGGGTACGGACACCAGTGGTGATGCATCAAGCACGACTGCTACACACGAGCACACTGACACTGATGTGACCAGCGTCTCGGAGGGGGACAGGAGTCTGCTTGAGGAATCACAGCCAGAGACACCAACCTCAACGTCATCTGACGCCAGCGGTGACAGGGAGCGGGAACTCTGTCTCCTCTTCCACCACACATCGTCCAGTGCCCACCCTCCCAACTACTTCCACTAGTGCTGCACGTGCTCGCACCAGTGAGAAGGGAAGAGTGTTCTTCACCCCAGGCACCGCTGCCCCTGCCCCTGTCTCCCCTGCTGCACTCAGTGTTGAGGCTGTGGACCTTTTGCGCCAGCTCTGTGTGGGTCAGACAACTCTCCTCAATGCCTTCCTAGACCATGACAAAAAGTTGGCACAGGTAGTTGCCTTCATGGAGGGCATTCATTCAGACGTGGGTGGGCTACACCGGACTGTCCAGTCTTTGTCCTCCACAGTGACGGCAGCCATTCAGCTGTCACAGGCTCAGAGTCCAGCTCCAGTCCCTTTGGCCACCCCCCTGCCAGTGGCTACATCTGACGATAGTGACCACACACCACAGACCTCAGGCTCAAGATACAGCACATGCAGCACACAACAGCAGCAGCCCAAGCGGGCCAGAGCGCAGACACCACCCCCCCAAAAATCCAAAGCCACCCCAGAGCGCAAAGGCAAAAGCCCTTCAGATGACACTCAGGGGCATAAAGCCAAGAAGCAGGCCACAGGCTCACATACCTCCGAGGCATCCCCAGCCAAGGACTCTCCTGTCCCAAAAGCATCGCGCAAAGAAAAGCAGTCAGTTCCCGTTCCTGCTGTGAGGCTGGTGCCTGCTAAGGGTCCACAGAAAAAACACGCTAAGGCAGATTCACCCACAACCTCTACTCCCATCCAGACCCCCTGTGAAGCAGGGAAAGGAGGTCAGTGTAGGGGGTTCACCTGGTAAACAGGTGGTGGAGGGGAAAAGGCCAGGCCAAGCGTACCTCCGGATCCAGCAGGTCCCCAGAGGGAGGCCCACCGGCTGCACCTGATGCAGCTTTGGTGGAGAGTGTGCCTGTTGTGCCCGCCCCACTTACCACTCCGCCCAAGACAATAATTCCCTATCGAGTACCCAAGAAGTGGAAAGGCACCCCTCCACATTCTCCCTCCCACACTGTGTCTCACTGCAGCATGACTCCACCTCCACGTGCCACCACACCACCCGGTCCAGCAAGCACTCCGGCTCCCAAAGCCACTGATGCCTCTACCTCAGCTGGTCTTCTCTCTCCCAGATCCAGTCCTCCAACTGGCCCGACACTCAGCCACCTCCCAGTCAGACTGACAGCCAAGTCTGAGCCAAAGTCCCCCTCACACACCTGTCTCTCCCACAGCGGTGCCTGGACTGCCCATTGTTATCCCCCTAACTGTGTTGCTGACCATGGCAGTGTACAGTCTCACCCATTCCCTGTGCAGGTTCTCATGTACCTACTCTACACTTTGGACTGGCCACTGGCCTTGCTGTTCATTACTGTGTTTGCCCATTCCCTGTGCAGGATCTCATGTACCTACTCTGCACTTTGGACTGGCCACTGGCCTTGTTGTTTATTACTGTGTTTGCCCATTCCCTGTGCAGGTTCTCATGTACCTACTCTGCACTTTGGACTGGCCACTGGCCTTGCTGTTCATTACTGTGTTTGCCCATTCCCTGTGCAGGTTCTCATGTACCTACTCTGCACTTTGGACTGGCCACTGGCCTTGCTGTTCATTACTGTGTTTGCCCATTCCCTGTGCAGGTTCTCATGTACCTACTCTGCACTTTGGACTGGCCACTGGCCTTGCTGTTCATTACAGTGTTTGCCCATTCCCTGTGCAGGTTCTCATGTACCTACTCTGCACTTTGGACTGGCCGCTGGCTTTGCTGTTCATTACTGAGTTTGCCCATTCCCTGTGCAGGATCTCATGTACCTACTCTGCACTTTGGACTGGCCACTGGCCTTGCTGTTTATTACTGTGTTTGCCCATTCCCTGTGCAGGTTCTCATGCACACATGTGCCTACTTTTCACTTTGTACTGGCCACTGGCCTTGCTGTTCATTACTGTGTTTGCCCATTCCCTGTGCAGGTTCTCATGTACCTACTTTGCACTGGCCACTGGTCTTGCTCTTGTCTACTTTTGATGCCTATCTGTGTAATATGTGAATAAAGACAGTTACTCCAGTTGTCTGCTTTGTCAGTGTCCTTGCTAAATAAAGGGTTTTATGTGTGGCTATGCTTTAATGTGACACATGCTCTGTATGCCACTTTAACATTGCCAATGGCTGATTTCACTTTTTCAGGGTTTTGCAGAGGTGACAGGCACTTCAGTTCTTCTTGACTCTGAGGCTTGGGGGTGCAATGATGGTTGTTTGTGATGAACTACTGTTATCATAATCAATCTATGGTGATGTTAGCTAAATTGTACACATGTCCTGTTTGGATGCACTGCCAGCACAGAGTGGGATTCTATCCACAGGATTGCAGGCAGGCTGGCCAGGGTCCATCATGTCTGTGATCTTTCTTGATGTGTGAACAGCAGTGTTGGTGTATGGTCATCTTGTGATGGCCAGTCATCCTAGTCACATGTGTAAATTACAATGTGTGCACTTGGGTGGTCATGAAGTGTGCAGTGTGAAGGGGGTGACTTTGTCAGTAGTGTTGATGTGTGTGTGCCCCTGCGATGGCAACTGCACACATGTGTCAACCTGGATTTGTGTGCCTGTTGGTTGGATTGGTCAGCCCTGTGCTTGTGATTGTGTGCACATGTGGGAGTTGTAGGTTGTGCACTGTGCAGTGTGTTGGTGTGTCCTTGGACTTCTGGGGGACACCTACTTGTTGTTGCCACTTGTGAGTATGCAGAGTGTGTGACTGGCAAGTCAGTGTTGTGTTTTGTTGATCAGCCATGTGTCTTGATACTGTTTGTGCTCACTGTGCAGACCTGCTCAGCCACACTGACATTGTGGGTGTGTTTTCTCATGCATTGCTGTCACTTGTGCAATTTTTTGCTGCAGTATGGCATGTGGGATGTGGAGTTGTACCATCCCCTATCTGTGCTTATGTTAACTACCCATTGTGAGTGAGCACGCCATCTATTTGTGTATGGTACACTCCTGCCATGTCCACTACTGACGTACACACCACTTCACTCTCATGTCAGCTATCCCCTTGGGTTGCCAGTGTGTGTCCCTCCCCACCACTTCATTTGTTACACTATGCTTTGTGGTGCTGATCTGTGCACAGGACCAATGTGCCACTCAGGACAGTTTCCCAATTGGTTATGTGTGATTTTCTTGTACTGGTTTGCAGTCATGGTTGATCATGTGCATTGCAACTGTTTGTGCTGCACAGTCCTCAGGTCATGTTGTTTGCACCTGGGTGTCCCAGACTTGTGCATCTGTGGGTGATGGGTAAGCTGTATGTGTGTTTGCTGTGGTACTGCTACCCTTCCTGAGTGTGATGTCTGTGTGCTGTGGTGATTTGTGTTGTGGGGGTTCATGTTGTGGCACTCAGATATGTGTGCTACTGGTTTGGTTGGTGTGCACACACTGCTTGTTGTGCATGCAGTGCTGTGAGTTTATGTTGCCTTGTAATTGCCTGCTGTGCAGCCCCTGATGTACAGCTGTGTTTGCAATGTGAAGGATTGGCATGTGCATCTGTTGTGTGTTTGCTGTGGATGTGTGCAGTGTTTGGCCTGTGTTGTCTCTTTCAGCTGACAGATGCTCTGTGTGTGATGTTCTTTTTGCATGTCATTGGGTGTGAGTTGTTTGTGCATTGTGATACATTCAGATGTGTGTTGCAAGTGTAGTGTGCTTTACTTGTGTGTCTGTCACATGCAGCAAGGTGTTTCTTGTTACTGGGCTTGTTTTGAGTGCCCAATAGTGCTATGTCCTCCTATCTTTGACCTGTCACTTGTCAGGATTGGGCATGTGCATGCTTGTGGTACACTATGACGCCACGTTGACTTGATGGGTGGTGTGGTGTCTCTGTCTGTGTTGGCTTATTGTCCCCTTGATCCCAGTTTGTGTTCATGACTGTTTTGAGATGATGCAATTCTTGTTTGTGTTGGGTTATGGTGTCTGTGCATTGGTCCTGAGTGACAATGTTGTGTACTCCTGTTCTGTCTGGGGTCCCATTGCCTTTCCACTGTTTGGCTGGCCATATGTGGGGTTGTTGGACTTCTGTGTATGTTGTTTGTGAGGTTTGAGTTTGGCTATTGTTTTTGTGTCAGCATTGGTTCAGGCATCCCTGAGTGTGTGTGTGATGTTTGTGGATGCACCCCAGGGAGTGTGATTGGTTGTCAGTGTACTCACAGGACATCATTTACACCATTCTCTGTGTTTAACACTGGTGTTGAGGGCTGCAGGTGTGAGGTGGTTGGAGGAGGGGTATGTGTGAAGGTCCAACTTGGGTTTGACGGTCAGGGAGTGTGACAATGAGCCATGTGTGTTGTGCTGATGACATACACATGTCAAGTGAGTTGAGACAGATGTGTGGCTGATCACTGTTTGACTTCAGACACTTCCTATCATTCCTGTGCCAATGCATGGCTTGCCTTGATGTCTCCCTGAGTTGTTGGACAGAGGTCACTTTGGTTTAATTCCACTCACTGTGCCACCCATGTCTGATTTGATGGCCTAAGGGTGGTGTGATATGTTCCTTCTCTTGCATGTGATGTACACATGCTTTGTGGCTTGCTCCATGGCTTTCCATCACTGTCCACTTCACTTTTGTCTAGCCCATTTATTGCCCTCCATTACTGCTGACATCTGGTATGTGTATGTGGTGGTGTGTCAGTGTGGGGTGTGTCTGAGTGACTTGTCAGGCAGTGTGGACAGTTCAGTGGATGTTCATATGTAGTGTGAATCTTCATTTTGTGATTGGACTCAGTTTGCTTGACATGGGTGGAGGGTAGGTGGGAGGAGGAGGAATGCCCTGCCCCTGAGCTTCTGTGCAGGGTGTTTCTCTTCACCCCCACCTTCTAAGACAGGCTCCCTGGTTGTTTGATTTGTGTGGTGCAGGGTCTGGCTACACCTGGCAGATGGATTGTGCGGTGGGGGCAGAGGAGGAGCACACAGCATGTCCCCAGATGGGTGTGGGGGTCGTAGTGTGTGAAGGGTGGAGGTGGGGCCCTGTAAATCTTTGTGGACTGCCCATGCCTGGCGCTGGCCCTGCCTACTACATTATGCGCAGGTTTTCCCGCGTCTGCACCGCTGCGGTGACGTGACCGGGACATTGCTGTGATTTCGTGGTTGATGGGTGACCCGGATGCGGAGAGGGGTGATTTTGTGACAAGTAGGACATGTGTGGGTACACTTGGGGATGTGTTCCTGTCCCCACCAGAGTGTCTGATGTGGACAGGAATCGTATATCAGCCCAGGAGTTGTGTGTTGTGTTTGTGTGCGGAGTTGTGTGATTGCGTACATGCGGCGTTGTCCGCGACGGTCCATTATTTGCTGGTAGTGGATCAGGTAGAGCACCAGAAAGGCTTGTAGAGCTGGATCCATTGTGGTCGGGACCGGGTGGTGGGGACCGGGAGTCTGGTTTCGCGCTCTGCTGTCGTGCTTCCGCCGTCTCTGGTTGGGTGGTTTCTCCGCTGCGGTGTGACTGACTGTTTGGGGCATCCTGATTTGTATGGCGGTCGGGACGTCATTACGCACAGCGGTGGGTCTCTATTGGCTCCCACCCCCGCGGTGGCGGGCGCATTTTTATGGCGGTTCACGTCGCACCGCGGAGGACGGGAAATGGGCTATGTTTGCCCATTGTAATTTGGCGGGCGTGAGGACCGCTTCTGGCGTGCAGAAAATTGCATTTTCCGCCAGCACCACGGTGGTGCCTCCACCCGCCATCCTAATGGGCCCCTAAGTCCTCCGGCTAATAGATGAGCTAATGGTACAAAGACTTGGTCAAGCAAAATATTTGATATACATTCCACTGCACCTCCTATGTAGTATGACACTGTCTTTGTAGAAAAATGTGCAGGTTAGTATTGTCCACTAGTCACATATCCTTAAATGTCATTATTCCCTTTACTTTTTCTCATATCATTAACCCAGTAGATATCACCAAATGCTGTGCAGTTTCCTGTCATTAATTATAGTATGTATACTGGGACATCTATGATTGTGGACCCGCTTTCTTCAACCCCCCACAGCCAAACTAAACCCACAAGAGAAGTTGCTTCGTTTACAACAGTACACCACTTCCATAGCATCCCATCTATCCATATAACACCTGAACTTGTGTGAGAGAGTCAACTTATTGGTGATATGTTCTGAGTTGCTGAAGGTTTGAAGTTTCATTTTTTAATGCATCTCTGTAACTGAGTCTATTTGAAACAGAGGGCCTAATTACGATGTCGGGCAGACTGCCACTAACAGGCCATCGGTGGGGGTCCGCCCGACTGTCAGCCCTTCGGTCCGACCACCGCATTCTGATGCAGGCAGCCAACCCTTGTTGGACGGGGGACAGACCGCTGCCTCTGACATGATCTACTGATCCCGATGGAGCAGCGGTCGGATCGCAATCCTAATGACAGTGGTGCTGAGTCAGGCATCGCCGTTGGGATTACAATGTCCCTTTCTGACAGCCTTTTCATGGCAGTCCCACCGCCATGAAAAGGCTGTCAAAAAGGGACATTGAGGGCCCCAAACAGGGCCCCTGTCCCTCGTGGGCCACATGTACTGCCCCCACGCACATCCGTGCACCGTGTGTCATGCACCACATTGTGCATGGCACCCAGTGCACGATGTGCCCAAAGTACTCTTTAACACTGTGGCTTGTGCTGGGGCCCTATTCCTGGGCCGCAGCACAAGCCGCAGTGTTAAATAGAACTTTCTGACCATCAGCACGGCGATCCTAATGTAATTGGGTGGACAAACCACTGACTGCTTGTCGGGCCGCCTCCCAACTGCCCAATATTGTAATCAGGGCCAGAGTGTTAAAACTACACCTCCCACCTTACGATATTTCTGACATTATTGAAATTGTGTTTGGTAGTATGCAAAGCCAAACTTTATTAACTATATGTTGTTTTTATTGCTATGCTGAGATAAAATAATAAAATATTTTAGTGTATATGAACTTAGATAATGTATTGTTAACTGATTCACAAACATTTTGCTGTGACTTACACCTGTAGTGCACCTAGCTTAGTCGTGAATTTTTGGAGAAGGCTGGAATTCTCCTGGCTTTCTCCTGGAATTCATGAGTAAGTCAGGAGTATTACTAGAGTAAATTACACCTACTCATAGCAAAATATTTGTCAATCGGGTCCTAGGTGTACAGAGGCTCTATACTTTCTGTCTCTAAAGGTTAATGGACATATACATCGCAGTTAATGATAGGATGTGTGTTTAAAAGGAATTCACTCTCATTTGCCTACTCACAAAGACATTTTGGAGTCCGTAAAACAGGACTCCTGTAGTACTCTTTTATGTACTCTAACATGGCTTTGTGAATTGTCCACAAACCATTTCAAAAGGAAAAATTAGGGGACTATTCATGTACCATTAGTACAAACAGAAATGGCTGTTCTCTCTGCACTTTTATTAACAGAGAGTTGGATGTTTCTAAGTCAATACACAAGGCATAAAAGAGGGCTTCTCATACTGTAAGTAAGTCGGTTTTTATATAGCGCAGCTACTCACCCTTACGGGTCTCAAGGCGCTGGGGGCCGTCATGGAAATTAAGTGAGCTATTGCCCAGAGTCACATGGTGCTGAGCTGAGCTGCCACCGGAGATCGAACCGTGAACCCTGTGCTCCGAAGTCAGCTGCCCTGGCCGCTGCACCACACCTCTCCACACTCCATACTCAGAAATGCTTTGATTAATTCTCCCCAGTATCTCAATAATCGGAACAATTGTATATCCAAACATTGAACTTTGTGCAGCCAATTGCACTGTGGTTTTTATTTCAACCACTGCAGTGGAGGTGCAATCATAACTCTAATATTATTGCCTTACTGAGTGCACAGTGCGTCAAAAAAGACCACTGGAGATGCAATAACCTGGCTACATGTTTTGGAATTTAATGTCTGTCTATAATCAATTGTATATTAGATTCATTATTACTCAAACCCCAATACTAACTTTTCTACATTTCGGTTTTTTGATTGCTATAGACTTTTATGACGAACTTCAACAACCGTAAGTGAACTTAAAGCAAATCTTTGTCATACCAGTGTCCTTGGAGTATTTTGAAATGATTAAAATCTCAAATATTACCCATATTGCTAATAACTGTTGTATTTGTAAAACTAGTTTATTGCTTGTGCAGATTTAAGTAACATGAAGTTGATTGTAAGCATATGCCATGGATCTTAGAACAAAGGAAAGTTAATGTCACATTTGATTTACAGAAGCATTACCCTTTAAGAAAATAGAGGTGGAATCACTAGAAATATGTTCGATTACGTATTTGTTTGCATCTTTATTGTCAAGTCTTCCCTGTTTTCAGTACTTTTATCTCGTTATACAACATCTTCCACATTTACCCTAGGTCTCCACTTTTCTTTACTTGAAGAAGAACCACAGGTAATACCCACCCTTTTTCATTATTATTGCACTTCTTGGAATGCTTGTGTATATGCCGTTTTTATCCTTCTTTGTTAAGACTTCAGAGGTTTAAAAAAAGCTTTTGAGGTGATGGATTGTACATTGGTATAAAAATTGGCCATGTGTTCCTTGGATTTGGGAAGTCAAAATATGCTAAACAGCATGACAAAAAAAAGAACTGGCAATCTTTGACTTACTTGCAGCACAATCACCTTTAGACACCTAGATTTTGAAGAACATTGTAAGAGATTGGGTTACTGGTTGAGGGGGGCGTGGACTCTTCCCAAGCAGCAAAAACAACTCTTCTCAGGGTGAAGTCACCAGCAAACCCTAAATTAACCTGTGCTCAACCATCAGGTAGCTTGGCACAGAGCAGTCAGGCAATGTGTAAAGTATTTGTAACACAGTGAAAACACACCACATAAGGAGCCCACAACAATATTAAAATAATAGAGTGATTTTAATAAATGAAACAAGACCAAAACAACAAAAATCTAATTAGCAGAACCGAAGATATGGAATTTTAAAGTTTTTAGAGAAAATAGCACCAAGAAGCGTACAGCGCCAACTGTGCATATCTGGGCACGCAGAACTGGGAACAAGTCACAAATTCAGGCTGACTCTGATGGAGCGCTGGCCAGTTACAGGGAGCCAGTTCAGCCTACTGAACTGAGTACCTTAAATCCTGGTTTGCGGATCGTTGCTTGAATCCGCGTCGAAGATGCGTCACACAGCGGAAGTAATGAACGGTTCCAGATGCGGCGAGTCTGTGGTGTGAGGTCCTGTAAGTCAACATCGAGGATCCCATCAACGGGGCTTGCATTGCAAAGTCTGGCGTCTGGGATGCGTCGTGCAGTGGGGGTGATGCATTGGTTCCGAAGAGCTGTGAGACTGTGATGCAGAGATCAGTGTCGTCATCAAGGCTGCCGTCAATGAGAGAATGTGAGGGACTGTACCAAGGATGTGTCATTCAGTGGCTGTTCTGAAGTTGATGCGGGCTGCGGCAGCGATGCAAGTCTTTGCAACAGGTCCCCTCCACGCAGCAGCAGAGATGTGTCGGTTCTGCTCTGAGTTGCATCGCACAGCAGAGAAGATGCTTTGGTTCCCCTGGATCCACAGAGGCTGGCAAAGCACCTCAAGCCTACATCCAAGGGTCCAGTACTGGAATGGTACAACTTGTCAGGGTAGATTCACAGAGGGCAGAGTCAAGGTGCAGATGGAAGGTTGTGGGAAGCCTGTTATGTCCCTGAGACTCCAGATCAGGAGGCCAGCCAACTAGTCCTTGGAGTCACTCTGGGTTCTGGGGTCAAGAGGTGCAGGTACAGCCTTTTTCCCACAGGCAAGCGGGCAGCAGGCAGCAGATCAGCACAACAAAGCAGGAGTCCAGCAGAGTGCAGCCCTGCAGAGTGGTAGTCCATCAGCAGCACAGCAGTCCTTCTTCCTGGCAGAGTAAAACACAGGTCCAGATCTGTACTGAAGAGTTGGTGTCTGAGTTCCAGTATTTATACCTAGTTGTGCCTTTGAAGTGAGGGGGGCTTCTAGAGGTTTCCTTTGAAGTTCCCAGGATTCCTGCCTTCCCTGTCCAGACTCCAGACTGACTACATGTGGTATGCAGCCCTTTGTTTGGAGGCAGGAAACAGCCTGTTCAGGTGTAAGTAGGGCTGTGCACAGCTCCTCCCTCCCATCCTGCCAGTGATGGCCCATCCAGGCACACCTAACTCCATACTGTGTATGACTGTCTAGGGGAATATATAAAGCTCAACTATTAGCTACACCAGTTATGTGACCAGAGACATGATACAGGCACTAAATGGATATAGCAAGAAAAAAGCCAACTTTCTAAAAGTGGCATTTTCAGAATTGCAATTAAAAATCTGACTCCACCATCAGTTAGAATTTTATATTGTGATTCCAGAGACACCAAACATGATCTGGTTATCTCTTCCCATTTACAAATTACACTTATAAAATGTAATAAGGCAACTCCAATGTTATCCTATGGGAGAGTTAGGTCTTGCAGTAGTGAAAAATGAATGTAGGAGTTTTTCACTACCAGGACATATAAAACTTAAAAGTACATGTTCTACCTTATAAATACATTGTACCCTGTCCTCCGGGCTGTCTAGTGTCTACCCTAGGGATGACTTATATTTATTAAAAAGGAAGGCTTGGTGGTGGCAAAAGGTATATTGTGGCAGGTCGAATTGGCAGAGTAAAACTACACACCCAGGCTCTGCAATGGTAGGCCTGAGACATGTTTAAAGGGCTCCTTAAGTGGGTGGCACAATCAGTGCTGCTGTCCCACTAGTAGCATTTAATTTAGAAGCCCTGGGCACATGTACTTACACTTTACTAGGGACTTATAAGTACATTTAGTATGCCAATTAGGTATAAGCCAATGTTACCATGTTTAGAAGAGATAACACATGCAATTTAGCAGTGGAAAAGTGCACAGAGTCCTAAAGCCAGCAAAAAAAAGAGCAGGAGAAATGCAGAACGAAGGCAAGAGGTTTGGACAAAGACCACCTTAAGGCTGACAGGTCTAACAAACATTCACTGAGTGGTGATAGTAGAGTACCTGAGGGATATCAGAGCACATGGAGGGAACCTATTTAGGATGCTCTAACTTTTGATGTCAAAAATATTGTGGTACGGAACACCGAAGCAAAGATTATTGTTTTTTATGTATTTAATATCATTTTTTTTAAATATAGTTGTGTATAATATCATTTTATTTAATGTAGTTCTGTAAAATATCATTTTAATTCATTTGCTAAATATTAGTTATTTTAATATTATAAGTTATTATTATTTTTATTATTATATTTGTGCTCCATTTGTTTTAGTATAGTTTGTAATTTTTTATATGAAATTACTTTTTTAAACTTAATTAGAAATTGTTAATTTAGTAGTGGGTTATTGGGATTGTAGGGGAAGAGGGTGGGAAGCTTTTTAAAATATAAATGATCACTTTTCATTTATAATGAATTTTATGTGATTAAATTTGTCATTGTAATTAATTATGTAAATTCATTTATTGATTAAATGCTACTTTATTTGCTAATTTCTAAATAATTGAATGATCAGTTTATTTAATTTTTACATTGTGTTAATTAATGTAATATTTATTAATTGTTTACTTTTACTTGTTTTATTTAATAATTAATTTACTATTAATAATGTTTCATCTTTATAATATGTTTTATTAATAATAATTGTTTTTCGGTCTTTTTTTCTCAGGGTAGTAGGGAGGGAAGTGTTTTAATTTAAAATATTTCTAATACTTTTTTTATTTGATTTTGTTATTTGTAATGTAACATTTTTTATTTTTTAAATTAGTTTTATTTGTTTATATTTAATTAATACAGTTACACTTTTACCTATGTCTTAACTTGTTTTGGTCTATATTTAATCGTTTTATGTTAAATAGAATTAGGAGTAGGAATAGTTAATTTGACCTCTCTAAAGTTCAAGATTTTGCTTATGTTGGAGTGGGAATAGTAAATTTGATACCTACAAAGACCAACAGTTTCCCTACTGTTACTCAGATTGATGTGAGAACAGAAAATCTGACCACCTCAAAGTCCAGCCCTTTCCCTAGTCCTACTTAGATTGGAGTAGGAACATTAAATCGGACCTATCCAAAGTCTAACACTTTCCTTACTTTTGCTTATGTTGGAGTGGGAATATTAAATCTAACACCTGCAAAGTCTGTCACTTTTCCTACTTTTGCTTACATTGGAGTGGGAATAGTAAATATTAAATTTGGAATGCCTTCCCTCCTGTTGCTGAATGTTGGAGTGGGGGGTAGTGAATTATAGCTTTCAAAATCTATTTTTAATTGGATTTAATAAAGTTGTTTCAATATACATTTTTTTGTTTCAATTTTAAAGTTAGTTTAATGTCAACAATATTTTATTCATTATTTTGTTATTTTTTATGTTGTTGAATGTTTTTTAATTATTTTTTATCTAGTATTTTATAGTATACTTCAGTGTTATTCTTTTTTTATTATTTATGTTAAAGTAATGTTTTTTAAAAAATTTTTTATTCTTTTCCAATTATTTTAAATTATATATTTCAATTTATGTTTGTAACTGACGAATTATGTAATTGTTAATGTTAATATATGTTTTAAATTTAATATACTGTAAAATAGTTAAAATTCAATATACTTTTTTTAAATTATAGTGTGGTCTATATTTTTAGGGGATATTTTTAACTTTACATACAAAATATATAAAGCTGATATTTATGTTCTCGATATTTATTTGGTAGTATTTGTTTGCTGGTATTTTTATCTGCAATATTTCATCAGACAACCCCTCTTCTGGCTTGTCTTGAAAGTGTAGCTGTCGGTAAGTTCTGCTGTTTCCAATATAGAGACAGGGAGTTTTGGGTCAGCCACATTAAGCAATTGGCTTATTTGGGTCACCCCCATTCAATCATTGCTTTGAGATTTTGTTAATTACATCGTGGATTGCCCCAGAAGAGAATTCATCTTTCACATCATGCTATTGCTGATTTGGTGTATCATGCTGCGTCCTAGGAAGAGGTATCATCACACTTTTGGCACATTCAGTCATTTATCTTATATGTGCATTCTATACATAAAGATATCCGTTTTTGTTATTTGTGTTACTGCAGCAGGCTTTTTCAATGCTTTTGCCAGTACTTGAGTGTGAGCCCAGTACTAGCATGGTCATTCTATTGTCTGGGGCTCCTTAACATTGGAATGATCATCTTTGACTCAGGCATCCTGATGTCAGAGATAGAACTGCCCCAGTCATATCACCTCTGAACAAATCATAATTGTTGATATCATGAAGCACCAAACATTTCTCTAAAGTATAAATCAGGCTTATTGATTTCAGCTTGCCGTAAAACCATTGGATTAATAACTTTAGCAGAATGAACATTTCTAAGTACATCTTTGTTGGTTGGGGAATCCACATATTTATCTCGAATATTATTACTGTGCATCAGATCCTTCGTTAGTTTTAGCTCTTTTGCTTCATTAAACATTTCTGGAATTGTAGGGGGCCCACATAGACGTAAAGCAGAGATTGTAATGATTGCAGGCTTTAATTAAAAGTGACACCTTCTGTCTAGCCAGGCCAGTCCAGGTTTATGTGCAGTAGAATAGTCTTTTTCAGCGTTATTGATCTATAACAAACTTTTCTTATCATCATATTCTAAGTTAGAGAGATGTCCTAAAAAAGATACTTTAGAGTGTTAAATAGATTAAAACTTAAAGACCTTCTACTCTGGCCCAATTTACGCATAGAAAAAGAAAAATGGAATGTAGCGTGCCAGAAAAGGGGTTATTCGCTTGGGAGGGTGGAAACCCTACCAATTCAATAAACCTGTTCTGGGTAGGTCAGAGCTCAGTTCTGAGAGAATCTCTACTCAACCCTTGGTAGATATAGCACAAGCAGCTAGCAATCTCCATGGAAGCATGTGCTAAGGTCAATCAGTGCCAACAATTTTAACGTAAAGAATACAACACAATATTATTCCCAAACCAATTTAAAAATATAGAAACAATTGTAATGAGCTAAAAGACACCACAATCATCAAACTAGCCTAATGGGAACAGGAGATATGAATTTTGAAACTTTTAAAGCAAAACAGGCCTAGGAAAAGTCAAGCAACGTAGAAAAACAACATTTCTCAGTGTACTAGCAAAGATTTCAGGCCAACTGTAATGGAGCAGAGGTCAGATACACCAAGCAGGTTGTCCTAATCAAAGGTTTTACTTTCAGACTTTGGGCTTGTTTACAAGCCCTTGCACCGCCCGTGCGTCAGTTTTTCCCATATAAAAAGTGAGGCACCAGTGGTGCAAGGGGCTTGTAAATAAGCCCCTTAGTCTCCAACTGCTGGGAAAGCTTCTTTTGGTCAGTCCTGCAGCCCTTACTTACAAGGCAGGCTTCTGGGGTCCAGCCAGTTCTCCTGCTGGGTGTATCCTTCTTTTGTCAGCTGGGCCCTCTTGGAGTCATGAGTCCTTCTGCTTTTTGTGACCCTGAAGCAATTAAACAGGAAGCAACCCATTTGACCCTTGAAGAGCAGTTCCAGTCCCTGGGTGCCAGCAGGATTCAGGAGCCCTTGAGTCCTTGTGTGAGTCCTCTTTTTCCAGCCGAGCCAGGAGCAAGAAGTCACCATTCATCTCGCAGAAGAGCCTTCTTCAGATGGAGCCATCCAAGATCAAGAATGTTCTGAAGGTATGGTGCTCATTTGTCCTGTGCACTAGCCAGTGATTGGAGAAATCTGCTACCTAATCCTTACTATTATCTGTTAGTCTGCCGCCTCCTTTTGTAACTTTACTTTTTGCCTTACTATAAAATTGCTCAGGATCCCTTGTTTCAATGTGGCTGGACCCAGCTGCCACCAGGCAGGACTGACATCAACTACTTCGCCACTTTCCTACAAAACTGGTTTTACCTCTAATGTAGTTGTAGCCCGAGTGTCTGGGGGAGGTCTAGGTGATGAATGTGAGAATCACTCACTTGGCATCTCCAAGTTAAAAGGGAGTGTGCTAAAGCTACTCTTTGGCCTCTCAAATGCTCTTGTCCACTCCAAGATCCGTGCCTGCTCTACTTTCGCACGGTTCAAGAAGCTACTCAAAACCTGGCTGTTTTAGACTCTACTGCCTATTTGGTGTCCCTCTCTCAGGCGCCGAGAGATCCCTCTGGGGATGATTCGCTGCGCCATGCAAATGAGTATCTATCTATCTATCTAACCCCTGCGCAGTGATCAGCAGTTAACACTTATTGTTGATTATCCAAGCCAAGGATGTGTATCTTCTAGCTCTGAAGGTGTGATAGGTGTCACATATGTGGGTGGTATAAAAGTACACTGCAACCCATATATGACATTTACTTTCCAGAAAAAAGTTTGACTTTATGCACCATTATAATGGACTTATAGGGAAATTAAAAAGGCCAAATATGGAGCTCCATTGCACAGCACATGGTTTAGAGGGGAAGCATAGGCACTTCACCACTGTTTAGCAGTGGTGAAGTACAAAATGTCCTAAAGCCAGCAAGCCTAGGCTCCACAAAAAGGCAGACAAATTGGGCTGGCAATGCAGAAAAGGCAGATTTGCTACACTGCACCACATTCAAAGATCTCCTAGTGATGTACCCAATGGAGAACACCAAAAGTATTATTAGCAGTGTCATGGACACATTAAACTAAATAAATAGTGGCATAGGAAAATAGATCCAGACAATTCCAGAGAGCAGTGATGTGCTCACAAACCCTCTGCTCCATGTTGTGTGAAAACACCATGCAGAGGATAAAACAGTGTTTTTACACTTAATGCTAATTATGCAGTTAGAATACTTTTTCAAAAATGAGAGCTTTATGGCCATTGTTACACAATTATGCTTCAGCTGAAAAAAAGCACGCTGTGGAATGAAAAAAAGCAAAAGCTGGAAATGAACTGCCAATGGCCTATTAGGGCTGCAGGTCAATTTATATAGACCAACAGTGCCCAAGAGTGACATCAAAGAGTGTCTTATGGTCTTATATAATTCAAATATAGCGAGCCAGTATAGCACTGGTATGGTACAGCTGTGTTATAGGCACTCCGTTCAAGACATTGCAAAGAGTCTTAGATTGTAACAAAATCAGGCCAATAACTGGCAATGTCGTGCTGCTGCAATATATAGGTCAGTGTTCAGAGTTCACAGTTTGATTATTCACTGCATTTGAGATTCCTGGTTACTGTAAAGATTCATGCAAAAAGAACAATTGATGGACAGAATGCAGAACAATGTCATACATTCACCCCAGTACAGAGATCTGGGCCTAAATCCATCGTTTTTTTGCTCCCCATGCCATTCCAGTTTGAACCCAACCATATGCAAATCAGTCTTGACCCTGCGCCCAATGGGAACAGTCCAGCCCGAATTGCCAGGCCAGGTCCTCCCTGGACTGGAAACAAGCATCCTAGGACCGGTTTCTGGGTTTCACTCCTCATCAGCCAGGATAGCTTGACTCCAGTGGCATGGAGAGCACGGGGCCCACTTCTGGGCATACCCGTCCCACTCGGAGTGACAAATGCAAAAAGAACAATTGATGGCCAGAATGCAGAACAATGTCATACATTCACCCCAGTACAGAGATCTGGGCCTAAATCCATCGTTAGTTTGCTCCCCATGCCATTCCAGTTTGAACCCAGCCATATGCAAATCAGTCTTGAGCCTGTGCCCAATGGGAACAGTCCAGCCCGAACTGCCAGGCCAGGTCCTCCCTGGACTGTAAACAAGCATCCTAGGACCGGTTTCAGGGGAATGTTTGATTTTCTCTGCATTCCATCCATCATATGTGTGTCTTTTACTGTAAAGATTCAGACAAAGATCCAGGTGGACAGGTGGCTAGCTAGCACTAGCTGGCCTTTAACTGTGCTTGCCTGCATCTATAGAAAGCCAGCTCGCGGACGAAGGGAAGGCAGATTGGGCCCCTCTTTGGATCGCTGTGAAGGGGAGCCCGTGGCAAAATCTGAGGGCCTCAGCCTCTCGTTGTGGATGTGACCATGGCCTCACATCCTGATTGCCTCCGAAGAGCACTCTGCTGGCTTCTGCCGCCGGGGTGACTCCCTGTAGCAGGTACGGGGGGAAACCTGGTGTGCCTTCTTTCCACCCGATTGGAACTGCTGGACCCACATGACAGACTGGATGGCAGGTCTCCTCCCCTCTCCTCCAACTTCCATAAATTCTGACTGGGCTGTCTACAGCCCTGGTGGGGTCAGAGGGCAATTATGATCACTCGCCATGAGCGGAGAGCGCTCTACCTCTTGGGGTGCAACGCGGAGATCCCTGTATCTCTTAAATGCACAGGGGGCCCTCCTGCCCATCACCGTAGCTGCACCTCCCAGGTAATAGAGTGACTCCTTTCCCACTCCCTCCTGGATGGAACCGCTGTTCACATCAGAGAATGCTCGCACCTCCTCTGACTAGAATTGGCTCACTTTATCTGCCTGGGGGTATGGTGGCTCTCCTGGAAAGTTGCAGAGCCAACAAATATTCCTGTGCCTATGGTGGCTGTGCTGATTAAAATGCATCACCCACGTGGAGGCCCAGGCTGCCTAAGGGGACTGCATATGCCTTCCCGGGCCGGCCTCCACCATAACTGGCCTGAGGGTATGGCAGGTCCCCCCACATTGTCACAGTGGACCCTACTCCTGCTCTGTCTGCCGGAAGCAAATCACCAAGACACTGTGACTCGCTCCAGAGCAATTTACAAGTGGGATGCTGAGAGACTCCCCCCCCCGGGACCCCTGCCCACGGAACTGGTTGGGGTGTCTCCAGAGGTGCTCCCCCATGCTAATGGCACAAAAGACTAGCACTCTGGATTCGCCCAACTCCACAGCATCAAAACTAGACTTAATTCTGGCAGCCACTCTGGCCAACAGACAGAACCTCAGAGGCAGGGTGGATGCAGTGGTGACTGAACTGAGACTGCTACAAGATGACCAACACAAACTCTGGGACAGAGTCACGCAGGGTGAATCGGCCATACAAGCTATCCAGCCCTAAACAGGTGACCTCATTAGCCAGATCACAGAGCTCTCTAACAAGAACCATTTCCTAAAAGCAGAGTTGAAGATGCTGAAGGTCGCTCACGTCGCAACAATTTCCACATAGTCGGCTTCTCGGAAAGTATGGAACCTACAAACTTCTTTGGCACCTGGTTATCTACTTATATAGTGCCCACAAGGCTATCCCCCTTCTTCATGGTTTAACGTGCCCCTGGGTGCCCACTCGGCAGCCTCGCCCATAGCCCCACTGCACCCACTTGTAGCCAAACTCCTAAACTTAAGGGATAAGGACACAATCCTCCAGGCTGCAAGGTGACTGGGCACCATTACCTACGAGAATGTATTGATCCTCCATTATCTGGATTACATGCTGCCGGTCCAGCGTAAACAAGCCTCCCTCATAGGAGTGAAAAGGAAACTGTGGGATGATGGCCTCACCTACTCCTTGCTACTCCCCGTGAAACTTAAAATCATCATGAACTAACAGACCTATTTTTTCACTAAACCTGCTGATGCCTGGGATTCCGTGGTAAAGCGCCGCTAAGAGCAATCTGACTCAAGATCGTCTACCACAAGTTAGACTCCTCGACAGCCCTGACCCGGATGCACAACTCTTCGTTCCCAGAGAGGGACGAGATCCGGTGACACTGTACCCACGCTGGCACAAATGAGATGGGATCGAATCCTGGCCTTGGCCTCAATGTACAACATACAGGAACAAGGTGAAGTGTGTGTGACAGATGACTCGGAGGGAGTTCCTTCTGAACAGGGGTCAGAAACGTCTCAGTCCAGCATGGTATTGATGTCACTTCCAATCATTACACTGCAGATGCCATCGCTTAACTGTCCGGGAGCAGTCAAGCACCCAAAGACCAACTATAGACAGTCTACAAAGATCGTTGGAGAGGTTATGCCTTGGATTGAGACTGTGAATCGGGCCGCAGCGGTCGGACACCTCCCTGGTCGTGGGCCTCTGCCTGATCCCTATTGTTTCTGGCCCAGGGAGGGGATGCCTTGGCAATTCAGGTTGGACTGTTCCCATGAGGAGCAGGATCAAGCCTGATTTGCATATGTCTGGGTCTAAACTGGGGTGACATGGTGAGCAAAAGAACGACAATGAATTTAATCCAGATCTCATGACTAGGGGTGAATGTTTGATTTGTTCCACATTCTGCCCATCATTTGTGAGTCTTTTGCTTGCTCGCCCTAAGTGCGTCAGGTGTGCCCAGTAGTGGGTCCCGTGCTTACTGTGCCACTGGATTCAAGATAGCCTGGCTGATGAGGGGTGATACCCCAAACTGGTCCCAGGATGCTTATTTCTTGTCCAGGAAGGACCTGGCTTGGCATTTTGGGCGGAACTGTTCCCAAGAGGAGCAGGGTCAAGACTGATTTGCATATGGCTGGGTCTAAACTGGGGTGGCATGGTGAGCAAAAGAACAACAATGGATTTAATCCAGATCTCTTGACTGGAGGTGAATGTTTGATTTGTTCCGCATTCCGTCCATCATTTAAGTGTCTTTTGCCTGCTCGTCCTAAGTGCACCTAGTACACCCATACGTGAGTCCCGGGCTCACTGGGCCTCTGGATTCCATCTAGCCTGGATGATAATGGATGATACCCAAAAAACGGTCCCAGGATGCTTGTTTCTGGTCCAGGGAGGACCTGGCTCGGCAGTTCCGGCTGCACTGTTCCCATGAGTAGAAGGGTCAAGTGCACCGGGTATGCCCGGACATGGGTCCCGGGCTCACTGTGCCACTGGATTAAAGCTAGCCTGGCTGATGAGGGGTGATACCTCGAAACCAGTCCAAGGATGCTTGTTTCTGGTCCAGGGAGGACCTGGCTTAGCAGTTCGGACTGGACTGTTCCCATGAGGAGTAGGGTCAAGACTGATTTGCATATGGCTGGGTCTGAATTGGGGTGGCATGGTGAGCAAAAGAACGACAATGGATTTAACCCAGATCTCTTGACTGGGGGTGAATGTTTGATTTGTTCCGCATTCCGTCCATCATTTATGTGTCTTTTGCTTGCTCCCCCTAAGTGCACCGGGTATACCCATACGTGAGTCCCGGACTCACTGTGCCTCTGGATTCCTTCTAGCTCGGCTGATAAGAGATGATACCCCAAAACTGGTCCCAGGATGCTTGTTTCTGGTCCAGGGAGGACCTGGCTCGGCAGTTCGGGCTGCACTTTTCCCATGAGTAGAAGGGTCAAGTGTGTCGGGTATGCCTGGACGAGGATCCCGGGCTCACTGTGCCACTGGATTCAAGCTAGCCTGGCTGATGAGGGGTGATAGGTCGAAACTGGTCCAAGGATGCTTGTTTCTGGTCCAGGGAGGACCTGGCTTAGCAGTTTGGGCTGGACTGTTCCCATTAGGAGCAGGGTCAAGACTGATGTGCATATGGCTGGGTCTAAATTGAGGTGGCATGGTGAGCAAAAGAACGATGATGGATTTAACCCAGATCTCTTGACTGGGGGTGAATGTTTGATTTGTTCCTCATTCCGTCCATCATTTGTGTCTTTTACTTTCTCGCCCTTAGTGCGCCGGGTATGCCCAAACTTGGGTCCGATGCTCACTGTGCCACTGGATTCAATCTAGCCTGTTTGATAAGGGGTGATACCCCGAAACCGATTCCAGGATGCTTGTTTCTGGTCGAGGGAGGACCTTGGTATTTCAGGCTGGACTGTTCCCATGAGGAGCAGGGACAAGACTGATTTGCATATGACTGGGTCTAAAGGGGTGGTATGGTGAGCAAAAGAACAAAGAAGAATTTAACTCAGATCTCTTGACTGCGGGTGAATGTTTGATTTGTTCCACATTCTGATCATCATTTGTGTGTCTTTTGCTTTCTCACCCTAAGTGCACCGGGTATCGCCAGACGTGAGTCCCGGGCTCACTGTGCCACTGGATCAAGGCTAGCCTGGCTGATGAGGGGTGATACTCTGAAACCGGTCCCATGATGCTTGTTTCTGGTTCAGGGAGGACCTGGCTCGTCAGCTCGGGCTGGACTGGTCCCATGAGGAGCAGGGTCAAGACTGATTTGCATATGGCTGGATCTAAAGTGGGGTGGCATGGTGAGCAAAAAAACAAAGATGGATTTAACCCAGATATCTTGACTGGAGGTGAATGTTTGATTTGTTCCGCATTCTGTCCAGCTTTTGTGTGTCTTTTGCTTTCTCACCCTAAGTGCACCGGGTATCGCCAGACGTGAGTCCCGGGCTCACTGTGCCACTAGATCAAGGCTAGCCTGGCTGATGAGGGGTGATACTCTGAAACCGGTCCCATGATGCTTGTTTCTGGTTCAGGGAGGACCTGGCTCGTCAGCTCGGGCTGGACTGGTCCCATGAGGAGCAGGGTCAAGACTGATTTGCATATGGCTGGATCTAAAGTGGGGTGGCATGGTGAGCAAAAAAACAAAGATGGATTTAACCCAGATATCTTGACTGGAGGTGAATGTTTGATTTGTTCCGCATTCTGTCCAGCTTTTGTGTGTCTTTTGCTTTCTCACCCTAAGTGCGCCGGGTATGCCCAGACTGTCGTGTAGCTCCTATAGTACCCCTGCAGGACCTGCGCATTTGGATAACATATACTGCAGGCTTGGTGGCAGACTGACTCCGTGCACCCCCACCGTATATGTTAGCCTAGTTTTGCATTAGCTAGCTCGCAGTGCCACTAGTGTCTCCTCTTATCGGGGAGAGATTAGTTTCTGGCAACCTTAGATCATCACAACCCTGATTCCCTCAGAATCGTGGAAACAATGTACCACCTTTCGCTCAGTCACTCGTGCTCACTTACTCGGTTTGTCTCAGAAAGTTACACAGAATAAACAGTCGGGCGTTTCAATAAGTATTTATTGAACAGTTGTTATTCTAGTGTAAAATATATGTGGTGGGGGAACCAGCAGACAATAGCAGAGATATATTATCAGCAGTATGATAAAAGCAAAGGGATAGAACAGTTCTACCATATTGCGATAATCATGAGTACATACATGAATATAAAAGCATTATGCAAGTGCGCGTACTCCTACGATGCCTAACTAGATGTACCTGAGTGTACCTAGCATATGTGTGTAGGTCTAAAAGCTAAGAGCCAAGAATCCTCCTAGGATTTAGTCGAACCCCCATACCTGAATAGAGAGAGTGTGGGACCCCATCATGGTCTCGAGTTGGACACCCCGTCAGGGCTGTGTCAGACCACTGTCAGCTGGTGCGACTGCATGCAGGAGCCTTAGCGTCTCTGGTCAGTGTGTCAGCATGGAAGTCTTGGTTCCCTCTGTCTTACCGGGGCAAGATGTGGTGTATTTATACCCTAAAGAGTCTCGGTCCTCAGTATGGTTTGTATTGGACATGAGGAAGACGTCAGGGGTGAACTTTGTACATACATATTATGCCAGTGGTGTATTCTTAGAGAGCCATGCATAATTAATGAGTACAGTGTGGGCCTGTGTTTGGAAAAACCCTGCTGTATTCAAAACCACAGGATAGATAACGTTCCGCCCTCAGAGCTCGTTGTGTAGTAGCTGGGGCCAATGTAGGTGAAAGATCATGCCTATATAAGGAATCATGACTATAATAGGACATGTACAGTTGTGACCATAATTGGGCATATGCGGCCATGACCATAATAGGGCAAGTACGAAAATGACCATATTAGGGTAAGTATAAATACATCCATTTTAGGGCATGTATGAACGGGTCTACATTAGGGCCTCTATGCGGGATATAACACCCACTCCTCTTCCGAACTGGATAAAATGACCATACTTAAAATCTGGACAATTTAAAAATATTTTTTTTAAAGCAAGTAAAAACATGGGGGCCGGCCTGGCGGGTGCTGTTTTGCCAACCACGGTCGCGAATCCCCGACCGCCATATTACGATGGGCAGACATAGGCCAAATCCCTACCGCCGCAGTGTTTTTAGTACCGCCAGTACCTTGGTTCCGCGACGACGGCGGACGTAGCCAATAGCGGGAGACCGCTGTGCGGAATGACGTGTAGACCGGCGTCCAAATCACAATGCCTCAAATAGGCAATCGGACCGCAACGGAGAAACCACCCATTGAAACACAGTGGAAGCAATACTGCGGAGGAAAACGGCAATAACACACAACTCCACGCGTTCGCTACCGCAATGGATCCTGCTCTACAAGCCCTACCGCTGCTGTTCCTGATCCGCGATCAACAAAGACGCCGCCGCCGTCGACAACACCACAGGTACATCAAAGCCACACCTCCGCATCAGGGTCATCCATCAACAAGGTCATCACCACATCCTCCCGGTCACGTCACCGCAGCGGTGAAGACGCGGGAAAAGTTCCGCACAATCCAGCAGGCAGGGCCAGCGGCACGCATGGGCAGTCACAGGGACGTGTAAGGATTGTGTTGGCCCTTGCCCAAATGTACATTGTGTGCCTCTGTTGGTAGCAGCTGACATTACCTGATACCATCACAGCTCCTACCATCCCACCCTGTTCAACATCAAAATGTGTGCCCATCTGATATTCAGGGATAGTGATGTATGTAAACAAGTTCATAGGTGTATTGTGGCAAAACAACACCTGCATAGTAATGCCAAATAGGTGCCTGTGATGTGAAACCCCCTTCCTGCCACTGCCAAGATGAGTAATAGGTGGCAAACAACACCTGCAAGGTAATGCCAAAAAGCTGCCTGTGTTGTGAAACCCCCTTCATGTCACTGCCAAGATGAGTATTAGGGGGCAAACCCCACCTGCAAAGTAATGCCAAAAAGGTGCTTGTGGTGTGAAACCCCCTTCCTGCCACTGCCAAGATGAGTATTAGGGGGCAAACCCCACCTGCAAAGTAATGCCAAAAAGGTGCTTGTGGTGTGAAACCCCCTTCCTGCCACTGCCAAGATGAGTATTAGGGGGCAAACCCCACCTGCAAAGTAATGCCAAAAAGGTTCTTGTGGTGTGAAACCCCCTTCCTGCCACTGCCAAGATGAGTATTAGGGGGCAAACCCCACCTGCAAAGTAATGCCAAAAAGGTGCTTGTGGTGTGAAACCCCCTTCCTGCCACTGCCAAGATGAGTATGAGGGGCAAACCCCACCTGGAACATACAGGTTTGTAGTTGGCATGTACAGGGCCACATACACCTCAACACCACTGACAAGGACAGGCCAAGCACACTGTGTGACCACTCAACTGCACACATCCAAATATACCCATGTGAGTACGAAGACAGGCCTTCACAAGATTACCACACACACACTGCTGTTCACACATCCAAACACATCACATAGACATCACCAACCTTGGACACCCAGCAAGTTAGACTGTGTGTAGAATTCACCTCTGTTGTGGTATAGACCCCTAACATGACATGTGTACAATCATACTGAAATCAACAGCAAATGATGATTGCAAGAGTATATCAACACCCACAAACATCATTGCACCCCAAACCTCAGAGTCAAGCAGGCCAAAAGTGTGTGTTACGTTTGCCAAACAATGACAAAGTGAACGAAGTAAATGGCAATGTGGAAGTGCCATGCAGAGCATGTGGCACATTCATCCATACCCACACATCAAAATGTTTAATTAAGCAAGGTCAGTAACAAACAATACAACAGGAGTAACAGTGTTTATTGCAAAATATCCTGATAGTCACAAAATTTCAAACAAATAAAAGGCCATTGGCCAGTCCACAGTCCAAACAATGCACATGTGTGCATGAAAATGTTTACAGTGAATGTGGAACACCGTACACTGCCATGTGAATGAACAAAGCACCGGGGCTATCAAAGCGCAGTCCAGGCACCGCTGTGGGAGAGATTGGGTATGGGAGGGGGTCTGTGCCTCAGACTTGCCTGTCAGTTGGACTGGGAGGTGGCTGATTGTCGTGGCCACTGGCGGAACTGGACCTGGGAGAGAGAGGATCATCAGAGTCAGAGTCAGCAGTGGCTGTGGCAGGCGTAGGGCTGCTTGGACCGGGTGGCATGGTGGCACGTGGAGGCAGAGAGATGCTGCCGTGAGACACAGAGGCAGTAGTGGCTGTGGCAGGTGTAGGCCTGCTTGTACTGGGTGGCATGGTGGCACGTGGAGGCGGAGAGATGCTGCCATGAGACACAGAGGCAGTAGTGGCTGTGGCAGGTGTAGGCCTGCTTGGACCGGGTGGCATGGTGGCACGTGGATGCGTAGAGATGCTGCCGTGAGACACAGAGGCAGTAGTGGCTGTGGCAGGTGTAGGCCTGCTTGTACCGGGTGGCATGGTGGCACGTGGAGGCAGAGAGATGCTGCCATGAGACACAGAGGCAGTAGTGGCTGTGGCAGGTGTAGGGCTGCTCGGACCGGGTGGCATGGTGGCACGTGGAGGCGGAGAGACGCTGCCGTGAGACACAGTGGGTGAGGGTGAATGTTGAGGGCTGCCTCTACACTTCTTGGGTATCCGATATTGCAGAAGTGTCTTGGGAATAGTGGGAAGTGTGGCTGGCACAACAGAGTCCCTCTCCACCAAAGGTGTGACAGGTGCAGGTGGCCCTCCTTGTGGGAATTTGCTGAATATGGACTTAGCCTTGCTTTTTGCTTGCCTTTTGCCCTCCATCCCCTGTGGCCCTGGTGAACCACTCACATTGCTCTCCTGACCACGCTTCACAGGGGTGTGGGTGGGAGTAGAGGTCCTGGGTGAAGCAGTCTTAGGTTGCTTTGTGGGCTTTCCCTTCAGCGGCACCAGCACCACAGCAGGCATGCCAACTGTTTGTCTGTCACTTGGAGCAGTTGTGTGGATGGGAGTCTCTTGTGATGGGTGCAATCTTGTGGACCGTGAGCTAGAGGCCTGCTTCTTTGCCTGATGCCCCTGAGTGTCATGTGAAGGGCTTTTTCTTTGCGTCCCTGTGTGCCTGTGTCACTTTTTGGGGATGGTGTCTGTGGTCTTGCACGCTTGGAGCGCTGCTGTCGTGTGCTGGGTGTCGACGACTCGGGGCATGAGGGCTCAGTTGTGTGGTCACTCCCCTCAGGGATTGCCACTGGCAGGGTGGTTGGTGAAGGCATTGGGGCTGGACTTGGATGCTGTGATAGCTGAATGGCTGCTGTCACGGTGGAGGACAAACCCTGGACAGTCCTGTGTAGCCCACCCACGTCCGAATGAATGCCCTCCATAAATGCCAGAACCTGTCCCAACTTCTTGTCCTGATCCTGGAAAGCATTTAGGAGAGCTGTCTGACCCACACACAGCTGGCGCAAGAGTTCTACCGCCTCAACACTGAGGGCAGCAGGGGAGACAGGGGCAGCGGTGCCTGGGGTGAAGGCGACTCTACCCTTAACAGCCCTGCGGGCACGGACAGCACTAGTGGTAGTAGCCGGGATGGTTGGCACTGGCCGATGTGTGGTGGAGGAAGAGGCAGCATTATCACTCCCTGTGACCACCATTGTCGCTGACTCCCCACTGGAGTCCAATGATGTTGAGGTTGTGCTTTCTGCGCGTGAGTCCTCAAGGACACTCCTGTCCCCCTCCGAGGCGCTGGTCACATCAGTGTCAGTGATCTCATGGCTATCATGTGTGCCACATGCTTCAGCACTGGTGTCCGTATCATGGCCTTCCGTGCACTCGGTAGATGCTGCAATGGACAGAGACATAGGTTCAGTACAGTGCCATACACACAAACATCAAATGCAAGCACAGAACTAGACTAGATAATGACAACCCCAAGTTGCACAACACCCTGTGCAGTCTGCATGTGCAACAATCATGCTGAACACAGAAGATGCATGGAAATATGCATTGTTTACATCAATGAGCCACGTGAGGTTCACACCGGCAAATAGCAGGTCCCTGCCTCCTTGTAATGTAACCTAAACATCTCGCCAAGCATACCTACGTGCCTGTATGTGAGAGAGGCATACATCTCAGCATGTTGCCTCTGTCACATATGGAGTCACTGTAAGGGGACAACACGGATACAGATTCAAATTTCTACTTAATAATGTCCATGAGCTACTGATGTCTGACAAGGTGAGCAATTCATCTGGCAAAATGATGCACGTTGGTGTCAGATGTGTACTTCACACCATTTACAAGTCCTGCAGTGCACACATCGTTAAATGCACACTGACATGATGCACACTGCTGTACACTGCCTGGTGATGTCCATGTCACCCAGAATGCAGAAGATGTCATAAGGCCACATCTCATCATGCAATGTCAAGGGCCATTGTATGAAACACATGATCAAGTCCATCTATGGGAAAATACATGACACCTGCACTGAACACATAGGCCACTGAGAAGTAGTTCCTAAAAATTTACACAGCAGCAAGATCAGCAATGTCTCCCGGTCGCCATTCATGCAGTCACTCACACCCAAAGTCAGCCTACGCAGAATACTCACCACTTACTCCCTGCTGATGGTCCCTCAAACGTTCATACAGCTCTGGCTGTGTCACAGACAAGATGCGGGACATTAGTAGAGTCATGGTTCGGCACGCCAACCTGCCACTGCGAGGGACCAGCCCCACCATCATCTCTGCCACGGTCCTGCTCAGACGGGAGATGTCGTCCCACCTCTTGTGGCAGTGTGTGTGCCGTCTGTTGGATACACCAAGAGTCCGCACCTTCCGTGCAATGTTCTTCCATGTGGCCTTACGCTGGTGGACCTTCAGCTGCAGGCATAGGAGACAAGAAAAGGAAGTATCAGAGACCCTGTGTCATTCACACTGTGTGTCAGCACAGGAGAGCATAAATGCATGGCACACAAATAGCTACATCTTCATCAGAGGCCATACAGCATGACACATAGTACATGTTCATTACAATACTACACAGAAATGAATGCATGTATGGCTTGGCACACAGTACATGGCCATCTCATACACAGGCACAATGGCAGCACAGACAGCCATGTGCAGAAGGCCCTCATCTGTGATGCAGTATGTGAGTGAGCATGACATGCAATACAGTAATAATGAAGTGTAGTGGCAGACTCACTGTGTCCACCACTACACACCCCACGATGCCCTTGGCCTGTGAATGGCTCAATGCATTTTTCTGGAAACATATTGGGACATAATCTGATTTATCACGCACTTCTCACAATGTTAAGTCCTCGATTGTGCAATTCTCAGGACTATGATGGCTCAGTGAGTATTAGGTGTGTGGACTAAACACATGTTTGACTCAGTCCAGTTAGGCATGGCTCAGAGTAACATTGGACAGTGTCTGTGCAGGCCAGAGGAACTCACAGTGCGGCTCAACATGGTCCCTCAGATAAATCACATGGATGTACAGCATGAGAGGGTGAAAAGTGCCAACACATGCGAGACTGAACACATGTTCAAATCAATGTAAGGATGACATCTACTGCTTACATTGATGTGAAGTGTCATAGTTGCATTAACATCAAGTGGGTTCCACTCATGCATTGGACTATTGTGCATGATGCTCACATCAACATAGTGCACTTAAGAAATATTCAACACACATAAGTTAGTGCTCCATTCCAATATACATTTCAACAGTCACATATGAGGTTGTGAAGAGTGAGTGGACAGTCACATAACATGGCACAGTAAAAATCAGTACCGACTTGTGCTGTTTCAGAACACCATCGTATCTGTGTGGCTGTTTAAACAATGCATGTCTCCCCCTACCTACAATCAACTTATGTAGGTGTGGAAATAAGCCTACAGACACCATTGACATGAAGTTAGCATGCATGGCAGTGTAACACACATTTACATCACCTAGTCTCAGCCCAACATGTTCATTAAGTTTGTGCAAGAATTTTCTGTAGGAGTGTCCATTTTCTACACATAATCAAAGTCAATTCCCACAGAACATGTATGGAGCATGCCATGTTAACTATTAGGATGCCTGTACATCGACTTGCACTCACAGGCACATACTACTGCACAGCAACATCATGGTATCATTTTGATCACTCTCACACTTGGAATCAGGGACACTTACCAGTACATCTGGTGCACCAAAAAGCCTCCCATACTGTGCAAGGACCTCATCCACCAGAAGCTCCAGCTCCTCTGTAGTGAAGGGACGGGCCCTGACATTCACTGTTCTCGCCATCACTGGGTCCAGGATACAGCAAAATATGTAGTTGTAGAGGAATGGCAGTCAGCAGTGTCTGAATGCATGTGAAATGTGTGGCTCTCCCACAGAGATTTATAGGCCCCTGGGTTGTTATCAGTGGCAGGCAGCTGCTGCAATTGGTCCACCTGGCTGGCATCTTTCAATTGTGGCCAATGAGCGGCCCCTCGGTGGCGGTGCACGCCTACAGCGGTTTCCAAAGTAGCATTTCGCTACCGCGATCGAGGTTCCCATTGGCTGCAATGGCATTGGTGGTGTCACAGTTTCCAAAAAAGAAAGTACGTAGTTCCTGTGTGATGTATTAATCACTCAAAGGGTAAGAATATTAAAAATACTACAGGTAAAGAGGAGGATCGGGGGAATTCCTCCTGTTGGAACTAGGGCCCTCACACACCCAGCAAGCTAGGTGTCATGCTTCATCATTTGAGCCTGCTCCTCGTCGGGCCGGCGCTGCAATGCCTGACGGGCACCCTTAAAGGGGCTCTTTTTCAGAGATCTTCTGTTCCACGCCGTATGGGTGCCGTGGGTGTGTGGGGGCAGAATGAGTGTAGATGTGTAAAGTGATGATAAAACAGGAACGGGACTCCTCTGTGATTAATTTATTCCGCGAGGGACCCGACCTGATTAAAAGAAAATGGGGAGGGGTGACTCTTTTTGTTATTATGCAACAAAAATTATACTCAACTCCCAAATGGTCGACATGTTTCTCGCTATTTGTTGTCAAGGAGTGATCATTAGCGATTCTTCAGGACCGTGTGAATTAAAACAAACTATCTACACATAAGTGGCAAGGTGCAACGCTACCTACCACTGGTAGTCCCTCTAGGACATTTCCTATGGGAAATGGAATAACCTAATTAGGTATCAGATATTGCCTCATCAGTTGTAGCGAAGAAAAGACACAATAAGTGGTGTCTCTACTCCCATTTGGAGTCAAGCGGACGACCTACCCCGCTTCGCTGGATGTAGCGAAGCGGGGTAGGTCGTCCGCTTGACTCCAAATGGGAGTAGAGACACCACTTATTGTGTCTTTTCTTCGCTACAACTGATGAGGCAATATCTGATACCTAATTTGGTTATTCCATTTCCCATAGGAAATGTCCTAGAGGGACTACCAGTGGTAGGTAGCGTTGCACCTTGCCACTTATGTGTAGATAGTTTGTTTTAATTCACACGGTCCTGAAGAATCGCTAATGATCACTCCTTGACAACAAATAGCGAGAAACATGTCGACCATTTGGGAGTTGAGTATAATTTTTGTTGCATAATAACAAAAAGAGTCACCCCTCCCCATTTTCTTTTAATCAGGTCGGGTCCCTCGCGGAATAAATTAATCACAGAGGAGTCCCGTTCCTGTTTTATCATCACTTTACACATCTACACTCATTCTGGCCCCACACACCCACGGCACCCATACGGCGTGGAACAGAAGATCTCCGAAAAAGAGCCCCTTTAAGGGTGCCCGTCGGGCATTGCAGCGCCGGCCCGATGAGGAGCAGGCTCAAATGATGAAGCATGACACCTAGCTTGCTGGGTGTGTGAGGGCCCTAGTTCCAACAGGAGGAATTCCCCCGATCCTCCTCTTTACCTGTAGTATTTTTAATATTCTTACCCTTTGAGTGATTAATACATCACACAGGAACTACGTACTTTCTTTTTTGGAAACTGTATGTAGGGCATGTATGTTGGACCTCCTCAAGCCCTTTTTGTCCCTCTTATTTTGATAGATTGGTGGTGTCACACCACAGAGGACAGGCGGTCGCTACCGCTATGTTGCATCTTTCAAGTGTGGCCAATGAGTGGCCCCGCGGTGGCGGTGCACGCCTATCGCGGTTTTCAAAGTAGCATTTCACTACGGCGATTCCCATTGGCTGCAATGGCATTGGTGGTGTCACACCGCGGAGGACAGGCGGTCGCTACCGCTATGTTGCATCTTTCAAGTGTGGCCAATGAGCGGCCCGCGGTGGCGGTGCATGCCTACCGCGGTTTCCAAAGTAGCATTTCACTACCGCGATCGCGGTTCCCATTGGCTGCAATGGCATTGGTGGTGTCACACCGCGGAGGACAGGCGGTCGCTACTGCTATGCTGCATCTTTCATGGGTGGCCAATGAGCGGCCCCGCGGTTGCGGTGCACGCCTACCGCGGTTTCCAAAGTAGCATTTCACTACCGCGACCGCGGGTCCCATTGGCTGCAATGGCATTGGTGGTGTCACACTGCGGGGGACAGGCGGTCACTACCGCTATGCTGTATCTTTCAAGTGTGGTCAATGAGCGGCCCCGCGGTGGCGGTGCACGCCTACCGCGGGTTCCAAAGTAGCATTTCACTACGGCGATTCCCATTGGCTGCAATGGCATTGGTGGTGTCACACCGCGGAGGACAGGCGGTCGCTACCGCTATGTTGCATCTTTCAAGTGTGGCCAATGAGCGGCCCGCGGTGGCGGTGCATGCCTACCGCGGTTTCCAAAGTAGCATTTCACTACCGCGATCGCGGTTCCCATTGGCTGCAATGGCATTGGTGGTGTCACACCGCGGAGGACAGGCGGTCGCTACTGCTATGCTGCATCTTTCATGGGTGGCCAATGAGCGGCCCCGCGGTTGCGGTGCACGCCTACCACGGTTTCCAAAGTAGCATTTCACTACCGCGACCGCGGGTCCCATTGGCTGCAATGGCATTGGTGGTGTCACACTGCGGGGGACAGGCAGTCACTACCGCTATGCTGTATCTTTCAAGTGTGGTCAATGAGCGGCCCCGCGGTGGCGGTGCAAGCCTACCGCGGGTTCCAAAGTAGCATTTCACTACCGCGACCGCGGGTCCCATTGGCCGCAATGGCATTGGTGGTGTCACACCGCGGGGGACAGGCGGTCGCTACCGCTATGTTGCATCTTTCAAGTGTGGCCAATGAGCGGCCCCGCGGTGGCGGTGCACGCCTGCCGTGGTTATGGACACATTATGCACTAGCAATGGCAATGGTCAAATTTAGCAATTGAACACTATGCCCCCATAGTGTCTTTCTGCACTTGTTTTGTACAATGAATGCTGGTGTGACATTAAACTCACTGATGCCTACACATGCCATGTCTGTGGAAAATGTGACATGCATTGACATGCAGTTACTCACGTCACCTATGATATGTGTGTGGATGTACATCTATTGGTTGTATGATGTTGTCTCATCTTTGGAATTAACTTAATGTGTGAGATGGCTAATCAAACAACAGTAATGATTGCCTGAACACATAATGGTGGTATGTTACTGTGCCCATAGCTGATTTAAGTAGGATATGTGATCAGCTTACACACACTGTGCACATTGTGATGATAACTAGTGGTCTGTGCAACTTAAGCAAGAAGGTGTGGTAGGTAAAGCAGCTACATATGAGTCAGCAGTGTTGCTGTCTCATACCTCTGCTGTGTCACCTACTCCTAGGCCTGGGGCCACCAGATGTATTGGTGTACCAGTCACAACCTCTGAATATGTTTTTCTGGTAGTCAGTATGTACAACATGACCCCTTGTAAACACACATGTGGTGAATATCTCTGCATCTGAGTTGTGGATTCAGCAATTGTTGGAGTACGTTCATTGTTTCTGCTGCGTGAGTCAAGATGTGAGAAGTCGGACACATCTCATTGTGTAATTTGAATACCATTAGTCCTCTCCCATTTCATGTAGGCGACAACCAAATGTGCACCGGACTTTCACAGTCCTGGCGGACATGGAGGATGTGGACATCATCAGGAAATTTCGTCTGGATCGCGTTACACTGCAAGAGCTGTGTGCTCAGTTGGAGCCCCATCTGAGGCCTCAACGCACATATCCAACTGCCCTATCCCCAACAGTGAAGATCATGGCAGCGCTGCATTTTTTCGCTACTGGCTCTTTCCAATACATGGTGGCCACCGCCGGTGGGATGTCGCAACCAACATTCAGCATGGTGCTCTGGGATGTGGTGTCCGCAATGATGCTTTACAAGGACCAATACATACGATTCCCAAATACAGCAGATTTGCCTGCTGTGAAGGCTGGTTTTTATGCCCTTGGCCACATTCCTCATGTAGTTGGTTCCATTGACAGCACACACATTGCCCTTGTCCCACCACAGGCACGTGAGCAGGTGTATAGGAACCGGAAGCACTACCATTCCATAAATGTGCAGGTGGTATGCCAAGCTGATATGATCATCAGCCATGTTTGTGCGCGATTTGCTGGCTCCGCCCATGACTCCTACATCCTGCGGAACAGCATTGTACCCCGGCTGATGGAAAATCTACATCCAGAGCGTGCATGGCTTGTAGGTGAGTACACTGAGTCAAGTAGTGTGCTGTGTGTGACATGCTGTTCTCATCAACTATTTGTATCACAACATTTCTCTGTGTATGTCACACCTAGCTGACTCAGCGTATCCCAACAGGCCGTGGTTGCTGAGCCCACTGCGGAATCCAAGTACCCCGGGTGAAGTCAGCTACAACGAGGCACATGGTAGGACACGACGTGTGGTGGAGCGCACCTTTGGCCTACTGAAGTCCCGATTCCGGAGCCTGGACAAGAGCGGAGGTGCACTGTTGTATTCCCCACGAAAGGTGTGCCGGATAGTTGTAGCATGCTGCATGCTACACAACCTTGCCTTGTGCAAAGCCGTTCCGCTGATCATGGATGACGATGAGCAGCAGATGCCCCCTCCTGCACACCCACACACTTCCAGTGCGGACGATAGTGGTGAAGAGGAAGGTGTTGACCTGCGTCAACAGCTCATTGCCAACTACTTCCCTTGAATGTAAGTGACTTTGTAGACAAGTGACATTGTGTGTTTGCTTGGATGTTACTATCAAGGCATAGATAACTTTAACTGCTGGCTGTTGTTGTGTGTGTGATGAGGGATGATGTGTGTGGCACAGGGTATTTGTATCCAGGTACATCATGTGTATGTTGAGGTTGTTGACCATTGCTATGGGTGCTTGTTTTTGTACCTTGATGCCTAGTGTTGTATTTCTGCTGTGAAGGCGTCACCTGATAAGTAAATGTCATTCTCTTGTGTCTTTCTAGGTTCATTCACCCTCTGAATGCCTCCTCTGCTTCACAGCTGTTGGAACATTGAAATCTGATTTGTCATTGTACATACTGGAATAAACATGTAGCTCACACAGACATAGGTATGTGAAGAGTGTTTATTTGGAATTAGTTTTTGTGCAAGTGACGGGGATATGTACATAAATGTGAACAGTGAATAAATGAGTTGTCAGTCATGGTAGTTGAGACAAATAGTGTAGTCACCACAAAGCTGAAGTCACACAGTCCAATAGACTCAGGCCATCAACATGGCAATGTGGGCAAGAATAGTCAACATAGTCAATGCAAAGGGGAACAACAAGATACCATCATGGCTGGCTCTGTGAGTGGCATTGCTATGGTGGCCTGCCACCAAATCCTCCCCTGTGGATTCTCGGACGGCCCCTGGTGCGTTTGGGAGGGGGGGCATCTGCTGCAGGGTCAGTGGTGTCTGAGAACTCACTCTCCTCCTGCACACCCCTCTCTGTGGCTGCAGCTGGAATGTTGGGCTGCACAGCAGGCAATCCACTGGAGGGGGGTGGAGCGGCACTTGGGGCTGGGAGTCTGTCCCTCAGAATACCCACTAGCTGGCCAACAAGGTCGACAAGTTGGCCCATCCGTGTGTCCATGGACTGCTGCAGCAGGCGGATCTCATGCATGCCTTCAGCAAGCTGGCCCATTACTCCATGGTTCTCTTGGTAGGCACCACGGACTCTTGCAATGGTGGCCAGGGATTCAGGGTCATTGTCCTCCTATGTCTCTGCCCCAGTTGTACTCCCACCTGCCCTCCTGACACGGACCTGTGGCATAGTCCCCCGACGCACTGGCACACTCTCCCTGGCATGCTGTGATTGTGTGGTGGTATTGGTAACCACTGTGGCAGGGTGTGTGTTGCAGGCAGCAGTGGTGATGGTGGTGGTGGAGGCCACACAGGTCGTAGTGGCAGGGGGCAGCACAGTTGTTCTTGCCGTGGTGGTGGTGGTGGTGGAGCCCACACAGGTCGTAGTGGCAGGGGGCATCACGGTTGTTCTTGCCATGGTGGTGGTGGTGGAGGCCACACAGCTTGTAGTGGATGGGGGCAGCACAGTTGTTCTTGCCGTGGTGGTGGTGGCAGTGGTGGGGACAATGAGGGCTTGAGACATGTTAGTCCCTGCCACACCAGAGGGGCCAGCTTGAGAATCCTCGTCCGAGAATGTTGGGGAATCTGCATCCGAGAGTCCACGTTCCAGGGGGGGAGACTGGCTCCGCATGTTGGTGTCATCCTCTGCAGTTAATTGTTGATCTCCTGTTGAACAGAGGTGATATGGTAATTGAGTTGCACGCAACAAGCTTGATGTTAGAGAATTGTTTGAGACATTTGATACAACACACACTTTACAATGCAATGACTTTGTATGCCTGCTATATGCTGTGCACCATGACATGACGTTGAGGTACATACCTTATTAGTACATGGTGTCCATTGGGAATTGAAACTTGGTGCAGTGTACAGATAGTGTAAATACACGGACATGTCCTCATCTACCTAATTGCGTGACATCAATTTTCTGTTGTGCGTCTTTTCATTTAGCTGTTCATGTTATCTATTTCAACAGAGCTAGAAGGAACCATTGTCATGTTATACATAGCTTTGGAATCACATGTACTTTCCTTTTTTTCCATGTAGACCATGCATGTTTGGTGTTGAGATGGGTGTTCATGCTCAGACACCATGGCACTTCCACATTGCATTCTCTGCTGTGCACAATTGTGGGATGCATTTGTTTCACTTGTGACTTGGTGAGTATGAGTTCAAAATATGTGACAGTTACGTGCACTTAGATGTCTGCACACTGGATGTGGCATTGAAAATTATGCCAAGTTGGCTGACATGTTAGTGCTGATGTGGTTATGTGGCTACATGCATTTAGATAAGGATGGCGGGGTACATGCAGTCACTACCTACGTGTAAGTTTTGGGAGAGCAATGCGATGGCTGCCCCATGCTTGTGGGTGTGGGGAATGCTCCATCCTGCTGAGCTGTGGGACAAGGGGGCCTGTTGGGAGTTGTAGTGCAGACTTCCCAGCCACAAAGACCCCTCCCTGTTGAGATGGCTACCTACCTGTAAAGTTACACATTGGAGGGAAATGACTGCCCCATGCTTGGGGGTGTGGGGGATGCTCCATCCTGCTCAGATGTGGGGCAGTAGAGCATGAGAAGGCTACCTACCTGTAAGTCTGAGGAGAGCAATGAAATGGCTGCAACATGGTTCTGGGTGGGGGGGAGTGCTCCATCCTGCTCAGCTGTGGGACAAGGGTGCCTGGTGGGAGTTGTAGTGCAGGCTTCCCACACACAAACACCCCTCCCTGTTAAGATGGCTACCTACCTGTAAGTTTGATGAGAACAATGAAATGGCTGCCACATGGTTCTGGGTGGGGGGAAATGCTCCATCCTGCTCAGCTGTGGGACAAGGGTGCCTGGTGGGAGTTGTAGTGCAGGCTTTCCACCCACAAACACCCCTCCCTGTTAAGATGGCTACCTACCTGTAAGTTTGATGAGAAGAATGAAATGGCTGCCACATGGTTGTGGGTGTGGGGAGTGCTCCATCTTGCTCAGCTGTGGGACAAGGGGGCCTGGTGGGAGTTGTAGTGCCGACTTCACAGCCACAAAGACCCCTCCCTGTTGAGATGGCTACCTACCTGTAAAGTTACACATTGGAGGGAAATGGCTGCCCCATGTTTGGGGGTGTGGGGGATGCTCCATTCTTCTGAGCTGTGGGACAAGGGGGCCTGTTGGGAGTTGTAGTGCTGGCTGCCTGTACATGTGCCCCCATGTAAATATTGTTATGTACCTTTGTGGTGAATGAGAGGGAGTTATTGTGGGATCTGTGAGACCTGTTTGGGGGAGTGTGGTGGACATGAGTACATTTGGGCCTAGGAGGTGTTGCTTTTTAGTTGTGCAAGCTACTACATAGCAGTGTTATGGCAGACTTTTGTTGGTACTTACCAGCCTCCATTCCCCCTCAATTCCAGTGCAACTCTCTGGGTGCAGTATGCCAAGCACCTTCTCCTCCCATGCGTTGAATGTTCTTGGTGGAATGGGAGGGCCACTGCCAGTCCGGTTTGCCAGCTCACGGTTCTTGCTGTTCTTCTCCTTGACCTTGCTCTTGAGGTCAGTCCACCTCTTCCTGATCTCCTTCCTGTTGCGTGGAACTTGCCCTACAGTATTGACTCTGTCAACTATCCTTTGCCACATTTGATTTTGCCTGGCTGATGGGGTCTGTTGGACCCTGCATCCTAAAATATATGGCTCAACTCTTATTATCTCATCCACCATGACTGACAACTCACCATCAGTGAATTTGGGCATCTTATGTGCCATGGTGTGTGATGTGCTGAGTGGTTAAGAGTGCAGGTGTGCAGGTGGTGGTGGTGGTGATGTGTGTGGTGTGTGTGTGTTTGTGATGGTGTGATGTGTGCAGGGTTGCCTATCCTTGGTGTGATGTTGTTGGGCCCTTCAGTTCTGGAGTTGTGCAAAGAATTGTGGTCATGCAGGGGCTGGTTTTATGGTCTGCTATGTGGGTGGGTCCAAACTGAGTATTCATGTCAGGTGTGTTGTCTGTGTTGGGCTGGGATTTGTAGTTCTTATTTGCCAGGGGCAGGTGTCAATGGGGTGTGTTGGCTGTTTTCATTGGCTGAGCCAGATACACAGCCACATTTGGTGGTTTTTTGGTGTAGTTGCTTTCGACCGCCATTACTATTTCCACGGGGACACCGCGGTCGGACTGCAATGGTCATTCCTCCAGCTCTCCCATTCATCATTGCTGTCAATCGCGGCGGTCGGAAACAAGCGGTCGTACCGCTGGCACTGCGGTAAGATCATAATTGCACTCATGGAAATTCCGCTTGTGTATTGGCGGGTTGTGAGCTTTCCGCAGTGAATCCGACCGCCGTGGAGGGTATTTCGCATTTTCTGCACGTGCGCCGCCGGTGTTTCTTGGGTTCCGACCGCGGCGGTCAGATTTTTCCGGCGGTGCATCATAATGTGATCGGCGGTGGTGCCGCAGGCCATGCGGGCGGTCTTTTCCCATTGCCACGGCGGGCGGAATGGTTTTCCGACCGCCATCGTAATCGGCCCCATGGTTTTAAAAAATTGTTAAAAATGAGGGGTGTAAAAAAAAAAAAATGTTAAAATTCAGCTATTTCTAAGTGCCACTTTTCTTAAAAGTCAAAAGTCTCTTTATAGAAGTAGCATTACCATAAGCAGGAGAAGGCCATGCTTTTCTCAAGCAAAAGTGTCAATTTTAGGAAATGTTCCAATTTAGTTCGTTTGTTTTGAAACGAGTGAAGAAGCCGAATTCTTTCCCAGGACATGATGAGCCAATTCAAGATTAAGCGTCCTGGCTGGGAAGCACAATATTAGCGGTGTCTGCTGCTGTAGACGACAAATCCAACGCCTCACAGAGAACGTCAATCGCACATAGATGGAATGTAGCACTGCCATCAGTCGGTGCTGCGGCAGCTTGTGCGGCAGTTGTAACCTGGGTGCCTGTGGGAGAGTCACCTAACCCAGCAGGAGCAAACGGCACCTGTGGATTCTCCAGGAATGCATTCATCATAATTGGAAGCCGTTGGGGACAACGCAGAGCATGGGCCTTTATGGGGTCCAGCATTGCATCCGTGTCCGAAGGCGCATCCGATGGAAACGTTAGACAGAGATCCAACGTGCATTCTTCTCCGCAGAAAAGGCATTGAAGAACAGGTAAGATGCAGTCTACCCAGACTGGTCTAAATGATAGAAACCAGGAGGCATTGAGTTCTCGCAGGCAAGGAATGCCCAGAAGTTGTACCATGCGTTCACGGTATTTCCGCTCCAGGAGCGTGTTCACCATTCCCTCGGGAAGTGGGCTGTCCATTGCGTAGCATCAATATTACAATCAGGATTCCTGCGATTAGGAACAGGATGAGCGGGAATCCTCCAAATACGCTTCCCAATACGGAGTGTATAAAATTTGGGATTACTCCGAGGACTGTCTGAAAGGTGCGTAACAGTCCGGACCCTATGGTATTAAATAGGTGTACAATTCTGCTTGTATCAGACATATTGAAGATACATCCCACCATTTCTGCAAAATGAATGGGGCAGTTTGTACGTATGAGCGCCTGTATCTCGGTCGAGGTCCTTGCAACTTGAAGTTCATAGGTTTCTCGAGCAGGGGTTAAGGGCACGGGGTGCTGTAAAAGCATGGCTTTCAATCTGCTCAGAGTATTAAACTGTATAAAAGAAACATTCAGCGAAGGCCATAGCGGCGCCTCCCTGACTGTGTTCAGTGGCGGAAACAATATTTGCATACAGCAAGTAACCCTGGAGTTAACAGTGACTAGATATGCGACGCCGGAAGCATCCCACAGCAACCTTGATCATTTAGCATTAAGTAACTCCCATTCGAGAGCAGCTGGAAAACCGGCGTGATCATGGCCGCTGGGGTCCCTGACATGTGACAAGATAAGTTCGCCACTGAACCACTGCAGGCTCCGTGTAGAGAGATATCCTGACACATGAGAGAACCGCTTAAAGCGTTCTTGCAGTTTGAACCACTCAGATACACTTCTCGATCCCCATTCCGGCATCAGTATCTATATGGTAACTTCCAAGTTTCCTTGATGTATCCCTTACCCATTTTCTCATATTTGCCTGCCTGCCTTTGCTCAAGGCAATATTGAAACTGAAACGTAGTGACCGGCAGAGTGATTTGGCCATGAATTAGCCATTCTGTTGATGGTGATTTGGCTACAGTAAAAGGTAGCCTTTCCAGTTTCTCAATACGCAACATTGTATATTTGGCTCCCCTTTGTGCCATTTCTGTCTGTTTATCAGTTAGATTGTATTCTGAAAACAGAGACGTGGTGTTTATAAAACGCCAGGGCACTTAGCCTGCACGCAAAGATTGCAGTGTCCAGCTTAACATCATAATAGAATGTAGCTGAGATTGCCCGTGTTGTAACAAGGCCAGATCTTGTTCTAATATGTCGATCGCCGAAGACACAATGTTGCCTAAGGAGTAAATCCTGGAGGTCAAAGTTGTTAACCCATTATCCACCACATCTAATGCCTTTTCTAAGTTAATACGGTCTATTTCCTGTATCCTTTCTGCGGCCTCTTGTTGGGATATTTTCCAGTTTTCATTATAGTAGGCATAAAGGCATGCATATATGAAACGTTTCTGACGTTGTTTCCTGGGTCCTAATAGAAAATCTTTAAGATCCATGTCAGGTGCCAGTAAGGTCAAGTGGTGCTTTACTTCTGTCAGTGTTGAGGTCTCTAGCCAATCAAGGCACAAATTCCCAACACTATAGGATGTCACTACCCCCGGGTGATGTATCTGTACATAGCGTGGGTCTGGCCTATGGATACTAAACCCTTCGGTTGTATTCATAAATCTCTGCTGACATTTGTTTGTGTCAATGGGCCAAACCAGCCATTCTGTCCAATCAGGATCTGATCTGTTGTACTGGAAAATGTCATCTAATCCTACCCCTTGTGTAGTTGAGTTCTGCCCCCCACCCATCTGCAAAGGTGTTGGAAACCCCGGTGTGTTCATTTCCTTGCCTTTGGCTAACCCAAGACAGGTTGTCTGTTGCACAGTTTCATTCAGAAATAACATCTGCTGCGGAATGATGCATGCTCTAAAAAGTGGTTCTATTCCCTGGAATTGCCAGTCCCTAGACCCCAGATCGATTTGGAATCTATTGTGTCTTTCCATAGTTCGAAACCCTGTTTAGACAACTGGTTCAGGAAGGATGCAGAGTAAATATGTTTGGTGTTTGTTAACATAATTTTCGGAGCTGAAATTTTCGCCACTTTATAATAAAATGACTTTGGGTCGGATGTGTTAAACCCTGAGAAGTATGTGAATTTCTGTGCAAATGCTTGTGAACTACCCTTTGGAGGTGTTGGGCAGTGTTCCCACTGGTGGTACTCAAATACATTTCTAGGTGTTATAGACTTGTGTAAGAAATGATGACCATATTGCTGGTAACAGTACAATGTATCATAGTCTGAAGTACCTTCTAACATTTCATTGTTCGGAAATGCAGCAGTTTTTTCTAAATCAGACATCATAGCATTTACAGTTTCAGTGTCCCAATCATCAGAAAATGTACTGGAGGTAATGAAATCATTTAAAGAAATTTTAAATACATGTTTTAGCTTTAAAAGTTCAGTCGGACCGAATACATCATAATCAATCTTGTCCCATACTATACCGTCCGGTATAGGAACTGCTGTGATGTTCACTGAAGACAAGTCTCTTGGTTCACGATGTGAAGATTGGTGTGGTTTTAAAATCACATGGACTCTTTGGGCTGTAGAGCTTTGCTGGAGGTATCGTCCATTAATATATATCATCAAAAGGGACTAGGCTGAAGGTATGTGATAACGCAACACTGTATGATCTTTGTAAAAAGAAAAAGATTTTTTCTTTTTATGAAGCCCTCACCCACCAACCTAGTTGGTGGCTTGCTTCATCATCGGGCCCACCTGGTGACACCGAGTGTGTCCCTGGTGTGCTTCAACACCTGATTTACAGCGGAGCAGGTATCTTAACTGAGTGTGCAGTGAAGTGATGTGAAAGTGAGCTTAAAAACTGTACAGTGGTCCCATTACCCACAGGGTTTGTTTTAATGTTTGGGCCTCTGGCAGCAATAAAAAACAAGGCAATGGTTGTGCGTGGAGTGATAATTAAGAACTCCTACATCCAAAAACGGTCTACATGTTTCAGCCAGGCCTTGGATGTATACTGGCTTTCCTCAGGACCTATGCACAATCTTTTTCACTGTAGCTCATATATCGGTATTCGCCACACATTGCCGCCACATCGGCATTACACCGCCGCTTTTTGCCGCGTTCCTGACGGTCACCACACCAGTATAATTGTGCACGTGACTAAAACCAACCCTGCCTAATTTCGCAATTCAACTGTATGTTTGTTTGTATGTTTCGCTTTATGTTTTTGCTTTACAGGAATGCCTTAAGAGGGAATTCCCCCCTTACACACAGTGCACCTTAGAGCGTGCCACACATTTTTGATCTAATATACAAACCCAGTTTAGATCTCACATCTCACATATATTTTTAGGTCCTGAGGAAAGCCAGTATACATCCAAGGCCTGGCTGAAACATGTAGACCGTTTTTGGATGTAGGAGTTCTTAATTATCACTCCACGCACATCCATTGCCTTGTTTTTTATTGCTGCCAGAGGCCCAAACATTAAAACAAACCCTGTGGGTAATGGGACCACTGTACAGTTTTTAAGTTCACTTTCACATCACTTCACTGCACACTCAGTTAAGATACCTGCTCCGCTGTACATCAGGCGTTGAAGCACACCAGGGACACACTCGGTGTCACCAGGTGGGCCCGATGATGAAGCATGCCACCAACTAGGTTGGTGGGTGAGGGCTTCATAAAAAGAAAAAATCTTTTTCTTTTTACAAAGATCATACAGTGTTGCGTTATCACATACCTTCAGCCTAGTCCATTTTGATGATATATACTTACTTTGGGGATAAGGACTAGTTCTCTAATCCTCTCTCTCCTCTTGATATTTAAATCGTCCATTAATAAGCATACTAAAAGTTATTATTAAACCTAGCCAGAAAATGAAAAATAAAATCCCAGTGATATACCATAGTTCTATCCAAGGTGACTCCAGGTAAGTCTTTCTAAAAAAGTTCAAAAAGTCATTGAGTTTCTGTGTGAGTGATTTTTTGCCTGGCGTTGTTTCCGGTTTGCTTGGATCCAGTGAAAACGTATCAAAGTTCATGAAATAGCCAGAAGCAGTTCGATCAATTGTTGGAATTGCATCGGGATTTGTTGAAATCGGATTTTGCTCTTGACGAGGCATATTGACGTAGATGTCTGTATTAGGTCTGATTGCAACTTGGTTGTTAAGTTGATTTTCTTCTTGTTGAAGTGGAACGAGTTCCATAGCATTGTTGCTTAGTCCTTCATTCCGTACAGGTGGCTCTTCAAACGTGATGAGTCTTTCTGTTTGGACTTCTTGGATTGTAGCGAGAGGAGGGCGTCTGGTACTGTGGAGTCCACGAGGCCTACTGTTTAGTATCGGCCACATAGTGTGGTTTGATTAAGTCTATTGAGACGAATCTTTTCTCCTTCTTTCCGGCAAGAGGTGGCAGAAGTACAGTTCTTGTGCCGTGGATTGCAAGGACCGGTACAGGCTTTCTGTAGGATGGCCCAAATTATTTCTTGTCAGCAATCTTCTCTCTGACCAGATCCCCGATTTTTGGGATCCAGATAGGTCTTGCCGTTACTGCCTTGACTTCCTCAGTGGCGGCCTGTTTCTGGAGCACGTTACTTTGTTGTGTCCTGGATTCATTTAAATCCTGTAAAACAGCCAAACGATCATGGATATCAAATGGTTTTTCATTCGCCACTGTGCCTTCACAATCAAGATCAGGTACCCACATTCTTGTCCCAAATAGGACCTCGTAAGGAGTGACACCTCCTAGAGAGCTTCTTGGCTGGTTATTGAGCGCGCGCTGTACCCCATAAAGGTGATCGACCCATCTACCTTCCTTGCCTAATACCCTAGCTGTTAAAGATTGCTTTAAGCCTCAGTTTTTCCTCTCCACAACAGAATTTCCCTCGGGATGGTATGGAGAGGAGTACCGCAATGCTACGCCCATTCCTTCCATGGCCTCTTTGTAAGCACGAGAGCTAAACGCCGGACCATGGTCAGAATGTAACATGCCAACTGCGTATGTGCAGATAAAGACTCGCAAATCTTTTATAACAGTTCGAGCGTCAGCCGAGCACTGAGGCCAAACCCATAGGAATCTAGAGCAGGAATCCACTGCAACCATGATATATTTCTTGGACCCATCAGATTGTAAGGGTCCGCAGTGGTCCAGATATACACATGCGAGAGGTTTGTCTGATTTCAGCAATGGTGTCTGTGCTGGGCGTGTTACTGTGGAGCCTTTTATCTGCTGACAGATGTCACATTTCAAGACATAGTCTTTAGTCTGCTTTGTTAACCCTGGCCACCAGTAGCGCTGTTTCAATAAAGAAATAGTCGCTGTAACGCCTGTATGCGCAGAACCCAAACCCTCGTGTGCTGCTAAAATTAAGCCTAGCCTACGATCCATATTTGGTATTACTCTATCCCCCACTCCAGGAATCTGAGCATATGGAATGTTTTGTGCATCTAACTTGTAGGAGTACTTGAGTGGAAATTTCTTTGGTACTGCTGTGCTGCCTTTGCGTGAAGCATTGACAGCTACCATAATCTCGCCGTCTATTCTCGTCTTTGAACGAGTAACTGCAGCTACGGCGGCTGTGCGAACAGCCCTCTTTGCGGCTTCATCAGCCAATGAATTCCCTTCAACGTGAACGTCATCACGCTGATGACTCAGTGTATGTATCACGTGAGCCCTTGGTAGTTCGTTTCTCAACTCCACTACCTGTTCCCAAAGCATTTTATGCTTAATTGTGCAAACTTTTGCATCTTTGAACCCGTTTTGTTCCCAATGATGTAGATATTAATTGTACGACTGTACACAGTAAAAGGAATCACACACAATAAGTGTGGGGAATTCGTGATCCGTATTTATAAGTGCCAGTATCAGTGCTTTGAGTTCTGCCAACTGAGCCGTGCAGTCTCCTAGAGATTGCGTTTTAGTACAGCTTGGATAGAACTTGCCATCACGCATGCGACCTTTAACAATCGCACATGCTGCGCTGTAAGCTTGCTTGCTTCCTGTGGCTGGTTGAGCAGATCCGTCAGTATAGATAATATATTCATACTGATCTAGAGGCAAAATTTCATTTGGTAGAGGGTATTCTTGTTCGTATTTCAGGAATGCCGGTGTTTTTAAACTTGGATCAAATCTGTATTCAACATCCGTTGCAGTAAGAGAATTAGCCCATTGTATCCATCTTGGATGTAAGGCTTTAGCATTTGGAATGCTAGCTTTTGTAACAGCTTCTAAAGCTGGTACTGGGGTCACGACAATTATGCGCTTTCCCTGAGCCAGAGCTCTTTCTCTTGCTACAGCGGTCTGCACTGCTGTCAGGATTTTCTCTGTTGAAGTGAAACGCATTTCTGCGTTTGTGTACAGGTGTGATTTGTATGCGATTGGTACTGTTTGACCTTCATTAAAAGTTAAATAAGTGTACCCGCATTGACCCGCTATGACTCGGATCACTAAGTTCTGTTCGTTTACGCGTGTCTGTAAATATTTAGAAGCTATCATGTCTTCCTGTAGGGAACGCAGGATATTTGTGTGTTCCTGTGTCCATTGTCTAACTGAAAAGTCAGGTTTTATTAAGTCGTAGAAAGGTGTTACTCATTCTGCGTAATCCAAAATGTATGTTCGACCAAAATTTAGGAATACCAGAATTGATTGTAAATTTTTTTATGATTTTGGAGGTTGGAGCAGCGCACACTTTTCTAAAAAGTGGGCTGCTAGGCTTTTTCCCTCACTTGACAGCTCGTATCCTAAAAATAGGACACTGAGGTGGGTAATCTTTGATTTTTTCAAGTTAAATTTGTAGCCCTCAGAGGCGAATCCCATAATAATGGTGCTCACCCTGGTCAAGTGCCTCGGTAAGTCATCGTCCATCAGATAAATATCATCTACGTAGGACAATGCTTCTTCATCCAAATTTTGGAGTAACTCTGTTACCCTTGCTGAAAATAACCCCGGGCTATTCTTATACCCTTGGGGGAGTCGACAAAATTGCCGTTGAGACCCTAACGCACTGAATGCGGTCAGATACCTGCTTTCAGGTGCTATATTTTGGCAGAAAAATCCATTTGAGATATCAAGTGTTGTTTTGTATTTTTTGCGCACAATGTTATTCATTAATGCGGCACTGTGTGCATTTTGAACTGCAAATGTCTTTGTGCAAGTGTTTAAATGTCTGTAATCTAAAACTAGACGATATGTATTGGCAGGTTAGGCTACGGGGAACAAAGGATTCTTCATAGGTGAAGTGCAATTTTCAATCACCCCCTGGTATTCTAGTTTATCTAGGATCTCCCTGACTTGTTTCTTAGCTTCCTGCTTTATAGGGTATTGCCTTTGAGCATTTGGGGAAACTTTTAACGGGATCACGTGGTGGGTTGAATCCTCATCCCAACTAGCATGATTTTTGAACAATGCTGGAGCTAGGGCAACCACCCACTCCTGCACATATGCATGTTTGGTGAATGGGAACGAGGTCGGAAAAGGCTGGAAAAATTACAGTTTCTCCCCTAGGGCACTCCATGACAAATGCAGGCGGCCAGTCTTATTCTGCTAATAGAATGTCATAACCAGATGACAGATTTTTCCAAAAGAGACCTTTAACTTTTCTGGGCTTGTCCCCCTCCATCCGGAGTGTTAACTCATGTAACTTATGTGGGACGCTTACCCTAGTATCAGGTGTTTCCACCGTGATATACTCACTCAACTCCGCTGTCACCAGAAATTCCTTCAGGTTCTGGCGAGCTATCGTTACTTCTGCCGCGCTGTCTAGCATCGTCAGAGCCCATTCCCCGTTCAGAAGCTGTGTCCTCAGAATTCTGGGCATGTCTGATCTTGAGACCGGCTACCTTCTTCTTTTTGAACTGAGGTTTCTGTTTTTGTTTATCCTCTTTTTTAGGTGCGAAGTCCACAGCGCGTTGCGTGTCTCTGGACTTTATACGCTCCTCTTGTCTGTGTTCTGACCGTCCTTCCCTCTCAGAGTTTCTTGATGAACCCTGAAAGGAACGAGAGGAACGAGTATCAGTATCCTGATACCTGTCAGGTTTTTTTATATTATCCCTATTCCTGAGGTTACACCTCCTTTCAGAGGGCTCCTGTTGAGGAGACCTACCTCTGGATTGAGATCTGCTGTCTTTAGACTTTTGTTGTTTTTTATTTTCCCACTTCTTTTTAGAAGAAGTAGGTGTCTGCTTTATAGTGTCCTTTTCAGGACTGCCCACCAGTTGTGGTTTTAATGCTTTCCCACACAGTTTCAATTATTTTGGGTAGTTCGTGTTGTTGATCTCCTGGACTGAACTCCCTTAGGCGTTGGCGGATCGCCACTGAAGCTGCTTCCCCCTTAATGTTAGCAAGTATTATGGCTGAGACCTGTTCAAAGTTGTTTAACAACTTCATCCCTAAGTTAAGGGCAGGCTCTGCTCCGTACTCATTTTGTATCTGTTTTAATACTTCAGGTACTACTGCTATTGACGGGATATCATGTGTTCTGGTATATATGGCAGCAAAGACTGAACCCCAAGAGGTGCAGTCCTCTACTTGTGGTGTGAGACCCATGGGCAAGCAGATTGTTAGAATTCTGTGTTTATCATTGGTTGTAGTATTCGGGAATACTGCTTCAAGCTGAGTTATTTTCTGAGCTATCCAGAATGGGATTTGTTCGCGTTTTGCTGGCATTCAATCAATCAATCAATCAATCACGGCATTTATAGAGCGCGCTACTCACCCGGGAGGGTCTCAAGGCGCTGGGGGAGGGGGTAAGTTACTGCTCGAACAGCCAGGTCTTGAGCTGCTTCCTGAAGGAGAGATGGTCCTGGGTTCGCCGAAGGTGAGTGGGGAGGGAGTTCCAGGTCTTGGCTGCCAGGTAGGAGAAGGATCTTCCTCCGGCGGTGGCTCTGCGGATGCGTGGTACGGTGGCGAGGGCGTGGCTGGTTGATCGTAGCTGGCGGGTGGGCGTGTAGAAGGTCATGCGGTCGTTGAGGTACTTGGGGCCCAGGTCGTGGAGGGCCTTGTGTGCGTGGGTGAGGAGTCTGAACGTGATTCTCTTGCTGACGGGGAGCCAGTGCAGGTCTTTCAGGTGTCCGGTGATGTGGCTGTGTCGGGGGATGTCCAGGATGAGTCGTGCGGAGGCATTCTGGATGCGCTGGAGTCTTTTTTTAAGTTTGGCTGTGGTTCCGGCGTAGAGGGTGTTCCCATAGTCCAGTCGGCTGGTGACGAGTGCCTGGGTGACGGTCTTCCTGGTTTCAGTGGGGATCCATCTGAAGATCTTGCGGAGCATGCGCAGGGTGTTGAAGCACGAAGATGAGACGGCGTTGACTTGTCTGGTCATCGACAGGGAGGAGTCCAGGATGAAGCCCAGGTTGCGTGCGTGGTCCGTTGGCTTGGGCGCGGTGCCCAGGGCCGGGGGCCACCAAGAGTCGTCCCAGGCGGAGGGTGATGAGCCCAGGATGAGGACTTCCGTCTTGTCTGAGTTCAGTTTAAGGTGGCTGTTCCTCATCCAGTCGGCGACGTCTCTCATCCCGTCGTGTAGGTTGGCTCTGGCGGTGGTGGGGTCGTTGGTGAGGGAGAGGATCAGCTGGGTGTCGTCGGCGTAGGAGATGATGTTGAGGTTGTGTTGGCGTGCGATGGCTGCGAGGGGGCTCATGTAGACGTTGAAGAGGGTTGGACTGAGTGAAGATCCTTGTGGAACGCCGCAGATGACTTCGGTGGCCTCGGATCTGAACGGGGGAGGCGGACTCTCTGGGTTCTTCCGGCGAGGAACGAGATGATCCATTCCAGTGCTTTCTCTCGGATTCCGATGTTGCTGAGGCGCTTCACTAGGGTGCGGTGGCAGACGGTGTCGAACGCCGCAGAGAGGTCCAAGAGGATGAGGGCTGCTGTTTCCCCGTTGTCGGTTAGGGTTCTGATGTCGTCGGTGGCTGCGATAAGGGCGGTCTCGGTGCTGTGGTTGGCCCGAAACCCGGACTGCGAGGGGTCGAGGGATCCATTTGTCTCGAGGAAGGCGGCAAGCTGTCTGTTGACGGTCTTCTCGATGACTTTGGCCGGAAACGGAAGGAGCGAGATGGGACGGTAGTTCTTGAGGTCGGTGGGGTCCGCCGTTGGTTTCTTCAGGAGGGCGGTAAGCTCGGCGTGCTTCCAGCTCTCCGGGAAGGTGGCGGTGTGGAAGGAGGAGTTGATGATGTCCCGGAGATGGGGTGCGATGGTGCCCATTATCGCGTGTAATGTTTGTGGAGTTATTTTATTAACTGTACCTTGGACTGGAGTGTCTTGTGCTGCAGCTGGTGCAGGCTGAACTGTTAAAGTCCTCATCACAAATTGTGTGAGGTTTCTGTAGATTTTAATTAAATCTCTGTGTTGTACGAGTAAGTCTGGCTGTGGCATTGTGCCAATATCAGGATGCGGTGTGTATGCCGCTAATATGGGCCATGTGGCTCCTGCTCCTCCGAGCGGGCCTTATCTTGCTCTTCCATGTACGTGGGGTAGGGCACCTTTAAACCAGTAATTATGCTCCTGGTAAGTGAGCGGAACCTCTAGCTCCTCAAAAGGAGTATAGTCCGCTGGTGTTTCACCTTCTAGGTAGTAGTGAAATACATCTGTAATTGGATTCGCTGCTGGGAATGTAACCCATGATTAGAACACCTCTGTTTTATTGGATTCGTGTGCCTCAATTACGAAAATTACTGTACCACCCCTGGCTCTTAAGCCATGATCTAGAAGTTTTATGTTGACTGCCCTTCTGAAATTTGGTGCAATTTGTATTGCATCTTCAGGGTCTTCTCCTAAACCGAAGAGGTATGTTGTAACTCTCCTTGTTTCGTCTGTTTCTTCCACCATTTTTAATTGGAAGAAGGGAGGTTAAAGAATTTTTAAGATAAGGTGTAAATGCACAATGTAGGAACTATATGTCCTTCAAGCTTGAATAACCAACAGCCAAAAAATAGTATTCTCGTACTACTCAGCTGCGGCGGATTTTGTGCCCACCCACTCCAGACGTCTCTGGGGTTTTGTGAGTAGGTTCTCTGAGAATAGCACGACTGAACTACTCAGATTCTACTGTTAAATAAGTACCCAACCAACATTGGCGGCGTCATGTCATGTAGCTCCTATAGTACCCCTGCAGGACCTGCGCGTTTGGATAACATATACTGCGGGCTTGGTGGCAGACTGACTCCGTGCACCCCCACCGTATATGTTAGCCTAGTTTTGTATTAGCTAGCTCGCAGTGCCACTAGTGTCTCCTCTTATCGGGGAGAGATTAGTTTCTGGCAACCTTAGATCATGACAACCCTGATTCCCTCAGAATCGTGGAAACAATGTACTACCTTTTGCTCAGTCACTCGTGCTCACTTACTCGGTTTGTCTCAGAGAGTTACACAGAATAAACAGTCGGGCGTTTCAATAAGTATTTATTGAACAGTTGTTATTCTAGTGTAAAATATATGTGGTGCGGTAACCAGCAGACAATAGCAGAGATATATTATCAGCAGTACGATAAAAGCAAAGGGATAGAACAGTTCTACCATATTGCGATAATCATGAGTACATACATGAATATAAAAGCATTATGCAAGTGCGAGTACTCCTACGATGCCTAACTAGATGTACCTGAGTGTACCTAGCATATGTGTGTAGGTCTAAAAGCTAAGAGCCAAGAATCCTCCTAGGATTTAGTCGAACCCCCATACCTGAATAGAGAGAGTGTGGGACCCCGTCCTGGTCTCGAGTTGGACACCCCGTCAGGGCTGTGTCAGACCACTGTCAGCTGGAGCGACTGCATGCAGGAGCCTTAGCGTCTCTTGTCAGTGTGTCAGCATGGAAGTCTCGGTTCCCTCTGTCTTATCGGGGCAAGATGTGGTGTATTTATACCCTAAAGAGTCTCGGTCCTCAGTATGGTTTGTATTGGACATGAGGAAGACGTCAGGGGTGAACTTTGCACATACATATTATGCCAGTGGTGTATTCTTAGAAAGCCATGCATAATTAATGAGTACAGTGTGGGCCTGTGTTTGGAAAAACCCTGCTGTATTCAAAACCACAGGATAGATAACGTTCAGCCCTCAGAGCTCGTTGTGTACTAGCTGGGACCAATGTAGGTGAAAGATCATGCCTTTATAAGGAATCATGACTATAATAGGACATGTACAGTTGTGACCATAATTGGGCATATGCGGCCATGACCATAATAGGGCAAGTACGAATATGACCATATTAGGGTAAATATAAATACGTCCATTTTAGGGCATGTATGAACGGGTCTACTTTAGGGCCTCTATGCGGGATATAACAAGACGTGTGTCCTGGGCTCACTGTGCCACTAGATTTAAGCTAGCCTGGCTGATGAAGGATGACACCCTGATACTGGTCCAAGGATTCTTGTTTCCGGTCCACAGAGGTCTTAGTTCAGCCAGAATGTTCCCATGAGGAGCATGGTCGAGGTATTTGCATATGGCTGGTTCTAAACTGGGGTGGCATGGTGGGCAAAAGAAAGACAATTGACTTATCCCAGATCTCTTGACTGGGGGTGAATGTTTGATTTGTTCCACATTTCGTCCATCATTTGTGTCTTTTGCTTTCTCATCCTAAGTGCACCGGTTATGCTCAGATGTGAGTCCCAGGCTCACTGTGCCACTTGATTCAAGCTGGCCTGTTTGATGAGGAGTAATACCCTGAAACCAGCCCCAGGATGCTTGATTCTGGTCCAGGGAGGACCTGGCTTCCCATTTTGGGCTGAACTGTTCCCATGAGGAGCAGGGTCAAGTAGATTTGCATATGGCTGGGTCTAAAGTGGGGTGGAATGGTGAGCAAAAGAACAACAATGGATTTAACCCGGATCACTTGATTGGGAGTGAATGTTTGATTTGTTCTGCATTCTGTCCATCATTTGTGTCTTTTACTTTCTTGCCCTAAATGCGCTGGGTATGCCCAGACGTGGGTCCCGGGCTCACTATGCCACTTGATTCAAGCTAGCCTGTTGGATGAGGGTGATACCCCAAAACTGGTCCCAGGATGCTTGTTTCTGGTCCAGGGAGGACCTGGCTTGGCAGTTCGGGCTGGACCGTTCCCATGAGAAGCAGGGTCAAGACTGATTTGCATATGGCTGGGTCTAAACTGGGGTGGAATGGTGAGCAAAATAACAACAATGGATTTAACCCAGATCTCTTGACTGGGGTGAATGTTTGATTTGTTCAGCATTCAGTCCATCATTTGTGTGTCTTTTGCTTTCTCAGCCTAAGTGCGCCGGGTATGCCCAGACGTGGGTCCCGAGCTCACTGTGCCACTTGATTCAAGCTAGCCTGGCTATGATTCCGTCCATCATTTGTGTGTCTTTTGTGATCCATATTGGTGGCACTTGCTGTGCTTGCATGGTCTGGTCCAGAATCAGTCCACACCGCTGAATTACACATAACAATACCACTAGAATGTGAGCCCCTGGAGGGCGGGCTCGGCTACTGGAATATAGTCTTGAGCTATGGATCCCGACACGGAACCCCTTCCCCATATTGTAACCCCCAAGTCATGGTCTTCCCCTCTGCCAACCCCTTTCTCCTCCTTGCTGAGGCCCATGTGGCGACCGGTGCCCTACGCTATGACCCCCATACAGATTAAGAACCATGTTAACTGTTTGAACAGCCAGATGTTGCACTGCCACACTGGAGCTGGGGGTTGGGTTGTTTGTTGTGTTTTCCTTTTTGAGCCTACAGTCCCCCACATAATGCAGCATGCCTGCAGTTGACTCGTCCATCTGCCTCCTCCCTTGACTATACCTACACCTGCCCAATTACTTATTGCCTAGAGGACGCACATGGATAAATTGACACTTCTTACTTGAAACATCTGTGGCATGAACACTGCCAAGAAGCGCTACTTAATATACCGGTATCTCAAATAGTGGGGCACCCATGTGGTCTTTTTACAAGAAAGTCATCTAGCCAAGTGAGAACACCTAAAACTTAAACGATGGAGGGGCAGATATTTTAGCACTAGTTACTCTGGCTATGCAAGGGGGGCTCTCATTTAGATCTGGTTGAAAGTTCCATTCTGCAGCACTGCTGTTGAAATAGATCCAGAGGGGCATTATGTATTTGTGGAGGGCACGTTGGATGGCAGGGCTGTGCTGCTTAGTAGTGTATATTTAGCTAATGTGGCGCAATTTCTAGCAAACTTATCTGCGCTTCTGATGAGATGGACCCATCTGCCTAGGATTATAGGGGGAGACTTCAACTGTGATCTAGACCCTTCATTGCACAGATCATATCCCCCATCCCCTACTCTTTCACAGTGTGCCTTGCAATGTATCTTGCACAATGGCTTAACCAGTGGTCCCTGATTGACACAGCTGGCGAGCCCTCCATCCAGCCGTGCAAGAATACTCTTTTTACTGCCCCTCACATGACCTGGATGCACGGCTAGACCGATTTCTTTGCCACACCACCACACAACTCCTCATAACTGATGCGGAGTACCTGGGTAAGACCTTGTTAGACTATAAACCACTTCTTATACGACATGCCTGGGGGCGGCCCGCCCCAACTTTACCCACCTGGCATTTGCAGCCCACAGCTCTCGAGGACCCAGTGTTCTGCAAAACAACCCATAAAACCATCATCGATTACTTTGTTAAAAATAGCAACACTGCCATCACCCGATTAGTGGAATGGGAGGTACTAAAAACAGTGGTCTGTGGTCACTGTATACACACTAGCATCGGAGCTCAGGGTACGCTCTGCAGCAAGTTAGACAAAGTAGAAGCCTCCCTGAGAGGCCTGGAACAGGCTGCACTGCGCAGAACTAACTGAGGTGAGGGTTCAACATGATCCATTGCTTGAATCGCTGTGATGTATAAATTGTAGGGCTTATCAAGCTAAGATGCATGCAGAAGACTACAGGCCAGGTCAACTTCTGGCATGGTTACTCCAGCAAAACTCAGAAATTGAACCGATAATTGACATACACTTAACCCCTGACTCCATCGTCCATACCCATTGGGTATTCTGCAGGTATTAACAAGTGTTATACAACCCTGAGCCTACTTTGCAGTGGCCCAAAACAGCGGACTTCCTACATGTTCTGATAATATGAGCAGTATCAGTGGCACAGAACAACTTTTAAAAGACCTACGAAGCCCTATTAGCTCCCAAACCAGCTGAGTTGTACTCCACTGCCCTTAAGACCAGCTGCCTGCCTCCATATATGCAGGAGGCGTTACTGGTCGAACTGCCAAAGCCAGGCAGAGTCCCCTGGAGGTTTCCTCCTATAGACCGCTATCCAAAATGGGAAGCGACTACAAAATACTTAGCAAAATATTGGTGGCGCAACATGCCCGAGTTGGTCAATTCTGATCAAAATGGTTTTAACCGGGTAGGTCTACATCCCTTAATATCCGTTGCTTGCATCGAATACTCAAATGACCTTACTCTGTCTGCCTGGCTCTAGACCTGGAAAAAGTGTTTGGCACCCTAAACTGGGATTACATGTTCATGCTCTTACAGAAAATGAGTATCCGCAGTAAGCTACTTTACACATAACCCATGACAAGAGTAAAAACAGGCCGCCTAATTTCAAACCACTTCTCCATCAGCAGAGGCATGCATCAGAGGTCCCTCCTGTCACCACTACTTTTTTGCACTAGTGATGGAGCCCTTTGCACAACACCTTCGTCAGTCCATACGGGACTGAGGCATTCCGCTCAGTGATGAGACACGTGTTGTCTCATGTTGTCTCCCTGTATTCTGATGATGTCCTTGTGTATTTAAAAGACCTATGGGAAGGCAAGGTGAGATAGTCACTATTTTAGTTACCTTCCACACAGCCTCTGGGTTGGGCGTATACTGGGCTAAAACCTGCCTGTTTCTGCCGCATCCTAACTGCCCGCTGCACACTTTAGCGGTTGACGCTCATACCATTACATGCAAGCCTCGTTTCTATGGATATTTAGGCATCAACATTTATCACTCTGCTTGGGACCTGATAGACGGCAACCTCACAAGAGCAATTGCTTCTCTTTGATCACAAGTCACTTTCTGGTGCTCCCTCCCCCTCACAGTGAAAGACCATGTCACTCTCTCAAAAATGGTTATACTGCCAAGGCTTTGATGCCATTTCCCTAACCTGCTGGTCATTATCCCCCAAAGAACATTTCGTTCACTGAACATAATGTTGGGTAACATCATATGGAGTAAGGGACGATGCAGGGTAGCCTTGTCCAAGCTACAGTTCCTGACTGAACACGGAGGGTTTGGGACCCCGGTGTTTGAACTTTATTACTTGATGGCTCAACTACAATGGTCAGCCCACTGGCATGAGGTATGAGGAGACGGTGAGAGTGGTGCCCTGAGCCTCGTGAGAGGCCTGTTCCTCCCTGGCCAACACTACCTGCTTTAGCAAACAGCTTGCTCGAAATTGCATCTGTAAGTCACCGTAGAGCACTGGGAGCCTCCCCTGATGCCTTGTCATACATTCCAGGGGTTCCCCTGCACTCCATAGGTGCCTTTCGACAGGTGTTGATCATTTGGAATCCCTGGGGTAGTGGCCCTGGGAGACTTATTTTTAATAAAGGAGCACTCATCCCATTTGACTTACGTGGAGAACAGATGGGACTCCCAATGGGTCTGGTGTACAGGTGCCCTCTATGCAGCACTAGAACAGCTGTGGGGGGTGACAACCTCAGAGCCGACCCATCAACCCCTGACGCAGACTCTATATACAATGGGTGAGGGCTCATCTCCTGGCATGCTAAAGTCATTGCACATAAAACACAGGACCCAATGGCGCTCCCCTAGGAAATATGGGAACATGACCTTGGCCGCCTATTAACCCCTAAGGAATGGAGTAGGGTGCTTGCTTAGCCACAGAAAGTCTCCTGCAATGTATGGCTCCAATACTTACAACATATTAAACTACATAGGGCATATTTAACAATGCCCAAGCTGCATAAATTGTATCCCACCGTAATGCCTGAATGTCCCCGATGTTTTGTTCCAATAGCAGATATTTTACACATGTTCTGGGACTGCCGGATCACTAGTGCATTTTGGACAGGGGTGTGTACAACCTTGGCACACCTTACCAGTCAATCAGAACTGGATTGCATGGCTTGCTGCCTTCTGAGCCTTTATAAGCGCTGGAGAGCTGGAGGGGCATCTAACAGAAAAGCCTGGAGGGAGTTCTCGGAGTTCTGCTACGCGGAACTCCGCTAAGTGCAAAAAAAACTGTGCCGCGCTACGCAGAGCTCCGCAAGCGGCAGAGTGCGTTGGATAAATGCTGTTCACAGGGATTTTCAGTGCCAGGTGCTTGTCTGCACTGTGCAATCATCGCAAATGGCATCATGCACAGCACAAGCTGGTGCTGCTTCCTTTCTGCCGCTCGAGTACATTTTTGCTTGAGAGGCAGCTTTCTCGCACTCGCAATGAGAAATCTGACCGCCTGCGTTGAGAAATCTTGCCGGGAGGTTGATTTTCCACGCTCGCGCTTGCCAACTTGATGTTGTGATCGCGAATGAGGAAAAATCTCGCCGGGAGGTGGATTTTCCTCGCTCGCGCTCGCCAACTTGATGTTGACGAACGCGAGCGAGGGAAAAAACTCTGTGAGCTCCGCGTAACGAGGAGTGCGGAAATCTCCGCAAACTGCGTGAGCGGAGCAGAGTTCACCACCCAGACTTACTAACAGATTTATAGATCTAGCCTTACTGATTACCCGGCAAGCAATTGCAATGCATTGGAAAGAGCCGGTATTACCAAGTATTGCAAGATGGCATAGCATGCTCATTTTGTGGGCCATGGTGGAGTCTACTGCACTCCACAGCGAAGAGGCAAGGTGACTTAGAAAGCGCCCAATCGCGGCCCCATTGGATGATCTCCTCTTTAACATGCAAGGGAGGTCTAATGGTGGAACAGGCTCAGCATGACAAAAGCGGCACACGCCGCTCCGCCTCCTACTTCCCTCCCGCCTTCATACGTTCCCCATAGTCCAGTAGTAAAAGATTTGCCAGCCCCTTATGCTGCGCCACTGCACCCAGGTACCAAGCCCGACCCTGTATAACTACCCCCCAGTTGCTTTGCAGGCACCCCATACTCATGCCATCCACAAACGCTACAAGGGACAAGGCTCACAATTTGCTTCTTTGTTATACTTACATGTTTTACCACAGTACAGCTTTGTACTACTGTTCCGCTATGTCCTCCAACTGGTGAACTGTATGTCATGTGATATTGTATTTATGGTATAGTATTTACTGCATAAAAACCAATAAAGATGGTTGAAAATTGAAAAAAAAAGACTCATCGAAAGCCATGTGTTATTGGCAAGAAATTGGTGACCCAAACAATACACTTAGATTTCCATGTAGGACAAAAAACAACTCTACAATTAACCTTAATATGCTTGTTGCATGAAATTAGGGATTTAAGGAACTCTTTGTTTTTTTGAAATATTGGATTTCAGAATTGGAGAAGATACTCTATGTTAGACCTGGCACCATTGGCGTGGGTCTCCCTTCCATTTTTCGCTGTTGTCTTCTCTGTTTTTGCTGGTGTTAGATGCTCTGGGCGCTGTGCCACTGCCATTCAGTGCCACAGCGCGAATGCTCCCTGTGTAAATATGACATGTGAATTGGTATATCCATGATTGGCTTATTTGGTTTACCTGTTAGTCCCTATTAGTGTGGCCTGTGTGTGCCCAGGGCTGGTAAACCAAATGCTGCTGGTGGGCCTGCAGCGCTGGTTTGCGCCACCCACAGAAGCAGCTTGTAAAGTGTGTCTCAGACCTGCCACTGCAGAGTCTGTGTGCAGTCCAGAACTGCCATCTTGGCTGTGAAGTGCACCCACTTCCCAGCCCCTGAACCTTCCCTTGGCATCATGTAAGTCACCCCTATGGTAGGGTGCATTGTGTGTGTAAGGTAGGACATGCCTTGGTGTGTGTAGCATGTCCTGGTAGTGAATTACACCCAATTTTGTTTTTCACTACAGTAAGGCTACCTGTTCCCCATAGGCTAGAATGGGCAGTTTGACTATTACATCCTATAGTCCTAACTGACCCCAGGAACATGGTAGAAAAACGAATTTAGTATGCCTGAGCTCAGAATATTAAAATACATCTTTTAGTGAAGTTTATTTTTATATTCTGTGTTTGAAAATACCACTTTTAGAAACTAGGTATTTTCTTGCCTAAGCCTTCCAGTGTGCTCTGCTGTTATGTGTATTGTCTGTCTGGTTTTGGAGGGACAGGGCAGGCTGAGTCAGACCTGGGTTGAATAGAGAGATCTGCATTTAGAGTATGGGGAGGGGTGGCTCCTTGACCTGAATAGGGCTGTGCCTGGCAAGGTGAATGCTGGCTCCACCTCCTACTGTGTGTCTGATAGCAGACCCCCTCTTTCTGAAAGGAAGGATGCAGCCTGCTAAACAAAGTGCTCCAGGACTGACCAGAACTGGTTCTGGCTAGGCTCAGTGACTTGTAGCTTTTGAGAACAAAGACTTTTGGGGTATAAATATCTGTGCTGAAACCCCTACAATTGGTATTGCTCCTGGATGTCAAGACGAACCTCTGTCCGTGTAACTGAAGGAATCTGCAGGAGGTGACTGTCCTTGTGTGCTGTTTCTTGGATTGGCCTGCAGTAGTTACCATTGGACTTGGAAGAAGAGGGAAAAGGACTTTTGAGAGAACTTTTATTAATCTTGCTAAAGCAATCACCCAAGGGCTAGGAGAAGAGCTAGCCTCCTGCTGAAGTCTCAGGCACATCAGACTTCACCACCAGCCTCCTGATTCCTCCCAGCGAGGATTTCTATCTGCAGGTGAGGCTCCTGTGAGTTCCAGGGCCTCTAGTTCTACTACAGAGAAGAGAGTGCTGAAATCGTCGCTAACGCACGTTTGCGAGCCGCCGCAGCCGAGAGCGCCCGAAAAATCATCGCGCTGCTGCCGCTGAGTACTCGCAACCAAAGATCATCGCAACCGCACGTTTGCGAGCCACCGCAGCTGAGAGCGCCCGAAAAATCATCGCGCTGCTGCCGCCGAGCGCTCGCAACCAAAGAGATCATCGCTTCACGCCAAAGCATTGCGGACGCCGGGCGTCCGCCATTTTCATCGCATCGCATCCGGATCGTCGCTCCCTCGCGGAGCGCCATCGCATCGCAATCTGATCGTACACGCAACAGGATCGTCGCATCGCCTCCTCCCTCGCGGCAAGGAGTCATCGCCTAGCGTGCAGAAGTTGGTCGCATCGTCTCCGCACGCATCAGCAGATCGGCGCATCATCCTCCCTTGCGGCAAGGATTTAATGCATCGCCGGCCTCGCGTGAGGAAAATCATCGCTACCACTTCTTTGCGACATTTTGTTGGTTTTGCTACGAAATTCAGGTACTTTGTGAGTAAAAGGGTCACAGAGACCACTGCTTTGAACTGAACTCCTGTTTGCACACTGTGAACTATTTTTACAGCATTTCAAGAATAATCCTATTTTACAGTATTGTGGCTTTTTGATCGTTATTGGTCTTGTGTTAAGTCTATATATAAAGATACTTATTTTTATAACTACTTGTGTGGTGTCCCTTTGTAGTGTTCCTCACTGTGTTACTGTGTATGGTCATAAATGCTTCACACACTGCCTCTGAGATAGGCCTAGCTGCTCGTGCTACGTTACCACAGGGTTGAGCAGGGGCTATCAAAGGGTGTGGCTCTCTTACCCTGACTTAGGAAGAAGGGTCCCTACTTGGACAGTGGCCAGCCATTGCCAACTAGAGACCCCATTTCTAACATTGGTGGACAGCGGTGAGGATCTGGACTTGCATTTATGATCGCATACAGTAATTATAGTGTACACTACTAGTGAGTGCAGACCATAACGCAACCACATACGTTTTGAGGTTTTTTCTGATTCTATTTTTGATTTATATTGCCAGTTATTACTACAATGGGCAAGCCCAGATCCAATGCCTCGGAGGATCTCTCCTGGGAAGAAGAGAAATTAGAAACCTACAATGCCAAGCAGCTCAAATATTTTTGCAAACAATTCACAGTCCCTAGCACAGGTCTCACTAGAAGGGAGGAGTATTACAAGGCGCTGAAGGCCTGGCTAGAAGCCAGGGATGCCCCTAAGAATATGGGAGAGCTTGTGGAGGGGAAGAGAATGCAGGAGAGCAGCAGGGCGAAGTAGTAGACTTAGTAGGAGATAAAGCAATTTCCAGCCCGGGCACTAGTGTGTCCGCTAAGGGTCTGTCCCCAGAAGAGATGGAGGACAGGGAGAGAGATAGGCGGCATAATATGGATATGGCTAAGCTTAAAATGGATGGTCACAGGGACCTAGAGAACAAGAAGTTAGAATTTGAGATTATGAAAATGAAACTTGAGCATGAGAGAATATTGAGGGAGTTGGAGATTAAAGCAAAGAGTGTAGAGATCTCCCCCTCTGGTGGCAGCATACCTGTAGTGCATACTGAGCATAGAGTGTATATACCCAAGGAGGTTATTAAGGATTTCCACAAAAGTGAAGATATTGGGCAATGGTTTGCCGCTTATGAATTAGCCATGGTGTTCCACCGGGTCCCTGAGAAGGATTGGGGAGCTGGGTTGTGGGGACGCTTTGTGAGTGAGGGGAGGGATACCTTGTTGGACCTGCCCTCAGAAAGTAGGATGGTTTATGCCCACATGAAGGAAGCGTTGATGACCCGCTATGGTTTGACCCCTGAGATGTATAGGCAGAGGTTTAGGACCTGCAAGAAGCTAGAGGGTACCACGTGGGTTGAATATGTGTCTTTTTTTGCAGAGCAATGGAACGCTGGGTAAAAGGTAGCAAAGTAGAAACTTTTGAGCAACTTTATGATTTGATTGCATGGGAGCATTTATCTAGTAACTGTTTTCCTGAGCTACGCCAGCACCTGATTGATTGCAAGGTGACTTACCCTAGGAAGCTTGCTGAGGAGGTGGACTGCTGGGTGAGCACCCGGGTTCGCAAGGGTCCAGTGGGAGACTTCGCCAAAGGTGGGCAGGGTCCCCAGCAGAGAAGTGGGGGGGACAGGGGTAAACCGAGGGAGTTCCAAAGAGGGCCCCAAAGTAATTCCCAAGGGAACCAAGCAGTGGTGTCCCAGCCTCCCCAAGAAAAGAAGCCAGTGCCCCCGACAGGTAGGCCTGTTCAGAGGGGGCCCCTTACTTGTTATAAGTGTGGTCAAGTGGGCCACAGATACTATGATCCACAGTGTCCTCAGAGGGATACTAGTGCACCACCTAGTGCACCACCCCGCCAGCTTGCAAGTGTAGCCCTGGGGGGGGAAGAGATGGGTGCCCAAGAGGGTGGGATCCCGTAGAGTTGACCCTTGTCTCATTAGGAGACTTTGAGATGGTCCCTAAGCCTGCACTGCCTGATAACACTAAAAGTACAGGCAGTGGGTGACCATCAATGGCCATAGAGTGGAGGCTCTAAGAGACACAGGAGCCAGTGTAACTGCTGTCCGCTCCCGGTTGGTGTCCAAAGAGCAGGTTGTCCCCCATGCATTCTACCCAGTAGTGTCCGCAGACAACTCAGAGAGCCAATGTGAGGTGGCTCAGGTTCCCTTTGAGTGGGGGGTCTCAGGAACTCTTCAGGTGGCTGTGAGGCCCGCCATGCCTGTAGACTGTCTGTTGGGCAATGATTTAGAGAACTCCCCGTGGGCTACGGTGGAGAGGAAATCTCACTTAGAGATGTTGGGTCTGCCTGAGTGGGCGTGTGCCACCACTCGGTCCATGGCAGCCAAGGAGGGTGTTGAGAAGGACCAGGTGCCTGAGAGTATGGCCCAGATCCCTGCCTTAGAGAGAAGGGGCAGAGGGCGCGGGGAGCCGGCCCCCTTGGTTCCCACGGCCCAGGAGGGAGCAGACCCTGAGGGGGATGCCCTGGAGCCTACCGGGGAGCAGATCGCCGAACTGGGGGACCTGCCTGAGCTGACCCATTGGCAGCAGGAAGGGGGACCCACCAGGGAGGAATTTTGTGAGCAGCAGAGAGTTTGCCCCTCTCTTGAGGGTATGCGGCAACAGGCTGCAGCCCAGGCAGAAGGTGACATGTCTGGTTCACATCTGATTTATTGGGAGAACCGTCTCCTGTATAGCGAGCCTAAGGCTGCTGAGCCGGGGTCAGCCCGTGTGCTGGTGGTACCCGAGTGCTTCAGAGCCTTCCTACTGGGGTTGGCTCACGACATTCCATTGGCAGGACATCTGGGGCAGACCAAGACCTTTGAAAGGCTGGCCACCCACTTTTATTGGCCCCAGATGCGCAAGAGTTCAGACACTCATTGCAGGACATGTGAGACTTGCCAGGCAAGTGGGAAGGGTGGGGGGAAGATCAAGGCCCCACTCCAGCCCTTTCCAGTTGTTAGTACCCCATTCGAGCGAGTGGGCATTGACATTGTGGGGCCTCTGGAACCCAAGACAGCCATGGGCAACAGGTTCGTCCTGGTCTTGGTGGACCATGCCACCCGGTACCCTGAAGCCATCCCGCTCAGGACAGTGACGGCCCCGTGGTGGGACGTGCACTGATGGGGATTTTCTCCCGTGTGGGGTTCCCCAGAGAGGTAGTGTCTGACAGGGGGACCAACTTCATCTCCCAGTACATGAAGTCTCTGTGGAAGGAGTGTGGGGTAACTTATAAGTTCACCACTCCTTACCACCCCCAAGGTAATGGTCTGGTTGAAAGGTTCAACCGGACCTTGAAGGGCATGATCATGGGCCTAGAAGAGCCCCTGAGGCGTAAGTGGGACGTCCTCTTGCCATGCCTGTTGTTTGCCTACCGTGAGGTGCCACAGAAGTCCTTAGGGTTCAGTCCCTTTGAACTCCTCTATGGCCATCCGGTAAGAGGGCCTCTGAGTCTGGTCAAGGAAGGCTGGGAGCAATCTCCGAGGAAACCTCCCCAAGATGTATTTAGCTACATGTTGGCCTTCAAGAACCAGACTCGGCGTTTCAGAAAGATTGCTGAGGCAAATCTGGAAGCCAGCCAGGAGGAAATGAAACGTTGGCACGACCAGAATGCCACTCTGGTCGAATTTCAACCTGGTCAGAAGGTTTCGGTACTGGCCCCAGTGGAGCCTTGTGCGCTCCAAGATAAGTGGACCGGTCCATTTGAGGTGGTGGAGCGCAAAAGTCCAGTTACCTACTTGGTGGACTTTCAGTCTCCCAGGAACCCCTTGCGGGTCCTGCATGTGAACCGCCTGAAGCCCCACTTTGAGAGGTCTGAAGTGGGCATGCTTCTTGCCACAGATGATGGGATGGAGGAGGAGAGTGAGCCTCTTCCTGACCTCCTGTGTGCAGGAGAGAAGGATGGGCCAGTGGAGGGTGTGATCCTCTCCACCACACTGACCCCTGAGCAGCAGAGAGATTGTCACCAACTGTTAGGGCAATTTTCTGATTTGTTCTCCCTGGTGCCTGGTGTCACTGATTGGTGCGTCCATGAGGTGGATACCGGGGACAGTCCTCCTGTCAAGCACAAGGCTTACAGAGTGACTGACAGGGTCAGGGCTTGCATTAAGGAGGAGGTCTCCAAAATGTTTGCCCTAGGGGTGATTGAGTCCTCTAGCAGCCCCTGGTCCAGCCCCGTGGTCTTGGTACCAAAAGCTGCGACGCCTGGTGCCACTCCTGAACTTAGGTTCTGTGTGGACTACCGAGGTCTCAATTCGGTCACGAAGACCGACGTGCACCCCATCCCCAGAGCTGATGAGCTCATAGATCGGTTAGGGGCTGCCCGGTACCTCAGCACGTTTGATCTGATGTCTGGGTACTGGCAGATCGCCTTAACTGATGGGGCAAAGGAGAGGTCAGCATTCTCCACACCAGATGGGCACTACCAGTTCCGGGTGATGCCCTTTGGGATGAAGAATGCCCCTGCCACCTTTCAGAGGTTGGTCAACCAGGTGTTGGTTGGGCTGGAGGATTTCAGTGCTGCCTACCTGGATGACATTGCAGTGTTCAGTTCCTCCTGGGAGGACCACTTGCGCCACCTCTGGGAAGTGTTGATGGTGCTGCGCAGAGCAGGCCTCACAATCAAGGCCAGTAAGTGCCAGATTGGGCAGGGTTCTGTGGTGTACTTGGGACACCAGGTGGGGAGTGGCCAGGTGGCACTCCTGCAGCCCAAGATTGAAACCATCCTGGCTTGGGAGCCCCCAAGGACCCAGACCCAGGTGAGGGCCTTCTTAGGACTCACGGGTTACTACAGGAGGTTTGTCAAGGGGTATGGCAACATTGTTGCACCCTTGACTGAGCTGACTTCCAAGAAGCGGCCAAAGATTGTGAACTGGACTGACACCTGTCAGAAAGCCTTTGATGCCCTCAAAACTGCCATGTGTACAGCACCCGTACTCCAGGCGCCCAATTTTGCTAAGGAATTTGTTGTCCAGACAGACGCTTCAGAGCATGGGGTGGGGGCCGTTCTGTCACAGATAAATGAGGAGGGACTAGACCAACCTGTAGCCTTCATCAGTAGGAGGTTACTTCCACGGGAACAGAGGTGGAGTGCAATTGAGCGTGAGGCATTTGCTGTGGTCTGGGCACTGAAGAAGCTGAGACCATACCTGTTTGGGACTCACTTCCGGGTTCAGACAGACCACAGGCCCCTCAGATGGTTGATGCAGATGAGGGGTGAGAATCCCAAGTTGTTGAGGTGGTCCATTTCCCTACAGGGTATGGACTTCACGGTGGAACACCGCCCTGGTACAGAACACGCCAATGCTGATGGTCTGTCCAGATTTTTCCGCCTTAGTGATGAGAACTTTCAAGGGGATGGGTAGTTCTCCCCACATTTCAGCTGGAGGGGACACGTGTTAGACCTGGCACCATTGGCGTGGGTCTCCCTTCCATTTTTCGCTGTTGTCTCCTCTGTTTTTGCTGGTGTTAGATGCTCTGGGCGCTGTGCCACTGCCATTCAGTGCCACAGCGCGAATGCTCCCTGTGTAAATATGACATGTGAATTGGTATATCCATGATTGGCTTATTTGGTTTACCTGTTAGTCCCTAGTAGTGTGGCCTGTGTGTGCCCAGGGCTGGTAAACCAAATGCTTCTGGTGGGCCTGCAGCGCTGGTTTGCGCCACCCACAGAAGCAGCTTGTAAAGTGTGTCTTAGACCTGCCACTGCAGAGTCTGTGTGCAGTCCAGAACTGCCATCTTGGCTGTGAAGTGCACCCACTTCCCAGCCCCTAAAATTCCCTTGGCATCATGTAAGTCACCCCTATGGTAGGGTGCATTGTGTGTGTAAGGTAGGACATGCCTTGGTGTGTGTAGCATGTCCTGGTAGTGAATTACACCCAATTTTGTTTTTCACTACTGTAAGGCTACCTGTTCCCCATAGGCTAGAATGGGCAGTTTGACTATTACATCCTATAGTCCTAACTGACCCCAGGAACATGGTAGAAAAACGAATTTAGTATGCCTGAGCTCAGAATATTAAAATACATCTTTTAGTGAAGTTTATTTTTATATTCTGTGTTTGAAAATACCACTTTTAGAAAGTAGGTATTTTTTTGCCTAAGCCTTCCAGTGTGCTCTGCTGTTATGTGTATTGGCTGTCTGGTTTTGGAGGGACAGGGCAGGCTGAGTCAGACCTGGGTTGAATAGAGAGATCTGCATTTAGAGTATGGGGAGGGGTGGCTCCTTGACCTGAATAGGGCTGTGCCTGGCAAGGTGAATGCTGGCTCCACCTCCTACTGTGTGTCTGATAGCAGACCCCCTCTTTCTGAAAGGAAGGAAGCAGCCTGGTAAACAAAGTGCTCCAGGACTGACCAGAACTGGTTCTGGCTAGGCTCAGTGACTTGTAGCTTTTGAGAACAAAGACTTTTGGGGTATAAATATCTGTGCTGAAACCCCTACAATTGGTATTGCTCCTGGATGTCAAGACGAACCTCTGTCCGTGTAACTGAAGGAATCTGCAGGAGGTGACTGTCCTTGTGTGCTGTTTCTTGGATTGGCCTGCAGTAGTTACCATTGGACTTGGAAGAAGAGGGAAAAGGACTTTTGAGAGAACTTTTATTAATCTTGCTAAAGCAATCACCCAAGGGCTAGGAGAAGAGCTAGCCTCCTGCTGAAGTCTCAGGCACATCAGACTTAACCACCAGCCTCCTGATTCCTCCCAGCGAGGATTTCTATCTGCAGGTGAGGCTCCTGTGAGTTCCAGGGCCTCTAGTTCTACTACAGAGAAGAGAGTGCTGAAATCGTCGCTAACGCACGTTTGCGAGCCGCCGCAGCCGAGAGCGCCCGAAAAATCATCGCGCTGCTTTCGCTGAGTACTCGCAACCAAAGATCATCGCAACCGCACGTTTGCGAGCCGCCGCAGCTGAGAGCGCCCGAAAAATCAGCGCGCTGCTGCTGCCGAGCGCTCGCAACCAAAGAGATCATCGCTTCACGACATCGCATTGCGGACGCCGGGCGTCCGCCATTTTCATCGCATCGCATCCGGATCGTCGCTTCCTCGCGGAGCGCCATCGCATCGCAATCTGATCGCACACGCAACAGGATCGTCGCATCGCCTCCTCCCTCGCGGCAAGGAGTCATCGCAACCGCGGCCTAGCGTGCAGAAGTTGGTTGCATCGTCTCCGCACGCATCAGCAGATCGGCGCATCATCCTTTCTTGCGGCAAGGATTTAACGCATCGCCGGCCTCGCTTGAGGAAAATCATCGAAACCACTTCTTTGCGACATTTTGTTGGTTTTGCTACGAAATTCAGGTACTTAGGGGCATATTAGCAAGACCGGCGATAAAATTATCGCCGTTTTAGCGGCAGGAAACTGCCGCTAAACCAGGCGATAATGGGCTTGCTAATATGCGTTATAGAATTCCAATAGAAGCCCAGGTTAGATGTGCATGACATCTAACCTGGGCTTCTATTGCAATTCTATAACGCATATTAGCAAGCCCATTATCGCCGTTTTAGCGGCAGTTTCCTGTTGCTAAAACGGCGATAATTTTATCGCCGGTCTTGCTAATATGCCCCTTTGTGAGTAAAAGGGTCGCAGAGACCACTGCTTTGAACTGAACTCCTCTTTGCACACTGTGAACTATTTTTACAGCATTTCAAGAATAATCCTATTTTACAGTATTGTGGCTTTTTGATCGTTATTGGTCTTTTGTTAAGTCTATATATAAAGATACTTATTTTTTATAACTACTTGTGTGGTGTCCCTTTGTAGTGTTCCTCACTGTGTTACTGTGTATGGTCATAAATGCTTCACACACTGCCTCTGAGATAGGCCTAGCTGCTCGTGCTACGTTACCACAGGGTTGAGCAGGGGCTATCAAAGGGTGTGGCTCTCTTACCCTGACTTAGGAAGAAGGGTCCCTACTTGGACAGTGGCCAGCCATTGCCAACTAGAGACCCCCATTTCTAACACTCTACAAATATTATTATTAGTGGGTTAGGATAAAAGTTATGTTTATTTTACCTGAAAGAATTCCCCTAAATGAAAAACGGGAGGATAAGGATTCCTCCAACTCAACCAAAATTGGAACATTCAGGACTTGTTCTCTATTGGGCCTATTCACAAAGGCATTTCAGAGTACGTTAAGTAGTACTCTTGTAGTACTCTTTTATTCTCATATGCCTCTGTGAATTGGCCACAAAACATCTAAAATGGGAATATTCTGGTAATATTCATATACAATTAGTACAAATATGTGCCCTCTTTGCGCTTTTACTTAAAGGGAGTTTGATGTTTTTGGGGCCAGTTCACACATGCATGTAACATATACATAAAAGAGCACACCTAGGGGCTCATTACGATGTCGGGCAGAAAGCCTCCGCCCAACACCGACTCGGAATCGGGACCAACCGACTTGCGGCTGTCCCGACTGCCGGATTACAATGCGACCGAACACTGTTCGGTCGGAGTCCCATTGTACCCTATGGGAGCTCATGTTCCGCCCGACAACCGGCCATAACACAGGCTCCTATGGGGAAATGAGGTGTTTGTGGAAAAGCCTGCATTCTGTCGCAGGCACCCCATGGTGCCTGCCACACAATGCAGGGTTTTACGGGGGGTACCTTAGTTACCCCCTTGGCCATCAACCGTAGGCCACTGAACCAAGAGGGGGCCTGCCAGGGGCCCCTCAAAGTCTCTTTCCGACAGCCTTTCCATGTTGGACAGGCCGATGTGGAAAGGCTGTTGGAAATCAACATCGTAATCCCGAGGGCGGAAACGCTGTCCATAGAGGTGTAAGATGCGGTTCCGACCGACATGAATACTCCGCGAGTCGCTCGGAACGGATTTGGAATGATCGTACGGTTTACAATCCGACCGCGAACATCACAATCGGGTGGTCGGAATGTAAACCGACCGAGTCGGTCGGAAGGGCTCCAGCGTGGTTGAGGAGATTCCGACTGTTGGGAGGAGGCTTTCCGCCCGACATCCTAATTAGCCCCTTAGAGTATTATTTGCAATATTTATAAATACTTTTGTGAATTGGCCTCTCCGTAACCAGCACCAAGCATATTGTATAGAAAAGGCCCAAGAATAAGAATAAACATCTGGAAACTTCACACCCCATTTTATTTAAATCATTTCAACTTGGCTAAATAAACTAGTTTTTTGTAGCACCATAAGAAATTGGAGAAAGGTACATCAATTATCTTGAAAAAGGACTAGGTATAATAAAGTGTCAACTTAGAAATCATGTATATAATAATGAGAGAAATCGCTATTTTTAACCTGTACAGTTTACTCCACCATGAAAGGGATAATGGAGACCATTTGGTCAACAAATCATCTGTCTTATGTTTGCTATATTCACAAATTTACCTAATAGAATCTCTCAAGAAATGAAAAACCACATGTGTATTTTAATTCCACAATAAATTGTATTTCCTGACCATAGTATAAAAGTAAAATTTGTTTTAAAGTGAGAAACTCTGAGTTTTAAATATTCTGTTTATATACTAAAAGTTTTGAAAACAAGGGTATTTCAGTGAAAAAAGCTGTCATGGTGATAATAGGGAAATTTACATACAAAATAAGATCATCAGCATATGCTCATAATTTCAATTAAAAAGTCCTACTGGAAAATGTTTGAATGTCTTGATATTATTTAATCCCTAGCAAAAGGAGTTCTAATCGTACAAAAGAATGCATCAATGACAGAGACAAAGTTGCCTAGTATCCCTTTTAAAGAACAATAAGGGGACTTTACACTCTCAACAAATACCATTGCTTTAGCTGCATCATATGCATATGCATCAACATGCTGTTTTAATATTTCTAGCACCATGGCAGCCAACGAGCAGAAAACTCAGAAACGTTGATAGTTAAAAGGTTCTAGCACTGTTGGATCTTATTCTGTTTTAATAAATCATGTTTGTGCAGAACCAATCCCTTTAGGAAGGTAACTCTCCAGTTAAATTGCTGACAATTGCACATAAGTCATAGAATCAAAATTAATTATCGGAAATCGATCTATAATTATTACACCTAAATCTCAACACTACTGTGGAATTAAACAATCATTGCCTCAAGCCTGAGCACCCTAAGATCTACAAAACTGCAATAAGATTGGAAGGGGAATCTATCTGGTCCCAGAGACTTCACCTTTTTAAGTTATCCCATGGTATTTTGAATTTCTTCAGATTCTCCTGTAAGTCAGAAATAGTACATATAATTTGCTAATTTTTATAAATGCGTATAAGTATAATCTTATATCTTGTTTAGCTGTATCAATGCCTGTAAAATATAAATCTTCATAAAAGGTTTCTCAAAGCAATTAATAATGCCAGACTTATAGCCAGAATACATCCTGAATCATTTCTAAAAGACCTTATGCAGGATTTTTCCTTTTTGATTATCAAATACTTAGCTAGTAATTTACCCATATTGATTTGATACCCATAACATTTGGCCTTAGCTTTAACAAGCAAACTACATGTACTATCAGTAGACATTTTATTCAATTCGATTTTACCTTTGACCAAATCAGCCAGACTAGTTTGAGACTTTGAGGAAAAGTAAATTTGTTCTAACAGTTTCATTTGTGACATTATTTCCATAGATGTTTTCCAGGTTGTAATGCTAACCATGATCAGAACAATAGAGTACAGGAAGCTAGCACATTTTGCTGTCTAACCACAAAATACTCATTACCATTATTAGTAAAAGTATGAGTAGATCCAAGAAGGATACAAATAGAATTTTCAATAAATGAAAAACACCCACAAGATATAGAGGAAGTAGGACCCACAAGAAGGAAATGTAGAGATTTGACAGTAGCTCAAATTCCATGAAAAGACTATCACTATGAAAGATAAAGAAATGACAAGAACTGCTGGAAGAAAATTCATTTCACATGTGACTGCTACTCTTCAGCGCACCATAAAAAACAGAGCCAATAAACTACATTGTGGAACACCAAAAACAAATATTTCTAAAATATGAAGCGAAAAAGGAGACAATGTTTGACTAAAATGTATGAACAGTTTTCAATAGCAAAAATTATACATGTTAATTAGGTAAAATAGGCACACAATAAGATGACGTATACAAAATCACCTTGTAATGATCACATTAAAAGTCAATTTTGCCCCCACAATAACTCTTCTTATATTCCTTCATTTTTGACAGATCCTCATATATCACACCCTAATTTCATGTTTCCCTATAAAAGCAAGGATGGATTAAACCACATCAAGCATTGAATTGTCATAAACTAGATAAGGCTTCAAGTAAAGACACGTATTTCTTCTTTCAACTGCACTCTTTGCGATACCTTGTGTCATGAAAATCTTTTGCCCCAAACAGCCCAAGTTCTTCTTCTTCGCTGCCATCATAACTGCTAAGAGTTCAGTATATTTCATACTTAAGACAATCAGGGCCCTTAGATTACATACAAGGACCTCCAACCAGGTATCGAGCTATTTGGATGATAAAATGAGTTTAAATACTCAAGCCCAATATTGCAGGTAGAAATTGTTTCATGATTTGAGATAATCTCTCTTATTTCTGGTTTCAAGATCTTCTGCTTGCTCTTAATAAGTTTAACTTTACATTCTAACTTAGAAATGTTCTTTTTTCTTTCTTCCATGAGTGGTTTTAGAGATCTTTTCTTCTCCAAAAGTATCTCCATATTTAAATAAGGAGTAGGTTTAGGAGGGGGATCTTTTTTGCATGCTTATTGGTTAAGTTAGTAGACATCATGGACTCCTTGTGTAATGTTGGTATGCTAGAGGTGGAGGCAACATACTTTGGAATACATGAAGATACATTTTGTTTATCATCATCAGATAGTGACAAATCCATTACAGATTTGTGAGATGACTCAATGGTTAGATTGTGTAAGTCCTGTTTATTGGGAACAAAGGATGTTTTGCCCGATATTTCAGTTGTCTCTGTTCTCCACCTAAAAAAGTAAGAAGACAATTAGGCAGACCAGAAAACTCACTATGCAAATAATCTCTTTCACACAAATAGAACGAGATTAGAAATCCAATGATAACACCTCTAGGTGAGGAGATGATAAATTAATGTTCAACTGGTAGAAAATGTGTTGCCTACTAGTTCACACCTTAACCCCTTCGCTGCTTCTGTCGGCCAACGGCCGTCGCGAGCACTACCTCCGTAGTGCTGCGCACGTCCGTTGCCCGACGCGGCCCCGCCCACTTAATTAAACCGCCGCACCGCGGCGGAATTCGCGCCGCGGTTAAGCGGTTAATACATATCTGTCAAGGATGAAATCATATACAGCTGTATCCAATAAATTAGCGTGGTACAATGCAAAGGTGTTTGCATCACACAGCTACTATTTATCTAGAACTTAATCAATTTTCACGAGGAAACCAGTTGAATGCAACTAAAAATCACAGTTAAAATTATACTCATGAACATTGGTTGTTTCACTTAGTGTTGGTATATGACTTCATGAGAGAAGTGGCTATCATTTCCATCTATCTACATTGAATCCAAAATCTGTGGAACTGACAGCTGGATTATCCCGCTTATCCAGTGATTTGACAGGCCCCACACGCACCGCTTTCTTAGAAGTAATAATTACAATATTTCTTACAGTCTTAAATTAAGGTGATGAGGTTTTCCATGGCAGATTATCTCTCTGGTTAGGCTTTGCCCAGTATAATCGATACAGATATCTATTCTGCCTTCACAGTCATCACCACAAGTCAGATTTGGGTATAGTTTGGCCTGATGAACCAACATTTGGGTCAGATGAGCAGCAATATTAAGCCGCTTGATATAGAAACAAAAAAGCTCGAGCAGACACTTTAAAAGGTATATTATGGGATGGGTTGAATGCCTCAAATATCTCTCATAACAGCTGGCACAAAACCCTTAAAAATGCTATGAATTACCCTGGTATAGAATCGGACTGGAAATTAGGCCTGACTTACAGTAACTTTATAAGTGTATTGAAAAGAGGAGTGAAACATCTTTCCTTTAAACAGGATCCCCATATGTACAGCTGTAAAATGCTTACTTGGGTGTGGAGCTCCTACACAAAATTAGGATGTCACCATATCATGAATTTGCTTCAGGAAAATCTATCAAAATCCATTATTTGAGTCTGAGGTTTGGTTTAATTTTAGTGAGGCCGGTAGAGTTGGGAGTAGGCACATTGCAACCAACTTATTTTATGTAACACAAGATTGATCAAAGGGTGTCATCCTTGACTCTGGTAGACTCTAAAAATTTACCAATGCACTTTTTTAAAGCCAACCGAACTTCACAAAGAGTGCCAAAATGTGTTCATCGTTACAGTTCAAACAGTTTTCAACAGCCTCCCTATATGTTATCACTCTGAGCCTGAGGAATATGCAGGCTGTGCAGCATAAAAATCTTATTTCTCTAGCAGATCTGGCCAAACGTCACCAGCACACCTCACCTACCTAATGACATTAGTGACTGATGTGATGTTGGCCTTGGTGCTCTGATCATTGGAAATGCAGTTTTGCATTTGTGATTTTGGGCTTGCAGGTTAATGTTTACCCATGAATGTATTATTGCACTGAATTTGCAATTTAGGGCCTCATTAGGATGTCAGGCGGACTGCCACCGACAGGCCGTTGGTGGCGGCCTGCCCGACATCCAGAGAAACAGTCTGACCGCCGGATTAAGATCCCGGCTGTCGAAGAGCAGCAGGCGGGGAGAAAGACCGCCAACTCTAAACTGCTCAAGGAGCCCATCTGGGCATCAGTCGGACAGTAATCCCTACAATTAAGGACGTGCCTGTACTGGCACCACAGTAGGGATTACGATGTATATTTCCTGTGGCCTTTTCATGGCGGTCCACTGCAATGGAAAGGCTGTCGGAAAGGGACTTTGGGGGCCCCTTGCAGGGTCCCCATCCCCTGTGGGCCTCTGCTATGTGGCAGTGGGCCCCCCTAAACATCCATGCACAGTTTTCCAGGCACCACATGGTACCTGACAAATGGTGCATGGATGTTTAAAAACATGTCTTTTACTACTGCGGCTTGTGATGTGGCCCTTTTCTGGGCCGCAGCACAAGCAGCAGTAGTATAAGACATATTTTTCGACTGCCGACACAGCGGCCACATCATAATATGGTGGGTGGAGCCGCTGACTACTTGTCAGACGATTTCCATCCCGCTACGATGGCGGTCGGACACTCATCCAACCACCATCGTAATGAGTCCCTAAGTCCCAATTTAGAGTATGGCAGACAGGTTACTCCATCAGAAACGAGACAAATGTCCCGTCCACCTTATTACAAGTGCATTGTATCCAATAGCACTTGTAATAGGGCAGACGAATGTCCGTCACGTTTGCAACAGAATAACCAGTCAATTGTCCATCAGTCCACCAGACTACATCAGGCCTAACTCTGAATTTATCTATCGTGAAAATAAAAAAGTGAGCATCCCACCGTCTCAAAAAATGGCAGCCATCATGCTTCTTTGAAGAGAATAAGCACGGGACAGCATCTATGAATAAATGGCACATAGAACATCAGAAATAAGGAAAGCGTCATGTCCTCTACTGTTTCCAAAACTCTTTTCCAGCAAAGTGAGCAGCTACATGTGTGGGAGCAAAACCATAACCCAACATTTGGACACCCCAGAATTTACCTAAATTGGTTCTTCCACAGTTTACTAGATCGGAGACAGTGTTAAACCTCACTTTCATGAGGCAATGTGTTCCCGCATGAAGGCACCTCCCCAAACATCAATTAGAGATTGGAGCACTGAGTGATTCTTATAGCCTCTCCTAAAAATGTTTGAGCACATCTTTTTCAGTACATGTTCCTGGTTCTGAGGTTGTTCCATAAGCCAAATAAGCCCTTATGGGTTGAGAGGAACAACATGTGTTATTCTACTTAGATGTGTCTGTTAGTGGTTCAGCCTTTCTCAGCAAAACCTCTGGCCTCTCTTAGTGTGTGTTGACCTGTGAAGGTGGTGTGTCTTGGTCCATATTCTGATTGCGTGCCTTGTTGCAGAAGAATAATATTTGGTGGTTCAGTGACTGAGGATGTCTTTTGGATAATATAAATTGTCTTTGAATTAGTTAGATGACGGTTAAATTGCTGTTTTGGTCATGTGTTATTTTCTAAAAGGTGTGAACATTCTCAAAGGTGAAGAGCTGAAATACTCTTCCCAAGTGCAAGACATTATTAATTCTAACACCAGAAGGCTGGTTCAAGTTTGTTTTTGGTTACAAAAGAATTCTTCCTTCCCTCACACATCTAAAACCATCATCATCACTTTGTTTTCTCCATACACCTAACAGCCCCTAGTCCTAATATCTCCCTTTTGAGTGGCAGCTCTACCCCAAGGGTACAGAGAGGGCCGAGGCTCTCTTATGGGTCATTATTTAGTCCATATTTTTTTTTTAATTTCTGTTGTGAGGTTTTTTTCTGCTTTTTTCTAATTTTCTAAGATTTTGGGTGGGAAGAGCATTTTTAGGGAGTTTTTTCACGAGCCCCTTTGGTTAAGTTTCTTTAAGGGTGATTAATTTCGGGGCTGTGCTTCACAGTGATTTCCTTCAAGATTTACTTGCAACCATGTAATTTTCTGCTCATCCTGATTCATCAATACATCGTGATATTGGATTTGTATATTCTGGGCTATGTCTGAGGTCCTAGGCTCAGTACTCCTAGGCTTCCTCTTTGATATTTTTCATGCCAGAATAGTATTGGCAAGCTGAACATATCTTTTGTTGATGGTATATCCTCAAATAGTAAACAGTGAAGAGGAGGAGAGACAATATAGTAATGGCTCTTCCTTACTTCAAGCCGAAGTCCTCCCTTTCACAGTCCTTGCATTCCAGCCCTCCAAAAGCATTTTGGTAAACTACATCCACCATTCAGTATGGTATAATGCAGTATATGCTATACCAGGGACGATCTTATATAACAAAGGAAAGAGAGGAGCTATCCATATGTTTGTCTATAAAAACAAAAAGTCATTGTTTGCTGATATATAAATGGGCAAGAGTTCCAGTTTCCGTATGACGTAGTTAAACACTCTTATTAGTGATTGGACTCACATTGATCAGGATTACTAATAAGTAACAAAACAATTGGCGAAACTAACAATTTTACTCAAATTTTGGTCTAAAAAAAGTTACAGCAAATATATTTTCCACTATTTATTTTGTTGCTTGCATTAATAGTGAATGGTTCAAACATACACTGCGCATATTACAGACATGTTACATAAAGGTTTGCTCTAGGCCAAACAATTAGGCAATTATCCACAATTGTTGCTGTTTTTGCATCAGAAGGAAATAATCAGATACATTTTGTCTTCACATTTAAAAAGGTCAAGATGGGCCTTCGTGTGAAGGAAAAAGTTTGCTTCATTTATTATAGAAGGTATTCACGGGTAACAGACAGGATGCCCTCTGGAAATGTACTCTTAACGCACTGGGCCGACACATATTAGTTAAACAGGAACCACCTCACCGGAAGAGCCTGATTTCGGAACAGAAACAACTTGATGGGCAGGAACTGGTTTCAGAACAGGAACTTCAGGACAGGGAGGGACTGGACTCTGAACAGAAATCAAATGACAGGAAGGGGCTGGTCTTACTGATATGGAGTTTGTGTTTGGTGGCCGCCTGAGAGTAGAGTGTGACTAAAAAGAGGAGCTGAACTGAAGCTTTCCGCTTACATTAATGCCTGTTGTTGTCCTGTATCAATAAGGGCGGCATATATTTTTTGTAATGATATCATCTGTTTCCTCTGTTTTTGTCGTGGTGTAAGTCTTTTTATGTCATGTGAAGTGAAGCAAAAACTGTATGGTTTATTCTTTATTATGAAAGCAACAATAATGAGGCAAAAGATTTTTGCCCCATTTCTTGAACGAAATATGATGTGAGTGAAGTGGCGTGCAATGGAAAAACGCATCTGAACCTTTACAACTACTTTTATTACTCTTATGTAGAATTATTACCGCATTCATTCTATAAATTAGAATAGCCTAAGCAGGGAAATTACATGATTCCTCTCCGCAGTTGCTCTTATATGGAAACTCATTTATAATGACAATAAATTCTTGTAAGCCGCCCATAGAGTTTTAAGAATGCTGATAAAGACAATAAATTTCATTTTCACTGATAATTTTTCTCTTCATGTTTAGGATTACGAATCAGCATGGCTCAATCGAAATGTATAGGGCAAAATTTGCAAATTTGCAGTTGGACCTGAGCGATCGCACACGTGATGCATTTGCAGACAGGAAACTGTAAGAATAAAACTTTATTTTCTAACATTATTTTCTCGGAAATGTAAATGAATATTATGTCTATTGTCGTTCTGGGAATATTTGAAAATAAATATACACACTATTCGTTCCAGACAACTGAACCCAGTGTTTAGGGTAGGACAGAGAGGAATTACACAATTGTGTGCTTTCCAGCAGCTGTAGCAGAAATCAGCAGTCCCAGTGCAGCAGTAGCCCCCTCTTCTTAGCACCAAAGTTCATTCATACTGCCCACCTCTAAATCATGTGCTAATAGTAGCAGGGAAATTGCAGGGAAATGGAAGGGGCAGAAAGGAGAAATGGAGACAGGTTAAGACTAGAAGAGCGAATATAGATAAGCGGAAGAATGATGGGGAGTGAGCTAGATATAGCAAGGGTTACAGATAAGATAAAAGAAGACAAGATGGTGAAAGGAACTCACAAGAAAGAGATAGAAGGAAAGACATGGGCAAAGAATGAAACACGAGGAAAGCTGATCTGGGGAAATACCTAGATTACTTACCAGTAATCTTCATTTCTCAGATTCTTCCTTCCTTGTCCCAGTACTTACTTGAGGAGGAATGGCCTGTCTCTCCTCGATCGGTACTCCATAGCAAAGCTCTCTTTTAGATATAATCCTTTGAAAAGGGAGCTTACCCCACTTCCCTTAGCGGCCTTACATGATCCCTGCAAGCACTTACTGTTAATACCAAGTTAAAAAGCCAAGATTGCAAACAAAGCTTCACATTTAGTAAGTACTGAGAATAGGAAGGAAGAATCAGAGTAATGAAGATTACCGGATATTAATCTAGGCAGTTCCTCCCCATTGTGAGATGGTGGCCTGGTATATGCTGTCCACTAATTAAAGTGGGCACCTTGTACCAGTCCACATGACCCTTATGATGTATGAGGTCAAAGATAACCTTTAGAAAGCTATCCTAGTGGTAGCTGTGGAGAGCAGCCTTCAGGCTTAATCTTGAAGGAATGTAAAGCAGCTTGTTTTACCAGAGTATCACCTCCTGAATGACTAAACTAAACTAATAGTTATATAAAAATATGTATTTATTAATATAACACTCTCTACACGAGATTAGGGCACAAAGCACACAATACTGAATCAATAGAACATTCGTAAGTAGCAAAATACACAGCGGGCTCCAGGGGAGACCGAACCATATACTAAAAAAATGGTATAACAATCACGACTTGACTAGACACAGGGCCTAGAGCACGTAGAATCGCTGGGACGCCAAGGAACCACCCAAGGCAGTGACACAGGGAGCCCACGGAGGACGGGTGCAGGAAACACGGCGGCGTGCTCCTTGCAAATCTATGGGAAAGTCGCGGTTGGAAAGTTACAGTTTAAGGACACTTCTACGAGGACTTCAAGCAAACCCTTTGGAACATAGGAGGTTCTAGAGCCAACACCCCAGTGAGTACCGAGGTACCCGTGTTACCTATCCCAGAGGAGCCGGGTGCATAGGGGTCAAGTGGTGTCGGAAACCTTCGTCGTTTTCAATGGAGAGTTGCGAAGACGTACTGCTGCCAGGAAGGCGAAGAGTGTCCGGTGGAATCCAAGCCTGGATTCTAGGTGAAAGGAACCTGAAAGCAGAGGGGACAGAGTCTGGGTCACTTCAGGTGACCAAGGGCTCGGTAGACGAATGCCCACCGATGTCGGGTGCTTCAGGTGCTAAGAAGGGATGCTTGACTCTGCGGCCACGAGGACCAGGAGACGTCGAGGATGACCAGGACCTGAAGGTGAGCTGTCCCATGAAGGATGTTGAGTGCTGAGGGGTCGGTGTCCGGCTGGAGCGCCAACAAGCATTGGCAAATGCAACCCACGCAGGAAGGACAAACAGGTTACGGTGTGGACCAGCAAGGTCCAGGGGACTCTCCAAGCAATGGGAAGTCAGGGCACATCTGGAGCAACCAGGGAAGCCCAAGAACAAACAAGGTGACCCTTGCCAGGACCCACAGGCCAACAGACCAGGGATCGTGAGGAGACCTCGAGCAAATTTACAAAGCACCAGCCCAAAGAGCACTCAGTGAGTGGAGGACGGATATCTTCAATGCAAATGCTGCTCGGGGTCAGGACTACACGGAGTCCAAAGCACAAGCTCCGGGATCACCAACAAGCATATGCTCTTGCAAATGTACGTGGTGCACAGGGGTTCGGGTTGCACGGTCCCCACAATGGATACTGGTCTCAGAATCGCTGAGAGGTCAGATCAACCTCAGGGACCTTTGGGAACCCACCTCCTGTGTTGCTGAAATCTTTGGAGTCCGCAGGAGCTCTGTAGAAGCAAGCCGGTCAGATGCGCTTAGGTGCCTGCTACTGCAGGGGAGTAACTCCTTTACTCCAAGGGAGATTTTTCAGTCGTGCAATCGTTGTGCAGGCAGTCGAAGTACTTGGTTCCTTCTTAGCAGAATCTTGTCCAGGTAAAATCTAAAGTCCTGTAGCCAGGTATCCCACTTTATACCCACGGGAAAGGGTTGGAAAGATTCTGGGGACCCTCCTAGGGGAGGGGCAGGACAGAGGGGTGGCTACACCCATGTCCTTTGTCCAGTTTCGCGCCAGAGCAGGAGCCAATGGCTCCCAGAACTGGTTTGAGCTGGACTATGCACAGGGACACCAAATGTGCCCCCAGTGCAGACTTTCTGGCACTCTCAGAGGGCACCCACCCAGCCCCAATACACTAAACCCTGTCTGGGAGGTGGCCACACCTCCCTGTCACAGGATGCCTATTGTCATGCCTTCCTCTGCTCGAGCTTGGCTCAGCAGCAGGAGAGCAGAATCGCGTCTGTGGCTGGCAGCGTCCATTTTGTGCTGCCCGGGTCGAGAAAGCTGGTACCGGGTAGACCGGTGACCCACAGTAGTGGCTTCAGAAGGCTGGAATCCTACCTCCCACACCAGATACTGGTGTGGAGGTATGATTCCAAGGTGTTTGACACCAAACACAACATGTTTCTAAGCAGCCGTTTTAAAGTTAGCATTTACAGCGAGGTTATAATGCAACTTAACCTATATGTCTAGCTGCATCACTGACAACCCGGGAGGATGGTCTCCGAAGGGTGCAGTGGGGCTCTGCTCATGCAGGGGCACCCTCTCACGTAAAACCCAGCACCCTGCCTTCAGGATTGATAAGGCCTGCCATAGGGGTGACTGATAGGTTTTTAAGTGTAGTGATTTAGATAGATATAGTGAACCTATATCTAAGTAAGTGGTGCAAGCACCAGCTTATACAGGCAGCTGTAGCAGACCTGTTGTGTCAGTTTGAATGGCCTCTCATGGGTGGCATAATACATGCTTCAGCCCATGGGAGGCCTCTGGGGTACCTATGCCCTGGGTACATGGTGTACCATATACTAGGGACTTATAAGGGTGACCCAGTATCCAATCTGGGGTGTACCAAAAGTACATACATAGCAATTTATGGGAGAAAGCAGTTAGACTGGGGTCCTGGATAGCAGGATCCCAGTCAGACTAGTCCAAAAACAGTGAGACATCAGCAAAAAGTGGGGGTAACCATAAGAAGCAGATCCTACTTTCCTACACCCATCTCCTACCTCATTCCATTACTTACTTGAAGAGAGTATACCAAGCAGTATGCCTCGTTGCGATTTATCAACCTGATCAGAATACATACCAGAATCAAAACCAATGCTGTCTCATGGTTTTGCTACAGCATTAAATAATGAAGGTAGTTCGAGTGAAAAAAGTGCTCTACATGAGTCACTAGTGACAATTATACTTCCAGACCTACAAGTCCCATCAAAAGCAAAGTGGAAAATGAACATGAAGGCTGCATCAGTATGTCTTTGCTTTTGCTAATTTGGCTTCTGGATTTGATGACCAGGAAGAGACGATCTGACTGAAGAAGTTACAGAAAACCACTCAGTGGCCCAAAATGTAAGAGATATAGGACCACTTCAAGACACCCATGAATTTACAAATCAGTGCCTCAAAAGTGATCTAAAAACCACAGTGGTCACCAGAGAGTGAACTAAACTAATGCATACTAGATTTCTATGATATGCAAGAGCACCTGCCTTTGGACCAATCCCCCAGACAGAAAAGTTCAAGCATCTTCCAAAGGTGCAGGTAAAACAATCAAAAAGAGGCCACTGAAAATAAAAACGCAGACACATTTTTATTTGTCCATGTCTTCTGATCTCTTATCCGATTCCTAACCAACGTGATAACGCAGAATTACTACCATGGAAATACCATACCTTTAAAGAAATGAGCTGCTAATTCTAACACCCAGAAGAAAGGCCATAAAATGCGGAACTCATCATTCATGAAAAGTAGTTCTATGATGTAGCACAAGCTCACAATCCAACTACTGGATCAATTTGAGATCTTTCAGTCTGGTGGTTGATTACCTCAAACTGAGGCCAGGGGCTTGATTGCTCTTACGGGGCTGAAGACCTTGAAAACAGAAGACAGAATTTGGGATTGGAGTGCAGTTTGTGATCTCAGTTAACATGACTCTTCTATGCGAAGGCCCTACTCTGAGCCTGGGTAAAGAAGGCAAAGCAAATCACAGGTAAGAGAATAGCATCCACCCCACAGGACTCCCTCAGAAGAAATCTGGATAACTGATGCTGTAAAACATAAAAATGATTCCTGAAACTATAGCCAACAACTCAGAATTACAAACTTCCCCCAGGGAAAAGGATGGAACCAGACTCCTACCTGAATGGCCTAGATTTCTTCATCCTTCATAAAGAGAAGTACAGAAAGGGAAACTACTTTCCTTGGGGTCCCTAAGAACATGTTAAATAAATGCCAAACTTGAAGGAAACTGTTAACTGTAGAAATATGTCAGTTTAATCTTCCACATATTTTTGTGCACAGAGCCATTGTCCTAACCTTCAGTGTGAGCAAAAATGTTTGCAGACTTTATGGACCAAGATGAAATCCACTAAGTCAAAGGAATAAATAGTTTAGCTGAGCACAAAGACTGTGCAGAAACACTGAAGAATGTATGAAAATCCATACAATCTACCATCTTCCCTGATCACACTATAGGAAAAGATGAAGAGATCTCTAATGCGCTTTGAAGGGAGGCTCTATTGAAGGAACCATTTGCAAAAAGACACTATAATTTTGGATCGCAATGCTTCCCAATGTGGCAGCCCACGTAGGTCTGAGATATAAACTCCTCCCAGTGGGCAAGAAGACCACAAGATAATTAACAGAACAAAATAAGAAAAATTGGAGAATAAAGGTAAATTCTTAGCAAAAACTAAATTCACCATGCTGCGCTGCACACCAAGACAAAAATTTGAATTAAGCATAAACCTGTGGCAAGAGAAGAAAAAGTCCTAATCAGGAGCAATATAAAGTTCATCTGAAAATAAACTCCCTAAAAAGACATGCAGGTGCAGGAACAGCATATGTGAGGATCCTGCGACTGTATCACCTAAATGGTCCAAACAACATCTCAGGGATCCTAAACTAAATCCACAACATATTTACATGGGCGTAATTATTATCTATTAACCCCACATGGTTGTAACTAGGTTAAAATAGCCTGAAGTGGCATCTGAACACATAGGAAAATGCAGAAATGTCTTTTACCTCAGGAACAACTGGAGGATTACCGTGTTATTATGTGGAGCTTTAGACAGCCACACGAGGAGGGAGGCCCATATGGTTCTAATCCGACAAGCACATTCGGCTAAATGCTAGTCCAGCTTAGGAACAAACCAAAGAATAACTCTGGATGCAGAAGGCTTTGTAAAAGCATTTATCAAATGATCCATCCATCATGTTGAAACACTTTCTCCTAGAGAGTAGAGACCAGCAATCCCTCTGCTGTCAACAGTTTAGGAGAATAGCTCAGAAGGACGAATGAGAATAAAACCAGTTGCATGTTCTCCTAATGACTAAAACTAGATGAACCATCTTCCACCATCACCAGTTAAAAAAACTAGAAGGTAGATTTTAACTAACAAATGACTCATGAGCTTAATCCCGGAATCGGAAGGTTAGACGCGGCACTCTGAGACTCATAGCGCGCCTAACTTCATTGATTTTTAATTTATCCTGTTTTTATCCTTGTTTTTAGCACATTTTAAATCTCTTCTATCTATGCGTTGCCCTCACCTTTATTTCTTTTATTCCTTGACTCTGTTGTGCTGTCCTGGTTCCGCCACGGCTTGTGCCGCTTGAGCGGAGGGACCCGCACAGCATAACTTTTTCCCACTTCCACCGGAAGTTACCTGCAAAACCCGGTCAGCGTTCTAGTCGCGGCCGCCTTCTCTTCCCTCTCCCTCCTACTCTTCTTAAGTAAGGACTCAGCGCGGACGTGCAGCGGCGCTCGCGCCCGTCTGCTCCCGCCCGCGCTTGGCCGTCGCCGTACGCCGGACACCCTGTCCTTTCTCCCTGCTGCAATATTCCTTTTATCTTTTTGTACACCCCTTTCCCCACTTGTGTACTCTCGTCTTTGTTTGTACTCATGGCTATTATACACTATTCAAGTAAAGAACTCCGAGCGTTAAACAGGGCCAGTCCCCCTGAGGGGTTCACAACTCTCCCCCGCCAGTATGCGCCTCCAATGATAAGGCTGGAAACGTTCCATTCGCACCACCCCCTCATTTTAAATCACATTCGATCAACTTTGCAGGTGGTAATCTGACAGATCCACCTAATCAATTAACGGGGTTATATTGTAATGCCCGCTCAATCCCTAGACATGCTCTCGAAATATGGAGCCTATTAGACTCCGAGAAACCCGACTTCTTCTTCGTCACTGAATCGTGGCTCCACGAGTCTGCCCTTCCTGACATTGCGATCGCATTCCCCTCGGACTATCAGCTGGTCAGACTTGATAGGAATAACAAGAGAGGCGGCGGCCTAGCAATTGCTTTCAGGGCCCATTCCAAAATTAGCTTACTGGAAACCTTCCTCCTGGAATGGGGAGAACTCTGTATTTTTAGAATGGAGCTCTCCTCCAAGGGTACTTGGAGAGGGGCCTTACTCTATCGGCCCCCTGGCGCTAAAATTAATTTCACTAATCATCTGATAGAGACTATTGCGCCTCATTTATTAGCAGCCGACAACTTCCTCCTGTTCGGAGATTTTAATTTCCAAGCTGAACTTCTATCTGACACCCACACCAGCGTACTGATCTCTAGTCTAAAAACTCTGTGTCTCCATCAGCTGCTAGTCGGCCCTACCCACTCAGCAGGTCACACCCTTGACCTCCTGTTCACCAACACCTCCCATATTGAAGTGGAGCCCCCTATCCCAGTTCTTTGGTCAGACCATCACTTATTAAAATTCTCTCTACAGAACGCGTCCACTCACAGTAATCCCTGTAAAGAACAGAAGTGGAGTAGGCCCTGGAAGAAAGTTAGCTTAGCTACTTTTTCTCACCATTTTCAACACTCCGCCCCAGATTAATATAGACAACTTAAATTCTGCAGTTGAAGCCTTTGAGATGGCAATTACCCAGGCCCTTGACACTATTGCCCCCCTGACTAAAGTCAAACGCAATCATAAAACATCACCTTGGTTTACGGCTGTTTTAAAATCTGATAAGCTAGCGACCAGGAAAGCCGAACGTAAATGGAGGCATTCCAAAAGCACCGAGGACAGACAGGCCTATGAACTTGTTCACAGACACTACCTTGATCATATTTCAATAGCCCAAAAAAACTATATAGGCGACAGAATAAATAAGGCCTCCAACTCTCACAAAGAACTCTATAAAATATTAAAAGAATTCACCAGCCCCATTTCCTGTCAGTCTGAACAACCTATCTCACAGGACTGGGTGGACACTTTGTCCACCTTCTTTGAGAGAAAAATCAATAACATTCATAGTCTCTTTCCTAACCAGTCATGTGAACGTCTGTACCATCGGTCCATATGTGATCACACTTCCACTCTAACATCTCTAAATTAATTCACTGAATTTACACAAGAGAAAGTTAGTACTGCCCTCTCTAAGATCAAATCAGGCTCCCCTGCCGACCCAGTCTCACCCCACATTCTGTCCATAATTGGGCCAGCTCTTCTCACAGGCCTCACCGAGCTTTTCAATTTATCCTTATGTCCCGCAAAATGGAAGACGGCCATGGTTAAGCCTATCTTAAAAAAGCCCACCTTGGACCCCAAGGAACCAAACAACTATCGGCCCATCTCCCTTCTCCCTTTTTTTGGGAAAGTCCTGGAGTCCTTAATCAACAGACAACTCTCAACTTTTCTAGAGTGCAATAAACTGCTGGACCTTTCCCAATCTGGGTTTCGGGCTGCTCACAGCCTGGAAACTGCACTGTCAGAGGTAGTCGACAACATCAGACTCTCCCTCGACGCTGGTCAGTCAGCCATTTTGGTTCTATTCGATCTATCGGCTGCCTTTGACACCATCTCCCACGGGACGCTTGTGAATCGTCTGTGGGAGACAGGAGTCAGGGGCAATGCATTGAACTGGCTTAGGAGCTACCTGACTAATCGATCTTCGAAAGTACACATCGGTACCTTTGTCTCCCGCAGCTAAGTGATAGACAAGGGTGTCCCCCAAGATTCCATTCTAAACCCCACGCTCTTCAATCAATACGTGGCACCTCTAGCTAGAGTGATCAGATCATATGGCTTCGACACCGTGTCATATGCCGACGATACACAATTACTAATTACTCTAGGCCCAGATCCAATGGACACCAAACTTCGATTTATGAAGTGCATGACTGACATTCACATCTGGATGCAAACTAATCATCTGCAACTTAACGCCAGCAAGACAGAAATCATCCTCTTTGGGAAAGCTCAAACCCTGTGGTCGAGTGATTGGTGGCCTCTCAATCTTGGCCCCTGTCCATCTACCAAATCGGTGGTTCGTAACCTCGGGGTGATGATTGATAACAACCTCTCCATGTCAGACCATGTTAATCATGTGACAGGCGTTTGCTATGGACCAATGCGCAGTCTTCGCATCCAATGTGTCCCAATGGCATCTCAGATGCCGCTGGCCCAAGGACTAATCATCAGACGGCTTGATTATGGAAACGCCCAGATGGCCTCCATCAATGCTGAGATTCTCACCAAACTACAGGTGCTACAAAACACAGCTGCCAGCCTAGTACTAAATGTACCCTCTCAGTCCCCATCAGCACCAAGTCTGAGAGCTCTCCACTGGCTTCCCGTCAGGAAATGTATACTTTTTAAGATCAACTGCCTGGTCCACAAAACCATCTATGGGAACGGACCACTCTATCTTGCAAAAAAACTCATCTGGTATAAACCCACCAGAACCCTCAGGTCTTCGGACAAACATTTTCTCATCCCTTTTAAGATCCGTACTGCCAGGAATGGCGGGAGATCTTTCTCATACCTTGCCCCCACTTTGTGGAACTCGCTCCCTTTGCATCTACGTATGGAAACCAACCACAGAAAATTTAGTAAGATTCTTAAAACCTGGCTGTTCTGATCTCTCCTTTCTCCCTGTCGGCTCCCTCCACTCTCTTTTCTTCATGTTCTGGGTTTAGGCTAGCGCTTTGAGACCCTCGGGTGATATGTGCGCTTAATAAAATCCTATGAGTATGATATCATAAGGGGGGCTCCCAACCTATTTTCCGACACCTTAGAAAAGACTAGAGTCTTGGTCTAATACAAAAACGGCATGTCCCTACTTAAAAGGATATAATATGGGATCCTTTATACTGTTGGCCCATCGAAGAGATATTCCATGACCTCTTAAAAGCAAGTCTTTATACCCAATACCTCTGTACTAAATAGGGAGCCTGCATAATAGTGCTTCTAAAAAATGATCAATCAACCCTGCTACGACATAAAGGCATTGATCATTTGTTGAGAAATATTTTCATCTGCTTGAGACCTAAAAGAAAGACAAGCAGATACTTTACTGTTGAACAAACAGGCTCAAAAGAAAGACTTCCAACCTACACGACCAACAGTCAACATTCAATGATTTTAAGGAAAGTGAAGCCACTCCTTCCTGAAAGGCTGCAGTTCCTGTCCAAAAGTCACCTCTCATCTAGTGAAGTCCTGTCCAGATGAGGAAGTACTGTAACAGGATCCTTTCATATCCTGTACTCCTTCAGTATAAGATGCCCATGAGAATCTCAATTTCACAAGAATCATTAAAAAACATCAATCCTTAGAGAGAATCTGTGGAAAACCTTGTGAGATGGGCAAGACCTTCAAACAATTTTCTTCACGAATCAAACACTTTTCATCTTCAGACTAGCAAGATTATTAGATCTTGTTGGCATTCACATATGAATTTATAATATCAATGAACTTAGACTTGTGAATAACAAGCAGATTAAGGTAATTTGAAGTCCTAATCGGTGACATTGATGGCATCTGAAGTTACAAACTAGAGATGCCTATGAGACCGGAGGCACATAGAGCTGCCCCCTGCTATAGCTCCGACCTCCCAGGTTATATGTTAACTCTCATAGTGATATAACACCAGAGGCAGTGCTTCAATTGTAAATGAATAAGTGTTTGAGCCAAAATATTTTTCTGAAATGTGTGTCCAGCACCATCAAATGTCAGAGATATCAAATACCAGGGCTATCAAGTAGTGATTTCACCTTATGCTTCTTTCATCCGCCAGTAGTCACTTCCCCTCCCCTTTTTTTACTCTTGCAGGATCCTTTTTGTCCCTGCTTTCTCTCTTTGTCACAGATTTTCCATCTTTCTCTTACTCCTTATTTCCCCTGTGCATGTTTTGTTCTCTCTTGCTCTAGGTCAACGTGTGAAGAGGAAAAATAAGTGCCCCAAAACAGAGTTCCAGTGGGCCCCATCTGCAACCACAGGCTCAACTTAAGCACTCACCAGAGTGTTCACTGCCGCATAACCCTCAATTTTTTAAAATGTCTGAGATCAAAAGATGAGTAAAATAGAAACAGAGAACTTTGGCTGCCCTATATACAAGCCACAATGACCAGTGAGAGAATGTATAAATGCAACATTAAGAATAGAAAATAAATCAACAAGTAAAAGACACTTTGTTTTGAAAGGGGCTTTTCTGATTTTTGATAAAAAGCTGAGTGGACACACCTGTATTCAAGTCTGGGGCAATGTATCAACTCGGGTTTCTGGAGTGGACGCATTAGCTCACTGAGTCACCAGTCAGATTTAATATCCAGAAATGATCCAGCGGTGGCCCCAAGCACCACCTGAATTTTGACCTGAGAAGGGTGAAAGGCTAAGTGAACCAACCTGGATTCAAACTTGCGGCCATGAAATCAACACATGTTCATAGAGTGGAAGCATTAGCTGACTGAGTCACCTGCCCAGAAATGATCTAATGGTGGGCTCATACACCACTGTTAGTTTGGCCTCAGAAGGATGAAAGGATGAGTGAGACCACCTGAATTCAAACCTACGGCCATCAGATCAACACACACTTCTGGCGTGGGTGCATTAGTACAGGGAGCCACCAGCCACATGTAGAATTCAAGAACAATCCAAAGGTGGGTCCAAGCACCACTTGAATTCCATTGAGGTTTCTTTTACCTCTTTCAAAATGCCTTGAGTCGCCTCACCTTCAGCAAAAATAGAAAACAACCTGCACTGCCCTTGACTGATAGAGTTCAGAGAAAACAAGAGCTGACAAAAACAACATGGCAGTTCCATGAGATTTTCTCTCTGCAGCTAGTGTAGACCCATACAGCCCCTGGCAGCTTGGATATACCATTTTACATTTTCCTCCATGGTAAATAAAGTGACCCCCAGAATTACAAAGCATCAAGCTGAGACTGAGACAGGAAACTGTCCCTTTAAAGCTAAGGGTGATATCTCCAGCTACATACCAACAAGCAAAGCCAGGCAGGGCTGTTAGTTAATACATCACTGTGAGGGGCCGCTGTGGGACCAAGCTGAGAGCTCAAAACAGCCGCCATTCTAAAGTACAAAGACGCACGAGGCAGGCCTCTGCACTGCTCCATGCTTGAACGCAGCACAGGAGTCCGAATTCGAAGTTTACGAAAGTAAGAGAGAAGGAAACCTCCGGTCATCTCGGAGCTTGGGGAGCCTGCCTACAGGCAGGCACAAAAAAATAAACAGGAAGTGTTTGCTGAGCCCGTCCCTCTTCAGTCCACTTAAGGCATATTAAGGAGGGTTGGTTGGTAAACTCAATTTTCAAGTTATTATACCTATAAGAGAGTATGGTCGCCGGTCGAAGAGAGTCATCAAGTGAGCAATGGGACTGTAATGTTGCAAGGCACTTGGGCGAGACCAACTCTTCCCGCCCGGCGGGGCCCGCTCATGTGATGTGCCCCCCGGTGCGTTAGCCTAATGGGCTGTGCTGGCGTATGCCAGCACAGCGTGTGAGGTATGAATAAAGAGCCCGGAGCCCCGGGCGTGGTTTAGTTATCTGGCCACCACAAGACGCAATGTGTGTGCCCCTCTGTGTCTCCGTCCTGCGCCAGGCCTACCACCCCGTGTGTCCCCCGCACGCAGGCCGACACTACATTGGCGACGAGGTGGCTACCTGCATGCCCCTCGTGCAAGCTCCGCAGGATCCTGCAGCCGGCGCAGCAGCAGCCTGAAGTGCCAGCCTCACCTCACGGTGCTTCCGTGGAACCGGCCGCCGCGCAGCGGCAGCTGTGCAAGGCGCCCTTGCCGCTCCCAGTCAGCGACAACTCCGCGGCCGCCTGAAGCCTTCCTGCGGTGAGTGCCCGCCTCCGCTCTCACGCGGTGCTTCTGCGACCTGCCTCCGGCTCTACGCCGCACCAGTCTCCCACCGCAGCACCCCCTGCCGGTACTGCAGAGCACCGCACAGCCGTGAACGCGGCCACAGACTGCCAACGGCTCCACGCTGCTGCACCACTGCTGCTCCACGCTACACCAGCCTCCCGCCGCAGCGCCCCCTGCCGCCGCTGCGGTGCACCGCAAGGGCACGTGTGCGTCTTCCCCACGGTAACCTCATCGGTGGGCCGACGACCTGAGCTGCCACATCTGCCACATCAGATCTGCCGTGCGTACCTCTTCCACACTGGGTAAGTGCCTGCCTGGCCGCCACACCCGCTCCGCGTGTGCGCAGCCCATCGCCTGCTCCACCATCGTGGTGCTGCACTGCCCATTTGACACAAGACCCGCCACGTGCTCTGCACAGCGCAGCCCACTGCCCACCACTGCACAGCCCCGCCATGTCATCCGTCCCGCCTCTGGAACCTTTCACAGTCACCGGCCCTCCTCCGTCACAGGCAGCACGATGGAAATCGGGGGGTGGAGCGCCTCGAAACCTACTTCGACGCAGTGGATATCCTGGCGCCACGCAGACATCCTATGCTCCTTCACTTAGGTGGCGCTGAGATCCACAAAATCTCGAAGACTGTCCGAGAAGGTGGACCCCACAGAACTATGCCTCCATGCGGGATGCAATCACGGCGCACTTCGAACCATTAGCCAATCCTGACTACGAACGGTTCCTCCTCCGCCAGGCGCGGCAGCTGCCAGGCGAGTCTGTCGATATCTTCTATGCGCGCCTTAAAGAACTTGCCAGCACGTGCACCCTCCCGGACGAGGGAGACGAGATCCGAGCGCAATTTATCCAAGGGTGCGCCTCGTCCAAGCTCCGCGAGCGCATCCTACAGGAACACAACATGCCCATGAGGGCCATCCTGACGCTGGGGCACTCCAAAGAACTGTCCAAAGCACGGGCGGCACATATGGACCCCGCCTCAACATCTGCGGTCAAGGAAGAGCCGGTGAATGCGATACGCACTGATGGGCGGGAAGCCCGGCCAAAACCCTCCAAGCCGATGTCGTCGCTCCCCAGGCGGAGCCCACAGAGTCGTCCGTGTGGATGGTGCGGAGGCCCACTACCGCACAACGGACCCTGTCCAGCCAGCGGCAAGAACTGCAGCGCCTGTGGGAAGCTGAATCACTTCTCGAAAGTATGCTGTTCGTCGCAGAATAGGCGCCCCAGAGGCCCGCAGACGCAGGTGCGCGCCAACGAACCGAACCCGGGTGAGTCCCCCGACAGCGACATGGACGAAGACGATGTGGCCACAGTCCATGTAGTACGAATGCTGAACATGCTCACAGCCGCCCGGCAGTCCGCTCCCATCTGCACCATTGGAATACAAGGTCACTCCGTCGCCGCCCTCATCGACACAGGAGCCACCATCAATCTCATGACTGAGAGTGTCTACCTGAAGCTGCGCGGCGTCTTCCAAGCAGATCTCTCTCATGCGAACACCAACCAACAAGCGAAGGTCTACGTGTCACAGGACGGATCAGGGTTCCTGCTTAGCTGCCGCACAGCACAAGACCTCCACCTCATCCACTTCGCCTTCAACGTGCACGCCCATGACCTCAACGGCATCCTCCAGGACTTCAAGGGGCTGTTCGAAGGAATCGGATGCTTGAAAGGGCCGGCCATCCGGCTCCACATCGACAAATCAGTGGCCCCAATTGCCCTCCGGCACCGGCGGATTGCGTCCCATTTGCGCCCAAAGGTGGAGGCCGAGCTGCAGCTGCTCAAAAAGACAGGCATCATCGAACGGGCGAGCGGACCAACGCCTTGGGTGTCACCCATTGTCGTGGCGAAGAAACCGAAACAACCGGACGCCGTGCACATCTGCGTGAACATGCACCTTCCGAATTAGGCCATTAAACGAGAACGCCACCTCACACCGACGGTGGACTATATCATCAGCGAGCTGGCAGGATCCAAGTGGTTCTCGAAGATGGACCTACGATCGGGTTACCACCAGATACCTCTACACCCAGACTCACGCCCCATCACCACGTTTTCAACACACGCAGGACTCTGGAGGTACACGCGACTTAACTTTGGCATCTCCAGTGCGGCCGAAGTGTTTCAGAACATCGTCAAAAACGTCCTCCACGGGCTAGAGGGTGTCCTCAACGTGAGCGACGATATCCTGGTGCACGCCCCAACACTGGAAGAACACCTCCTCCGCCTCCAAGCTGTCTTCGCGCACCTCCGCGACTTTGGACTCACACTCCACCGGGAGAAGTGCGATTTCCTGCGATGAGACATCAGCTTCTTCGGCTACAAGTTCTCCAACAAAGGCCTTGGCCCGGACCCAGACAAAGTGAAGGACATACAAGAGGCTCCAGCCCCTACCTCCGTGTCAGGTGTCCGCAGTTTTTTAGGTATGGTGACATACTGTGGGCGTTTCATCAAGAATCTGTCTGACCTCACCGGCCCGCTCAGAGACTTAACAAAGGCCTCCAACCCATGGTCGTGGGAGCCTGAACACGACGAATCCTTCAAGCGCACAAAAGCAGCCCTGTCAGCGGGTACCACTCTGGTATACTTCGATCCCCGCCGAGATTCCCAGCTGGTGGTGGATGCCAGTCCCACGGGCCTCGGTGCAGTTCTGGCCCAGCGTCAGTCGTGTGGAGAATGGGCCCCAGTGGCCTACGCCAGCCGGACGCTCACGCCCACAGAGCAACGGTACTCCCAAATTGAAAAAGAAGCAATTGCCATCTTATGGGGCTGCCGGCATTTCTACATCTATCTGTATGGCCACCCGTTCAAGGTCGTCACCGACCACAAACCGCTGATCCCGCTGTTTCAAGGCTCCTCGTCTCGCCCCCCTCCGAGGATTGAGAAGTGGGTCCTACAGCTCCAGGAGTTCCAGTTAACCGTAGAGTACCAACAAGGCACCCGGAATCCAGCAGACTTCCTATCTAGACACGCTCGGCTCGTCACGATCCCGGAGGCAGCGGAAGTGGCGGCAACTGAAGAGTACATGAGACTGATCGTTGACAGGTCAAGGCCCCTTCCTATCTCCCTGGAAGACGTCATCACAGCCACCAGGGATGATGACTGTCTTCAGCTGGCTATCCAAGCGCTCGCATCAGGTGACTGGAAACCGCTACAAAGCCCTACGCCACGTCGCACGGAGACCGCTCAGTCAAGTCTGAAGGCCCTATACGTTGTCCGCCAAGAACTCTCAGTGACCGAAGATGGCTGCCTCCTGAGAGGCCCCCGCCTCGTACTACCAACAAGTCTGACCCACAAAGCTGCCCTCCTGGCACACGGAGCCCACCAAGGGATCGTCAAGTCCAAAAGCAGGCTTCGGAGCAAAGTGTGGTTTCCCGGCCTCGACCAGCAAGTGGAAGCAATTGTGAGATGATGCCCTGTCTGCCTCGGAACCAGCCTTCCGGATAAACCCGCACCGATCATCACTGAACCCGCCCCCGGTGCCCCGTGGGAAAGAGTGAGCGCGGATTTTGGCAGCCTCCCGGGAGGCTCACACATGCTGGTGGTAATAGACGACTTATCACGATACCCGGAAGTGGAAATCGTGCGCACCACGTCCGCGGCTGAAGTGATCCCGAAACTAGAAAAGATCATGGCAACCCACGGACTGTTCAAAGAAATTCGCACGGACAACGGACCCCCGTTCACGAGCGTTGAGCTGACCAACTACCTAGCCTCCAACCACATCAAGCACCGCCGCATAACCCCGCGATGGCCTCAAGCCAACGGCGAGGTGGAGCGCCTAATGAGGACCCTGAATAAAACCATTCAGATTGCCGTAGCAGAAGGTCACAATCTAGAACAGGCCCTGTACCAGTTCCTCTGTGAGTACCGGCTCACCCCTCACTGCACCACCGGCGTCTCCCCGAGCAAACTAAGCCTCGGTCGGAACGTGATGGACACTATCCCGCACCATCCTGTGTGGGAGGACATCGCAAGTCCACAAAATCACTCGAATGCCAGAAGAGCCGCCACCAATGACAAAGCTTCCCGGAGGAGGCATGCCAAAGAACCCTCGATCCAGGTAGGAGACCAGGTGCTGGTACAAGATCGCCACCCGGGAGGAAAGTTCCGGCTGCCCTTCGAACTAGACCCCTGGGTCGTAGTCAACATCAAAGGCACCCAAGTCACAGCCCATAGAGGCCAAGAGACTGTAACAAGAAATGTGTCACAGTTCAAGAGAGTACCCAGAGACCGCGTGGAAGACTTCCCTGACATCAGAGACAGCGTGGAAGACTTCCCTGACATCAGACCACTACCTGAGGACCGCCCCAGCACCAATGGAGAACCTACAGGGGCGGCCGCCGCAGACTCAACCGCAACAGCAGCAGGAAATGCCGGCAGGATGCCACCCCCTGCTGCCCTCCAAGAAGGTGAGAACGCTGAGCCCGGCGGAACCGACAACCCCCGGCTGCCATCGCCCACTCCCTTGCTGAGGGGCAGCCAGAGTCGGTACGCCCTAAGGCCACACCCGAAGCCATCGCAACGATACCAAGACTTTGTGCCTGAATGAGCCACATCGACCAGAGAGGCGAGCCGTGGAAAGGGCAAGCGGGGTGGGCGCACCTGCCACCGGAGAACAAGTAAGACTGTTCCTGTTTCCTTTTTCTTGTTGCAACCACACAGACATTTTGAGTCATGGACTACAAGTGCATTTATTTCGTTTAAACTTCAAATGTGTTGTTGTGTTTAACGTTTGTCATTTCCTGGTATATGAGGAATGTAATGTTGCAAGGCACTTGGGCGAGACCAACTCTTCCCGCCCGGCGGGACCCGCTCATGTGATGTGCCCCCCGGTGCGTTAGCCTAATGGGCTGTGCTGGCGTACGCCAGCACAGCAAGTGAGGTATGAATAAAGAGCCCGGAGCCCCGGGCGTGATTTAGTTATCTGGCCACCACAAGACGCAACGTGTGTGCCCCTCTGTGTCTCCGTCCTGCGCCAGGCCTACCACCACGTGTGTCCCCTGCACGCAGGCCGACACTATAGGGACGAGAAAGGAGATGAGGAGTTACTTAACTACGGTCATTAAAGAGAGCGGGGCATGGGAGTGAAGCCCTAGAGTTAGAAACACAATTACATTCTTGAGAATTTAAGAAGAAAGCAAGATAGGGATATCGAAAACAACTGTTTGAGAGAAAGGAAAAGAAAGAGAGAGACTAACAGTGAAAGATGGAAACCAAAAATGAAAGTATAGAAAAGGAGCTGTGTATGTGAAACGGAGAAAGGTGGACAGGGCCTGCAGAACCGGCGGATTGGGAAAAAAACAATAAACAAATAAGTTTATTCAATTATGATTTATTTGAATTACGCCTTACTATTCCATACATAAACATACACTGCTAATGTAGTTAGGGGGATCTGTACACTCGTTCAAACTTAGTGGGACTCAAAAATATGTAACTCTAGGGATTTATCGGTCTCTCTAAAAGGAATGAGGGCCACGGGGCAGGGCGAGCTTCCTTATCGTGACTAGAATGAGACCCCAGAGTGGCACCGCCTGTGGTTGCACAATAGGGGCTGTATAAATAAAATGTGCACAAAAACAAAGCATAATTGTTCACCCGTTCTTAAGGTACAGATACACTTAGCTGGGGAGTTCTCTGTTAGTGCATGAGCTGCAGGCAGCACAGATTGGAAACAGGGAGCGGCACTGTTGGAAATAGCCCTTTTTGCAGGGTTATCCCAAAACCTTTTGCTTCTTCCTCCTTTGTTTTTCCTGACCTGTGGTTGTTGGCTATAGGACTCTGGGCACTTTACCACTGCTGATCAATGCTAAAGTGCATATGCTCTCTGTGTAAATTGTAATTGTGATTGGTTATCCATGATTGGCATATTTGTTTTACCAGTAGGTCCCTAGTAAAGTGCACTGAGTGTGCCAGGGCTGGTGATTCAAATGCTACTAGTGGGCCTGCAGCGCTGCTTGTGCCACCCACAGGAGTAGCCCTAAGATGGTGTCTCAGGCCTGCCACTGCAGTGCCTGTGCGCAGTTTGTTAACTGCCATGTTGTCCTGGCCAGTGTACACACTTGCCAGACCTGACCCTTCCCTTTTCTTACACATTGGACACCCCTATGGTAGGCCCATGGTACCCTCCTGGGCAGGGTGCAGTGTATGTGAAGGGTAGGACATGTACTAGTGTGGTTAACATGTCCTGATAGTGAAATACTGCCAATTTCGTTTTTCACTATTGAAAGGCTATCTTGCCCATAGGATAGAATGGGGAATGCTGTGTAACATGTTTACCTGCATATCTCCCCATAGGAGCAAGATGGAAAATTGAAGTCTGGTATCCCTGAACTCAGAATTTAATAACGCATCTTTTAGGGAGGATGGTTTTTAAATTCAGTGTTTGAAAATAGCACTTTTAGAAAGTGGCTATTATCTTGTTCAACCTTTCTGTGTGCCTCTGCCTGTTTGTGAATTGACTGTCTGGTTTGTGAGTGACAGGGGCTGGGGGTGGCTCCAGGAGGCTGGGTGAGTCAGCACTAGGCTGAATAGACCCTCTGCATTTGGAGTGGTGGGAGGAGTAGCACCTGGGTCTGAATAGGGCTGTGCCTGCCTTCCACAATGCTGGCTCCACCTCCTGCGGTGCGTCTGATGGCCCTGGCCCACACTCACAAAAGAAGAAGATGTGCACTGGCAGAGTGCACCCAGAACTGGTTTGGACTGGGTCCAGGACCCCTCACACATGAAGAACAAAGACTTTTGGGGGTATAAATATCAGAGCTGAAACCCCTAAATTTTGGACTACTTTGGAATCAAGAGGAATCCCTGCCAAAGAGAACAGCCAGGAAGACTGAGGAAAAGTGCTGCCATTGCTGAGTGTCTGGAAGCTGACCTGCAGTTGCTGTTTCTACTGAGGAGAGATCTAAAGGACTGTGTTGTGTGCTTTGTCCCCTGCTTGAAGAAGGACTTTTGCTGTGTGCTGTTGTCCTGAAAAGAAAGTCTCCAAGGGCCTGAGTAGAGCTGGCCTCCTGTTGCGGAAACACAGGGATATAAAAGTTTCCAAAACTAGGAAAAACTTTGTGATCAAGAAGGAAACCCTGCCAAAGAAGAACAGCCAGGAAGACTGAGGAAAAGTGCTGCCATTGCTGAGTGTCTGGAAGCTGACCTGCAGTTGCTGTTATTACTGAGGAGAAGGACTAAGGGACTCTCTGCTGTGTGTTGTGTCCCCCTTGCTTGAAGAGGAGCTGTGCTGTGTGCTTTGCCCCCCTCTGAAGTCTACCTGTCTCCAAGGGCCCGAGAAGAGCTGGCCTCCTGTTGTAAACTCAGGGACACAAAAGTTTACAGAAGAAACCATCTTGTCAGCGCTGAGTGCGTGTAGCTACGCACTGACTGTGGCCTCGTGAACTTTGCCCTGCCTACCCGTGTGTTATTGACTCGGTGTGCTTGTCGGCACACAGCGGGGCTCTGCGTGAGGTCTGCCGTGCCTCCAGCGCGAATCCCCTGAAGGACTGTCTCGGCGCTCAAGAGTGCGTGCCAGGGCACTACCCGAGACCTTAAACAAGGGGCCGAGATCACCGCCGCCGGCCCGGTACGAGGAAGGAGAAGAGAAGCGCTGTGTGCGGAAAAATCACCGCCGCCGGCCCGGGAGCCTCGCAAGCACCGTTTCCATTCATCGCTGACGTCAGGGAAAAGCCGCGCTGAGATTGGACTCAGCGCTGGGTGTCGCCTAGCAACAAAGGTGCTCGTCTGGCCGGAGCCGCGCTGTGATTGGAGGAAGCGCGAGGCGCCTCCTAGCGACCAGGCCCCCGCGCTCCTCGACGACAACGAAGCTGTGCCGGGGAGCGCCGCCAAGAAGGAAGCTGCTTCGCCGGGGATCGGCACGGACTGCAAAGTTCCCCTCCGCATTTAAAAGGTAACCGGCTCAGATCTGTGACCGAAGCTGGCGCAAGGGGAATTGTGTGTGTTAACGCGCTGCTGGCGGCCCGCCTAAAGAGCAGTTCAATCTTCTGGTGACTGGCGCGCGCCCGCTGCTGTACGGAGGGGGTGACTTCCTGATTCTAATCTGAGCACACAAGTGTAGCACATTCCGTGCTACAGCGGGGGCATTTTATCGTGGAGGGCACCAATTTCTACCGTGATTCTCTCTACGCAAGGGCATTGTTGAGGAGCACCTTATTTGCATTTTTTTTTAGAGTGACTTCCACACGCTAGCAACAAGGGCTCACAGCCTCATTGAGCCTACAAGTGTTTTTTTGTTACCAGTACGTTTTACAAGGAGAACGTTGCTAAAGTGAACTTTTTCCACAAAAGAACATTTCTAAGGAGAGATTAATTGTGTATGTGATTTTTATGTCGTTTTGATCTGCCTAATCTATATAAAGATAACTTTATTTTTATGAGCAGCTTGTGTAGTGTCCATTTGTGGTGTTTCACTATATTAATGTGAGTGTTGGTACAAATACTTTACACATTGCCTTGGGGATAAGCCTGTCTGCTCGTGCCAAGCTACCAAGGGGGTGAGCAGGGGTTATCAACAGTGTGTATCCCCTTTACCCTGACTAGAAGTAAGGGTCCCTATTTGGACAAAGGTACTTACCTCTGCCAACTAGAGACCCCCAGATCTAACATTGGTGGTCAGCGGTGAGGATTTGAACTTGTATTTGTACTTGACCCACAGTGATTGTTGTACATCACTAGATTAGTGCAGCCCACTACGCAGCCACATACTGTATTTTCTTTTTGGTTCTATTTTTGATCTGATCCCTGAGTCATCCACGCATCATGTCTCAGAAGGGTAAACCAGCAAGTGGTGTTGCAGGACTGGAGTTTGATATCGAAATGTTGAGTAGTTACAAAGTAGGTCAACTCAAGCAGTTCTGCAGGAACTTTGGATATCCCATGAAGAGCAGCTCCAAGAAGGAGGAGCTACAGAAGGCCTTAAGGGCCTGTTGGGAGGCCAAAGAGGCTGGGGAGACAGATGGTGCAGAGGTGGATGAGGATGCACAAGGGGATGGTTTCAGATCACAGGATCTGCCTGTGTCCAGAGCAGCCTCCAGGGCTGGCAGCAACCATTCCGCTAGAAGTTTTTCCCCAGAGGAGTTGGAGGAAAACCAAAGGGTTAGAGATCATAAGTTAGAAGTCATGAGACTCGAGATGAAACTATTGGAAATGGAGAACCAAAAGGCTGAAATGGAAGAAAAGAGATTGCTTGAGGAGAGCAAGAAGATTTATGCTTTGGAAGAATTGAAATTGACCTTGGCACATGAGTTAAGAATGAGGGAGCTTGATTTGGAGCTCAAGAGGCTTGAGGCCTTGAATGTCTTAGCCAAGGAAAAGAAATGTGTGTAGCTCAGGAAGTGAGCTTTGCTGAGTTGGAGGTGGAGTCCAGCTCAGATGGTGGCAGCAAGTTTGTGTTATCTAGTGCTGAGGGAGCAGTACAAACACCCAGAGATGTGGTGCCTGACTTGAGGGAGGGGGTTGACATACACCAGGGGGATCAGGTTTATGAGATAACTCCAGTGGTGTGCAGTGTCCCTGAAGTAGATTGGGAGACTGACACAGGGTTTCATATTCCTAGTGGTGGGAGGGACGCTCTACTGACTCTAGATGAGAGGTGCAGGGAGAGGCGTTCCCCCATGGTAGAAGTCCTGGTGTGTGAATGTGGAGACCGCCCAGAAGAGTGTGGGTTGAGTGACAGAGACAGTCAGACACTGTCTTGCCAATCTCAGGAGAGTGGTGTGGGGTACTTGTGTGAGGCACTGGAGGGTGAGGCAAAGGGTAGCTTGGTTAACAACTGTGGGGGGCTGTGTGATTCATTTGTTGGAGAGCATATTTTAAGTCCCTGTTTTCCAGAGCTATGCCAACACCCGGTGGAGTGTGAGTTCTCTGATTCCAGGAGCTTGCGTTGGAGGCAGACCTCTTGGTGGATTCCAGAGGGTCTGAAGAGGCATTGGGGAGTGATCCTAAAAGGAGTGGCTCGGGTATCTTCCGGTCCTGTGTGGTAGAAGAGGTTCAGAGTAGCCCAGCTAGGTCCCGGTGTAGTGGGAGGGGTGTAGGGGCTCACGTCCTGTCTCAGTGGAGAAGGAGTGAGTGTGGGACTGTGTGTCCCAAGGTGCCCGAAACCCAGTCTCAGGGCCTGGAGGGTTCCATAAGGGAACACCAGGATGGGGGCCTAGGCTGTACTAGTAGACCATTTAAGGAGGATCTCCTAGTGTCAGGAGAACCTGGAGCATCTGTAAACGGAGCTCCAGTGGTTCTGGTGTCTGGCGGTGCCGCTCCAGTTGGGAGGGTGCAGAAGTCCAGATTGAGGGGTGACAGGGGAATGTGTTCCCCAGTGGGAGAACGAGTGGGTCAGGGGCCAGCCAGAAGGGCTGAGCCTCACAGGAGTGACCATGGTGACACCACTTTTGTCCTGGGGGATCTTCGCGCACTGTCAGATGGACAGGGGTCGGGAGATCTGCGCCAGGCAGACTGTCACACGACACATGAGTCCTGTGTTACCCTCGGGGGGGATACTGTGTGAGTCCCCAGAAGTCCTGGTGTGCCAGGCAAGTGTTCCACCGCAGGGTTTAGCCCCAAGGTTGGGAGGCCAGGTTCAGGATCTGCCTGACCTGAAGGGAAGGACATCTGTAACCAGTGTCCTGACCGATTTGGCTTCCAGGGGGACCACCCCAGTTGGGGAGGTGCAGCCCTCTGGAAGGGGGTGCAGAGGGAGGGAGTCCTCGCCTCTGACCCCGGTTCAACCTGAGGGTTTAGACCCTAGGTTAGGAGACCAGTTGCAGGAGAGAGGTCCTGAACTGGTGGGAGAATTGTGTTCTGAGGGTGCCCCTCCAGGGAGGAGAGTGCGGGGCCCCAGAAGGGGAGGTAGGGAGAGGAGAGCCTCGCCCGTGACCTCTGGTCAGCCTGAGGGTACAGACCCTGGGCTGGCGGGCCAGTGTCAGGATGCCATACCTGACTTGGCAGGAGGGAGAGTGGAGAAAAGGTGCCAGGCACCTGGGGCTACTGCCCCCCACTTTCTGACGCCACAGAGGTTAGAGAGGCCTGACATGCATGAGGCCTGGCTCTCGTCACTGACCGCTGTCAGTGGCCCCTGTGGCTGGTTATCTTGGTGGACAGAGTTACCGCTGGGAGGGGGGCAGGAGTCACACCCTGGAGGGGGAAGGGGCCACACGACTGTGTTCGCCAGGTGGGTACTGTCTCCCAGTGCAGACACATCTGTGAGCGAAGTAAGGTTAGGCGCTGCACAGATGGGGTCCCCAGGTGAGGAGAAGGGTCCCCCATGGTTTAGCCTAGTGGGCCCTGAGAGTATAGATAGAGGGATCCAACAGGGTTCAGGAAGGCGTAGAACAGGAATAGTCCACTGCTGTTCGGGCCAGTTTCCGTGTTCTATCGCCCCAAGCAGGGAATCCCATCGAGGTATCGTTTGGTCTACCCTGGCTTTAGGCTGGAAGGGGGTTGTGTTGGAAATGGCCCTTTTTGCAGGGTTATCCCAAAACTTTTTGCTTTTTCCTCCTTTGTTTTTCCTGACCTGTGGTTGTTGGCTATAGGACTCTGGGCACTTTACCACTGCTGATCAGTGCTAAAGTGCATATGCTCTCTGTGTAAATTGTAATTGTGATTGGTTATCCATGATTGGCATATTTGTTTTACCAGTAGGTCCCTAGTAAAGTGCACTGAGTGTGCCAGGGCTGGTGATTCAAATGCTACTAGTGGGCCTGCAGCACTGATTGTGCCACACACAGGAGTAGCCCTAAGATGGTGTCTCAGGCCTGCCACTGCAGTGCCTGTGCGCAGTTTGTTAACTGCCAGGTTGTCCTGGCCAGTGTACACACTTGCCAGGCCTGATCCTTCCCTTTTCTTACACATTGGACACCCCTATGGTAGGCCCAAGGTACCCCCCTGGGCAGGGTGCAGTGTATGTGAAAGGTAGGACATGTACTAGTGTGGGTAACATGTCCTGATAGTGAAATACTGCCAATTTCATTTTTCACTATTGAAAGGCTATCTTGCCCATAGGATAGAATGGGGAATGCTGTGTAACATGTTTACCTGCATATCTCCCCATAGGAGCAAGATGGAAAATTGAAGTCTGGTATCCCTGAACTCAGAATTTAATAACGCATCTTTTAGGGAGGATGGTTTTTAAATTCAGTGTTTGAAAATAGCACTTTTAGAAAGTGGCTATTTTCTTGTTCAACCTTTCTGTGTGCCTCTGCCTGTTTGTGAATTGACTGTCTGGTTTGTGAGTGACAGGGGCTGGGGGTGGCTCCAGGAGGCTGGGTGAGTCAGCACTAGGCTGAATAGACCTAACTGCATTTGGAGTGGTGGGAGGAGTAGCACCTGGGTCTGAATAGGGCTGTGCCTGCCTTCCACAATGCTGGCTCCACCTCCTGTGGTGCGTCTGATGGCCCTGGCCCACACTCACAAAGGAAGAAGATGTGCACTGGCAGAGTGCACCCAGAACTGGTTTGGACTGGGTCCAGGACCCCTCACACATGAAGAACAAAGACTTTTGGGGGTATAAATATCAGAGCTGAAACCCCTAAATTTTGGACTACTTTGGAATCAAGAGGAATCCCTGCCAAAGAGAACAGCCAGGAAGACTGAGGAAAAGTGCTGCCATTGCTGAGTGTCTGGAAGCTGACCTGCAGAGGAGAGATCTAAAGGACTGTGCTGTATGCTTTGTCCCCTGCTAGAGGAAGGACTTTTGCTGTGTGCTGTTGTCCTGAAAAGAAAGTCTCCAAGGGCCTTAGTAGAGCTGGCCTCCTGTTGCGGAAACACAGGGATATAAAAGTTTCCAAGACTAGGAAAAACTTCGTGATCAAGAAGGAATCCCTGCCAAAGAAGAACAGCCAGGAAGACTGAGGAAAAGTGCTGCCATTGCTGAGTGTCTGGAAGCTGACCTGCAGTTGCTGTTATTACTGAGGAGAAGGACTAAGGGACTCTCTGCTGTGTGCTGTGTCCCCCTTGCTTGAAGAGGAGCTGTGCTGTGTGCTTTGCCCCCCTCTGAAGTCTACCTGTCTCCAAGGGCCTGAGAAGAGCTGGCCTCCTGTTGTAAACTCAGGGACACAAAAGTTTACAGAAGAAACCATCTTGTCAGCGATGAGTGCGTGTTGCTGCGCACTGACTGTGGCCTCGTGAACTTTGCCCTGCCTGCCCGTGTGTTATTGACTCGGTGTGCTTGTCGGCACACAGCGGGGCTCTGCGTGAGGTCTGCCGTGCCTCCAGCGCAAATCCCCTGAAGGACTGTCTCGGCGCTCGAGAGTGCGTGCCAGGGCACTACCCGAGACCTTAAACAAGGGGCCGAGATCACCGCCGCCGGCCCGGTACGAGGAAGGAGAAGAGAAGCGCTGTGTGCGGAAAAATCACCGCTGCCGGTCCGGGAACCTATGCAAGCACCGTTTCCATTCATCGCTGACGTCAGGGAAAAGACGCGCTGAGATTGGACTCAGCGCTGGGTGTCGCCTAGCAACAAAGGGGCTCGTCTGGCCGGAGCCGCACTGTGATTGGAGGAAGCACGAGGCGTCTCCTAGCGACCAGGCCCCTGCGCTCCTCGACGACAACGAAGCTGTGCCTGAAGCCGGGGAGCGCCGCCAAGAAGGAAGCTGCTTCGCCGGGGATCGGCACGGACTGCAAAGTCGCCCTCCGCATTTAAAAGGTAACCGGCTCCGATCTGTGACCGAAGCCGGCGCAAGGGGAATTGTGTGTGTTAACGCGCTGCTGGCGGGCCGCCTAAAGAGCAGTTCAATCTTCTGGTGACTGGCGCGCGCCCGCGCCTGTACGGAGGTTGTGACTTCCTGATTCTAATCTGAGCACACAAGTGTAGCACATTCCGTGCTACAGCGGGGGCATTTTATCGTGGAGGGCACCAATTTCTACCGTGATTCTCTCTACGCAAGGGCATTGTTGAGGAGCACCTTATTTGCATTTTTTTTTTTTAGAGTGACTTCCACACGCTAGCAACAAGGGCTCACAGCCACATTGAGCCTACAAGTGTTTTTATTATTACCAGTACGTTTTACAAGGAGAACGTTGCTAAAGTGAACTTTTTCCACAAAAGAACATTTCTAAGGAGAGATTAATTGTGTATGTGATTTTTATGTCGTTTTGATCTGCCTAATCTATATAAAGATAACTTTATTTTCATGAGCAACTTGTGTAGTGTCCATTTGTGGTGTTTCACTATATTACTGTGAGTGTTGGTACAAATACTTTACACATTGCCTTGGGGATAAGCCTGTCTGCTCGTGTCAAGCTACCAAGGGGGTGAGCAGGGGTTATCAACAGTGTGTATCCCCCTTACCCTGACTAGAAGTAAGGGTCCCTATTTGGACAAAGGTACTCACCCCTGCCAACTAGAGACCCCCAGATCTAACAGGCACCCGTTTCCCTCTGTTTCCGAGGTTTTCTGTCTGCAGCTCGCGCACTAACTCCGAGCATGTCTGAGGTAAGGGTAAGCATGGTAAATAGTACAACGCCTTTAAAAAGGCACACAGTAATATGTGAATGATATGGCCCATGGAGTCTCCTACGTTAGGTGGCTGTGGTCTGTAATCCCACTTGGTAACATATGAGGGCTGCCCTTCGCCTAATCTCTGTGACATCCTTAGCTCTGGTGAAATGAGAACAGTCTCCTGGAAGAGGAAAATAAGAGTCGTGGACCCCTAATGACGGGAACCCTTCTGTTCCGTAATGGTGTCCAACATTGTGCAGGGGCTTCATGTACTATTTAAATTTAGGTCATCTTGGCTTGTGCCTGGTAGACTGACAGAACTATGGCAAGGTACCAAACTAGGACAAAGAGCTATGGTTCTGTCTCGGTTTCCAGCTCACCCACAGAGCTGGTTACCCTCTTGGTAATCATCATGTCTGGTCAACTTCTCACTTCCGTAGTGCTGGGTTGGGACACTCTTTCCTTCGGAATGGGAAGTGAACACATAAAGGCTTTCCCAAGGGATCACCAATCCCTGTCTCGGGATATCCTTGTGCCAAACTGGTCCTGTCCTGCCAGAGAAACCAACACCTGCGTCGGCCACCCCTCCAAATCAGTCTGTTTCAGTCTGTCAGAGCATTCTTGTTCAGGCACACATCAGACTCTGCAATCCAACATCTGGACAACACTCATTTGCACAAGGCACATTGGCAGCCTGACGCGCACATCTTGACCACCAGACCATCCTCCCATTTCTAGATGATTTCTGTCAATGTGGATTTCCCCAGTGTTAAAAGTTCGAATTTTATCACAGAGACGAGTATTATGCATTACTTTCTCCTTTAATGCTCATAGAAGCTAGGAACAAAAAAGGCTGTAATAAGTGAATATCAAATTACATGAAATTATAAATCCTACGAAGCACTTGTAGATAGACTACATAACGACTTCAATACATTACAGTATCATCTATGTAAAAGTAGGCAGCACAATAGTCCTTCCTATTTCTTGGTGTGAAAAACAGTAAATTTAAAATTGAAGAAGTGGAAAAAATGAACAATAGAAAAAACCTGTTAACTCAATATTAATGTTGGGGAGAAAACATAGAATCATGAGTTCATGTAAATATTTTTCAGATGGTATACTTTATAATGCATATTAATATTTTGTATTTAACATCAAAAGACTATGCGATGGGATAATACTCGCCTCCATGTCTTTAAAAAAATTAGAACTTTCCATCATTACCCCTTGGAAAATCCACATTTTATGTCAAGACTGTGGTATCATGCTATTTTAAGGCCCGACAATCCACAGGAACTGACCCCATTTTGTTCTCAATATATAGCAGGTGCTCCCCCTTGTAAGTAATTACCTCAGTTGAGCAAAGTTCAGCATTGTGTCATTGATACCCCTATATGCCGCCGATACCCCTATGCTAAGAATTACATACCAGTGAGAAATTTGTCATTTACAGCATCCATATATCATGTTGAGCCATTTGTTAAAAATTACCTCTAGTAGGTCAGGCCAAACATTTTGTCATGGTTGCCTCCCACCCAATATGTCATGGTTCTTCTCCCTAAGGCCAATAATAATCTCCATTATGTTAGCACCAACATCTTGTCACTGGTGTACCATGTGTCCAGAATTACCTCTACGTTGCCAGCATCAGCATTTTTCTAAGGGCCCCCCTTATGTCAAGAATTTTGTCCAGTGCGCCAGTCCCAGTTATTTGCCATGTTTCTTATGACAAAAAAATGACCTCCTATATGCCAGTGCCAATATTTTGCAATGGGTGCTACTTATGCCAAGAATTACATCCAGTATGCCAGCACCAGCATTTTGGGACAGGTTTCCCATATGCCAAGAATTATGTCTGGTTGTCAAAGCGAGCATTTTTTGGTGAATACCCATTATGCCAAGAATTACATTCTATATGGCAGCATTTTGCCATGGATGGCTCTGTAAGTCAAGACTTACCTTCCATATGCGAGAGCCAGTAGCAAACTCAAGAGCACAACACACCCTCACACATGTTCACTTGAATTTACTCATTCACATTCATTCTTACTCACTCACTCACACACCCTCACTCTCACCTCTTTACATTCTCTCAAATTGCCTCACATTCGTTCACACTCACTTTCATCTATGCTCACACTCATTCCTATTCTCACTTACTGTCATGTCTCACTCTTTCATTCTCACTCAGTATAAGTTATTCTCACTCAGAGTTTCATTCGCTCATTTATTCTCATTCAGTCCCCATTTCACTCACTCTCACTGATTTACTTTGACAGACTCACATGCATGCGCACACTCTCTCTTTCATGCACACTCTCACTACTTATTTTCACTTATATTTACTCTCTCAAACTCATCCTCATGTGCACACACACATCTCACTGGCTCCCTCACCTTTCCTCACACTTGCTCAATTCACTTACTTGTACTCACTATTTTTCTCACTCTTACACAAACTACTTCATTCTAACTTGGTCTCACTTATTTTTACTCACTCTGATTCACTTAACTCACTCACAGTTACACTGTAATTCACTTTCACTTATTCGCACTCTCTTCCCCTGTCATTCACTATCACACACAGACATGCTCAGAAATATAACTCGCACTCTCTCCCACTAACGCACACATGTATGCACACAATATTTGAGATTTTTTCCCTTATTTTCAGCTGCCTGCCATGGTCTGCTTTAGATGCGGTTGCTCGATAGACCCTTAGGACAGGGACACAGCTTCTTCACCCCTCAAGCACAAAAGCAGGAAAATAAAAACGAGAGTCTGTGCCACAGTGCTTAGGCTCCAATTTTTAGTTTATAACTTTTTCACCTCACCCTCTCCTCACTCGTCAAAGTGTTGGGTTTGATCAGTGAGACTTCTGATCTCACCTCATCATATGATCAAATGAGAATGGGTTAGGTAAAAGCCTGATTGATGAGTAGTCAGGGCACTGCAGGGCTTAAGCCCAAACCACTCAAGGCTACCTTTTCCAGTAACTCTGAAATGCATCACTAATGGGTTGCAACTAGGTGTGCCAGACCACTGAAGCCAGGGCTGGAACATCACCAGCCCTGGACAATCTGTCTGATCGGTGGTGCAAGTGTCTCCATTGGATGGGGTGGTCGGTACAGGTAAGAGCGGTGGGGCGGGGCAGGGCTGGCGGGAAGACGACAGACGACAGAATCGGGAAAATACAAGAAAATAAATAAATAAAACATCTTACCTTGTGCTTGAATATTGGTAAGATTTAAACGCATATGTCCAGAGAGAACCCATATGGATGATTTCAGAATTGCTATGTTTTTGGGGGAATTCTAATATATATGACTCGAAATAGTAATCAATAAGTAGTATTCCTTCCTATATTTAGCCAGCCCCCATTAGCAATCCCTAGTGGTGGCCCACAAAATGATCACTCTCGACTATAGTCTGAATTCACTCATGCTTAAAGGTACAAGAAGTGACAAGATTCTTATCAGCTGAAGATGATGAAAAGCCAACAAACAACACCAGCTCATTTAGGCCTATTCAAAAATTGCTTCTCTTACAGACAGAGACGTTTTAAGGCATGGGCAAAGTGGGCCCTGGCCCAGGGCCCCACCCTTTCAGGAGGCCCCATGATTGAGCCACCTCTGTTCTGCAGGGGAGGCTTGTCCTAATGACCTTGAACAATTCTTAAACAGATTGTCTTAAGTACAGTTTTCCTTTAATTTATTTTTAATGTGGGTGTTGTGTGGCAGTGAATTACCGACATTTTGCAGAGAAATGTTGTGTTTGTTTCATGCAACATCCCTAAAAAACGTTTCTTTTAGATCAGAACCAGACCTGACATATAAGAAATGGGAGGGTGTCTTAGGGTTCAGTAATATTAGTGAGCTGCTGCTATGTTATAATATTGAAAACACACATCACTATCCCTTAATATTAGATGTAAACACATTTAGAATTTGGATTAGTGTGCCTCTGCACTGTGAGTGACCTAGCCGACAAGGGCATAAAAGAACGGAAATTGGATCATAAATTCAAAGATTCTCCGAACAGGGGCCCCCAAATACCTTTGGCCCAGGGCCCCCAAAATCCTTAAGGTGTCCCTGCTTACAGACACAAAATGCTCTACTATTTCACTGGAGGCATGATAAATTCAATTTTGTACAAAGCCAAGGGGTCGTATTGGGAAAGAAAATAGGCCCAAGCACCAAGTCCCCCATTAGTCAATCAGCGGAAAAAATGCCCCACATTTTCCAGTCAGGGCAGTTTTGAACTTGTAAAGACATGCTGCACAGGTGTACTGCAAGGTATGGTAAACCGCATGCATTTGTGCTTACTGCAAGCAATGTTTGTGGTAATATCTGGGAAATCAACAGCAAAAACCAGCCGACCAGGCAAACAACAAGCCCATAAACAGCCAAAAAAACGATCCACAATCTAACCTGTCAGACCAGCCCTTCTGGCACTGGTAAAGTGTTGGTTTGGCCAGTCCTACCATGCAGGGCTGTCTTCAGAGCACCAAATATGGCCTTTTGTCTAAGCTCAAAGAAAACATAAGCTGCGGATTTCAATTGGCAAAGGCATATCCTTGTCTATAAAACAGAAGTGGCTCATCTAATTCGTGAAAACATAGTATAAAATGTGACACATGAAAAGGAAATGTATTTCAGTTCTACATTATCAATTTCGATTACACATTAAAGCACACTAATTATTTTAGAAACAAAATCCGCTTTTCATTTTGTACAACTTTGCACTGTTACCTTGCCAATCTAATGGCTTCACCCTTGCTTAATGTCTAAAATAAACCAGACATCACATTTACTCTTAAATTGTTAAACTCTGGAATGTCTGCAATCTTATTTTCCCTTTTCTTCTCACTGATGTAGGTCTGTGCAAGGTCACCGTCAGATAATAACTCTGCTACATTTTGGAAGCACGAATTTGCTTTTTACTCATGTAATAAGATTTTAATGTATGTGCACCTATATTCTCTTAATTATGTGTGAAAAGTTAGTGCTATGTTTTAGTTCTCTTTTCAAATAAAACCCCTCTTCTTACAATCTGTAGAAACCCACACAATTGTTTTTAAATGTCTAGTAGGTGTATCACAAAAGAAACTGAATTATGTCAGTTACAATGTTGTGTTGAATTATTTAATATCAAAAACTACAAGGTTTAGGTTCCTTACCTCCTTACATGAATTAGGTGACTGTTTCAGAGAAATAATTCAGGTGCTTTAATTTCAATGTCACAATATGGACTACGTGCAATTTGTAGAAAAAAAGGGCCTGATGTGCAGTAGCAGCTGCTACCGGATTGGGGTGGTGGGCGGGGGTACGGATGGGGAGGGAATAAAAAATGCAAAACACACAAGATGATGGACGGAATGCTGCACATTGGCAAACACTCACCCCCAGTCACAGATCTGGGTTTAATCCATCGTTATTCTGCTTCACCACGCCACCCCAGTTCAGACATAGCCATATGCAAATCAGTCTTGACCCTGTGCCTCATGGGAACAGTCCAGACCGAACTGCCAAGCCATGTCTTCCCTGGACCGGAATCAAGCATCCTAGGACCGGTTTCAGGCTATCAGCCTTCATCAGCCAGGATAGCTTGACTCCAGTGGCGTAGTGAGCACGGGACCCACGTCTGGGCATACCCTTCCCACTTAGGGCGAAATGCAAAACACACAAGATGATGGACGGAATGCTGCACATTGGCAAACACTCACCCCCAGTCACAGATCTGGGTTTAATCCATCGTTATTCTGCTTCACCACGCCACCCCAGTTCAGACATAGCCATATGCAAATCAGTCTTGACCCTGTGCCTCATGGGAACAGTCCAGACCGAACTGCCAAGCCATGTCTTCCCTGGACCGGAATCAAGCATCCTAGGACCGGTTTCAGGCTATCAGCCTTCATCAGCCAGGATAGCTTGACTCCAGTGGCGTAGTGAGCACGGGACCCACGTCTGGGCATACCCTTCCCACTTAGGGCGAAATGCAAAACACACAAGATGATGGACGGAATGCTGCACATTGGCAAACATTCACCCCCAGATCTGGGTTTAATCCATCGTTATTCTGCTTCACCACGCCACCCCAGTTCAGACATAGCCATATGCAAATCAGTCTTGACCCTGTGCCTCATGGGAACAGTCCAGACCGAACTGCCAAGCCATGTCTTCCCTGGACCGGAATCAAGCATCCTAGGACCGGTTTCAGGCTATCAGCCTTCATCAGCCAGGATAGCTTGACTCCAGTGGCGTAGTTAGCACGGGACCCACGTCTGGGCATACCCTTCCCACTTAGGGCGAAATGCAAAACACACAAGATGATGGACGGAATGCTGCACATTGGCAAACACTCACCCCCAGTCACAGATCTGGGTTTAATCCATCGTTATTCTGCTTCACCACGCCACCCCAGTTCAGATATAGCCATATGCAAATCAGTCTTGACCCTGTGCCTCATGGGAACAGTCCAGACCGAACTGCCAAGCCATGTCTTCCCTGGACCGGAATCAAGCATCCTAGGACCGGTTTCAGGCTATCAGCCTTCATCAGCCAGGATAGCTTGACTCCAGTGGCGAAGTGAGCACGGGACCCACGTCTGGGCATAAAAAAAGCACTTATTTGAATACCGCCTGCCGCCTCTCCTCCGTCCTCTCTGCAGCAGGAAGCACATAGCCTCCTAGAATCCCCTGGCCAATCACAACGCTGCCTTACAGCAGCGTTGTGATTGGTCTGAGCGCCGTGGTTCGGCGCTCAGAGAGGGACTGAAAGGCTGGGCATGTTCTCAACCCAGTCTGTACAATACAGTCTGTGGAGAACATGTAAAGTGAGCATGACGGCCGGCCAAACAGAGGTGCAGCCACCACTCCCCCTCCCTGTGACGCTGGAAGCCCAGCCCCCCCCCGCCGCCCGCCCCGACAACCTGGTTTCAACCTCAAGCTCAATCCAAAATGATAATAACGGAAAGTTATTGCCATTTTTATTTGAGCTTGCAGTTGAAGCAGTGGGGCGACGCTCCTCCGCGTTAGCGGAGGAGCTACCGCTGCTGATGTGCAAAGATAACATTTGCAAAACTTGGTGACAAAATGCAATCTGATTTTGCAAACCGATATATGTACAAATAAGTTGGTTTACAAAATACCGAATCGCAGAGGATAATTAAAATGATCTGCCTAACTAATATTGATGAAAATGAAAATGTATCTCTATTTATGTTTGTCAAGTTTGGAGTATGGTTACCACATATATTCCAAGAGAACAAAGTACAAAATGTATGGTTGTATCTGAGACAAAACTTCAGCTGTATCTATGCTATGTGTCTAGGTTGGTTTGCATTTGTTTTTGAGATAATACAGTGTTTAATTTGTAAAATAATAAGTGCCGGTGGCTAATGTTTTGCTCAAAAGCCTGCAGCTGGTGCTACGAATATCGAGGGTGTCACGCAACAAGGCTGTGCAGTCTTGATTCCATCTCACGCCCCTTTCATCCACCATCAGACACCTATGCCCCTTTATCTCACTAATGCAGGTTCTTTTTCATCCCGCTATCTCCATTTGCCACTGTTTTTCCATCTATTTCTTCCTCTTTTTTCTCCCCTTTTGTGTTTTTTGCTCTCTTTCTCTGGGTAAAAGTCTGATGAGGAAAAATAAGTACAAGTCCCCAAAAATGAGTGCCGGTGGCCAACGTAAAACTACGGGCTCAACTTAAGCACTGAAAATAAAATAACTATTTGTTGCGGTGTTGAAAAACATGCAGCCTTGTGTATTGATTCACATGGCTTTTTGACAAAATACTTTTGAAGTCCAAAATTATCTCTCAAGCAAGACGAAAACCACTTTTTCAGCTTGATTTTCACTTCTTTATGCAGTTAAACCAATAGACCATGCAGAAAACTTGTACATTGACTGCTCTCATTATGCACAATCTCAAAATGTATTCTCCACGTTTGGCATTTGATATTTTCAACCTTCTGATGATGCAATAAACTGCAATATTAAACTTATGCTTTGCTTGAGAAACAGAATGCTTGAAAATAACACACTAACTTCTAATGCTAAAGCATATATATATGTATATATATATATATATATATATATATATATATATATATTATATTCAAAAAGAGTTGCCTCTATATATCATATATATATATATATATATATCATATATATATATATATGTATATATATATGTAATATATATATATATATAAAATGACTGTTCACATGCTACCAGTGCCTCGGCTAATTTTGTTATTTTGCTGGCTGCAACCTAGCGGGATGCTTCGTTCCCGTTGTCGTCCGAGGCTGCCCTGCAGGGTCATGAGCTCCCGCTCACGAAGAGACTGGTGTGGGTATTGATGCTGGGAGACTGACCCGCTCCGATTTCAGGATTTTCCACGAGATCACTTGATGCAAAGAAAAGGAGCAAGGGAGACAAGGGGGATATTTTATGATCCTCTTGCAAACATGTAAAGAGACATTTACAAAGGTACTGCGGCAACACGATAAAGCAGCATTTTAAATTTGATAGTTCGCAAGCACTCTGCCTGTATGGGTACTTACCAAGATGATGCATTGTGGGACTTTGAGACCAGTTGGCAAGCTGCCAGTGATGTTCTATGATTAAGGCTATTAACCAGCTGAAACACGTCAGACCAATCATCGAGTGCTGCCGCCCAAAGGCATAATAAATGACTGTTCACATGCTACCAGTGCCTCTGCTAATTTTGTTATATTGCTGGCTGCAACCTAGCGGGATGCTTCGTTCCCGTTGTCGTCCGAGGCTGCCCTGCAGGGTCATGAGCTCCCGCTCACGAGGAGACTGGTGTGGGTATTGATGCTGGGAGACTGACCCGCTCCGATTTCAGGATTTTCCACAAGATCACTTGATGCAAAGAAAAGGAGCAAGGGAGACAAGGGGGATATTTTATCACCTCTTGCAAACATGTAACGAGATATTTACAAAGGTACTGCGGCAACACGATAAAGCAGCATTTTAAATTTGATAGTTCGCAAGCACTCTGCCTGTATGGGTACTTACCAAGATGATGCATTGTGGGACTTTGAGACCAGTTGGCAAGCTGCCAGTGATGTTCTATGATTAAGGCTATTAACCAACTGAAACGCGTCAGACCAATCATCGAGTGCTGCCGCCCAAAGGCATAATAAATGACTGTTCACATGCTACCAGTGCCTCGGCTAATTTTGTTATATTGCTGGCTGCAACCTAGCGGGATGCTTCGTTCCCGTTGTCATCCGAGGCTGCCCTGCAGGGTCATGAGCTCCCGCTCACGAAGAGACTGGTGTGGGTATTGATGCTGGGAGACTGACCCGCTCCGATTTCAGGATTTTCCACGAGATCACTTGATGCAAAGAAAAGGAGCAAGGGAGACAAGGGGGATATTTTATCACCTCTTGAAAACATATAACGAGACATTTACAAAGGTACTGCGGCAACACAATAAAGCAGCATTTTAATTTTGATAGTTCGCAAGCACTCTGCCTGTATGGGTACTTACCAAGATGATGCATTGTGGGACTTTGAGACCAGTTGGCAAGCTGCAAGTGATGTTCTATGATTAAGGCTATTAACCAGCTGAAACGAGTCAGACCAATCATCGAGTGCTGCTGCCCAAAGGCATAATAAATGACTGTTCACATGCTACCAGTGCCTCGGCTAATTTTGTTATATTGCTGGCTGCAACCTAGCGGGATGCTTCGTTCCCGTTGTCGTCCGAGGCTGCCCTGCAGGGTCAAGAGCTCCCGTTCACGAAGAGACTGGTGTGGATATATATATATATATATATATATATATATATATATTACAGCATGACGAGCAGTTAAAAGATGTTGTAGGCCAGCATCTTAATATCACATATCGCAAAGCACCCTCAAATGTTGATATTTTAACCAGATCTATGGTCTATCAAGAATTGGATTGGCTTAAGAATAGGAATTTGGGCTTTACAAAATGTGTTACATGCAAGGCCTGCAAGTTTGGGGCTAATCATGCCAGTTATGACACATTTGAAGGTAGAACCTGTATGATCAGGGAGAGGATCACATGTGAGGCTGAATTTGTTGTCTATGTCCTGGAGTGTGGTTGGAAAATGAGATATGTAGGCAGCACAGTCAATAAGGTCAAGATCAGGATTCTGCAGCACATTAGAGATATAAAGCATCAAGACAGGATATACCCCATAGACAAGCACTTTTGGGAGGTGCACCAGGTAAGTTTGACCACTCTGCAATACTATGGCATAAAGCATATTAAGGCTCATCCTCGCAGAGGCAACAGGGAACAAGAGCTGCGGCAATGTGAATCTAACATGATTGTTTTATTTGCCACCGAAAGGCCGTAGGGGCATAATCTTGATGCAGAGCTGCATGTTCATCTATGAAGAATACGAAACTGTGAACTCTTGGCCTGTAATGACTTTGTTGATAATGCAAGCACTTGATGTTGGACTGTATATCGATATTCCTCCCTGTGCTGTGTTGGTATTTTAAAATCTCACTGTTGTAGTGATGGAGCATGTATAGAATTCAACATTGGCAATTTTTTGCTTGTTTATTATTTTATAGTTGGTTTGCAAATGATGCAATGCCTTCCATGTTGATGGTGCAGGCCTTCTGGCAGGACTGTACGGGGATTTGAGCACGTATCACACTGTAGAGTACTGGCACTTTATTGTATGTTATGGAGGGCCTATAGATTTCTGTCTTAGCGTTCTTTTAATATTTTCTCAGTACAGCATGTCCATTTTTTTTAACAACTTATGCTAAAATTAGCGGTTGCAGCTATATGTGGGCACATATACCTTTTTTGCCAAGAATATGGATGAACCATGTTTTGCAAGAACGTATTCTGATTAATTTAGTCCTCAGATGGATGTGGCTGGATTTACCTTTTTTGATATATATTTTCTTACCTCATTTGAAAAAAATATTTTCATTACATCTGTATGCAGATGAGCATTGGTACTTTAGTTGGGCTTGTGCAATAATACACCTTATCATGTGGGATTGTCATATATTTTAACCCTCTATGAGGCTTCAAGGTAGAAGATATATGGCATGGACAATCTTATGAAATAATTTGTCTTTACTACATGCATTGGCACTTTATTCAGCGTTGATGTTTGTATATGGGTTTGGGCAATATCCATTGAAGTTATTCCCTTGAAGATGCCCTTAGTATATGCATTAATCAGTAAAGATGTTTTCATTTGGGTTTGTGCACTATTTATTGAAGTTGCCTATTGAAGATGTTCCTATTATATGCATCAGCACTTTATTTGAGCATTTTGCACTTTAATTGAGCATGTGCAATATTTAATGGAGGTATGACTATAGGTGATAATTGGTTATATGATCCATCCAGGGACAGATTCTCTGTGTTAAATTTGAATCCACCTTGCAAGAACTGAAAAGGAATTTACATGATATTGTTCCCTCAGTTGCAATAGGCTTGAATTAATTGAGGCATGTACATACGTGATTCCAATATGGCTGCTTTGCTGAGACATGATTGTGATTGTACGCAGACTAGTTCTGTTGCTGACAGGAAACATGTAACAAGGATGTGATGTTTTTAAGCACTTTGGTTGTGGGACACTGGGTTGGCCGGTTGAAGGCGTAAGCCGAAACGCGTTGGCGTCCTGTGCTGGGTGTTGCTGCAATTTAACAAGAAAGAGTATTTTTGAGCAGTCTGACAGCATTGTGCCATCTTCGTGGGATACACTTAGGAAGTGCGGCTGATCCGTCTGGAGCTAGGTTGTGATATATTTTTTGTTGGAGATCTCCACCCTGACTGGCCATTGATGTAGGATACCAAGGAGGAGATTAATAAAGAGGATTTATTTATGTTCCTGGCATAGATGGAGCAGATTGTAAATTGTGCCTCCCCATTTTTAATCCTCACTAACAGCCATCTGCCAGGATTGACAATTTGTATCTCAGTCGTAGCCCAGTTTTCCCCCAAGCTAAGAGAGCCATCCCTTGTACCGGGGCATCAGTATAGGATGCTGTCAAACCCGCATAGCCCAGAACATGAAGTTTATAGAATTCTTGTGCCAGGAGGTGTGTCTTCTGAAAAAAAAGTATCTGAGGTTTGAGTGTATGCATTTCTTCTCAAATAAGTTTGATTTTATTCGGATACCGCATGCCGTTTATATTCCAACAGAGAAAATGTAGGTCCTGGTTATTGCTATTTACTTTGTTAACCATTATCTATTGTTACCTTGACTTGAATGATGCTATAGTTGTATGAAAGACTTATGCTTTCCCCTCCTTCTCCTTTTTCTCCTTTCCTCCCCGGTCCTTAACCTTGGTTCCATGTGAAGCAAAGCAAAACACCAATTGCTTATTCCTTTCCATGGTACACCACCAAAGTGGTTGTTTTCAACAGAGATCCGTCATTATCCTCCCTCGACTCTTCACCCCCACATCAACCCACACCAAAATCCCCAGACCCACCCACTGCTCCACCCCAAACCTCCTAGCTCCCGATACTATTAATAAATGTCCTATTTTCCCATGGGCAAACAAAATGTATTCCCATCCACAAGGATGGTCTACCAACATTAGGGCAGAGTAGTCTTGTTAGTGCCAGCAATCTCCTGCAGTTCCATGGCTACTGAAAAGTAAACAAGAAAAAGAAAATGAAGGACTAGCTGTAAGGAACAATAAGCAAGAGCTTGAAAAGGAAAAAAAACAAAAGCCAGGCAAAGGTTTCCCAATCACCAGCTGACACACAGTTCCTGAAAGCACCACATCAGGAGGGCCCACTTTTGCTCAAAGTAGATCTCACTAGAGGAAAAACACCCTCTTCTATAGAAAAAGACCATGTGTTGTTGTTTCTGCGCTAACTTCAAGCTCTTTGTCTCCCTTATGGGCAATATAAACCCTGCTAAAGAAAGGGAGACAAAATTAAACAAAAATGAACATATCATTTTATGTTAGCCTCCTCAAACTGTCATTTTAGTCCTTTGCTTTTTTAAGATCTTGACAGAAAAAGGTTGGTCCTTGATAACAGATCTGCAAATTTGCTGGTTCCAGCACCAATACCACTGCCATAAGTTTCTGAAAGGACAGAATCAGCTCTTGCAACCACCACATTTGTTCCACTGTATGATGGCAGTAGTCAGACCAAACAAAAGACAACCCGAAGCGCCTTGATTACACTACAGGGGCGCTCTATCTGAAAAACTGGCTGTCGGAACATAAAGCTCCACAAATAAATCAAAATGGCGCAAGGATGTAGAGATGTGAGATTCTTGTAAGGCTTTCAAAATCGAAACCCATGAGCCATCTGAACTTGATAATCAATGTCCCAATCACCCAATTGAGGAAAGCCTTCAAACTTATGGCTTATCTCTCTCAATTTAACCACATGTCGTCCCACTTGAGTTTGCAATGTCTTGGTTGACTACAGTAAACTTGCACATTGGGTGTCAACATTTTTTGAGTGACCATAAAGTATATTCATAATCTTTGACATTTTCTGCAGTATGTTGTAATGAAAATATTTTTGCTAGTTTAGCTTGTGCATCATTCTACGTAAGTTAGCGTTCGCGGCACCATTTTATGTTTGGCTGCCATTTTGAGCCATGCTCAAAACTACTTTTTGTCTCCTCGAGAGCACGGGTTGTGGAAAGTTTCATTTCTCCAGGGTTGGGCCTTGCTTTGCTAATGAATTCACTGGTCTTATTAGCACATACCTTTCCCACAAGATAGAGGCCTTCTCCCACTAGTCTAGTGGCGGACACAGGCAGAGTGACCTTGGATTGAAGATAGTGTGTGCCCGGCCCCAGAATCGAAACCTATCCTTCTGTACTTCTTTGTTCAGCTGCATCTGCTCGGAAAATTCCGTTATGGGCGTGCCCTCATTGGATTTGAATTGTACATAATGTATCTCCATGTTTGCTCATGTCAGTCCCTCTCTGCAGCACTCCTAGAGACTGGGCAGAGTGGGCTCCGCTCGAGTGTATATGAATAAACATATATTGGTTTGTATTCTCTACTGTCCGACCGACTCTTCATTTGGTATGGGAGGCTGAGAGGTGGTCGCGAGTGACCCGGGTGACCCTAAATGGGCCACTTCCTTAGTTGGTGCCTGAACAGGGACGAACAAAGCAAACACAAGGAGATGGTGGACGGAGCACTGAAACTTTCAGACACTCACCCCCAGTCACAGATCTGGGTTGAATCCATCATCATTCTTTAGCTCACTTCGCCACCTCAGGTCAGACCCAGATCAGTCTTGACCCTGTGCCTCATGGGAACAGTCCAGCCCGAACTGCCAAGCCAGGTCTTCCCTGTACCGGAAACAAGCATCCTGGGACCGGTTTCTGGGTAACACCCTTCATCAGCCAGGCTAGCTTGAATCCAGTGGCAAGGTGAGCAAGGGACCCACGTCTGGGCATACCCTGCCAACTTAGGGCGAACAAAGCAAACACAAGGAGATGGTGGACGGAGCACTGAAACTTTTCAGACACTCACCCCCCAGTCACAGATCTGGGTTGAATCCATCATCATTCTTTAGCTCACTTCGCCACCTCAGGTCAGACCCAGCTATATGCAAATCAGTCTTGACCCTGTGCCTCATGGGAACAGTCCAGCCCAAACTGCCAAGCCAGGTCTTCCCTGAACCGGAAACAAGCATCCTGGGACCGGTTTCTGGGTAACACTCTTCATCAGCCAGGCTAGCTTGAATCCAGTGGCAAGGTGAGCAAGGGACCCACGTCTGGGCATACCCTGCCAACTTAGGGCGAACAAAGCAAACACAAGGAGATGATGGACGGAGCACTGAAACTTTTCAGACACTCACCCCCAGTCACAGATTTGGGTTGAATCCATCATCATTCTTTAGCTCACTTCGCCACCTCAGGTCAGACCCAGCTATATGCAAATCAGTCTTGACCCTGTGCCTCATGGGAACAGTCCAGCCCGAACTGCCAAGCCAGGTCTTCCCTGAACCGGAAACAAGCATCCTGGGACCGGTTTCTGGGTAACACCCTTCATCAGCCAGGCTAGCTTGAATCCAGTGGCAAGGTGAGCAAGGAACCCACGTCTGGGCATACCCTGCCAACTTAGGGCGAACAAAGCAAACACAAGGAGATGATGGACAGAGCACTGAAACTTTTCAGACACTCACCCCCAGTCACAGATCTGGGTTGAATCCATCATCATTCTTTAGCTCACTTTGCCACCTCAGGTCAGACCCAGCTATATGCAAATCAGTCTTGACCCTGTGCCTCATGGGAACAGTCCAGCCCGAACTGCCAAGCCAGGTCTTCCCTGAACCGGAAACAAGCATCCTGGGACCAGTTTCTGGGTAACACCCTTCATCAGCCAGGCTAGCTTGAATCCAGTGGCAAGGTGAGCAAGGGACCCACGTCTGGGCATACCCTGCCAACTTAGGGCGAACAAAGCAAACACAAGGAGATGATGGACGGAGCACTGAAACTTTTCAGACACTTACCCCCAGTCACAGATCTGGGTTGAGTCCATCATCATTCTTTAGCTCACTTCGCCACCTCAGTTCAGACCCAGCTATATGCAAATCAGTCTGACCCTGTGCCTCATGGGAACAGTCCAGCCCGAACTGCCAAGCCATGTCTTCCCTGGACCGGAAACAAGCATCCTGGGACCGGTTTCTGGCTTACAGCCGTCATCAGCCAGGCTATCTTGAATCCAGTGGCAAAGTGAGCAAGGGACCCACGTCTGGGCATACCCTGCCAACTTAGGGCGAACAAAGCGATACCAAAGGGGATGATGGACGGAGCGTTAGAGCAAATCGAACACTCACCCCCAGTCAACTGATCTGGGTTTAATCCATCATCATTCTTTAGCTCACTCCACCACCCCAGTTCAGACATGGCCATATGCAAATCAGTCTGACCCTGTGCCTCATGGGAACAGTCCAGTCCGAACTGCCAAGCCAGGTCTTCCCTGAACCGGAAACAAGCATCCTGGGACTCCATCGGGTGACACATCCCCTCCCGCGGACGAATGGGGAGGACGGGGCCATCGTCAGGTCGGATGGATGGATCAGGGATCCCTGTACGAGGAGCATTGTTTGCCCGCAGCTGCCCCTTCCGTCCCGCCGGATGGTGACTCACCCAGTGGTCATCCCGACTGGGGTCCTGAACGGCAAAACCCTTGGATCTGACCGTTTGGTCCAAAGAGTCAGCAGTGGAGAATAAATTTGTTTGACCTGCATATATCAGGTGAGTTTGTTTTGGTTCTTTGTGGATATGGTACTATTTTGGTTTGTATTTGGTACCGTCTGAGGACCGATTTTGGGTAAAAGTGTTTGCAAATACTTTGCCAGGCATAAGTAGTGAACTTGTTTTCTTTTGAGAATGCCTGGAACAAGTAAACTGGTTTCTTTGTGCTGTCATTGTTCTGCTGATGCTCGATTGGAGGAAAGTCAACCAGTGCCCCCAGAAGGCACTCAGAATTTTGATATGTATGTGAAGCATGGCCTTGGCCCTATTGTGTTTAGTACGCTATGGCACAAATATACGAGGGACAATGCCGAGTTGCAGTGGCCATTGACAGGTACTTTTGATGAACAAAATTTGGGTTTTTACAGGAAAAGTTGTTTGTGAAATGAAGTAGGCAGTCTATGTTTGATTCTCTTCGAACGTGGCAAAAGGAAGCTAAACAGAGGCGAATGAAAGGAGAGAAAGAGGCCCGGAAGGGGAGAATGCAAACATTGACTCAGAAAGCTGTAGCACATGATAGAGAGAAACAGGAGATAGGGATAGAACGTGAAGATAGAAGGTTTCGATTGAATATTGATAAATGTTATGTGGCCCAAGAAGACAAAGATGCTTTCGCGGAGGAGTTATTAGATACTCGACTCCCACCTCCATATGCCCCGCAGAGGATATATCCCGCTATTCCCTCACAGTCCCAGCCACCCGCTCCTTCTGTCTCTGTTGTTTCTGCTCTTGCTACTGTTGATCAGACTGCTTTGGCCACAGCACCTCCTGTCTTTTCTTTGTCCTTGCCGTCTGCGGCAACCATGACTGTTAGTACCCCTGCCACACCTATTGCTTCAGCATCCCTTTCGCCGGCTCTTACACCTGCGACGCAGCCAGCAGCAACGTTAGTGCCTGTTACTTCTGTTACCACTCCCACTGTGTTTTTTCATCCCCCGACATTACTGAGTAGCGGGACACGTGGATTTGAGGATAGAGACTGGACGAAATTTAAGGAACGTATGGGGCGGACGTTAGTCCGATCTCATTTGGGAGATGAGGAGAAAAGGGTAGTAGCTAATCAGGCTGCCCACTGGGCTCAGAATCCCATTTACAGTGTGGAAGATGTGTGGAGTGTGATGAAAGATTATGAGCCCTTTGTACAACAGGATGCCCTTAAGCATATGTCTGCTACTCTGATTGGTCTTTGGGAGAAGTGTTTCAAATATGCAGCACCACGGATTTGATATGATATTAAAGATCATGTACATGTTACTAATATGGAGCCTGGCCAAATATTTGGCAATGTTGCAACGCTGGTTGCTTATCGGGTAGGCTACTTGAGAAGAGTCCCACCCCAGTATCTCAGTTTCCGATGCGGGAGGTTCATCATCCTATATATCTCCCTGAAATACCAGAGCTAAGGGATCAGCACGATATCGTTGTTAGACCAGGTGTAGCGGCCCGTTTCCAAGAACAGTGGGTCTATACTCCATGGAAAAGGAGTGAAGTTTTGTCTCTTAAGACTCAATTACCTGATCCCAGAAAAAATCCTACTGCCTATTATAAAGAATTGACTGAAGCTGCCTCTTCCACAGTAATGACGCTTGCTGACATTGAAATGTTTTTTGGTTTACTGGTTCCGGTTGATATTTGGAGACGGGTACACACCCAGGATCATGTTGCGGAATTGGGTGGTACCTGGGATCAAATTAAAGTATGGGATCAGGAGAGGAAGCCCGGTGAGAAGCCTAAAGCAGAGATACTTGATTTGCCAGGTCGCATTATCACGTATATGCATTCTCTTATTCCACCGAGAAAAGTTGATTGGGACACGTTATCAGCTTGTCGTCAAAAGAAAGATGAGAGTGTGCCTGATTTTTTCACTCGGTTTGAAGATGTGTTTTTGGATTATAGTGGACAGGATTTGTCGATTGAGGGAGGTCTTCGGTTGTTTGTCTTTAGATTTGTTTCTAATTTGCTTCCTGAAATAGCGACTCGATTGCAGACTTCCGAGAGCACTTGGTCCACCTCTTCCCCTTCTGTTATTTTGAACATGGCGCAGTATTATGAACACAGGGAAAATGAGGATAAGGAGAGGACTGAGAAGAAGCATAAGGATTTGAAGACAAAGGTGTTGTTGTGACAGGCTTCTAGAGAAAATGGTAGAGGACGTGGTGGTTTGGCCCGACAGCTTCCTCGCACTAGCAGGCAGCCTAATACTACGCCTTTAGGGCCGAACCAGTGTGCGTATTGTAAGGAGGAGGGACACTGTTGTAGCAAGTGTCCTGTGTTGTTGCAGAAGGTAGCGGCCCCCAGAGGACGAGGTTCTCATGGACGGGGTCGTGGAACAGGAGGAGCGGACAGGATTCAGAATGCTGCAGCCTCACAGGGTCGTTCTGATAATAATTAGCGGCGGGCGGAGAACTCCGCTCTGCCCGCGGAGTGTGCGGAGATTTGCCTACTCCATGTTCCGCGGAGAAGGCAAATCTCCACATACTCGGCAGCGGAGCGGAGTTGGCCAGCCCCCGCCTCCACCCCCCCTATTAACAATTAATTCTACATTAATTAAAAGTAAATTAAAAACCACTTACCTGTACTGCCGCGTCCCCGGGCTGCCCTCCTCCTCTTCCTCGCCGTCTCTGGTAATCCTTGCGAAAACTGTGCATGCGCGCGCGCCCTCGCATTTCTCGCAAGAAATGCCCATGCGTGGGCGCGCGCACAAGCACAGTTTTCTCAAGGATCACCAGAGACGGCGAGGAAGAGGAGGAGGGCAGCCCGGGGACGCCGCAGTACAGGTAAGTGGTATTTAATTTACTTTTAATTAATGTAGAATTAATTGTTAATAGGGGGGTGGAGGCGGGTGGCGGAGCGGAGTTTGTTCGCAACTCCATGGACCTCCGCGTAGCCCCACTACGCCAACTACGCCCAGGGTTAATAATAATTACTTTGATGACCCTCTGGGCGGACAGTATTATCATGATGACTACGACACAGATGAGGTGACAGGAATGTCTTACAGCTAGGACAACCAGGGACAGAGTGAGGGACCAGTTCCGATACCTGTAGATCAACGCGGTCCTTATGTTACTGCAAACTTGCATGGCTCGGCTAAGGAATTTTTGGTGGATACAGGTGCAACGAACAGTTCTATTTCTATGGTCCCTGGGGCGGCTCTGTCTGCCCATAAGAATGTTTTGGTAGGCTTTTCTGGTGTACCGGTTGTGAGCCCCATTTCAAAGCCTCTTGCATTGACATTGGTCCTTTCACTGAGGATTCGCCATTTTTTCTGACATCTAATTGTGGCGAGAATTTGATGGATCTGGATTTATTGAAAAAGTTGCATGCCACAATTTATTGTTCCCCAGCAGGTGTCTATATGACCATGGGTCCGGATGTGGTGTGCGCTAAGCAGTGTCTGTCCAAAGATGCTCCTCTTCCTGTTGAATTTATGGATGTGCCACCCACTCTGTGGGCAACAGGCGACACAGATGTGGGATTGTTGCAGATATCGCCTGTTTCAATCCGCGTTAAGGATGGTGCCATTTTACCTCGTATCCCTCAATATAAAATACCGCAGGCAGGAGAGCGAGCCTTATTGCAGGTTGTACAGGATTTGATTGAGAAAGGTGTGGTTGAGGAGACGACTGCTAATATTTGCAATAGCCCTATTCTTCCGATTCTTAAATTGGCGCCCCCGGGTTCCTATGATGACCATGAAGATGTTTATGGTTTTGTGATCGATTTGCGCGAAGTTATTAAAATAGTGATTCCCCAGTTTCCGATGGTTCCTGACATCACCACCCTCTTGACAATGATTCCCGCTTCCGCTAAATTCTTTTCTGTCATTGATTTAAAAAATGCGTTCTTCAGTATTCCTATTCATCCTGATAGCAGATATCTGTTTGGGTTCACCCTAGCTGGTAGAAGCTTTAGATTCTGTCGCGCTCCTGAAGGCTATACAGAAAGTCTGAGTATCTATAGTCAGGCATTGAAAGGTCAGTTGGATTCTTTGACACTCCCCACAGGTAATGTATTGCTACAGTATGTTGATGACTTGCTCATCGCTTCTGACACAGAACAAGGTTGTAGGGATAGTACAGTGAAACTGTTGTTGCATTTGGCTCAGCACGGTCATAAAGTGTCCCTTTCCAAATTTCAGTATTGTCGACAGGAGGTCACCTATCTAGGTCACCTACTCTCGAAGGAGGGTAGGAGATTGACTCCTGAACGCACCAGTACCATTGTTCAAATGCCCATTCCACAGACTCAGAAAGAGGTGCGTGCCTTCATAGGTATCACTTCTTACTGTCGTCAGTGGATACCTAACTATTCCTTACTAACCAAGCCCCTGATCGCACTAACCACTAAAGATGTGCATGAGCCCCTGCCTTGGACGCCTGAATGTCAGCAGTCTTTTGAGCAACTAAAAAGTGCACTTTGCTCAGCTCCAGTGCTTGGCACGCCTAACTACAAAAAGCCATTTGTATTATATGTCCATGAGATGGCTGGTTGTGCCCTTTCTGTTCTAACACAAAAATTTGGAGATAAGCAACGGCTGTGTGCTTATTTCTCTGCTGTTCTTGACCCTGTCACATGAGCCCTTCCGAGCCGTCTAAGAGCGGTCGCAGCTGTGGCCGTCTCGATAAGACAATCGGCTGGACTCGTACTTGATACTGACCTCACAGTTATGGTACCCCATGCTGTGGATACACTTTTGAATAAGACCGAGATGCAGCACTTCACCAGTGCACGCCTGACAGGTTATGAAATTACCCTGTTTACGAAACATATCACGATAAAAAGATGTGCCACTCTGAACCCGGCCATGTTACTGCCTCTCCCTTTTGAAGATGAGGAAAATCAGAAACATGATTGTATCTTCCGGACGGAAGAAGAGATGGAAGGACGGGTAGACTTGACGGATGTTCCCTTATCTGACCCACAAGGGGAACTATATGTCGATGGCTCTTGTTTTAAATTACCAGATGGCACTACAACTGCTGTTATGCTATCACCACACTGCGTACAGTCATAGAGACGTCATGAGTCCCTTATCAGTCAGCCCAAGCAGCTGAGTTAGCCGCCCTTATTCGAGCTTGTGAGTTGAGAGAGGGACTGGTTGTCAATATTTATACTGACAGCCAGTATGCCTTCAGGGTCGCGCACAATTTTAGGTGACTCTAGGCTGAGAGAGGGTTCCTTACTTCCCATGGTGCAAGGATCCAACACGGTCACCTCATCTTGAGGCTTTTGTCTGCTTTGACACTCCCTAAGAAGTTGGCAATAGTGAAGTGTAGCGCCCATAGGAAGATTACTGATGATGCAGGGAGAGGGAATGCTTTTGCTTATCAGACAGCTAAGGAAACGACACGGATAAAAATGAAGAGAATGTTTGTGGCAGGGCCTGCTAGGTGGGTACCTGAAGTTACAATGTTCGAGGATACGCTCGAGAATGTGAAGGAAATATAGAGCGAGGCCACAATAGAAGAATTAGCTGTGTGGCAAGAAAGTACAGCACAATTGAAGGATGAGGGATGTTGGATTGATAAGTCAAGAAAGCAGAGATGGATGTTGCCAGATGCATACGTTCTCCCTGTAGTCACAATGGCCCATGGCCCAGCCCATATCAGCGCTAAGGGTATTTGCAAATTATTAGACCCTGTATGGCAGAATGACAACATACCAAAAACAGCCGCACATTTAGTGAAATATTGTATGGTGTGTATGATGCACAATCCTCGGAAAGGTACCCCTACACCACCCGGTAATTTTGCACCACCTACTTTCCCCTTTGAAGTCCTCCAGATGGATTACATAGAACTAGACAGGTGTAATAGTTTGAATTATGTGTTGGTGGTTGTCTGTGCTTTTAGTAAATGGGTTGAGGCTTACCCCACTAAAGACAATACAGCTGTTACGACGGCAAAGGTACTCCTGAAGGAGTTTTTTCCTCGTTTCAGCTTGCCCCGTTTGATTTGGAGTGATAATGGAAGTAATTTTAATGCCAAGGTCATTCAGCTAATTTGTGATGGTTTGCACATAAAACAGAAGTTTCATGCTGCAAACCACCCACAGTCAGCAGGATTAGTTGAGAAGTACAACGGTACTCTCAAACTGAAGTTGGCAAAGATTCAGGAGACGACAGGGTTACAATGGCCAGATGCTCTACCATTAGCTCTTTTGTCGACAAGAACAACAGCACATTCTAGAACAGGATTGTCACCATACAAGGTTGTGTTTGGACACCCGGCAAATGTCTGGGGCGTCCCGCGCCCTCATAGGTTTTCAGATATTGAGTATCTATTGTTGACAGACTATCTTTGCCAGTTAACTGAAAATTATCATTCTATTCACCAACAGGTCTGCGAGTCCCTTCCGCCCACACCAGAGGGACCCAGACACGATATTCGGCCTGGGGACTTCATATTAGTCAAGAACTTCCAGCGGAAGAAGAGTTTGGAGCCCTGTTGGAAGGGACCTGAACAGGTCCTCCTGGCCACTCGAACAGCCGTGAAGGTCGCCGGCTGAAAGAACTGGATCCACACCAACCACTACCGCAGGATACCCTTGACCTTGCCCTATGATCAGTGAGTGAGGGACGGCATAGGAGACGCTAAGTGTGAGAAGGTGCCTCAGTTTGTCCCCTTCAGTGTTGCAAAGCTAACGTGGACCCAAACGGATGCAGAAAAGGATGAAGTGCTGAATGCAGCGGTTCCCCAGAAATACGAGTTATTAAGGAGCCGCTGTTTGTTGATCCAACGGTGCCTGGGGCTACCAGGTACGATTTGCGTCCTCGGTTGAGGAATAGTGCACAAAAGGAGAAGTCAGATTAAACAGGGATGGACTGTGTAAGTTAGGGGTGTACTTTGCTATAGTACCAACGGATTCGTTTAGGGTGATGTGAGACTTGTGCACTGTTCTGTTTCCGAGCATTGGACAGGATAGCTCAAAAGGTATCCCTTGGGGGGTACATTATCCTGATCGACGTGGGATTCATCCAGAGCTTAGGACTGAGCAAGCTCCACCGCCGGTGCTCAAGAGCGCCAACGTTTGATGAACAATAGGAGCCTGTACCAGTGAGGCTCTGACAGACACTGGGAACACTTGTCTTTGCTTTCATTTTAGTTGCATCATCGTTTTTGTGGCACTTCTTTCCTCGTTTAATTATGCATCCCTTTGGTCGGCCTCTTGATGAGGAGGAACAACCATTTGCACCACTGCGTTTCGCACAGGGTTGGTCAAAAAAGAGTAAAATAATTTGCATATTAATTGTTGTGATTGCACTAATACCAATACTTGGAATATCCTGGTTTTTAGAGGAGAAGTTTCCTGCACATTCCTTGGTTGGTACAACTCCCGCTCCACCTGAGCACATTTTTGTTTCTCTAGCTCCACACAAAGAAGCGCACAGGTTGTCATATAAGGACAATGTACTCATAAAAATGTTGATCATGCCCATAATGTTTCCAATACAACTAATTGTTAGGTTTGTGGGTTGCTCCCTTCAGTCGCTCATAAGAGCGATAATTTGTTGTCTATGCCATTGTCATATATTGGCAATTGTGAGGGTTGGTTTCAATTGTTTCGACTGGTGTACTTCCAATTTCACCTTTCAACTTTGGGTATGACGCATATTGATTCCCATACTGCACATGAATATATACGCTTCTATCGAGGATTTACCCCCATAGCACCGGCAGGACAAGGGACTCTAGGGACTTTGTCCTCGAAGTCATGTGTGAATACACATCATAAAGTGAAGAACAATGCATGGTTTAGAATGGAAATGGCTGATTTCCAATGGTTTAACACCTCTGCGTACTTCCAATCTTTCCGAAGTCGAAATCTTACTGAAGATAAGCCGATACCTGTGTCGGTGGTCAATACGACATCTAGTTTTTGTGTCCAGGGCACAGGGAAGATAAAGATGGGGGATAATAAATGTAATTTCACCTAGAAGCTGAATACGAGTAATCGTCTGCCTTTGATCTTACCTTATAATGTCTATTTTGTTTGTGGGTCACAAGCTCACGTCTGGCTCCAGACGGGGTGGTCTGGCACATGTTATCTTGCTTTTCATCTTCCCCCGTATATGTTGCCACGTCTAATTATCATAAAAATCATCAGCTACAACGTAGGAGCACCTTCCAGACTCGAGTAAAAAGGGATGTTGACACAAAGGATATCGATCAAACAGACACCACTGCACAGCAGTTTGAGAACGCTATAAAGGGCCTGCTACCTTTCTGGGGCCCCATGGCTAATAGCCTTCAACTCCATCAGTTAACGAGAGTTGTTGAGGGGGTTATCAATACAACTGCTGGGATAATGACAAATATCACTGCTGAGCTCCAGGCTACGAGATTAGTCACTTTGCAGAACAGGATGGTGCTAGATGTCATCCTTGTAGATAGGGGGGGCCTGTCGCGTCATTGGAAGTAGCTGTTGTGTTTACATACCTGATCACGCTCCCAATGTGTATGCAACTATACAAAAATTACATAGACTCTCATCTGACATACACCAGGACGCAGGTACTTGGACACTATCGGGGTGGTTTTGGAACACACTCACATCTTGGGGTTGGAAGATTCTCACCTTCTTGGCTGTGGTTGCTGGTATCTTCTTTACATGTTGCCTCTGCATACACTGTCTCCCAGATTGTTGTTCCTATTGTGCCGACGCCCTCCCACCCAAAAGGAAAATGTCAGTTCATGATACTAATGCTGCCATTATGATACAAAAGGAAATTGACGAGTTGATGCAGATTGATGAAGGTATTTTTGAGACTACATCTTTCCTTGCAGCCTCTATTCCCAACACTGAATATATGGATTGTTCCGAATACTGACGTTCCTTTTTCTATGAGAATGTTATATTATTTTTTGATCATGTCCTGAAAAATTGTTAGCTCATGCTAAAAGGAGGGTCTGTTGTAATGAAAATGTTTTCGCTAGTTTTGCTTGTGCATCATTCTACGTAAGTTAGCATTCGCGGCACCATTTTATGTTTGGCTGCCATTTTGAGCCATGCTCGAAACTGCTTTTTGTCTCCTCGAGAGAACGGGTTGTGGAAAGTTTCATTTCTCCAGGGTTGGGCCTTGCTCTGCTAATGAATGCACTGTTCTTATTAGCGCATATCTTTCCCACAAGATAGAGGCATTCCCCCACTAGTCTAGTGGCGGACACGGGCAGAGTGACATTGGATTGAAGATAGTGTGTGCCTGGCCCCAGAATCGAAACCTATCCTTCTGTACTTCTTTGTTCAGCTGCATCTGCTCGGAAAATTCCATTCTGGGCATGCCCTCATTGGTTTTGAATTGTACATAATGTATCTCCATGTTTGCTGATGTCAGTCCCTCTCTGTAGCACTCCTAGAGACTGGGCAGACCGGGCTCCACTCGAGCGTATATGAATAAACATATATTGGTTTGTATTCTCTACTGTCTGACCGACTCTTCATTTGGTATGGAAGGCTGAAAGGTGGTCGCGAGTGACCCGGGTGACCCTAAACGGGCCACTTCCTTCAAGTATCACCTGAGTCTTGTGATGTGGTGCTTTCATCCGTACCTAGTCTTTCTTATATTGCTCTCTATAAAACTGTAACAGTTTGCAAATGGAGAAGAAATAAGGAGCCACCTTCTCTCCAGTTTCGTACTTTCTATGGGCCTCTGAGTTAAATTCTCCCTCCTCAGCCCTCTCTAGAGATGTGAGCTCTTGACTGGGAAGGGGCATTGATAGGAACACAGCGGGCATGGAGGATAAACCATCAGAGGCCAAATTGCCAGAGGAGGGTATTTGATGCACAGCCCTCGGTAGCTCATGAGTAAAAGTTAGCTCAATGCCCTTGGGATTCCAAATTAACTCAGCATCTTTCAAGGATCCCCCTTCCGTCCCCTCGGGCAACGCGAGCCCCCATGAGCTCGCTACACTAGTAGATTTTCCCCTGAGTAACTGGTTTTCCCCACTAGCTGACCCTCCTGCCACAAAAACTACAAAAGATACATGTAACGTTGTGGAGCATACTAGCATTTCTTCCCTTGGACTGACATCGCGTACCCTAGGGGGAGAAATGGGGGGTGCTAACGACTGTGTACCCTCTAATTTAGATCTGCAGAGGGAAATAGCTGTCTTGAAAAAGCTCCAAGGAATCCTTAACAACACTAGTGTCCAAAATCTATCGCAAACTGGAAGAATGCATTAGACCCCAGTCCCCCTCACCAGTGTCCACCACACAAAATTATGCTAATCCGAGGACAGGACTTGCTCTGCCCCCCCTGAAGCAAACTGACCAGAATGCTCCAACTAGGAATTCTAGGAATTCTACCGTCGAGTCCGGCCCATTTGCTCCTAGTGGGAGGGCACCAGTTATTCCATTGTTAGTCCACGATAGGTCTCAGAAGGACCTGGGTGAGAAACACAGGGATGCACTATGGAATCCAGCAGGGCACGGGCCATGGCCCAAGCAGATGCCGCAGAGATTATGCAGAGGATCTAGCGGGGCATTTCCATTCTCTCAAGCCCCTCAACTAGCCTGTCCTATGCATTTTGCACCCCAGTCGAAACCAATATATGTGACCAACATTCCTAAAGTGGATAATAATAGTTCCAAACATGAGAACGCAGAAACTCTTAAAAACTAGGCAATACACTGGTTGAGGCACATTAGGGGTTGTAGATCCATAATAAGGGAGGATATTGTACAGGCAAAAAGATGCACCCTTAAAAATAGTCCAACCGATGCCCTAGAACTTACTCTAGTAAATGACTTATTGGTCCAGAATCAGGTCGACATGGAATTGAGATTGCATTCCCCAACCCCTACAAAGATTAGGCTAAAACTAAACATCCCTTACGCACCAGAACAACCTAATACTCCACCCCAGTTGCTTGGGGGCTCACCCATGTCATCACTCTCTCAGAACGATTGACTTCTTAAATCTGAGGTAAGGGATCCTAATCGCACTCCTTGTACAATTCGTAAGCCCACTCCTGATACAGCCCACATGCACCACTAGGATCCATCTTCAGAGCTTGAGAGCATGCTCTGTAATATACAACCAGTCTTAGATATTGCTCCAGTCCTTGCACTAAGTGACTGTGCGCAGGCTAATGGTCCAGATACACTTGGCCATTTTTCAACAAAGATAAATACCCCGTGTGCCTCACTGTCTTCCCAGACACACTCTCCAATGCCCTCTGGTAGGGCGTTGAAGATAGTGTCGTGGAATGTGGCGGGCATAAGGGGGAAAATCGACCACCCGTACTGGATTCAACTTATCCATCACCATGACATTTGCTTACTTCAGGAAACATGGAGCTTGACTCCCATATTTATACCTGGGTTCATGACTTTTCATAGACCGGCCATTCCATCTAAACATGGCCGGCCGTCAGGTGGGTTGCTCATCCTAATCAACATCTCACGTAACTGTGGTGCTAAGGAATTCAACACTAATAGCCCTGACATTTTAGGGGTAAGGCTAAATAATGACAAGGCAAGTCTATTGACATCTTTAATGTGTATGCCAGAAGTACCAGAGGAGGCAACTCTCCAACCTTGCATGTCCTGAACCAATTATTGGAAGTTAGACAGGATGGTCACTCCTTAATAGTCGGTGGTGATTTTAATGTGACATTTGAACCATTGGACTGGACAGAGTCCCTTGATGTGAGTGAGGAGGATAAAGCATGGATGGTGCCACCTCTGGAGCTTACCCCTATTAAAACATGGTCAAAAGCAGCACTATAGCTGAATGCCATTACTTTAGAACATAGGCTAAGAGCCGCAAATGGGAGAACAAGCTCCGATAAAGGAGGAGGGATGACATTTAGCGGACCAAAAGGGGCGAGCAGGATTGATTATCTCCTAGTAGACCTTGTATTATGGCCCCTGGTACAGGATATGATCATTATTCCGTCCTGTGACAGTGACCATAATTCCCTTAGCTTGACTGTTAAACATCCATGGGGGGAGAGGATGAAGGCCGGAATGACTCCACTGAGTACTAAGGAGGTAACCCCCTCCAATAACAAACTTCGGCTCAAATGGCCTGCTGTTATGGCAGATGGAATTAAGGCTAGATTGATTGCAAATGACCTAGAAAAGCACCTAGAGATCTTGGGTGCTGAGCCCGACGATCCTTTTAAAACATTTGCTTGCAGTAGCTCACACAAAGATTTTTTTGACCACCTGACCAGTTTCTTTTTAGTCCATGGCCACAAGATCGGACCAAAGCAAGGTAGACCATTAGGTACCAATTTATGGTTTAATAGAGATTGTAGAGTGTCAAGAGGGAAATTATCCATAGCCATTAGAAAAAGGGACGCATTAAGTATCCGTGAAGCCAGGAAGGATTACAAGCAAGCACAGGTAAAAGCGAAGAGAGAATGGGAAGAAAGGAGGTGGGAAGGTCTTGGGGAGGCTACCCGCCACCCAGATAGTAGGAAGTTTTGGACCCTCTTGACCAAGGGCAACTTTGAAAGATCGCCCCCTCTGGCCAACAATATTCCAGCTGTAGAGTGGCACAAACATTTTAGCGACCTCTATTCTCTCACTGGAACATGTGATATAAATCCGTTGCCCCAGGAGATAGCCTGCCCAGCTCATACCCTCTCATTTTCTAGAGAAGAAATCTTGTCCTCACTGGATGCAATTGTACCTGCGAAGGCCCCTGGCCCGGATGGTATTCCAGGTGACCTTTTCCGCGGAGATAGGGAAAATTGGGCTACTTATTTCACGATGTTGGCCAACAACATAGCGGGTGGGGGGAGGATCCCTGATTCATGGAAAGGGGCTGAAGTAGTACCCATCTTCAAGAAAGGGGACAGGTCGATGCCTTCCAACTATCGCCCGATCAGCTTGATCGATTCTGCCCAAAAGGTCTTTTGCCGTTCCGTCCTGGCCAAAATCCAGGATTGGATGGATGAGAATGACATCCTCTCTCCACTCCAAGCAGGATTTCGGCGGAAGACCGGCACAATGGATCAAGTATTTCGTTTATGTTATACTGGAAGGTTGTTGTCTTGGGCAAGGGAAGCCTATACCTCGCCTTCATCGATTTAAAAACTGCATTCGACCTTGTGCCCAGAGACTTATTATGGCGGGTACTTAGGGATATGGGAATGCCTTTGGAGATCCTGGAAATATTAGTTAGGCTGCATGATGGAAACTATGCCCGGGTGAGGTGGGGTAACCAGGGACAACACAGGGCTGTGTATTGGCTCCTACCCTTTTTTCCCTGTACGTCAACCAGGTGGCAGACCTTTTGTGCTCCTAACCTGTTGACGCACCATCTCTGGTGAACCAAAAAATGGCTACACTGTTATTCGCCGACGATACCCTACTAATTTCCAAAACTCCCATGGGTCTCCAAAAGCTTTTAAACCATTTTAAGGCATTCTGCGATGTGAGGGGCTTGGTTATTAATACCACTAAAACCAAGCTAATGATGTTCAACCCGCACAAATCCTTTAAGGGAAACATACTCCTGGACAACGTCCCGCTTGAGAGGCTTAGCTCCTTTGATTACTTGGGTATTAAATTATCGGAGGGAATGGCTTGGAAGAGACATTTAGAGAAGGTCTCGTTGAAATTTACCCAGCTTACTGGGGCTTTAAGGAGGGAGCATTGCTTGTCGTACTCCAAGCCCATAGCCCCTGCCCTTAAATTGTACAACTGTAAGGCCGTGACTAGCGCCCTTTATGGGGCAGAGCTGTGGGGCATAGCACCCTCCAATGAGCTCGCAGCTGTGGAAAACAAGTTCCTTAGGAGCCTGATATCTCTTCCCCTAAGTACACCCCTTCTCCCTCTTAAACTTGATCCGGGTGTTAAGTCCATTAATGATCTAGCGAGGCTGCGCCCACTGTTATTTTGGCATAGATTGGCCTCCACTCCTGACTTGGCACACTATCTAGCAGCTTTTTGCGAGGTCACCCGCTTGGACACTGCTAACAAAATTGGCTGGATTAAACAAGTAAACGCCCTATGGTCTAGTATTGGTCTGCCAACCCAGGCTATCGGCCATCTACCTCCATACACAAGAAGTCAAGTAAAATATCTGTATTGGGCTTGGGTCAAAGAGAACAACCTTCAGAAAAGTCAACCTGGCTCCCTAGCAGATGCTTTTACTGACCTGAAATCGAATTGCTTTTTAGAAAGCTATTTCGACATTATTAAGGTGCCAGCCGATAGGAAGCTCTATACACAGATTAGACATGGCAGCTTGCCAATTAATGCTTTTACGAATTCCTGGCAGAACAACAAACTCCAACCTAAGGGCTGTCCCTCTTGCCCATGTCCACATGAATCTATTGGGCATGTATTTTTTGCCTGTAAAGCATACTCTAAACCAAGAAGCAAATGGTTAGCTCCTGTGTGCAGACAATTAGGGACCCGAAGCTCTAAAGATGCCCTCCGGATACTAAAAACAGACGCTAGACCCCTTTTCGCCTGTGCCACTGTGAAATTCTTGGGCCATTTCTGGGCGATTAGAAGGAGGGCACAGCCACCAGGCCCGATTGGTACGAACAGTTAAAATAGATTGTGTTGACCTATTAAGACTATACTGAACAGTAAATGCTGCTATTTTATCCTCTTAAATAATTGTTTTATGGTTGTTTTTTATGTATTTTATTCCCTCTTGTGATTAGTGCTAGAGCTTTGCTCTTAACCAGGGGTAATCCCCCCCCCTATTTTTTTTCTTTCTGCTTAATGTGCGGGCTCTCAACACAGAAACTGTTTTGCACAAATCTCAATGATGCACTTGCACCTTGCACTTTATTTCCATAACCATGTTAGAGAGACCAAAGTCATGAATTGTGTGGAATTGTTTTACTTATATGATGTTAATGTCATCTTGTCGTGTCAACTTGAGTGCTTTTATTCCTTAATTGTACATTTGCTTTTAGAAATGCATTTTGTACCTAAAATGACACACTCATGATTTGTATGGTTGCTTCTTTTATGGTTTGTTAAACCGAAATAAAGAATTTGATTGATTGAGTAGAAGTTAGTTCAATGCCCTTGGGATTCCAAATTAACTCAGCATCTTTCAAGGATCCCCCTTCCATCCCATCACATATACTGCTCCTGTCCTCCAAGTCCTGAACAGTAATCTGTGTCTTTTGAGTTGTAGCACCAGCCTCCTGAGGCCGATTTTTTTGGGTCCTAGCCTTAATAATTCTTATAGATTGTTGCCTTGGACTGGAATGCTTTATTGTGCGTATTGGTTCACCCCCTCCCCCCAGGTCTCCCACGCTCTTTAAGTTCAGATTCAGACTCCAGGGATGATGAAGAGAGACTGCTTACCCCCAACCAATCTGATAAAGAGAAGAAAGCATGTTGATCTTCATGTATCATGGGCCCTTCACCACTCAGACCCTCTAAGTGTGCAAATGCTCTGCCTTGCCCAGAATCTATAGCACCTCTATCCAAGATGCCAGAGGACTGTGACTCTCCAGATTCCTCACTCGTATGTTCGGAGCTAGATATTGAGTCCACACTATGGTCCCGACCATATAGTTGCTTCAACCCAGCCTCTGCATTTCCACTGGATCTCCTGATCAGGCCTTCACCACCTAAGGACCCACCCTGCTCGCTCCCAAATTTTTGCAAACCACTGGTACTATTGGAAGATATCAAGCCCAGCTCCACGTGCCTGGAGCACCCAGTGGCTATATCCACTTTTTGCAGTAAGTTATTGCCTTGTTCAATGTTCTGGAAGGATACCAGATCCTCCCTAGTTTGACCCATAGGAGAAGCCACTGGCCCTACTGGAGAAACCACTGGCTCTATTGTTTGTACTTGTACTTGTGGCCTGAACCCGTCGGAGCCCTAAGAAGTTGACCAAAGTCCTCTTGCCAGCCACAGTGTCAGTGTTTGAAATGGGATTCCTGGTTGGCTGAGGTATGCACCCAGGCCAGGCAGAAACCACCACTCTAATCAGGGTAAGCTAGAAACACAATAAGATAACTTGTGCTCTCACCCTCTGGTAGCTTGGCACAGAGCAGTCAGACTTAACTACAAAGGCAATGTGCAGAGTATTTGAAACACACCCCACAGTAACACAATGAATACACCACAAAAGACTCCACACAGGTCTAAAAATATAGATTATATTTTATGAATAAAACAAGACCAAAATGACAAAACTCCAATAAGTAGAACCAGAGTTATGAAGTTTTAAAGAATAAACCAAAAACAGTACTTAGAAGTAAATAGCACTTAAGGGTTATTTTAGGTCGCGCTAGACTGGGGTAAAACCAAAGTGCAGGATGACCGAAATGGAGCGTAGGTCGGATATAGTTCCAAACAGGTTCCGCTGATGTTTTACCTTCTCAAGCTGAGCTAAGAGCCCCGTTCGGGGGGGAGACGGTCGCCGGGAGCAAGTAAAGCATTGCTAGCGATGATCCTGTGGGAGGGAAGAGTCGGCCGGGCGTCGCAGACAGCAGATAGGGCCTCACGGTCGTAGGCGGCAATGTTTGCTGTGGGAGGAGATGATGTTGCGATGGTTCGCGCTGATCCTTCAAGTGAGAGGCACATTCCCAGTATGAACGAGCCCGTTCATGGTCGCGAAGAGCCCAAAAGCTTGATTTCAGGGGCCCAGGAGCTACAGGTGATGGAACCAGCTGCAGAACCCACTTCTGAGGCACAGAGCTTGAAGGGGGCACCTAAGGCAAGGTTAGGACTCACAGAAGGCAGAGTCCAGCAGTAACAGCAGAATTGTAGGAAGTCTTTTGTGTCAGTGAGACTTCAGAAAACAGGAGTCAAGCCAGCAAGCCCTTAGAGATCACTTGAAGGGAAGGTAGAGTCAATTTCTCCTTCCAGCAGTGTCAGGGAGCAGCAGGCAGCAGGGCAACAAGCAGAAAAGCAGTCCTTCCAGAAAAGAAGTCCAGTTGAATCCTTTAAGCAGCTAAGCAGTCCTTCTGACTGAGGTTCTGTTCAAGATCCAGAAGTGTCTGATTTTAGGGGGTTAGAGACCTATTACTTATCGCCAAAATTGCCTTTAATGTAGGGAGTGACTGCAAAGGAGCTCTCTGAAGTGGACAAGGATCCCTTTCAAGCCACTCTTGTCTGCCAGGCTAACCCTGGGGGGTAATTCAGGCCTTTGTGTGAGGACAGGACACAGCCTATTCAGATGAAAGTGCGAGCCACCTCTCCCCCTTCCTGACCCGGAAGGCTATCAGAATGCAGATGAATGCTTAGTCACAGCCAGTCCTTCCTGTGTTTGTGGCTGTGTAGAGGGATTGAACAAAGTTTAGCTGTCACCCAGCCCAGACGTACATTGAAGACAGGCTGTCAGTCACAAAGAGAAGTAAGTACAGAGAAATGTCCACTTTCTAAAAGTAGCATTTCTAAAACAATAATGTTAAATCCAACTTCACCAGTAAGGAGGATTTATTATTACCAACCGAAAGATATAAAACATGAAAAGCTACTCCTCTCTGATCAGGAATTACAACTTATAAGGGTATTCCCAATGCTAACCTATGAAAGGGGTAGGCCTCACAGTAGTGAAAAACGAATTTAGCTGTTTGTCACTACCAGGACATGCAAAACATAAAGGTACATGTCCTACCTTTTACTGCCCATAGGGTTACTTAGTGCCTACCTTCTGGGTGACTTATATGTAATAAAAGAGGAGTTTAAGACTTAGGGCCAGATTACGAGTCTGGCGGCTCATGGTGACGCGGCAGTGGGGGTCCAGCCACCACCCGTCCGGCTGCCCCATTAAGACTTGGGCAGTCGGACCGCCGCCGCCAGGGAACTGCCATTCCCTGGCGGTGGAAAAGCAGTCCTGAGGCCATAATATGCTTCGCGGGACCGCTGTGGTCCCGCCAAGCATATTATGAGTTTCCTCTCTGCCACGGTTTTCATGGCGGTTCTACTGCCATGAAAACTGTGGTGGAGAGGGAACAAAGGGGTCCCTACAGGGCCCCCTGGTGCCTGCTGCCATGTGGATGCACACAGGGGGGCACAACATGTGCCCCTCTGAGTGCACACACACAAGTTCCTGCTCGGCATGGACTTAATAGTCTATGCTGCGCAGGAACTGTTTTTGACGTTCCCATTGCGGTGTCCATTTTTAGAGGCCCTGCTGGGAGAACGCCAAAAAAAAAAACGCCAGACAGGAGGAAACTTCTAATCTGGCTTGTGGTCCGACCACGGCTTTGGCGCAGCGGGAGCATGGTGGTGGCGTACAGCCTGCTCCCGCTGCGCCAAATGTCGTAATCAGGCCCTTAACAAGTAGTTTTAAATGCCAAGTCGAAGTGGTAGTAAACTGCACACATAGGCACTGCAGTGGCTGGCCTGAGACAGGTTTGAAAGTTTACTTCTGTGGTGGCACAATGAGTGTTGAAAGCCCACTAGTAGCATTTGAAGTGCAGGCCCTGGGTATATGGTTTACCACTTTACAAGGAACTTCCCAGTACAAAGTTACCTTTGTAAATATCCCCCTTAGACTTTAAAAGAAATGCAATTTCTAACATAAGTCCTACACAGATATTTTTTGCTATTGCCATCATAAGGAGTTGGCTGTAATGGAAAATAAATGCGCATATAAAATCACTCCTGCTTTCACCCTAATACAAAATACTGTTGAATTTATATGCTTCATATATGTATCATACGTAGGAGTCTGCAAAAAACCCATCTCTAATTGACTTATTACAATGACTTGTGGCGCCTAATAATGAAATGGCATAGCTGCTAAACTGTAATAAGTTAGTACAGTTAGGTTGGGACGTAATAATGCCTTTGAACCTAGTATTGGATTGCTTGTGTTCCGGTTTGGACAGGATCTGGCTTGGCAGTTCGGGCTGGACTGTTACTATTGGTGCAGGACCAAGACTGCTTTGCATATGGTTGGGTCAAATCTGAAGTGGCATGATTAGCAAAAAACAATGCGTTGAACTGCTACCCCGAGCGATTGCCAGTGGCTAGGCAAATTGCAAGCATTCCTTGCATCACTTTTTGTGTGTTTGTAATAATGCCTCCCTTCAGAGCCAACAGCCAAGGTGAAAGGCAGAACACAGAGCATAATTACAGCGGTAGTTTAAACAACAAAAACGAGAACTGGCTTTTCATTCTTCTGATCTGTTTTTTCCTAAATAAACAAAAATCAGCACAAAGGAGAAATGTAAGGCAACATGTTTATTTTTGCACTCTATAGGCCATTACACATTTTGAGATACAACATTTTTTAAATCTAATTTACATTAAACAATTTGTAATATATTTTGCTTTACATCTGGCTTACATTAAACTAATTCAAATTTATGCTTGTGTAACATGGTACTCTCTGAGTAGTTTTTGACTATTTAATTTCACACTACAGAATTCGCTTTTTTCCTAATGTCTACAACCATACTTTCATATGAAGGATCAAAAAACCAAATATTTAAGGGGTTTCTGGGAAGGGTGATTATGTAACCATGTATTATAAGGAATAAAATACCCTCTGCTATATATTAAAAAGATATTCCATATCACCTCAGAATTCCTTGACCTTATAAAGTAACTCGGCCTTCAGCTTTGTCCCTTGCGATGCTCATGGAACTCGTCGGTATCTTGCAATATCCTTATATATACGTCAGGCAGCACCTTACCCCATATAAATAGCCATTTTACCAACTGCATGTTTTCGTCCTAATCTGATACTTAGGCCTTACTTCACCATTGATTTATCACATTATATTTTCACTTGGAAGCAACATTATAAATAAATTGCCAATATTACTTATAGTTCCCTGATCAGTGGCGGTAAACTCTTGATAAGCCCTTTCAGGGCAGTGTAGAACCTTGCAGCATGATAGCTATTCAGAATGGGTTACTGTGAGCTGGTGTCAGCCGCTGCCATTCTCCTGTTATTAAATCATAGTATTCCAAGAATGAATCTGTGAACAGACTAGTCAGACATTTTTTTTTGTTGTGTCATCAAATTGAAGCAAGTTGTTCATAGAAGGAGGACTGTTTAAAAATATGTTCTATACAGAAATAGAGAAAACATGGCAGATCCAGGATCAAGCGCCATCTAATGGAATGAGACAAGTTAGCTGTACTGCATTAAAGAAGTCAGGTTTGTTTTAAATCTTTTAAATAAGTATGTTGCAGCACAGACCTGCAAAAATCTGGGCCTGAAGAACAGTGATCCCTCTTCCCAACCCTCCAAACCAACGAGCCTGGCTGTGAACAAGGGTGAAGAGCACAGTAAGCGGGGGCATGGCCAAGATGGCGGCCGCTGCGGACGCTGTTTAAATAGCTCCATGCCGGACCCGCTCAGCATCCTGATTCCCACACATGAACGGCACAGAGCAGTGGGCACCGACAAGCCATGATGACCCAGAGATAGCCTGGACTGGATCTCCTCTGTCGCTGACCCTGGGAGGGGACCAGGACAGCTTATCTCATGAAGAGCAACTGGCAGTGACCTGTGCTACGTTGGAGGCCTGGGCTTGTTGCCAGATGCCGGAGTGAACACACATACTGAGCTAACCCTCTGGACCGCGGTGACCGATGGTCCAGTTATGCGGAGCCGCGACCGGGGTTCGCCTGGCTGCCTCCTGTGATGCGGCCTACAACATGTAACCCCGTGCGACACTGAGTGCAGGCGGGCGGAGTCTGCCATTGCCTTGCCTGGCCCTGGACCGGGGCCCTCCGACGATACCGGGCTCCTGTAGTGAAGAGGCCTGGTGGAGTCCTTGACCTGGAGACCCTGACAGGAATATGCAGCTGCCACAAGCGGGGCAGAACAGGGTGGCCGGGAGGCTGCTGAGCATCCACGGTGCTTCGGGGTGAAGTGCTCTGCCCTGACTCCGGCTGCACGGCTTGGATATCGTGCTGAGGAGCAGCCCAGCCCTCTTTCTCCCACAGAGGCCTGCAGCGGCTGTTGCGGCCCCTGGCTGTGGCCCTGATCATCGTCCCAGGCCGATCCCGATGGACACCGTCAAGAGACTGCCATATAATAAAGGTGAGACACCGCAACAGCACACACAGTGGCAGGCGCTGAGAGTGGGTGAGAACACTGAAAGCTGAAATTCTCTATGAGTCACTGACCACAAGTGGATGACACAAGGGGCAGTGAAATAGTGGAGGCTCAATCTAGGCCTGTGGCCCCGGGTGAGCTCCTGTGCACCCCCCCACGATAACATAGAGGAGGCCTCACCCTGCGAATAACATAGTATGGACATGCAGTATTACACTATCCCCTGTAAATAGGTGCGGGAATATGAGATCACCTCTCTGCCTATGTGGGCACCACAACACATCGGGCACAAGCTGAACACGTGACACAGACCCGCCCCTGGCCAGCCTGGGGGAGACGGCATAGGAGGGCGGGCACTGCCTCGACTTGTACGCGCTCGCAGGAGACCGTTGGCTGCCCAGCTGCGCCGCAGGAGAGGACATAGATAATCCCGGTGAATGACGAGACAACCGCAAAGAGACGCTGGGCACTCATGTTAGACTGCCATAGTTACACAACGAATACTGCGGCAGAACCACTGTTTCAACCCCGAAACTCGGCTGCTTAACGATAAGCGCACACTCAACGCAACCTCATACAAAATGGGGAAGAATAGACTGGATAAGCTTCAGACTCAGACTGGGAGCACGCCAGTTTCCACCGATCACCCTGTCAACCCCAACCAAAATGAAAAACCAACAATAGTAGACCCAACGGATCACTCACGCCACTTCGACGAACTCCTGGCGGCGGTCATGGACATTAAAACAACTCTGGACCCTAAGATAGACACACTATGCACCGAAATGGGGTTCATGCGCGAAGATCACAAAACATTGAAGGACAGGGTCGAGGCCTCCGAATTGACGCTGGTGGCTCTGAGACCCACGATGAAGGCTGCAGAGGAACAAATAGAACAGTGTAGAAAGAAGTCGACTACCTCTGGAATCAGGTGGATGACCAGGAAGGAAGAGCGAGAGAATAGTAGGTCTTCCAGAACGAATCGAGGGTCAAAGTATGAAACTTTATTTCGAATCCTGGTTCACCGACGAGATCCTCAAAGGCAAACAACCCAGGTTCTTCTCAGTCGAAAGGTGCCACAAGGTGCTGGGCGGCCCCCCCTGCCCGGGCAATCCTCCAAGGCCAGTGGTGGCACGGCTATTCAATCACCATGATAGAGACCACATACTACAAGTGACGAGAGCTCAAGGACCATGGATGGTCGAAAACTCCACGGTATACATATACCCGGATTACACTCTTTCAGTGCAGCAGCACAGGTCCTCATTCATCAAAGTAAAAAAGTGTCTAAGGGGGCACAGTGTGAAATATTCACTCCAATTCCCGGCAAACTTACGAATACAACAGGACAACTACACTATCTTCTGCACTACATCAGAGGAGGCATGGGACTGGATGGAAGACACACAACAGGGGGGCTGCAGCTGAACCAGAAGTGGCAAACACAGAAACATTGCAGATCACGCAGCAGGTGCAAACCACAGAGACCCTCCAAAGCACAAGTGGCAAACAAGAGAGCACAGGCCATAAAAAATGCTGAAAGATATGCAGCATCCCGCCCCCCCCTCACCATCGGGATCGGAGGTGGACAATCCGTCAGTAAACATCCCATCACTAACGGACTCGAAACAGACAGCCGTGATGAATGGCAGCCCCACTGTCACACCACAAACTGCGGACAATCTAATGTGAAGGAAGCTTACTGCAGAACAGCTGCACAGCCTGCCGATGAAGTAAATTCCTCCAAGGACCACATAGGAACCCCCACTTGCAAAGCGCTAAAACTCAGATAACCTGGGCCTAACACATATCCATCAACAAGCGGGCATACCGAGGTCACCTTGCTGCCACGCCTCCCCACCCACATAGAGTGACTGATACAGAACTGTTACTGCACTGTTGTCTTTTTCTTTCTTATCCCTTCTTTTTTTTTCTTTCTCTCTCTGCCTCTTTCTCTGTTATTCCTGTTTTCTCACTTCATTCTTTTCTTAGACTCTCAGTTGAATCGCAGTTAAGTGTGGATGGCTGTCCGCTCGTTGGCGTATTGGCCTGGGAATGGGAGTTGGGTACAGTTACTATTTATAATGCACTGTCGTCGCCATCGAATAACACACACCACTGAAGATACATATAACGGATCGAGGAACACACAGAAATTCCATTCTTGCGGGTGGGAGGGAGACACATTATTGGCGCATCAGGAATGAACTATTACTCACACAAAACCTCATTATAAATGGGAACGCAGGGAAAGAACATGCTCCTATTGACCTGGAATGTCCGCGGTTTTGCGGGACATGCCAAAAGGCACCGGGTGTACCAATATCTGAGGAGGTGAAAGATTTCCATCGCACTCCTCCAAGAAACACACGTGACCACACAGACACTTGCCTCCACATGAAAGCACTGGAGGGGCACGATAGTGGGGACCACGTACTCTACTCTGGATACGCTAGAGGAGCCATGATATGGATAGCGCCTGGGATCCCACTGGAGACACTTCACATGCGCACTGATCCAAACGGATGGTATATGTTAGAAATGGGGATCTCTAGTTTGCCGCGGCTGGCGCTGAGGTCCAAATAGGGATCCTTCTTCTAAGTCAGAGTAAGGGGGATACACCCTTTGATAACCCCTGCTTAACCCTGTGGTAATGTAGCACTAGCAGACAGGCCTATCTCAGAGGCAGTGTGTGAAGCATTTATGACCATTCACAATAACACAGGAGAGACGCTACAAACGGACACCACAAGTAGTTATAGAAAAATAGTTATCTTTATATAGACTGAACACGAGGCTAAAAGCACTCAAGGAGCCACAATGCACACAATTACAGATTCACTTCAAAAGCAATAAAGGCACTCGAAACGGGGGTGGAACGGACTTAGTTCGGGGCCGGGGTCCACGCGACCCGGTGATGCACAATGTACCTGAGATGTAAAGGGGCACGGCACGCAGCCTCACAAGGAAGCCGCGGTGATGACAGGCGGACTCGCAGCGGCCACAGCTCCCGGCTGTAGCGGTCCGCCGCGTGCACTCACGATAATCCTGGGACGGGGCTTAAAGGCGGGCACCCCGCGGCACCCGCAGGTGGTAACAAGATCCTGGAAGTGGTGACTAGTGCGGGCACTCAGCGGCACAGCTCCTCAGCTGCAGCGGCCCACAATAGCGATAGCAATGATTCTCGTACGACGGCAAATGCGGGCACTCAGTGGCACAGCTCCTCAGCTGCAGCGGCCCACAATAGCGATAGCGATGATTTCCGTAGCATGACAAATGCGGGAACTCAGCGGCACAGCTCCTCAGCTGCAGCGGCCCACAATAGCGATAGCGATGATTTTCATAGGATGGCAAATGCGGGCACTCAGCGGCACAGCTCCTCAGCTGCAGCGGCCCACAATAGCGATAGCGATGATTTCCGTAGGATGGCAAATGCGGGCACTCAGCGGCACAGTGGCCCACAATAGCGATAGCGACTTTCAGCCCGCGTTCCCCGCAGTAGAACCAGAGGCTCTGGAATTCTCAACAGAGGCCTCACCTGCGGGTAGAATCCCCCTCAAATAGGAATCCAGACGGCAGATGGGTGAAGTCTAATGTCCCTGAGACTTCAGCAGGAGGCGAGCTCAAATCAGGCCCTTGGGTAGTTGCTTCAGCAAGATGGATGAAAGTTTCAAAGTCCTTTCCCTCTAGTTACACGGACAGAGGTTCGTCTTGGCATCCAGAAGTAACACACTCATGGGGGTTTTCGCGCACATCTTTATACCCCCCTCGCCTTTGTTCTCTCAAAAGTCACGAGTCACTGAACCCAGTCAGAACCAGTTTGGAGAGGTCCTGGGGGCACGTTGTTTACGAGGCGGCATCCTGCCCTTTAGGAAAGGGGGTCTGCCATCAGACGCGCCGTGGGAGGGGGAGCCATCATTCACCTTGCCAGGCGCAGCCCTGCTCAGATCAAAGGGTCACCCCTCCCCATACTCCAGCTGCAGATCTCTCTACTCGACCCAGGTCGGGTTCAACCTACCCTGTCCCTCCAAACCAGACGGCCAATACACATAACAGCAGAGCACACTGGAAGACTTAGGCAAGAAAATACCCACTTTCCCAAAGTGGTATTTTCAGACACAGAATATAGAAATAACCCTCACTAAAAGATGTACTTTAATATTCTGAGCTCAGGCATACTAAATTCGACTTTCCACTTTACAAGCTGCTTCTGTGGGTGGCGCAATCAGCGCTGCAGGCCCACCAGCAGCATTCGGTCTACCAGCCCTGGGCACGCACGGTGCACTATACTAGAGACTAACAGGTAAACCAAATGAGCCAATTATGGGAACATCAATTCATACAGTCAATTTACAATAGGGAGCATTCGCACTGTGGCACGGAATGGCCGTGGCACAGCGCCCAGAGCATCTACCACCAGCAAACACAGAGGAGACAAAAAGCGAGAAATGGAGGGGAGACCCACGCCAATGGTGCCAGGTCTAACATGTGTCCCCTCCAGCTGAAATGTGGGGAGAACTACCCACCCACTTGGGAGTTCTCATCACTAAGGCGGAAAAATCTGGACAGACCATCAGCATTGGCGTGCTCTGTACCAGGGCGGTGTTCCACCGTAAAGTCCATACCCTGTAGGGAAATGGACCACCTCAACAACTTTGGATTCTCTCCCCTCATCTGCATCAACCATCTGAGGGGCCTGTGGTCTGTCTGAACCCGGAAGTGAGTCCCAAACAGGTATGGTCTCAGCTTCTTCAGTGCCCAGACCACAGTAAATGCCTCACGCTCAATTGCACTCCACCTATGTTCCTGTGGAAGTAACCTCCTACTAATGAAGGCTACAGGTTGGTCTAGGCCTCCTCATTGATCTGTGACAGAATGGCCCCCACACCATGCTCAGAAGCGTCTGTCTGGACAACAAATTCTTTTGAAAAGTTGGGCGCCTGAAGTACAGGTGCTGTGCACATGGCAGTCTTCAGGGCGTCAAAAGCGTTCTGACAGGTGTCAGTCCAGTTCACCATCTTGGGCTGCTTCCTAGAAGTCAGCTCAGTCAAGGGTGCAACAATGTTGCCATACCCCTTGACAAACCTCCTGTAATAACCCGTGAGTCCTAAAAAGGCTCTCACCTGTGTCTGGGTCTTGGGGGGCTCCCAAGCCAGGATGGTTTCAATCTTGGGCTGTAGGGGCGCCACCTGGCCGCTCCCCACCTGGTGTCCCAAGTACACCACAGAACCCTGCCCAATATGGCACTTACTTGCCTTGATTGTGAGGCCTGCCCTTCGCAGTGTCATCAACACTTCCCAGAGGTGGCGCAGGTGGTTCTCCCATGAGGAACTAAACACTGCAATGTCATCCAGGTAGGCGGCACTGAAATCTTCCAGCCCATCCAACACCCTGTTGACCAACCTCTGAAAGGTGGCAGGGGCATTCTTCATCCCAAAGGGCATCACCCTGAACTGGTTGTGCCCATCTGGTGTGGAGAATGCGGACCTCTCCTTTGCCCCATCAGTTAAGGCGATCTGCCAATACCCAGACGTCAAATCAAACGTGCTGAGGTACCGTGCAGCCCCTAGCCGATCTATGAGCTCATCAGCTTTGGGGATGGGGTGCGCGTCAGTCTTTGTGACTGAATTGAGACCTCGGTAGTCCATGCAGAACCGAAGTTCTGGGGTGGCACCAGGCGCTGCAGCTTTTGGTACCAAGACCACTGGGCTGGACCAAGGGCTGCTAGAGGACTCAATCACCCCTAAAGCAAACATTTTGGAAACCTCTTCCTTAATGGATGCCCTAACCCGGTCAGTCACTCGGTAAGCCTTGTGCTTAACAGGAGGACTGTCCCCAGTGTCCACTTCGTGGACACGCCAATCAGTGACACTAGGCACCAGGGAGAACAGATCACTGAATTGTCCCAACAGTTGGCAACAATCACTCTGTTGCTCAGGGGTCAGTGTGGCGGAGAGGACCACACCCTCCACTGACCCGTCTTGCTCCTTTGCACACAGGAGGTCAGGAAGAGGCTCACTCTCCTCCTCCATCCCAGCATCTGTGGCCAGGAGCATGCCCACTTCGGACCTCTCAAAGTGGGGCTTCAGGCGGTTGACATGCAGGACCCGCAAGGGGTTTCGGGGAGACCGCAAGTCCACCAAGTAGGTAACAGGACTCTTGCGCTCCACCACCTCAAATGGTCCGGTCCACTTATCTTGGAGCGCACAAGGCTCCACTAGGGCCATGACCCAAACCTTTTAACCAGGCTGAAACTCAATCAGAGTGGCATTCTAATCGTGCCAACGTTTCATCTCTTCCTGGCTGGCTTCCAGATTTGCCTCAGCAGGCTTTCTGAAACGCCGAGTCTGGTTCCTGAAGGCCAGCATGTAACTAAACACATCCTGGGGAGGTTTCCTGGGAGATTGCTCCCAGCCTTCCTTGACCAGACTCAGAGGCCCTCTTACCGGGTGACCATAGAGTAGTTCAAAGGGGCTGAACCCTAGGGACTTCTGTGGCACCTCACGGTAAGCAAACAACTGGCATGGCAAGAGGACGTCCCACTTACGCCTCATGGTCTCTTCTAGGCCCATAATAATGCCTTTGAGGGTCCAGTTGAATCTCTCAACCAGCCCATTCCCTTGGGGGTGGTAAGGGGTGGTAAACTTATAAGTTACCCCACACTCCACCCACAGAGACTTCATATATTTGGAAATGAAGTTAGTACCCCTATCAGACACCACCTCTCTGGGGAACCCCACACGGGAGAAAATCCCCATCAGTGCACGTCCCACCACGGGGGCCGTCACTGTCCGGAGTGGGATGGCTTCAGGGTACCGGGTGGCATGGTCCACCAAGACCAGGATGAACCTGTTGCCCATGGCTGTCTTGGGGTCCAGAGGCCCCACAATGTCAATGCCCACTTGCTCGAACGGGGTACTGACAACTGGAAAGGGCTGGAGTGGGGCTTTGATCTTCCCCCACTCTTCCCACTTGCCTGGCAATTCTCACATGTCCTGCAGTGAGCATCTGAGCTCCTGCGCATCTGGGGCCAAAAAAGTGGGTGACCAGCCTCTCGAAGGTCTTGGTCTGCCCCAGATGTCCTGCCAATGGCACATCATGAGCCAACCCCAGTAGGAAGGCTCTGAAGCACTGGGGTACCACCAGCACACGGGCTGACCCAGGCTCAGCAACCTTACGCTCGCTGTAAAGGAGGTCATTCTCCCAATAGATCAGATGTGACCCTGACTGATCACCTGCTGCCTGGGCTGCAGCCTGTCGCCGCAGCCCCTCGAGAGAAGGGCACGTTTTCTGCTGCTCACAAAATTCCTCCCTGGTGGGCCCTCCTTCCTGCTGCCAATGGGTCAGCTCAGGCAGGTCCCCCAGTTCGGCTACCTGTTCCCCTGTAGGCTCCAGGGCACCCCCTCAAGGTCTGCTCCTTCCTGGAGCGTGAGAACTATGGGGGCCGGTTTCCCGTGCCCCCTACCCCTTCTCTGTAAGGCAGGGGCCTGGGCCATACTTTCAGGCTCCAGGTCCTTCTGAACGTCCTTACTGGCTGCCATGGACCGAGTGGTCGCACACGCCCACTCAGGCAGACCCAACATTTCCAACTGAGATTTCCTCTCCACCGTAGCCCACGGGGAGTTTTCTAAATCGTTGCCCAACAGACAGTCTACCGGCATGGCTGGCCTCACAGCTACTTGAAGAGTTCCTGAGACACCCCCCCCCACTCAAAGGGAACCTGAGCCACCTCACACTGGCTCTCAGAGTTGTCTGCTGACACTACTGGGCAGAATGCATGGGGGACAACCTGCTCTTTGGACACCAACCGGAAGCTGACAGCAGTCACACCAGCTCCGGTGTCCCTCAGAGCCTCCACCCTATGACCATTGATGGTCACCCACTGCCTGTACTTCTTAGTGTTATCAGGCAGTGTGGGGTTAGGGACCTTCTCAAAGTCTCCTAGCGAGACAAGGGTCAATTCCACGGGATCCCACCCACCTTGGGCACCCATCTCCTCCCCTCCCAGGGCTACACTAGCAAGCTGGCGGGGTGGGGCATTGAGGTCCCTCTGGGGACACTGGGGATCATAATACCGGTGGCCCACTTGACCACATTTAAAACAAGTAAGGGGCCCCCTATGACCAGGCCTACCTGTCGGGGGCACTGGCTTCTTCTCAGGGGGAGACTGGGACACCACTCCTTGGTTCCTTTGGGAATTACTTTGGGGCCCTCTCTGGAACTCCCTCGGTTTACCCCTGTCCCCCCCACTTCTCTGCTGGGGACCCTGCCCACCTTTGGCGAAGTCACCCACAGGACCCTTGCAAACCCGGGTGCTCACCCAGCGGTCCGCCTCCTCAGCAAGCTTCCTAGGGTTAGTTAGCTTGCTATCAACAAGGTGCTGGCGTAGCTCTGGAAAACAGTTACTAGATAAATGCTCCCATGCAAACAAATCATACAGTTGCTCAAAAGTTTCCACTTTGCTACCCTTTACCCAGCGATCCATTGCTCTGCAAAAAAAAGACACATATTCGACCCAAGTGGTACCCTCTAACTTCTGACAGGTTCTAAATCTCTGCCTGTACATTTCTGGGGTCAAACCATATCGCGTCATCAAGGCCTCTTTCATATGGGCATACACCATCCTGCTCTCTTCAGGCAGATCCAACAGGGTATCCCTCCCATCACTCACAAAGCGTCCCCACAACCCCGCTCCCCAATCCTTCTCAGGGACCCGGTGGGACACCATGGCTATCTCATATGCGGAAAACCATTGCCCAATATCCTCACTCTTATGGAAATCCTTGATGACATCCTTGGGTATATACACTCTACTCTCGGTAGGTACTAACGGTATGCTGCCACCAGAGGGGAGATCTCTAAGCTCTTAGCCTTGATCTCCAGCTCCCTCAATACTCTCTCATGCTCCAGTTTCATTTTCTCAAGTTCAAATGCCAACCTGTTATTCTCAATATCCAATTTTTTACTCTCTAGGTCCTTCTGACCTTCTAATTTGGCCATCTCCAAACAATGCCTCCTATCTCTCTCCCTGTCCTCCATCTCTTCTGGAGACAGACCCTTTGAGGGCACACTAGTACCTGGATTGGAAAGTGCTTTACCTCCCACTAAATCCACTTCGTCATCCTGCTGCCCTCCAGCATTCTCTCCCTCATTCCTAGCGGACTCTCCAGCTTCTAACCAAGCCTTAAGGGCCTTCTGATACTCCTCCTTCCTAGAGAGACCCGCAACAGGGACTGTGAATCGCTTGCAAAAAGACTTTAGCTGTTTGGCAGTGTAGGTTTGTAACCTCTATTCCTCAAAGATGAGATCCTCCGAAGCATTGGACGTTGGCCTACCCGTTGTAGACATAACTGGCAATTACAATCGACAATAGAACAAAATCAAACCGTACGTGGTTGCGCCTAGGCCTACACTCACTAGTAGCGTACACTGGTTATTGTATGTGGATCACAAATGCAAGTCCTGATCCTCACCGCTGACCACCAATATTATAAATGGGGATCTCTAGTTGGCCGCGGCTGGCGCCGAGGTCCAAATAGGGATCCTTCTTCCTAAGTCAGAGTAAGGGGGCTACACCCTTTGATAACCCCTGCTCAACCCTGTGGTAACGTAGCACGAGCAGACAGGCCTATCTCAGAGTCAGTGTGTGAAGCATTTATGACCATACACAATAACACAGGAGAGACGCTACAAACGGACACCACAAGTAGTTATAGAAAAATAGTTATCTATATATAGACTGAACACGAGGCTAAAAGCACTCAAGGAGCCACAATGCACACAATTACAGATTCACTTCAAAAGCAATAAAGGCACTCGAAACGGTGGTGGAACGGACTAAGTTCGGGGCCGGGGTCCACGCGACCCTGTGATGCACAATGTACCTGAGATGTAAAGAGGCACGGCACGCAGCCTCACAAGGAAGCCCCAGTGATGACAGGCGGACTTGTAGCGGCCACAGCTCCCGGCTGTAGCGGTCCGCCGCGTGCACTCACGATAATCCTGGGACGGGGCTTAAAGGCGGGCACCCCGCGGCACCCGCAGGTGGTAACAAGATCCTGGAAGTGGTGACTAGTGCGGGCCCACAATAGCGATAGCGATGATTTCCGTAGGATGACAAATGCGGGCACTCAGCGGTACAGCTCCTCAGCTGCAGTGGCCCACAATAGCGATAGCGTTGATTTTCATAGGATGGCAAATGCGGGCACTCAGCGGCACAGCTCCTCAGCTGCAGCGGCCCACAATAGCGATAGCGATGATTTCCGTAGGATGGCAAATGCGGGCACTCCGCGGCACAGCTCCTCAGCTGCAGCGGCCCACAATAGCGATAGCGATGATTTCCGTAGGATGGCAAATGCAGGCACTCAGCGGCACAGCTCCTCAGCTGCAGCGGCCCACAATAGCGATAGCGACTTTCAGCCCGCGTTCCCCGCAGTAGAACCAGAGGCTCTGGAATTCTCAACAGTGGCGTCACCTGCGGGTAGAATCCCCCTCAAATAGGAATCCAGACGGCTGATGAATGAAGTCTAATGTCCCTGAGACTTCAGCAGGAGGCGAGCTCAAATCAGGCCCTTGGGTAGTTGCTTCAGCAAGATGGATGAAAGTTTCAAAGTCCTTTCCCTCTAGTTACACGGACAGAGGTTTGTCTTGGCATCCAGAAGTAACACACTCGTGGGGGTTTTCGCGCACATCTTTATACCCCCCTCGCCTTTGTTCTCTCAAAAGTCACGAGTCACTTAACTCAGTCAGAACCAGTTTGGGGAGGTCCTGGGGGCACGTTGTTTACGAGGCGGCATCCTGCCCTTTAGGAGAGGGGGTCTGCCATCAGACGCGCCGTGGGAGGGGGAGCCATCATTCACCTTGCCAGGCTCAGCCCTGCTCAGATCAAAGGGTCACCCCTCCCCATACTCCAGCTGCAGATCTCTCTACTCGACCCAGGTCGGGTTCAACCTACCCTGTCCCTCCAAAACCAGACGGCCTATACACATAACAGCAGAGCACACTGGAAGACTTAGGCAAGAAAATACCCACTTTCCCAAAGTGGTATTTTCAGACACAGAATATAGAAATAACCCTCACTAAAAGATGTACTTTAATATTCTGAGCTCAGGCATACTAAGTTCGACTTTCCACTTTACAAGCTGCTTCTGTGGGTGGCACAATCAGCGCTGCAGGCCCACCAGCAGCATTTGGTCTACCAGCCCTGGGCACGCACGGTGCACTATACTAGAGACTAACAGGTAAACCAAATGAGCCAATTATGGGAACATCAATTCATACAGTCAATTTACAATAGGGAGCATTCGCGCTGTGGCACGGAATGGCCGCGGCACAGCGCCCAGAGCATCTAACACCAGAAAACACAGAGGAGACAAAAAGCGAGAAATGGAGGGGAGACCCACGCCAATGGTGCCAGGTCTAACAGTATGCAATTTTGGAAGGGATATTAGATGGCCTGACGATCATGCTAATCTCACTTTATGCCCCAAACTAAGGCCAATGCTTATTCTTACAAACCCTGACCCCAGCGTTGCTACACGACCCATCAGCACCCGCATACTGGGGGGACACTTTAATTGCACCCCTGATCTTGACCTAGATTGCTCGTGCCCCCCCCCCCCCACTCCCGGTAGCACAACCCCCACATTAGCACACCATATGCACACATAGTCCATCAACCTACAGTTACAGGACGCGTTGCGAGGTAAACACCCCAGTAGCAGAGTACACCTACTATTTGTAGCTACACACCCTGTATAAAAATAGACATAATATTTTGCTCCATCGAGGCTCTACCCCGAGTATCCCATGCAGAGTACCTTCCCCGTACCCTATCGGAACATAGTCCCCTACACCTCACCTAACCTGGGGCAAAACCACATCTAGCATCCCAACATGGTGCCTCCCTTTAGAAGCGCTTAAAGATGCACCTTTACGCATCTCCTTAACACAATCTATCACAACATACTTTCAAGATAACGAGGGCACAGCATTCAATGCTGGAATAGAATGGGACGCATTTAAGGTGGTCCTATGAGGACACATAATAAAAGCAGTATATGGCACCTGTATGTCCCTCAATAAAGAACTGGAAGACCTAGAAAAGGAAATACAGCATTGTGAACGCCTTATACCCGATGATCCGCAAGTCATACCCGCATTGGCCCATGCTAAGTTAACCCATAAAACAACACTAGACCGATTGTGTACCCTGAATTATAGACGTTATTTAACTAGAAAACATGCAGAGGGAGACAAAACGGGCAGGACACTAGCGTGGCTTTTAAAAAGAGACACATCCCAAAAACCTATTACTGTCATTTATAATCTCAAAGGTCGGTTGGTTAATTCGTAGGCCAAGATCAACTCAGCCTACACCTCTCTTTACAGAGCCCCCTAGCCATATGATAGTCAGGAGCTACTGCTCTTCCTGGAGCACATGCCTCTCCCCCAGACTCCGCAAACACACTTTACTGCTCCAGAGGCCCCTATCTCAGAAGCAGAAATAACCAAAGCAATCCAACAACTAGTGAGTGGCAAAACCCTGAGGATGGACGGGTGGCCCCTGGAATTCTATGCGACATTTAGCACGCAATTGGTGCGTCGTTTACATCGGGTCTACACAGAGGCGTTTAACCACGGTGCATTACCGTCTTCCCTCCGCGAGGCAGTGCTAGTGGTGTTACTTAAACCAGGCAAGTACCTACTTCAGATGGGCTTGTACCGCCCACTTTCCCTCCTAAACACTAATTATAAAATACTGGGCAAAGTGTTGGCCAACAGACTATTAGAGGTAACACAACTGTTATTGCATGCCGACCAAAATGGTTTTATACGAGGCCGGACAAAAAGTTTGAATCTACGCCACCTTTTTATGTTGCTCTATTGGGCACACACAGCGGAAGACCCAATGTGGATAGCCTCTTTAGATATCGATAAGGTGTTCGACAGGGATACGGCATGGGCCCCCAGTTTTTACAGTGGATAAAGATTATATACCATGCCACTGGCCTGTTCAAGACAGGTCGCACAATATCGGACCCCTTCAACATAGAACAAGCACCAGACAGGGATGCCCACTGTCACCAATTATTTTCGCCCCAGCCATGGAGCCCCTGGCCTGTGCACTCCGCTGCCACGTAATCGACTGGGATATCAGGGCACACAACAAATGGCACAATTTTTTCGTTATAGGCCTAGGATGCACTGGTTCATCTTCAGGGCTCCCAGACAGTCCTACGCGGCCTGACGGAACTGCTGGACAATTTTGGACGTATATCTGGCCTAAAAGTCAACTGGGGGAAATTGCTCCTGTTCCCAATGACACCTTTAACTTCAGAACAAAGGGTGAGCCTACCAGATGCCCTGCTCACCTGGTCCTGCGACACCTTTAAATACCTAGGAGTGAAATATACCACTCACAAACGGACCTCATAGATGGCAATTTGGGCAGGGTGATCGCCAGTGCTCGAGCCTCACTAACATTCTGGACGGAATTACCATTATCTCCATTGGGCCGCATAGCCATATCTAAAATGCTACTGCTCCCCAGACTTATATACTTTTTTGCCGCCCTCCCCTTCAAACTACCAAGAAAATTATTTTGCGACCTGAAATCACTCCTTACATCATTAATTTGGGGTAAGTCCAGAATTTGAGTCTCCCTCTCAAAGCTCTGTCTCCCCATAACGGAAGGTGGACTAGGGGCCCCTAACTATGAGCACTACTATGCAGTAGCGCAACTACAATAGCCAATGCGCTGGCTAACAGGCAGCAACCTCACTGAGATGGGCCCTTGGGCGTCTGACCTTCGGCGACCCGCATTGCTGGAATGGCTTTCAGGATCCAAGTCAGTGGGTCCGAGGGAACCGGGAAACATACTAATGATCGCGGTTAGCAGTTGCTGGTCAAGCTACATGCTGCGAAAACGCCCTATGCCCCAGATTTACCCCTCGGGATACTCCCCGGCCCGCACACTAGCCTTAAGCGTCCAGAACTGGCAAACTGGTCTGCAACAGGCCTATCAACATTGGGAGATTTATTCAGACTCGAGCCTCTGTGACTTCAACACCCTGGTGGACGACTATGGTGTATCCCCCGGCTCCTTTTTAGTGTATGCATCACTCACGCACCAGCTATCCCAAACGTGGGGCAACTCGTGTGACGAACCTAAAACATCTAACGTTCTGCAAACACTACTGACGCACGTCACGGGTAGGAAAGCAATTACCATACCATACAACTCCTTAAAACCAGAGCCATGCTCCTACTGGCACCGCTCAGAGACTATTGGGACACAGCACTGACAACTACACTAACTGATAAACAGTGGATGCAAAGTATAGGGTCCCCAAAAACGATATCCACCAATGCTAGAATTAAATACATACAATTTAACTACCTCCATCATACATACCTAACACCACACAGACTGGTGTGCATGTACGGGACCTCATTTAACACATGCCCTAGATGCCAGAATTCCAATGCTACGTTTATTCACATGGTATGGACATTCCTCCAATTAATAGCGTACTGGAACGAGGTGGCCTCCATATTATCCGAGGCTACAGACACCGCAATCACTGCACAGGACCCTCACTTTCTGCTAGGTAGAACGAAGCGTAATGCACGCGGGAAACACATAAACAAATTCCTAGATCTAGCACTAGGCCTTGCTAAACGCAGACTGGCTATGTCATGCAAGTCGTCATCAGCGCCCTAAACTCATGTGTGGCTCTCCGATCTACATAGGGCGCTAATAGCAGCGCACAAACTATCCCTAGGCAATGCCTTAAACCGCCCAATCGCCACTAATCCTCCAGACTGGCACAAATACTGAACATATATAGAATCGAAATTGAACCCCATGCCCTCCTACCTAAGGCACAGACAGTTCCCTCTAATGTAAGAGATCCCCCCACACCATCATCACGTATGCTCATGACGGTTCACTCTCACCTCTCACTACGCTCCACCGCATAATCTTCTACATCAGGCCCCACACTGCGCTAACCACTCAGCCCTGCCCAGTAGTCCCCAAAACTATTCCGACGCTGGCCCCTCTCAACCCCGCAAACGAACTCTGACAACATTGAACCCCTCATTCAATCGACTGACGCCTATACAAAAGGGCTCACAAAGTTATCCACAAGGTCAGTGTCTAATGAATATGCAATTTATGGCACACAACAGTTGCTATAAAGTATATTGTTATGCTGAAGTATTGTTTTGTAAACACAGGATCCCGTAACGGCATTAATATCAGAACGCAGTTCAGATTATAAGCATAGTAGAGTAATTACTCTGCAAACTGCTGTAAGAATATATGTACAACCTTAAATGTCCATGGATCTGTGTAAATAATATCGAAAATCAATAAATATAATAAAAAAGTAAAAAGAGCACAGTAACCTTCATTTCTGGCAGGTCCATCTGCAGTTACCTCCCAAATTCTTTAACCCTTGTGTAATTAACAGGTGCAGTTAGGTAACTGGTTGTGCAGTAAACATTAATCAAATCTTATAATGCATGGTTCACCTTTGTAGTCTAGTCTTTCTATACATAAACATCTTTTTCAGGGCCTACAGCATCCTACAGAGGTGTATCTACATGCATCCATTTTTGGGGGTGTGGGCATGACTGAGAAACAAGTGATTTTCTTTATTTAGAAATTTGACACAGAAGTTGGTCTTTAGTCTAAGTAAAATAAATTCACCGCTTATTGGTGCATTCATTTGAAGGTCATTGTGAATGATGCCCTTTGTCACGGTCATTTTGATTGCTGAAGTTGAAGGAAGGTCTTCAGAAAAAGCAAAATAATGGCTGACACAGAGGGGCACACACACGCAAACACACACTGGAGTGATCTTGCTGTCTGGCCTACCTGCAAATTTGCCATACAATGGCATCCTTCTCAATAAACGATGGGAAGTTGAGAGCTGATTCCAATTTTTTTCATAGTGGTTGAATGTCTGATCATGAAGTTGAGGCATATTGAAAAGAACAATGATTTAAAATCAACGGATGTAGATTGTCAATTACAGTCTAAATAAACAAGACTGGTAAAACAAAAAAACACCCCGCCTATTAGAACAGCTTCAGAATATGCAATTATTTTTGGCCACATGCTTAATTTATTCAGGTTTATGTAGTTATTTATTTGTTTATTTATTTATTTGTGAATTAATATTGTATTTATTCTCTTATCCTTAGGAGTCAAGTACCCAGAATGCGGCTTCTACTGAAATCTGTGGACCCGAAACATGGAGATAACTTAATTTCTACTTTAGCGTCTCTGAAGAAGCTCATTAGGAAAAGAGTTCCTGTAACACATCCAACTGTATGGTAAGCACCTATGATGGAGTTGTTTCAGTACCTTATGATAAAATGCAGTGCTTTAATCCTTCATCCTAGCGTGCTAAAATGTACGTAATTTGAGAGTAATCAGGTTTAATTTGCTTTTCAATAATTTATTAACTCTGGGTGCAAGATTGTCTTCTTCACTGTCAAATAGACATGCTAATAGAATTAAATTCAATGTTGCTGCCTTGTTTTGTAGAGATACCAAAACACAGGAGTAACATTGTGTGTCAGTCTGTAGCAGCAAAGGAAATGTACTCGTCTGAGCACCGTAATATGAGAACTACAAAAACTGTGCTTTCTTCACCTCTTGGGAGCCATGGCCCCTCTCGATAGCTGACAATGCTTATAAAGACCGCCATTTTGTGAATAGTTTGTAAATCAATCACAGCACTCCAGATGATTTTCACTTCTTTTTATTGTGGCTATATTTGGTGATGCATTTCGGCCTGGTACCTCCCTCAAACAAACTGGTTTGAGTATGGCACCACGTCAAAACGCATCACCCATCCTGATTTCTCATGTTAATTACCATTGGAAACTTTGGTCGATAATACAAAAAAACAGCAGGAAACATGGTGCACCATATACATTTCAGCATGCACAATCATTATGCGATTTCCATGCTATGGACTCATACGTGAACGCTTTGCAACTTTATGCTTTATGTGACTATAGCATTATTAGTGATGTCATCTATGATGTCATTTAACATCTCATGAGTGATGTAATAAGTGACGACATAAGCAGTGCAAGGCGTGGGCACAAGTTATGGTTAGCTCAGTAAATTATAACTAGTGAATGTGTTTTTTTGTTTTTAAATCTTAGTTTTTATCTTATTTCAACACCTAACTATAACTTCACTTCAAGCTTTGTTTTATTTTCATTGAAACAATATATGGCGGTTGGACTTGGGTTTTTCAAGGGCGTGTGCTTTCCGTGGGGTATGCCCAAGGCAAAAGCTGTGCCTAATAGGGGCTCGGCATTACTATTATAGAGTGAATTCAACAGTAGTAGGGTGGCTGATTTAATCAGTGATGTCATCAATGATGTCATTTAAGATGTCACCAGTGATGTCATCAATGATATCATTAAACATGTCATGAGCAGTGTTATTATGTGAGCTCATAAGCAGTGCATGGGGTGGATATTTTGTGTTTTCATGAGTAATTCTGCTTATTGAACTTATTGAATGTTTGCCAGTGGTTTCACAAATACATTTCACACAAAAGAGATCTAATGGTGAATTATTTCTAGTAATTCACAGTGCTTGCCAAATTCATTTGCACGTTATGTAGGTTCCCTAAACAAATAAGAGATAAATGAACCATTAACAGAGCATTTCTTCTTTCTTTCAGTGCTTGTAAAAATGCTTTCACAATGGCAGTGCTGCTGTCAGGGCATTAATCAGGATACTTCACACACTCGCCCATTTCCCAAATAATCCTCAATAGTGTGTGAAAACATAAATGTAAACACAGAACCCTGTCAGCAAAAAGATACAAAGTCACACTTTCTTTTACTTCTTAATATATGTTTTATCAAACCTACTCTATAGTGTTAATGTTTTAAAAATATGAATACATTTTAGATGGCATGTTTTTAATTTCCTTTCAATGCACTCTGCGTTTAAAATTTTGGACTATAATAAAACACAATGTCGTATAAAACACATTTGAAATATTATCAAATTATTCTATTATTCCAAACAAAAACACATTTCTCAAAATATTATATATACCACTGTATATTCTGGAGGTTGGCGAAGAGAGCACTTCAGTTCTTTTTTGCCTTCAAGGTTGCAGTCATTGATCTTCCAGTACAGCTGCTTTCTTGATGATCCAATTCTTATAAATGGAACCTAAAGCTCTAAAGAAGGAATGAGAGAAGATACCCCATGTTTGGTCTGCGGTTTCAGCATAATGGAATGGGAAACATCCTTTACCACTCAGTCATTAACACAAATTGCCTGTACCACACAGTCTTTATCACGCATGGATCTTTACCACACATGCCTTCATAACACATATGTCTTTACTACACAGGTCTTTACCACACATGTTTTTGCAAAACATACCTTTATCACGCATATTGGTAAGTATAGGTAAATTATTTTAGATACTAAAGATTTAACTATTTGGGCTTGTTTTACATTTATCTTCTATGTAATATGTCATATAATTCACATTTTCTTTTAAATATTAATATGTTTAGGTGCTAGAATGTAAGGATTACAGGGGTATTGGTTGGGGAAGTGTACTGATGAACAGATATGAAATATTAATACTTTGGTATTATTTTTAATCATACTTTATTAATAAATGTGATGGTTAAATGTAATAAAATAAAAATGTAGGGTATGTTTTAGGCATGGAATTACAAGAGATATAGGAGTTTGGATGAAGAAGTGCATTAATACACAGGCATTACATATTAATACATGGGTATTAATTTAAAATTTAAAATGACTATTATATGTAATGATTAGATAAATTAAAATAAAATGTAGGATAATTATTAGGTACGGGATACAAGGGATATAGGGTTATTGGGTGGGAAAGTGAATTAATTTTCAGGTATTAAGTAATAATAACTAGGGATTACTTTACAGTTTAATTTATTCTTAAATGTAATGATTAGATCAAATAAAATGTAGGATACCTTTTAGACACTGGATGCAAGGCATATAGGGTTATTGGGTGGGGAAGTGTATTAATTCTTGGATATTAAATTAAATAATATTGCCTGAGTATTACATTTTAATTTACTATTGAGTTTAATGATTTGGTAAATGACAATTAAATGTAGGATACGTTTTAGACACCGGATGCAAGGTTTATAGGGGTATTGGGTTTTGAAATGTATTAATGCTCAGGTATTAAATAATAATACCTTGGTATTAATGTATAAGCTAAAAGGTTTGCTAAAAAGTAGATAAAATATATTTAATAAACACAACAAAAGGCACCAAATAATTTTAAAAGAATTAAGGGGCTCATTACGATGGCGGGCGGAAGCACAACCGCCGTGCTGGCGGATGCAAAAACCACCAGTTACCGCCGGCACGCAGCAGTCCACACGCCCGCACAATTACGATGCGAAAAGTAGGCCAAACACCGCCGGCAAGCGAGCAACACCGTCCGCCATCAAAGTGCGCCCGTACACGTAGCGGCGCAGCACAACTGACACACACCGTCCGACGAAACACGTCCCGCCCGGCGCATAAATTACGATGCCGCAAACAAACGGCTCCCACGGCCAAGAGATACCGTACGACAAACCGAAGCGGTAACACGGACGCCGAGCACGGACAACGAAGAAGCGGCTCCCCCGAGCATGAATCCAGCACTGCAGGCCCTCCCCATGCTCCTGCTGATGCACAACCAAGGACGCAACGTACCGCGGAGACGCAGGTAGGCACACACACAACAAGTGCACGCAAACAGCGCACACAGTGCAAGGGCGGAAAAAGCGGACAACCCCCCACCAGCGCGTGTACACTACACATCCACCATTGCATCCACATATGACACACAGGCCAAATCGTAACATCGCGTAACACATGTGTACACACCACCTGGGACTAGGAACCAACGACCCCGTCACGGCCCCAAAGCGGCGATGACGCCGCCACACATGCGCACAACGCAGAGGCCAACCGCAGCGCCATGCATGCGTCGCACACAGTCACAGGGACACAACCAAGCAGCACACACATCAGCCCCACCCCGAACGCACATGACACGTGACAGGCCTGCCACAGACATGTCCCCAACGCCCAATTCACGGACAACACCCAACGCCACACAACCGACGCACACATGTCAGTGAAGACACGCAACAGCAGGACACACCCCAGTGTAACAAACATGGCGTAGCACACAGCGGCGGCAACACCAACTAGGAGAAGCAGGGCCCCTTCGGGAAGAGGAACGCCAGTACCACACTGAAACACCCATACCACCCTGCACATATGAACAAGACATATAAAACGGAACACCAAAGAGCCCGGGGACCGACAACAGGTGGCCCAAGAATAACATTCACACACAAGGCCCAACGCAGAGCGGAAAGGCAGCCTGCCGCCCACACAAGGGAGAGCAGACAGCACTGAATGACCTTCCATTCCAACTCCGAAACCACAGCCCTACGACAGAAGCCGGTGAATACAGCCATTGTCCAAGAATAGACCAACACAGGCATGCCGAGGAGACCGACCACAGGGCAGATAGCGCATATCACAGAAGCACACAACGGACGGGGAAGAAAGAAGAAAACACTCCCCCATGTCGGCCACATGCAAGTTAATTGGAAGGAGTCACACATCACTGACCTTGAACTGTCTGAGAAGCATGTGGGAAGAGGGCCCGTGTCCTCCAAACAAGCCAACAGAACACAAGTCCTGTCTCCCTACGACTACACAGAGCTCACAGCAACCTCGGAGCGTGCACATTGCAGACTGCACACACAGCCGGAGCACGCCACCACAACGCACCGCTGCGAAATGGCAACCGCAACACACCTACCCAACTACGCCGAACAGCTCAAGCTGTACAAAACCAACCTGTTTCATACATTGGGATGCGATCTCCTGTCCCTGCTGAACGTAAGTTACCGACTGACTTACCGCATCACATTGTTCAGCTGCGTCATGCCCGTCTTCTACTGTCGGAGGTGTCCCTACCAGCATCCCGTGGAGATATGCCTCTCCAACCCGGCATGTCTGAAGGCGGACCTGCTACCACTACTCCTCCCTCTGGACGCACACGACAGGGCCTGCTCTGCCTATGGGGGCATGGCGTATGTGGCCAACATCGCACCCGCACTGAAATGGGACCACTGTGCCTCCACACGACGGATCATCGAGAACAGCTACATCGAATGTCACCCAGCATGCCCCATCATGGTCCTCCAAGGGACAACTTACGAACAACACCTTGACAGCCACCATCCGCTACATTGGCTGGCAAACATGTACACCACCAATGACATGGAAGCCCTGCTGGACGGCATCGCATACCTGACAACCTGTCAATTCGTCGGACCACAACGCAGGTTCCCCGATTGACCTATGATGTCCAACCCCGCACCCATGCTTAGCTTCCGCACGGACTGGCCAGTCACCACCACAACAGCCATACCAAACGACCGGCAACTGTAACCACACCATCAACGACATCGCCATGACATCGGATATGACCGGGACATGCACACTGTTCCCCATCACATCCAGGAACACCGCATGCATCGTGGGAGGCAGTGGCATGGGCTCTGTGTATCGCACCCACATGGACGGAACTGCACGAACAACCAGGACACGACATGGATCCAGCGCCCATGGACACACACACCGCTCAGTGGACATGAAGAGGTCGCCTGGAGTCTGTGGGTGCTGCACCCCTCCCACCCCCGCCCCGGGAATCCCATACCAGGACCTTTGCATGGACGACAAGTGCATACAACAACAACACGACCCCAGTGACTGTGACATGTCCAGTAACCACCACAGTGCAACAGCAAGTGGCACGCCGCTGCATGCACGCAAGCACATGCCCTGATGTCATCTCACATGCACGCGTGCATGAGGAACAACCGCAGCAAACCTGTCACATGGAACTGAGATGGACTGTGCCCATGATGCCAAGCGGTCTGGTAGGCTACATGTATACCGTCTGTGTCAAAGTCCGCAGCTCCGCAGCTATACGTAAATGTACATTAGCACAGCCTTGGCCAAGCAGATGTCACTCTGAAGCCCACATCCCACATGCAACAGCCAATCACATGTAACCCCACACCCTATCCCATTTGCAATCATGCTCAGTATATCCTCAACATGTATTCCGCTGCCAGTAGTGTCCACTATACTGCATCACAGAGGACAGAAGACTCAATATAATGTTTGAAACCAAAACTGTCTCCGCTGACTCATTTCACAAGTACGAATGAGAGAGGATGAGAGTATGTGAAGTACACGGCAGTCGTGACATGACCATGTAGTCCACTGGTATTGGATGTCAACGCAAATGAGTAGCACTACTGTGGAAGACACACATGTGTCGTGTGAAGTCGTATGGACGCAGTGCTCAGGTGGGTGGGTGCGACGGGTAGATGCGCACATGCCAAGTTGGAGCACGCCGTGTTGGGAGGGGTCATGAACAGTACACCACCGCTTCCCTGGGCATTGTGAGAGGACACCTGTCGGGGGGAGTGAACACGTGTGTGCACAGCAGCCGGGCACACGTACAAAGCGGTACCAGGCGCACCTCAGCCCACCCTCTGTGGACAAGCTGGATCCTGTTGTGCGCCCGCCATGCCCCTTGACAAGGCACACACAGCCCCAGTCGACCAGGTGTAACCCCAACATAGTCAATCCGCACAGGCGATACAGGGCACGGGATGGCAGTGGAGCATGGTGTGTGAGAGGTCTCCTCGCGCTCCTCCTGGTCATATCACGCAGGCAATAGAACCTCAACGTCTAGCATGGCACAAGTCAAATGGAAGTGTAGGGGGACGCACCACAGCACGAGCAGCACTGACGTCACGGGAGGTGGCTCGCACCATCCCATCCATTGCCCATCATACCAACCACGCCACATGCCATTGCGACTAAGTGCAAGCGCGTGCGCCACCACCCCCGAGCCCTCCCCAGAGAGGCCAAAGAGTGAATGTGTGGGCCATCAGCCACAGACGGACGCGGCCTGGCCGCAAGGGCAGCCACAGCCACTGGGTGTCGCAGGTGGCGGATCCGGAAGGCGAAGACTGTGATGCATAGTCCATGCAGGCCGGGTCTCCATTTGGGGCACCACGCAGGTGGACGGCGTCCCGCCACACATCATACCCTGAGACAGCCCACTCGTGCAACTGGACCCACACATACACTCCTTGCCCTCTCTGGTGCGAGCTTGGGGCTGCCTGTGCAGGCGCTAGCCTCGCAGGTCAGCATGCATATTGGGGGAGCGAGGGGAGGACATGAGGGCTGGGGCGAAGATGACTGTATCACTGTCAGTAAGTACAAGGGATGACCCAGATGTGGAAAGGAAGAGACGTGTCCCGTGTGTACTGCAACTAGTCGCCAATCCAACTACCCCCCCATGTCCGGAATGTAAGCCCGCACCTAGGCCCGCCCATCCGCCACATCGAACATACCACCAGCACGACAACCTTCCCATTCGAAACACTGACTGGGGGTGGCGACCAGTGTACAATCATGTGTAGCCTACCCCCGCGTACATGTGGGCCCTCCATGATCCATGTCACCTGCGGCAAAGTCATAACATGCGCAATGAGGGAAGTGAGGAGAGCTGTCCGCCCCACGCGCAGAAGGTGCATCAGCTCCACAGACCCAGCAGCGAGTCCAGCAGGGGTCACATGTGCAGGGGCAGCTGTGCCTGGTGTGAAGGCACATGCATATAGACAGCACATCGACCAATGTGTAGTCTGCCCACATCTACAGTCCATCATCATGCGGACATAGGAATTGAACACAGGGCAACACATCTTCAGTTGGTGCACCCACCGTGACCAACAATGCGCAATCATCGACGTACCCGCCCTGTGCATGGCCCCCCACCCAACGGAGGCACATCCAGTGCCACCATCCCACACACACAAGCCTTCCACGGAACATGCTGTGTCCAATGGTCAGTACAGAGTCAGCGCCCATCTGGTGGATCCTGAACAGGAGACACATGCACACACATGCCAGCTCCCACTATGTACGTCTGCCACCTGGCACGTGCAATGTAACCTCTCACCTGTGACGTGTGACTGCAAGCACACAGCCGTCTTGGCATGGGGCTGTCAATGTGGACACCTGTCAATGTTTCGGGAGGTGTGATCCGTACAGTGCTGTACATAGGGTGCAGTGCTGACACCTACTACTGTCTCATATCCCCTCGTGCCACAGGTCCCACTTGTTTTGGCCGCTCAGCCTGTGCCCACATCGTCGTCGTCGTGTGCCATACTCATCCAGCCGCGGAAGCAATTCCATGCTCAGCAGACATTCATGTTGCCTTTGCGTTGCCGCTTGACGGATATGCAGTCAGTCCCCATCAGCACGCCCCGCAAGTCATTGGGGCCTAGATCCCCATGTGCATGCACATGGCAGTGGTTTGTATCACTAGCCATTGCCATTGTTGGGAGACCTGTGTAAGTGTATTGTGGCCGTGCCGTCCCAGCTTGACAGCTGGGCTGTGGCTCATGTGCTTGCTCAGTCATGTCAGTGATGTGTATGCGAAATTGCTATGTGTCGTGTTGCTTTGACATGTGTCCTCTGCCATTGTCCCTAGGCGGAGACCGAACATTGACCGCCCATACCAATTGCTGGCGGACATGGACGATACAGAGGTTATTAGGAAGTTTCGGCTGGACAGGCCAACCCTGCATCGACTGTGTGCCATGTTAGAACCCCATCTCCGTCCCCGCAGGGTGTATCCGACTGCTGTCACCCCCACGGCTAAGGTGATGGCCGCCATGCATTTCTTCGCCACTGGGTCATTCCAGCACACAGTGGGCATTGGAGGAGGGATGTCCCAGCCCATGTTCAGCAAGGTGCTGAGGTATGTACTGGCAGCCATGATGCTGTACCGAAACAGGTACATCCGCTTCCCCAGGGCTCGTGAATTGGCGGCAGTGAAGGGTGCATTCTATGCCCTTGGCAGAATCCCACACGTCGTTGGAGCCATTGACTGCACACATGTCGGCCTTGTTCCACCACAGGCCACTGAGCACCTGTACCGCAACAGGAAGCACACGCACTCCCTGAATGTGCAAGTGGTGTGCCTTGCGGACATGGTGATCACCCACGTGTGTGCAAAGTTCCCAGGCTCGGCCCATGACGCACACATAATGCGCAACAGCATCTTGCCACGACTGATGTCCAATATGCAACAGGATCGTGCCTGTATTGTCGGTGAGTATGTGGAGTGGTGTAGCGTGCTGGTTGTGCGATGCTGTCCCCTGTCCAGTTGGAATTGCAACGGTTCTCTGTGTCCCTCACACCCAGGTGACTCTGCGTACCCGAATGGGGCATGGCTGCTCAGTCCATTGAGGAATCCTCGCACCCCAGCAGACGATCGCTACAATGAGGCACATGGGAGGACCAGACGTGTGGTCGAGCGTACCTTTGGCCTCCTCAAGTCCAGGTTCAGGTGCCTGGACCGCACCGGGGGTGCGCTGGCGTACTCCCCACAGAAGGTGTGCCGGATAGTGGTGGCGTGCTGCATGCTGCACAATCTGGCCATTCGGAAGCAGATCCCCCTCATCGTGGATGACGGAGATCAACCAGGGCCCCAGCCCGCAGACCAGGACAGCTCGAGTGAGGAGGACAGCGGAGAGGAGGAAGCTGGTAATGTGCGGCAGCAGCTCATCGCCCGCTACTTCACTTGACGGTGAGTGTCCATGTACGACGGCTGATGTGGCTGTATCTGTGCAGGTGTGTGTGTGCTGTGTCAGGGTGGCCGTTTGTTCACTGCGTGCTGTGTGTCAACGCTCCATGGCCAGAGTAGTATGCCACTGTTGGTGGCTGTGGCATTGTGCCCTATTGCTCTGTGCGATGTGTGTACATTGCTTGTAGTTGTTGACATGTACTGTGTGATGGGTGTGTGACACACTCATTGAATGTGCTCCTGTTCTGTCTCCCACCCCTAGGTCCCTACAGGCCCTCCGGATTCAATTGCCATGCCACGCATCAGGTGCCTTTCCGCCCAAGGTGGCCGTTGTATTCCGTACAAATAAAACACAGGGCACAAACAGCAGTTAGTGTAAAAGGTGCATTTATTACAAACTGTGACATGTGATTGTGTGTAAGGTGATGACAAAAGTGGTGCGTGCAGTGACAATGAGCTGTCGGTCATGGCTGCGTGATGCTCAGGGTGTACCCACTGGTTCTATGTCCATAGTCCAACACACACATGCCATCCAGATGGCTGTGTGGAGTGGGATCGTAGTCCAAGTCAATGCAGTGGCTGGTCAAGGAAGGCTGGCGGAAGGCTGGCTGGCTGCCTCACTTGCGTTTGGAGCGTGCGAAGTCCTCCCGGGAGATCTGTTTCCACTTCGGACGGCCCCTTCCACGTTTGCGAGGGGGGTGCCTGCTTGCGACATGCTGGTGGTTGAGGTGTGCTCACTGGCTGTGGACGCAGGGGAACTGGACACTGCTGCTCCACCCTGCGCCCCGGCAGGTGGTGGCGGAGGGGGAGCTGCTGTCCCTGGCTGTGACCTCACCGCCACCACCAGCTGGCCCATGAGGTCCACGAGTTGGCCCATACGGGCGTCCATGGACCTCAGCACCCCCAGCACCTCACGCGTGTCTGAAGCAGACCGGACCCATTGTCCTTGGGCCTCTTCATAGGCCCCAAGGACTCTGGCCATTTGAGGCAGGGCATGGCTCCCAGGGGAGGCTGGCGTTTCCCTGACCCTGCTCCTCCTACCAGTCCTGCTGCCACCGGCCTGCCCACTAGCCACATTGCTCACCACGGTCCTCGCTGTGGCTCCCAGGGTGGATCCAGTCGGCCGGGCCACCACCTGCGCTGGGGCTGGTGCCAGCGAAGACGTGGTGGTGGTGGCGGCGGTGGTGGTCGGTGCGGCGATGGTGGCGGTTGCGGCAGTGGTAGTGGCCACAATGACCGTGGGTGTGGCCGCAACGACAGTGGCAGCAGGGGGCTGGGAATGTTCAGCAGCCCTGGATGATGGGTTGGTGGGTAGGAGGGGTCCTGGGGAGCGGCTGGGCCCTGCCACACCAGATGGGCCTGCTTGGTGGTCCGTGTCCGAAGAGGAGGACAGATCCTCCAGATCCGTGTGTCCTCGTTGGGGGCTTGTAGGCTGGCTGTGCTGGCTGCTGGCTCCATCCCCAGCATCCAGCAGTTCGTCACCTGTGGAGAGAATGAGATTTGTTATTGTGTTGCACCTGGCGAAGTATGTATTTGTCGTCTGACATTAACAGTTCGTGCAATCTCGTACATGGGTTTCCCGGAGGCGTGTGTGTGGCTGTAGCATCTGTAGTTGTGTGTGCTTGGCAATGGGACTGTGTGCTGTGCACATGTGGCATGGGACGGATTGGCCATGCCGATGGGTGTGTTGCTGTGCCCCTACTTATTGTGACTCTGGTGTATGCGGGCTCCTGGCCCATCCTGGGTCTGGTTTGTACTTTGCTTTTGGTGTTCAGATGGGACGCTTAGGAACGCATATGGCAACATGGGGGCCATGCCCCAGATTCGCATTTGGGAGGGAATATGCTTTTGGGGTTCAAATGGAACGCTTAGGAACGCATATGGCAACATGGGGGCCATGCCCCAGATTCGCATTTGGGAGGGGATATGCTTTTGGGGTTCAAATGGAACGCTTAGGAACGCATATGGCAACATGGGGGCCATGCCCCAGATTCGCATTTGGGAGGGGATATGCTTTTGGGGTTCAAATGGAACGCTTAGGAACGCATATGGCAACATGGGGGCCATGCCCCAGATTCGCATTTGGGAGGGAATATGCTTTTGGGGTTCAAATGGAACGCTTAGGAACGCATATGGCAACATGGGGGCCATGCCCCAGATTCGCATTTGGGAGGGAATATGCTTTTGGGGTACATGCTGTGAGCCATGGGTGCCGAACGTGACATGTGTTGTGGCAGCATGACAGTGCATGGTTTGAGGTGTGTGCATGCTTGACATGGCCTGCATATTTGCTGTCTGTTGTGATTACTGGACATGGCATTGGACGCATCGTTATGAGTGAGTGATGGTTGTGTGCCAGCCAACGTATTGCAGTTGTCCCATCTCCTTGGTGTGCGTGCTGCCCTGTGCCATGTGCATCACTGCAGTGCTCGGGGGGTGTGGCCCATGTTGTGTGTTGTTGCTCACAGTGTGTCGTGCGCTTCATTGACTTCTGGCACATGGTTGGTCATGGGCATGTATCTTAGCGTGACTGCTGTATGTGTGGCAGCTGTGCGGATGACATGCCTTTCATGAGACTGGGGCTGACGGATGGGATGGATGGTATGTTGTATGTGCATGGTGTGTCTGTGTGTTTGATGGGTTCAGTGGTGTTCGTGTGCATTTATGTTGTTCCGCTCTGTTGCGTCTAGTGTTGTTTGTCTTACATAGGCGTAGTTGTGGGGTGTGTGGTTGACAGGCAGTAGGGGCTACATGGACAGGACTTCAATGGTGTTTCGGTTGTGTGTGATGAGTTGCACAGTGGCTGCCGTGTGGTACTATATTCAGTGTGGCTTGTGCATGCAGACGTGGCTCCTTGGGTGTTGCTATGTCTGTGATGGGTCATGTGGGGTGTGAGTCTGTTGTTCATGTCCGTGTGCACATTGTTCACTTGTTCGTGACGGTGGGCGGTGCTGCGTGTTCGTCTGCTACGTGACATGTCCCATGTGTTGGTCGTGTTATGGTCCTCATGCCTCCAGTAATCCAGCCCTGTCCAGTTTCCCACCTGCAAGTTGTTCGTGCGTGCACTGTACTGGATGCCACATGGCTCTTAGCGGGGGGTGCTCCATGTTGCAGGTCTGTGGGGGTGGGGGTGTTGTGGGTCGTGGGGGTGGCTGGACACCCACTGACACCGATTGCTGTGGACCGTGATGTCTGCCTTTCGGCTGTCGTTGTGCACTGCGGTGGCTGACACGTGGCTGTGGGGTGTGGGGGATGCTCCTCCTTGCTGTGCTGTGGGACTAGGGGCCTGGTGTGTGTTGTACTTGGGCTGTCCACCGTCCCACCCACTGCACTTTGTGTTCCTGCCACTTACCTGTTACTTGTCGGTTAGTGCAGCTGTGGCGGACACATGGGTGTGGTGGGTGCTCGTTGTGGCGCTTCTGGCATATTTGGGGACCTGTTGGTGGTTACGTGGCTGGCTGAGTGTACACATGTCCCCACGTATGTTACAGTTGTTCGGTTTGGGCTGTGTGTGGTGGTGTCTGTTGCATGTGTGTGTGATGTGTTGTGTATTGTGTGCTGGACATGGGGGTGTTTGTCCCTGGGAGCTGTGGCATGGTGGTAGTGCATGTGAGTACATAGCGGTGTGCTGGTATACATTAGTTTGTACTTACCAGCCTCCACTCCCCTGCTAATCCGGCGAGGATCTCCGGATGTATTATGACTCGCACCTTCTCCTCCCACGCTTTGAAGGTCTTGAAGAGCGCGGGATTCCCTCCGCCAGTGACGGCAGCCAGCTCTCTGTTTTTGCCCTCCTTCTTCTTGACCAGGCTCTTTACGTCATTCCAACGTTTGTTTATTTCTCCTCTGTTCCTGGGCAGGGTCCCGACTGCATTGACCTTGTCTACGATCCGGTTCCACATTCTGTTTCTGGTGGCTAGTGGTGTGTGCTGGACCATGTTCCCATAGATTTGTGGGTACACCTTGATGATCTCGTCGACCATGACCGTCAGCTCAATGGGCGTGTACTTGGGCATTCTTTGTGGTGCCATGGTGTTTGTGGTGCTGGTGCGGTGTGTGTTGTGTAATGTGCAGGGGGTTTGTGGTGCAGGTGTTTGGTGGTGGTGGTGGTGGTGGTGGTGGTTGTGATGTGTGCGTTTCTGTGGTGTGCTGCTGTCCTTGCTGTGTCACTGTGTCCTCTCCTCTCCTCTCTGGTTTGCAATGTAGCAAGGGGTTGTGGTCTGTGGGAGTGCTGCTTTTGTACTCACCTATGTGGGTGTGTCTTCATGGTCTGTTGTTTTCAGGTGTGTTGTGTCTGGGGTTCTGGCCTTTGTATTTTTTGTTTGTCCGGGGGGGTGTTTTCGGGATGTGTACTGTGCTTGTGTATTTGTGCGTGCCTTGCTGTGTGGACTTGTTGGCCATGTTGTGTGCTATTGGTTTTGTGAGCGGATGGTTTCTGTGCAGGTACGTGGGCGCCATGGCTTCTGCCGTGTCGATTCTCATCGGCGTTGTTTGCGCTGGCGGGCGGTATATTTGTGGTTTTCCCGCGCTCATGGCGGTGCGATCGTAATTTCACGTGCGGTGTGTCGGCCGTGAGGGCGGGCGGTTTTGTGTTGTCGTGCGTGTTTCCGTCCGTGGCGGGCGGTTTGACTCCGACTCGGACGATGGCGGGCGGTATTTTGTGTGATTTTTCCGCCGATGGCGGTTTTCGGTTTGTGTAATCGTAATGGCGTAGTCGGTGTTCAGACGGTGTGTACGGGCGGATTTTTGCCGCTTCCATGCCTGGCGGATTCTTTTACGCCGGGTATCGTAATGGGCCCCTAAATCTTGACACTTTTTTATAAAAGAACATTATTAGCAAATATAACAATTATACACAATAATTATTAAACTAAAAAAAACAAATTTCTCCGGAAGTCAAAGAATTTTAATAGCAGTATAAAGAATCTCAAAATACATTAAAACAATTCTTCATTATATAAATATATGTTTTTATTAAACAAAATAAATGAGTAATTTAAAAAGTTTTATTAAACATTTTAAAACATTTTTGGAACATTTTCCCATGTGTTCCCATATATTTTAATGTGCTTTTTCAGTATTTACTTCTCAGGTTTCCATTTTAGTTTTTGCATCTGTTTCTACAGTCAGCAGACCATTGCGATCAAGATCGGAAGCACAGATGAGCTCCAGTCAGGTAAGATTTACTTAATATTTTAAAAATAAGATATAGGTTTGACTCTTTATTGTAAGGAAAGTGGAAGGTAGGTAGCTACTAGTAAAATGATGTTTAGATTTATGATAAGTTACTTTTAACCAGTTTTACATCTCCATACAAATTATGTTTGTATGCATACATCGGGAAGGTTGTGTTTTTTTAATATTAGGTTTAAAAAGGACTTTAAATTGGATATACTTCTTCATAAACTCACATTAAAAAAGAACAACTATTTTTTAATTTTTATGATCATTTTTCAAGTTTGGACACTAACAGAAAAAACTTTCCAGTGATATTGATTTCATTTTTTTAAAGACTTTTTTTTTTTAGAAAAATATTTAAATATTTTTGGGGTTTTCTTGCTTTTGAATAGATGTAGGATGGATCCTGGAGTGAGGAAACTGTTTAACACAAATGGATTTTTGAATTACCAAAGACTGATGGTGAGTGGATCATTAAAAATATAACCAACAGTAGAAAAAGAAGATGATTTCATATTTTTTTGTAATTATTGAAGCCGATTTTTAGAAAAAAGTTTTAAAATGTTTTCAGGTTCCCTTGCTTGGATGGATGTTACTTTTTTGGTGCAATGAGGATGATTTCTAGAGTGACAACACTGTTTAACACAAATGGATTTATGGATTACCAAAGACTGTTGGTGAGTGGTTTGTTAAAGATATCACCAACTGTTGAAAAAGAAATCTTCTGCAATGTGGACATTTTTAAAAATAAAATAAGAATGTGCAATTTAAAAAATAGAAATTAGAATTTAAGAATGCCTACAAATAGGAGACTAATGCACTCTAAAATTGAGTAGGATTAATATTGTAGGGTGTAAGCAATATTTTCCAAGTAGTCTGAACCTTCCAACATTGAAAGCTGTTGGATTTTTGTCAATAGTCATACAGACATTATCTGCTAAAGACTGCATGTGTCTCATTTCCTGAAAATGTTGTCTTTTTTTTAAATGTCCAAGAAATTATACAGATTGGGGTGTTATTTGCCAAATGAACAGTTAAAGGAGTTGTGCCAAACCTCTGTGGCATTATTTGTTTTTGCACCTCCCTGAAAGTAGGTCAAGAAGTAGTTTCACCATTCTAATGGGAAAACATGGTTTCCTCCTGTGACCCGACTTGCTTAGATGGCCAATCCATGTATATTCAAAGTAATTTAAAAGGGGTGTCAATTTTTCCTCATTTTGAGACAAAAGTCACTCACACATTCAGGAGGCAGAAAACACAAAACTGTTGGCTTTCTAAGTTCAAACTGTAATTTACTATTTTTTTCATGTAATCCTGAGTTAAGGATTTTTTTTTTTAACTTTATTTTTCATTATGCCTGGGAAAAATGAAAACAAAATACTTGAATTTGGGTATTTGGATAAAGTTTATTAATAGTGTAAATCACCTGCAATTCAAAGTCAATTATTATTTTCCTAGGGCTTTTGCTCATTGTTTTTGATTTGATAACTGACAAAAATTCACTATAAATTGAAGATTGCTTGTCAGGTAGTAAACTATAATTTAGAGGGACAAAAGTGTGATTAGTGTTAGCATATATTGTGTAAATTTATGTGAATGGATGGGGTGTGGATTTAAATTTGCCATCCATCACCCGAATTTCACTGTTTTCTAGTGTAACTGTGTTATGAAGGGTTGCAAAGATAAGAAAACATTTTTAGGGTGTTGGTTGTCATAAAGAAGAAAAGGTTCATGGTTGAAAAAACCATATTCTGGGGGAATGTTAATGTCAGAGTACAAATGAGGTATTGCTAGATGGGGATTACTCACCTGTTTTTGATGTTGCACTATCCTTTGAAGTTTAGGAATTGAGGGCACACTATTAGCAACATGCATAGGGATGTTTTGGGCTACCTCCCTCAGTATTGAGTCACAGAGTTCATTGGAGGTGGCACCAAGTGATCTATTATGCTGTACATTTTCTTGTGCTTCCAACTCCTTTGCAAAGGCAAAGTAATTATGCTAGATTGCTCTTTCAACTGTGTCACCAAGTGTAAAAGCTCTGCCTTTGCGATGGGTTGAGTAGTACTGCACACAACTCCAATGACTCGAACGGCACAGTAAGTCTCGCCTTACAATAAATGTGCCCACCATTTTTTAGGAGTTTATTCCCCTTCTTAGAGAGTGTATACCCAACTTGTATTTTTCTTCTTGTTCTGAATTGAATAAAAAAATTCGAAATATGTTTTGGAAATATTTCCCAACTAAGGGCCTAATTGCGTCCGCTCGACACCGTAGTGGTCTGGAACCTCCCAATTTGGATGCGACCGCCCATAGTGCGGTCAAAAACATCCATTTTGCTATGGCAGCTTGTGCAGCAGGCGGAAAAGGTCCACATGTTTGAAAACATGTTTGGGGGCACCCTAGTAGGGGCCCCCAAAGACATTTTCCGCCTTTTTTTTCATGGCGGGCAGACCGCCATGAAAGGGCAGGTGGAAAGTGCCATCATAATCCCGTGGAGCCGAGCCTGCCTCCTTGAGCCCATCAGAATCCCCCTCGCAAGTTTCACTCTGGCGGTCGGACTGAAACCTACGACGTCGGGCGTAAAGCCTCCAACAGCTGGTTGGAGGCTTCCGCCCGACATCGTAATTAGGCCCTTAATAGTTTCCTTCAAAAATGTTTTAAAATTCATTCATAATTTTCATGCACTGCTTCTTAATCAAAAAATATTTTTAGCTGGAAGTCTGAGAGATTTTATGTTTTTGATGTGTTGAAAAGATTTTATTGATCATATGAAAAAGAAATAAATGGTTATATTAATCATGATGCCCTGCTGGATATAAATAGGTTAGTTCTGCGAAATGTTTGGGTAGAGAGATTTAAAATAAGGTTATTTTTTGGTTTAAAGAGAAAAATATTTTATTTTTGTTTTTTATGAGATGTTTTTAAGGTTACCTTTTGAGAGGGAGTTTGGCCTTTAGTTGAGTATTTCCTTTAGAACTCTTCAAAGGAAGAGGGTGAAAGATTTTCCCCAGGTGTTTTTGAGGATACAGTTCCAAAGTATTAAAAAAATATTTCACATGCTTCAATAATGTTGGCTTATGTTGTCAAAGAAAATCTAAGCTCATGTATTTGAAACACAGGGCCCGATTCACAGAACTAACTTAAGACAAAATCCTAAACTTACTACCATTTTGGTATTCACAGAAGGCACTTACTCATTTTGGTATTCACAGAAGGCACTTACTCATTTCGGTATTCACAGAAGTTAGTAGTCCTAACTTTAGGACTCCTAAACGCCTTCTGTGAATACCGAAAGTCTTAAAGTTAGGATTTTTCTCAGTTTAGGAGTAGTAAAGTTAGGACACCTAACTTTAGGACTCCTAAATGCCTTCTGTGAATACCGAAAGTCTTAAAGTTAGGATTTTTCTCAGTTTAGGAGTAGTAAAGTTAGGACTCCTAACTTTAGGACTCCTAAATGCCTTCTGTGAATACCGAAAGTCTTAAAGTTAGGATTTTCTCAGTTTAGGAGTAGTAAAGTTAGGACTCCTAACTTTAGGACTCCTAAATGCCTTCTGTGAATACCAAAAGTCTTAAAGTTAGGATTTTTCTCAGTTTAGGAGTAGTAAAGTTAGGACTCCTAACTTTACTACTCCTAAAGTGAGAAAAATCCTAACTTTAAGACTTTCGGTATTCACAGAAGGCATTTAGGAGTCCTAAAGTTAGGAGTCCTAACTTTACTACTCCTAAACTGAGAAAAATCCTAACTTTAAGACTTTCGGTATTCACAGAAGGCATTTAGGAGTCCTAAAGTTAGGACTCCTAACTTCTGTGAATACCGAAATGAGTAAGTGCCTTCTGTGAATACCAAAATGAGTAAGTGCCTTCTGTGAATACCAAAATGGTAGTAAGTTTAGGATTTTGTCTTAAGTTAGTTCTGTGAATCGGGCCCACAGTTTGCAAACAAATACTTTTCATGTTTGTTTTTAGCCTATGCTTAGGTAATATGATTCTTGGTATTTTTTAACCTGTAAAGTCTTTTGAAAAATGGTTACTATTGTTAATGGAACAGTTGGAGAACGTTTGTACGTGAGGGATTGCCAAATTGATGGGAATGTTGCTTTATTTTCAAAGGTGGTGTTCCCTTTTCTTGAGGATGGTTTGATGTTAATGTAGGTTGTTATAAGAAAAAAAAAGGAAAATGTTTGCACAATAACATTGTTTAATATGGCTTCTTAAAATGGATTCATATACCTTCTATGATCAGTAAATCTGTCCCCCAGCCTGTGTCCAGCACCTTCCCCGAGTTTGCAATGGTTGGAATTTAGAATAGTAAAAATTACTCCCTCAACCAGTGTCCAGCACTGTCCCAAGTTGGCAATGGGTGGAGGTTAGAACAGAAAATCCCCCTCCCCCCAGCCATTGTCCAGTACCTTTCCCGAGTTGTCACACGGTGGAGGTTAGAAAAGTAAATGAGCCCCCACTACTGCCCCGTACCTTCCCCGATTTGGCACAGGGCAGAGTTGGGAATAGTAATCCCCCCCCACTAGTGTCCAGCACCTTCTCCAGGTTGGCAATGGGTGGAGATTAGAATAGTAAATCGGTCCCCCTGGCAGTGTTCAGAACCTTCCCTGAGTTGGCAGAGTGTGGACAATAGAATAGTAAATCTGCCCCCTAGCCAGGGTCCAGCACCTTACCCAAGTTGGCACACAACTGACATTAGAATAGTAAATCTGCCCCCCGTGAGTGTCCAGCACCTTCTTGCATTTGGTAGACATATTCCATCTTAAAAACAATAATGTAATACTACGTTTAAAACAATCCAGATTATTTGTTTTATTATAATTACATTTTAAATGGAATTTTTAAAGGTATGCATGGTAATACTTTGCGTTGCAAGGGTATTTGTGGTACGGATGATTAAACATAAATGCATTGTAATGCACTGCAAAGGAATGCATGGTAAAGACCTATGCTTGGTAAAGGTATGTCTGGTAAAGGTTGCGTTGTAATGTAATGTCACACATTCCAGTTGATCAGATATACTCTTCATTTTTTAGTCTGAGATTTGCATCCATACAAAAGAATAAGATGCTGACTAAACCAGACTCTCTTACATTGACATTGATATATGTTTCTTCCATGTTACGCAAATGGGGCTGCTGCAAGTACAATGTCTTGGCTCATGGTACAGCCCTCCTTGCAGAATCTCAAAACTTACTAACTTGTGGATCAGTTACTCTGTTAACCCCCAATTTTCAAACTCCATCATCATATCTTTGTCAGTTGCATCACATCTCCTTTGGTAGCACATAATAATTTATAGACCTGTACTGCTCAAACAGGTTTTGCAACTTGTACATGATGGAGTTCCAAAGGGTGGGGACCTTCTCTATGAGGATTTTAATGAGGACTCTATGAGCATGCTTATTGATCCTCAACTGCTTCTAGGCTTTCAAGAAATGGCTGAAATGCATGCAAATCCTGCAACAGGTGACCAGAATGTTGTAGACTACTACTTTGTTGAGGAAGTCCTTCTGGCTTCTTACAACATACTGTTTGTTCTGTAGCAAAATCTCTACATGATGCAAAGTGGTCCTCATTTGATCTAAGTGTAAAACAAACCCCAAACCGGGTATTAAAGCTTTCTTACAGAGCCAAACCAGACACTGTGGTGGAGCTAGGCTGGGTATGCTTTTCCTTAGGGCAGGATGTAGCTGCGCTAGGGGTTGTTTGTTCTCGTCTTAGGATTTTGAGAAGATAATAACAGATGTTGCTAGTACAGGAGCAGGCTGGATCGATGTGATCTGCACATCCTTAGTACTACTAACAGAATGAAAATTCTCTGGTTCATCTTTCTCACTGCCAACTATGCTTTCTAGAATATTCCTTTTATGTTGTCTCCAGTGGCAGGACTTGAGGGTCCATGCCATCTTCATCTGAAGGGGGGGGGGCTTGGAGAAGATGTGGGAGTGGTATTTCTGTTCCCTAGAGGAGATGGTGAAGATGATGTGTTCAATAGAAGAGCACTCACAATATCCTCCTGTGAAGCAAGCTGAACTTCCTGCTCTGCATTTACCTCAGGAAGATCAGATGTAGAAGACTCTTGTTCCCTTGGAGTTGTCTTGGAAGATTCTGTTTGCTGGGACAATTCCAATTTGAAATCAGCCATAACTGTAATCACTGCTCCTTACGTTTTCCAGCCCAGATGAGGGTGCAGCAGGTATGTTGCATTGCTCATCTTGAAGAGGGCTTAATATCAGTGGTAACAACAGAGTTTTTCTTCTCACTGGCCTTTTTTATGGGAGGAGCCTGTTTCTTATGTGCCACCTTCTTCAATTTTTGTTGGTCAGCAAAAGCAGTAGCACTTAGCAGCGAGGTCCACGGGTTACAGTGTCAGCTAATTCAAAGACTTATCATCTCAGTCTCAGTCCATGGAATGCCTATGGGAGCCATGGGGACTGGTAAAAATTATTACATTAATTAATAGTACTAATAATAATATTCATGGCCTACAGACTACTACAACCCTACCACAGGAAATATTTATGTAAAAAGGGAAAATGAGTAAAGGCTTCTGTGGACTCCTAACCACCTATAACACATACAATACAACAATCCCAGCCGAAAGCCTTTAAAAGTCGCATAAATGGTTAATAATCCATCAACAGACTCACACATTGGTTCCACAAAGTGATGGATGAGAAAGTGGCTCAGCAAGACAGAAATCACGTAAAACAATAATAAGATAGCTGCCTTTCAGGCACACACAATGGTTTCTCAAAATTCTGGACAAGCACACAGCTTGCAAGACAAAGATAAGATAGCCACCTATAAGGCACACACAGGTTTCACAAAATGATTATGCACGCGCCTTGGCAAGGCAGAAGGCATAAAGAAAAAAAGCTGATGTGTTACCTGTAAGGCAAATATTGGTTTAACAAAATGGGGGATGGCACATGTCAAGCAAGCAGAATGCATGAAGGACAAATGGAACATGGCTGCCTGCCCTGGCTGGACCCTCCTCTGTGATCCTAACACCAAGGAACACTTGCTGCATTGCGGGGAAAGAAGTGCACAAATATATCCCCAAAATGTGCCTGGGCCCCATGCATGGTTCTATATAGATACCAATAAAGCAATAATGTGAATGATAAAAATGTTACAAGATAAAAAAAATGAATGACAGCATTGCTACATGGAAATTGTCAAAAAATGCCTCAAACACAAACAGCTTTAGGCGATAATTATCCAACTGAAGACTTTTAAAAAGTGCAGAAATTGCGGACACACGTACACAAAATGGTGGGAAAGCATTCGGAGAAGAAAGTGGCGAAGAACAAAAGGAAATGGCTGGATACATGATCCTTGACTCTTTGAGCCACTACCATCCCAGCCACCAACAGGTACATGAAAAAAAAAAAACTACATTTGATATGAATTCAAGGCAATCTATCTAACAAATTCGTGAATGTGAAAAATCCATTAAAAACAACATTAAGTGCCTGTTGCAGACTAAGCCACAAACACTAAAACACCACACTATAATCACAAATCTGGAGAAAAACACAAGGAAATGGATGGAATATAATCTAAGTACTCCACAATTCACTACACATGTTCTCAAACCCTTTAATCCTCAAATGGGCCTTTCATGCACCCCTCATCCAAACTCCAGGTCATCAAGCAACAAAAATACAAAATGATAAAAAAAATCGAAAATGGAAAGAAATGGTGGTGTCAGCCCTCTTCAAATATCAAACATTTTGTAAAGTACTGTACTGAGCTTACTTGAATTTCCCCCAAAAACGTAAAGATTTCAAGGTTGGTTGAAGCAGCAAAGATTGCAGAGAAATGATGAATGATGCTTGGCCTCCACAATTGAAAAGCAAACTGACCTATGACACTACAAAGAACAGCGAGCCGTCTTCGGGACAGGGAGAGGAGGTTGATACTGTGTACAGTAGCCTTACTCTCTATGGCACTTCCCCAGTGAATAAATAAATAAATAAATGCATAAATACATAAATAAAAGTTAAATTTTGTGCTGAAAAAGTGACTAGAATGATCTGCTCGGGTAAAAATGATTTTTGGTGCCTGCTCACTTTCGCCAATGCCTCCTAGTATTGTTCCCATGATATGTTTTTTGTCCAAACATATTCTCATTTATATGGCTTGGTATAATGATGTAATCTCGGACATTACTCATCACATTTGTAACACAAAATTCCAGAATGCATGCAAGAGTATGCTAGCGTAAAGCCCAGCCTTAGAGGCAAACTGATAATAGAAGTCAGGGTGATTCCTATTCCTTCCTAAGCACCTTTCAGGCTCCTCGAGCCATCATAGTTTTGATTCCAGTTCATAAAAGGAGGGGAAAGTCACACTTTATATTTGCACAGGCTCCTGACCACAACGCTGTATATATCTCATACTATCCCCAAAACGAATCTCAGGGAATCCACCCAATCACTGGTTATGAAAATCCACACAGACCAATTAGTAGTAAGTACATTCAGTGACTACCTTCAGCCAGGAAGAGTGTTCTATGGACATCAGAATGTTCATCGAACAAGTAGCACGAGACACCAATTACTATTCAATCAAATTTTCATATGAAAAATCTGGATAACACCATCTGGACATTTCCAGCCTTGGGCAATTCTCAGACTAGAGTCTAAACTAGTGAAACCTAGAAAGTTACACTGAAGGGCAACTGGGCACCTTGCAACCAGAATACCACTAGGGTTTCAGAGGATTCTACTATGCATGCCCAGCATTGGAGAAGTGCACATCAATGAGTGGCTCACCTGTCTCAGAGGTCCCTTATTTTTCCCCTAGGACCAAGAGGTAGTGAAGCCAAGTCTTCCTAACTAGCACATTTATTAATAGGATTCTTAACACTGGTAACCCTTTCCCTCCAACCTTTGTAGTGCTAGGTTGTAAAGCTATGAAGTACTCTACAGCCTGCACTGATGTCAGCAGACCACAGGGGCCCCTAGTAATATTCACCCCATGTGCTGCTTAGCCTACAGCCTAACTGTTGAATTTCCCTGCGCCCAGTGTCGCTTTCTCCCAAATTATGGAAGCCACCTGGAAGGCTTAAAGGCTGGGTGCAAACTACCTCCTGATACGTTTCCTTGCAGCATCAACCCTCCCTCCTTGACGGCCACTTAAAGTACATGAAGAATGCCTTTTGAAGGGCCATTGCTAATTTGCTGGCTTTTGAGTATTATCTGGAAAGGCATTATGGGCACTTAATGAAATGGTCTGTGAACACAAGGATATTTTCTGGGCATTGATTGTAAAGTATTGATGACAAACAATACATGCAAAATCTGCTAATCCACTGCTCCTATAGATTGCATCTTTGCTACAGTCTTGGCATATCTCTTTTTTGTGATGCAGCCCACATGCTTCTCGTATTGTCTTTCTACATTAGTGGCGAGGTGGAGTAAGTAGAGCCTTCTGCTGACTGGGAAAAAGGCCTTCACCTGACCTTGGTTCCCACTGCCAACATCTAGTGAATCTACGCAGCATCATCTCTCTATTTGTGATGAAGTGCAAGCTTCTGCTAGGTATGACAGAGATTCTGGCTTAGATTGACGACTGCCAAGACAGGGGCAATGGGCAACTTATTTATTAGAGACTGAAATGCTTTCAACAAGCCTAAAAACAGCTGGGATCAAATGCCATGTACACATTGGATTATTGCTGCTTATGTGGACAAGTCTGATGTGTGATTTTCTTGGTGTGGGGTCGGGTCGGCCCTTTATAAATCTAAGCAGTGTCTGACTGGTCTTGGCAAAGGTCAGAATGAACTGCTGATAAAAGTGACTCATCCCCAGGAAGTTCTGTAACTTCATCAAGGTGTTGGGGGAGGGGGTTAGTGTCTTTAACTTAAGTAGGTGTTAAAAATTGGGTCTCTAGTTGGCAGAGGTATGCACTCTGTCCAAGCAGGGACCACAATCCTGTGCAACACTTAAACCAGTAACACAGTGAAAACACCACAAAAAGACTCCACACCAGGTTAGACAATCAGATTATGATCTTAGAAATAAAACAGGACCAAAACAACAAAATTCCATCCAGTAGAAGTCGAGATATTGATTTTTAAAGATTAAATCCAAGTATAGCTTAGAAGAAACTGGCACTCAAGGAGTTCATTGGTCGTGCTAGACCGAGACAAAGTCAAGAGTTCAGGCTGCCCGTGATGGAGCGCAGGGCGGATACAGAATCCACGGAGGAAGCACTGTGCAAAAGTACTCTAATCCTTGTCCAGCATGAGATGCGTCGATGATCCCCACGCAGGAGAAGTGTTACTCTTAATTTCTCCGCACACAACTGTGGTGATGCGGTGGGTCCATATGCGAAACGTCAGTTCCAAAGTACGGCGGCTCCGAGTGCAATGCGCTGGGTTTTTCCACGCTATAGAGGCGATGCGTCGATCTTCTCCACGCAGTGGCTGCAATGCGCCGTTTCCAGATCGGTGGTTCTGAGTGTGATGCGGTGGTCCTGAGTGCAATGCGCCATGCTGGTTCCTGCAACAGCAGCTATATGGCGACTGCTTTTGCAGCAGAGGGTGCATCGGTTCCACTGGAGCAAACCCCTAGGTCCACTTCAAAGGGTCCAGGACTGGGGTGGCACCACTTGGCAGGACAGACTCACAAGCAGATGAGCCCAAGGGTTGTAAGTCTTTTGTGTCCATGAGACTTTGGCAACAAGAGGCAAGCCAGCAAGCCCTTGGAGCCACTCTGGGTTCAAGTGATGCAGGTCTAATCCTTCACACCCAGGCAGGGGAATAGCAGGCAGCAGGGCAGGCGGGCAAGGCAAGAGCACAGCAAGGCAGAGTTCAGCAAAGAAGCAGTCTAGAAGAGTGGAAATCCTTTCAGCAGCACATCAGTTCTTCTCCCTGGCAGAGTAGGCACAGGTTCAGAAGTGTACTGAGTTGGTGGTGCTAGAGGTCCAGTACTTATAACCAGTTGTACCTTTGAAGTGGGGGAGACGTCAAAGAAAAGCTTTGAAGTGCAGTGTGCTCCCATCCCCCTTCTGTTTGAAAAGGCTCCCTTGAGCCATTGAGCTGACGAGCTTTTGGAGATGCACCTGTGCGCCAGAGAGAGGTACTGAGACCTGAGAGGATTGTGGCAGCTTTCTCAGCAAGCCCAGATGAATTTCGGTTTTTATCTCTACTGATGAAGGATAATATCCAGAAACACATGTGTCTAGAGATTCACAGCACTAACCTGCACTAACATTGGTGAAACACGTCAGCAAAAACTCAAGTAAGTGCTTAAAGTGAACTGCATTTACCATAATGCTAAAGGGTGAACTGTGCTGGGAGGTAAAACAGTGTGCTCCCATCCCCCTTCTGTTTGAAAAGGCTCCCTTGAGCCATTGAGCTGACGAACTTTTAGAGATGCACCCATGCACCAGTAAGAGGTACTGAGACCTGAAAGGATTGTAGCAGCTTTTTCAGCAACCCCAGATGATATTTCGTTTTTTATCTCTACTGATGAAGGATAATATCGAGAAACACATGTGCCTAGAGATTCACAGCACTAACCTGCACCAACTTTGGTGAAACACTTCAGCAAACATTCAAGTAAGCATTTAAACTGAACTGCAATTTCCATAATGCTAAGGGGTGAACTGTGCTGGGAGGAGAAGCAGTGTGCTCCCATCCCCCGTCTCTTTATAAAAGAGGCATTTTCAGACTTGCAACTTAAATTCCAACTTCACCATAAGTTGTGATTTTAAATTGTTAGTCCAGGGACTCCAAACTCAAAATATCTATCTTGTCCCACTTTGAAATTTCAATTATAAAATGTAATAAGATAATCCCAGTGTTAACCTATAGGAGAGATAGACCTTGCAGTAATGAAAAACAATATTAGGAGTGTTTCACTACCAAGTCATATAAAGTTTAAAACTACATGTCCTGCCTTTTCAATACAATGCATCCTGCCCTGTGGGTTATATAGGGCCTACCTTAAGGGTGACATATGTATAAAAAGGGAAGCTTTAGCCTGGTAAGTGGGTTTACTTGCCAGGTCGACATGGCAGTGTGTAACTGCACACACAGGCTCTGCAGTGGCAGGCCTGAGACATGGTTAAAGGGCAACTTGTGTGGTTGGCACAATCAGTGCTGCGGGCCCACTAGTAGCATTTAAATTATAGGTCCTTGGCACATGTAGTGCACTTTACTAGGTACTTAGAAGTAAATTAAATATTCCAATTGGGTAGGAGCCAATTCTAACATATTTTAGGGAGAGAGCACATGCACTTTAGCAATGGTTAGCAGTGGTAAAGTGCTCAGAGTCCTAAAGCAAGCAAAAACAAGATCAGAAATATGGAGGAGGTAGGCAAAAAAAGTAGGGGGGAAGCCCATGCTAAGGCTATAAGGTCTAACAGTAGTCTACTTGTACTTCCTGTTATTGTGCTATACGACTGATACACTAGACAATAAAATGGCTGAAGTGACATTTGTTGCTTGATGGTTTGGGCCTTAATGGCTTCTGTGATCTATGACTTTCAGTAGCCTTCGTTTATGTTTCTACAAGGTTTTTTCCCTGAAGATTGTTTTTTCTGACTGCTGTATCCCGTCAAAGTTCTTATTGTAGAATATTTGCAGTAGTGAAAAATTTGCACTAACAAGTCGCATTACTTTGCTGCTTGTTTAATACTGAGAGGAGCACACAAATATTAACTAACCCACAATCCATATAAAAGAAATGTTTTTGCACCATGTGCGAAAATGGAGGAAATGAATTGTGGGACCATGGCTAAACATATATGACATATGTAGGAAGCTGACTTTTTATGTGGTAGTGCCAATGTAAGGGCACACCATACAAGAAGTACAGATGACCCTTATTGGTTTACAGGTCTTAAATTAATAATCCCAAGTGCTTTATTAGTGGTAATGTGGTCAAGCAGATTAGGCTTATCAGAGGGCAGTGTTAAGCATTTGTTGTACGCACAGAGTCAATAAATGAGACACACACCGTAGAAGAAAATCACCAGACCAATTTAGAAAAATAACACTGACGTTTGTATAATTTTAGACACCAATCAGGCAAGTACTTTTGGAGATATGAATTTTTCAGTAAAACAGTAAAATGCTCAGATAACGATTTTGAGGTATGAGCCTCCAACGTGGTAATGTTATCCTGTGGGAGAAACATACACTGCATACATATACTTGCGAACGGTTGTTGAGGGTGCCTTTCAGGACTTAAGGTGCCTAGGGGCCAAGGTCCAACAAAACACCGGCAGTTCGGGTTTATCTGTCCTGGTGTGTCAAGGTGCAGAGGTGCTGGTCACGTTGGTAGCCTCAAGCGCTACACGTTAAAGTCAATGGAAGGGTACCTGTAACAAAAAGGCTACAAGTGGGGACTTAGGGACAAGTTCGGCAGGACCCAAAAAGGGTCTCAGCTTGTGAGACTCACTGAAGCCAGGGGACATAGTCAGTTTCCGTGGACCCGGGCCGGGGGCTCGGGTGCAGAGGTGTTTTGTCCTGTGGGTCGCTGGAGTTAGAGGCTCTAACGGTTCTTGGGGGACCTGGTGAGGGGAAGAAAACAAGGCAGTATGGCCACTCTCTGTGTGGGCCTCATTGATCCTGAAGTACCTTGTTGGCATGTCGATCTTTGAGGCAGTGGTGTCCGGGCTGGACAATCAACAATCCTTGGTTGCAGCAAATGGTCTGTTACCCAGGCTATTGGTGCTGGGAGGCTCCTGGAGGGTCTAGTGTCTCAAAACTCACTGGAGAGATGGGGCTGAGCTCCTGAAAGCACGGTGACCTCCTCCTGGCAAGATGCTCTCTTGTGGGCCTGATGGCCATCAAGACGAAGCACCGGACAAGTGTGGTCAGGGTCTGCAGATGCAGGGGGGTGACTCCGCCACCCCAAGGGAGATGCTGAGTAGTTGTTGAAGTGATGGACAATCCCCCACGGTCTTTGGAGGATGCACAGCTTTTGGACGAGTCAGGTTGGTGCAATTGTCAGGGTACAAGCAGCAAGGCAAGGTTTGGTGCCAAGTTCAAGGTAAGTCCACAGTTCTCGCAATGACTGCTCTTCTTTGTCCTTCTTCTGATCCCAGGTAGACAAATCTGAGTTCCTGGTGTCGGGGGGTCCCCTAAATACTGAATTTAGGGGTGTTTAGGGAAGTGTAGGGTAGCAGCCAATGGGCTGCTTTCCCCTGGGGTGACTATACCCCTTATATGCCCACTTCCTGTGGAAAGTGGGCAAATTCCTGACCCATACTTCCTAGTTTCCCCAAATCCAAGATGGTGAAACCCTTCTTTGATGGTCCACTTCAGGTGTCCCACTTTAGAGATGTGTCTAGCCTGAAAGTGTGACACGCCTTCTGACTAACTAATTTCCTGCCTGCTCTGGTGCCAAATGAGCCCCAGGGTGGGGGGTGGCTTTCCCCAGGTCTGGGGGAAGCCAGGGGTCGCATATCAGAGGCTTCGAATCTCTGTTGACTTGTAGCTGCTGACCAGCCCATCCTTGCAACAAGGTCCCTTTAGCTGTTCTGCCTCAAGTCACAGTAACCTCTCTGTGGGTATGTCAGGCAGTGTTGCTGGAGGCAGCTATTTGTCTCGTGGTGTTGCCTCCTGAGGTAGAACCTGTCTCCGCACAGGCGCCACTTCCTACAGCATATATGCTTTCAGGAGCCCCTGCAATCCAATGAAGGATGACTGCTGTACTCAGATGAGCGAGGGCTCAGCTTCTGGGCGCTGCGGGCATGGACGGCATTGTTATAATAGTGCTTCCCACATTTGTAAAACATATCTACAGAGGATGCCATGTGTCATGAGAGTACAAAAGTGATTGACAACACCTCTGCTAGATTTAAGATATAGAGGGCATATTTATTAAAAAATTGTGCAGCAAGCCACCTGCGCTGTGTGATAAGGAAAGGGCAGGAATGCACAGTATTTAACATTAAACGGTCCATTTCTGTCTTTAACCTGCGCTGGCACACAATGTGCTGCCTAGCGCCAACGCAGGCCCCCTTGCACAATGGTGCGTGCGTTGTAAGCAGGATTGTTTTTGTGTAGGAAGGGACACTTTCCTGCATGAATACAATCCCCTGAGGTATTTTCCTCTTTCTATGTGTGCTAGAGAATACAGCACACATAGAATTGGAAAAAATACAAGGAGTAATAAAGAGATTTCTCCTCGTTCTGCCTCACCTGGGAGGGCATAGCATTTTGACGTATTCCCAGGTTTACCAGTAATCTAAGAATGCACCAAAATCCATAGGTGGATGCGTGGCAAACCCCACGCTCCACCCATGGAACGCCTCCCTGAGGGAGAGTAAGGCAATGCGGTGGTTTGCGCTGCTTTGCGTTACTCCAGATTTATCAAGCCACTCAGGGCCACTCAAGGTGGCCTTGCGTGGCTTGATAAATCTAATTTAAGATTAAGAGTCGCAAGGGCAACACAACTCTTTGATGAATTTTGCCATAACTATGTTTGGACAGTAGATATTAGAAGGGAATATTTGCTTTTGGTGGACGCTACTGGTCATTGGAGTCCAGTACACGAGCAAAGGGTCCACAAAAAATGTCTTTTAAAGTACAGATTGTACTAATTCAGGATGGTCATCTGTGGCAGTCAGCACTTGACTATGTAAACAAAATATACTACATAATGTTTGACATATTTTTCTCCTTGTTTCCGCTTATTTCAGCATACTATGTCCCCTTTCAATATAAACACTTGTTTTTCTACTCCTGTGAGTGATTCTAGTAGCTTGCATCGTTGTTTCTTAGTGAGTTCTTTGTTTTTGCCACTAGGTTGATGATATTTTTTGTGTCTTGAATGTTTCTTATCTTTATTGTTGTTCTTGTGAGGTGTGCCGTTTTTATCCATATTGCCTTTTACTTACCCTTTTTGGATACATGAGTCCTTCACTTTTTTTCACCCCTGTTGTGAAGTTTTGCTATTTGAGGCACCTTATGTAGTGCCACACAGTTGTCGATCCCGGTATTCTAGAGAACAGCAGTAGGGCATTTATGGAGGTTGGTCCTTATCACCGATGCACTAGGCAAAATAGAGAGATAATGAAAGTATGACTTTAGCCAAAGGCATAGAGAGATCCTGCCAGGCAGGTAATTATATATAACTATGGCAGGTGCTCCATTGCAAGAGGAGCAGAGGCTAGAAACTCCACCAACCTGGCGTGCCGCCTGCAAAGTTTGAATTAAACCATTAGTCCTGCTTGCAGGCTGTGAGGTCAAACTATAAAACATAGATAAGGCAGAAGCATTTTTTGGGCGAAGAGGAATCTTGAAGGTACTTCCACGAGATGTTTCACATCTTGCAAGCACCTGCACAATGCCAAATGATTTTGTAAGTCATTTTGCACGTGGCTGAAGTGTTACAAATGCTTCCCGTGCCAGTCAATAAGGTTATCAGAGCAACACACGGAATCGAAAGACCGCAGTGTAAGCGCTCCATTTTTCCTCTCCCAACAGAAGTTCACAAAGATAAATCTATGTGCAGAGATGAACTTGCCTGTGGATTTCCACTTATGATTGCTCATAAATCTCCCTAGGCTGCTATTCACAAACTGCAGGTGGAAATCTATGCTTAGGACTAGGCATACACGCCACCCCTCCCCTCCAACATGAGGGGGTGGGAAGTTGTTCAACTCAAAATACCACCATAAAGTTTCCATTAGTAAGTTTAAGGGTGTATTTTAGGCATGTACTTGCCAAGCATAGTTTTATATAGTGTATCCAGTGATTAGAAAACAAACATCACCTGAGGAAAATAACACACACCTGAAAATCATTACAGTCAGAATCACATAAATACAGTGCATATCCTGGACTAAATTCTCTTCTCCTTGTTCTGTGACATTGTAGAGCCAGGGACCAAGAACAGCCACCATGGTGTAGGCCATTCCACTCAAGAGGAACCTTGTTGAGAAAGAGACTGACTTTGTGGTAAGATATTGAGGAACACAAACTGCATGGTCTGCCTCCACACTCCTTCACTGGAGCAGATAGAGAGGCAATGTAGCATGAAGTTCATGACACAGCAACTGCTTAGGGAGAATGAAAGGAGGCAGATGAAAAACAAGTTTACTAAATTAGAGATAGCAAAGGCTCTCCTGGTTGCACATTTAGATCCTGCCTCCTCCCCACCCTTCTTGATGAGTGTATCTTCTCCACCATTCACCCTGTTACAGGAATGCCTACATCAGACCAGGCATAATCAGCCTCTACAATTCAGATAGCTTTTGATTCCCAACACATGGCATCAACTACACAAACAACAGAGGTCTTTTCCTTCTTCACACATAAGCATACATCCCACATATACCAGTGACACACAGCTTGCCTGCTCATATATGTAGAACTAATGCTGAAAATAATGATGTTGCCTTCTACATGTTCATTCTAGAGTCATCAGGTTTGCTGTATTGCAAGTGGCAGCTGCAGCAACATCACCAACAAAGGTGGCATGGCCCCAACCGGGACCCAGTTTTACATCACATTCATGTAACCTAACCTACTATGTGTCACTGTTATGTCTGTCACAATTATAAATCTGAATAAAGTGTAACTTACATTTACCAATGTAAGAAATTGGGTTGTTGGTTGACTGGGGTGTGAGCCCTGGTCAAACAGCAACCAAAATCCTTGTCAGGGTAAGGCACAAGCAAACCCCAAATTAATATGTGCTCAACCCCCTGGTGGCTTGGCACAGAGCAGTCAGATTTAAATTAGAGGAAATGTGTAAACTATCTGTGCAACACTTCAAACAGTAATACAGTGAAAATACACTACAAATGGAGCCCACAACAGAACTAGAAAGATAAACTGATTTTTAATAAATAACACATGACCAAACCAACAAAAATCCAATCAGTAGAAGTGGAGGTATGAGTTTTTAAAGATTTCAGCGAATATAGCGCCAATAAGCAAAAAGAGCCAACTGTGGATATCTGGTCACACTGGACCTGGACAGACTCACAAGTTCAGGCCTACTGCGATAGTGTGCGCGCTGGCTACAGGGACCCAGTTAGGCCCACTGAACAAAGTTCCTTGAATCCGGGTCACGGAGCGTTGCGAGGGTCCGCGTCTAAGATGCGTCGCGCAGCCGAAGCAATGCATCTGTCTCGAGATGCAGCACGGCTGCAATGCAAGATCCTGCATTGTCATCGAGGATCCCGTCGACGAGGGCTTGCTATGCAAAGTCCGGCGTCGGAGATGTGGCGCACGGTCGGGGCAATGCGTCCGTTCTGAAGAGCTGGCAGGCTGCAGTGCCGAGTCCGTCGCTGTGGCTGCCGTCAACAAGAGATGCGAGGGACTGCACCAAATCTGTGTATCACGCAGTTGGGTCAAAGCTTAGATTCTGAGTAATGCGGCAGTGCTGCTGGTCTTTGCGACGGGTCCAAACCACGCAGCGGTAGCAATGCGTTGGTTCTGCTGGGGGATGCGCCGTGCAGCAGAGGAGATTTCTTGGTCCCGCTGGATCCACAGAGACTGGCAAGCACCTAAGGCCCACTTCCAAGGGTCTAGGACTGGGGTGATACCACTTGGCAGGGTGACTCACAAATGATAGAGTCCAGGTGCTTGGAAGCCTGGTATGTTCCTGAGGCTTCAGATCCGGAGGCCAGCCAACTAGCCTATGGATTCACTCTGGGTTCTGGGCTCAAGAGATGCAGATCCAATCCTCACCCAGGCAAGAGGGCAGCAGGGTAGCACAGCAGGGCAGCAGTTCCTTCAGAGCAGTAGTCTAGCCCAGTGGCAGTCCTTTCAGCAGCACAGAAGTCTTTCTTCCTAGCAGAGTATCCACAGGTCCAGAAGTGAACTCCTGAGTGGTTTTATACCTCATGCCCTGGTTCTGGAGGGTGTGAGATGATTTGTGACAGTGTCTTTGAAGTGCACAGAGATGCCCTACCTACCCTGTCTTGGCTGAAGTGACAATGAATGGTCATTAGGTCCTTTTTGTGTATACAGGATAAAGCCTATTCAGGTGTAAGTGAGGCTAGGGCCAGCTCCTCCCTCCCATCCTGTCAGTGATGGCTCACCCAGTCACACCTAAGTTCTCATTGTGTGTGGCTGTCTAGGAGGAATACACAAAGCCTAACTACCAACTACACCCAGCCATGTGACCTGAGACAAGCTGCAGGCACCAAATGCCTGTGACAAAAAAATGGCAACTTTCTAAAAGTGGCCTTTTCAGAATTGTAATTGAACATTGGATTTCACCATAAATTAGAATTTTAAATTAGGATTCCAGAGACACCATCCTTGAATGGGTTATTTCTTCCCATTCTGAAATTGCACTTATAAAATGTAATAAGACAACTCCAATGTTATCCTATGGGAGAGATAGGCCTTACAGTAGTGAAAAATGAGTTTTTCACTATCAGGACATGTAAAACTTAAAAGTACATGTCCTTCTTTTTAAATACATTGCACCCTGCGCTCTGGGCTGTCCAGGTCCTACCGTAGGGGTGACTGATATGTAATAAAAAGGAAGGGTTGGGCCTGGCAAAAGGTTTATTTTGCCAGGTTGAAATGGCAGCTTAAACTGCAACCACAGGTTCTGCAATTGCAGGCCTGAGACATGTTTAAAGGGTTACTTAAGTGGGTGGCACAATTAGTGCTGCAGGCCCACTAGTAGCATTAAATTTACAAGCCCTGGGTACATATAGTACAACTTTACTAGAGACTTATAAGTACATTAAGTATGCCAATTTGGTATAAGCCAATATTACCGTGTTTACAAGACAGAGCACATGCACGTTATCACTGGTTAGCAGTAGTAAAGTGCTCAGAGACCTAAGGCCAGCAAAAGCAATCTCATAAAAATGAAGGAGGAAGGCAAACAGTTGGGTGGAAGACTACCCTAAGACTGACAGGTCGACAGCCAATATCAGCACTGCCCAAAATTACCTAGTCTTCATACACCAAGTTAACATTCCCATCACATAGGAAACATGTCAGTGTATTGGCCTCATGTATGTGCATCTACATCATGTCATTGTCATCATTGCAGGCCCTCTGTTGCCAACACATCTGCCACTGATCACAACCACCAATGCTGCTGCACTCGGTGTAATTACATGTGGCCAGACCTCTGATACTAGATGGATGCCAGAGACTTGCTAGTCAATATACATAGCAATCTGCACTAGCTTATGCATGCCTCGCTCTTTACTCTTAAAAGGACAGTGAAACTGTGAATCGTTGACACCCAAAGGAGTCCATGTTTCGAATGTGCAACCATCAGATGTAATAGTTGAAGTAGCAGGTCTGTTGCCTTTGTCCTAAATGTATCCTTGACGTTCGTGATATGGGTGTCACGGATTTTAAGTCTGTACTGACACATGCACGTCCAATATCATCTTCGTCATTCAGTATATGACAAATATATATTGAGTTTAGGGTATCTTTGATTTGCCAGAGCAGATTGACATATGTGTGAACAGGATGTCCAATGCCATGGATGATTGGTAAGTACATTACATTCCTCCTGTCAGCCACCCATCATACCCATGTCCTCATTGCAGGCAATCATACAGTGATATATCTCTTGTCACAGGAATGTGTGCCACAAACTGCTACATTGTCCCAATAGCTGTCACTGAGGATGCAATTATAAATGCTCAATGACATGTTCCGACAGGCCCATCGTTTTATGTTGTGAAATTTCATTGCTCTCCACAGCAGCAGCAACCCATTGTTCCTTAGTGACCACACTATGGACCACGCATAGGCACATATCAGGGCACATCCTGCAATCAGCAGTTCAGCCCTCTGACATTTGCTGATCAAGTCAAACTCAGCGACTCCGTCCACTACACCATCACCATCTCAGTGAACGCCCTTGTCATCTTTAAAGCATGTGTGCCAAATGTGTAAGTTATTCATGTGTAGGGAATGTGCCATATATCCCTTGTTGGCATTCATCAACCTCTAGCACAGTTGCCTTCAGTCAAATTATTATAACTCTGACGTCCCATTATTAAATTCTGCAGCTGCTGCATCAACAGACACATGTCCACGCCCACCTGGAGGCAGCATTCGCCAGCGACATAGATGTTTTGGGGAATGCACCAAGGTGATTCTGATGTGAAATATTGAGAAAGCTTGCAGTCTCCACATGTACAATATTACAACGTTTTACAGATCTGTCTTCGGATTCAAACAGAGCTATGGAAAATAGAAACAACATTAATGACATCACTTCCGTGCAAGGGAAAAATTGCAAGCTCAGTTTACTGCAACAACTGTTTTCTCGTATGCTCAGTTTACTGCAACAGCTGTTTTCTCGTATGCCTTTTTAAAAACGTTTCTGTGTATTATTTCACAATTCAAAACAGTAGGGTGAGGTTGCTCAAGGCCTCCTACAACTGCAGCCATGTGTGTGGACTGCGTGTGCATGACGCACAACATTTTTCCTCTACTCGCTACATAATTGCATCTAAGTGGCATGTTATGTTAGTTTTTAAGTGCCACATAATTTTACAACACACAAATCCACACCGCATAATTCCACCACCCACAGCACATTTAAATATCTCATAATTCCATGCCACAAAATTCAACTATACATAATTTTACTCCACAACATTCCATGCCACATAATTACAATCCTAAAAATAAAAAAAACACATTTCCACTTCACTCTATGCCACGTAATTTCACTTCACATAATAGCACTCTATGTAACTTAATGCCACTCCACTCCAAACCACATAATTACACTCCACACAACACAATTCAACTCCAAACAATTCAACAACACATAATTCCACTTCAACCTACATAATTATACTTCACGCCACATATTTGCACTCAACTTTAAAACACATAATTCCACTTCACAAATTTCAGCTTTGCAACATGCGACATAATTCCAATCCACATAAATACACACCATGCTACATAATTCCACACGTCACACAATTCCACACCACACAATTCAACCCCACACAATTCACTACACAACTTAATTACACTCCACATAATACCACTCAACACCACATAATTCAGCTCCACATAATTACATGCTACACCACATAAATACACTCCACATAAATCCAGTCTATGCCACTTAGCAACACTCCACATAAATACACTCCACACCATGTATTGCCTGTTTCTCGCAATGACGGGATTTTCTGGAGCTCAGTCTGCATTTACTCAACTTCTTTTCCTGATTTGTTGTTATGGTATTTTTAAAGGTACCAATTTCTTATTCTGTTATTTTTCACTGTGTATTTCACGCTCACAGTTTTGAGCAGGCATGATTTTGGGTTTCCACTTAATGGCTGTTTGTAAGCACGCTATGCTTTAGTCACCGGGACTAGTGCATGTTGGGACTTGATGTTCATATCTATTTCTTCATCTCTTTTCGCTCACTGAGCAGATTGGTTGTTTCCACTAACGGTCTTTTTCACATAAGGCATTGTGCACTTATGCTTATCACCCGAAATTATGATCTGCAAGCTCATGATATATTGGCAATTTTGAGCACCACATAGTATGCAATGTTATGGCAATTGTTTAAGCATTTCCATATGAGTACATTCAAGTCTTTCCTCATTGCATGTTGTCTGTGATAGTTCGTTTGATGTACAATTAGAGAATTTCTGATTTTATAATTACACTTACCCCTGATGAAGGGAGCTTTCGACCCGAAATTCATTAGGTCTTGTGTTACAACTATGAATATCTTTTCAAGTTGAGAATACTAGATTGGCGTAATTTGCATGTGTGATGTAACATTTGTGAGAAGATAAACCTACAAGCAACTTATTAAATGACTCTACATGATTGTATCACCATTGTGAGCGTTAGATCTGGAGCTTAGCTCCTACCTAATTGTTTTTTTTGTCCACAAAAAAGGTAAAGGTATCTACACAGTTCCACGCCACATAATTCAACTCCACACATTTCCAATCCACACCACATAATTTGACACCAAGCACATAATTCAACTCAACAACACAATTACACAACACACCGCATACATCCAATCCACACCACAGAATTCCACACCATGCCACAAAATTCAAAAGCACACCACATTATTAAACTCAACTACATACCACTCCACAACACAAAATACCATTTCATATTATTACACTCAATATCACACAATCCCACTCCACATAATTCCAGTATACCCAATACCACATAGTTACTATCAACATAATTCCACTGCACACCGTGCCACACAATTCCACGCCACACAAATCCACAACTAACAATTGCAATCCAACTCACATAATGCCACTACACATCACATACATACACTCCATAACAAATGGGTAAAACACATTGGGGCATATTCTCAAGGACTCATTGCGAGTTAGCGGCACTTTATCGCAGCCAAAGTGGCGATAAATTCATCGCACTATTCATAAGCAGGTGCTAACAGCCGATATCACCAGTTTTCCCGCGATAGCAGCCGCAAAAAACATCACCACGGATGACACCGGCAACTAACGCTAATGATATGCAGAGTAGGCGTTCCCGTGCAAAAACTCGCAAAAACACCACTCCGCAACATTCTCAACGACCAGCCAGATCGGCGATATTCAAAAACATGCGATAAGGCGCGTTAGCAGCATGGATTTAACACCTGCTCCTACCTGGTGTTAAGTCGGACGACAACCTGCACCATAAAAGGGAGCCCAGCCCACAGCCACACCTGAAGAACAACAGATGCCATGGAGCTACTGATCATGCAGCTCGGAGCCCCAAGAGGGCCACAACACCCACCGCCACCACACCCAGGACCCCCTCCCCCCCAGGATCCCCTCCCCCGGACTACCACAGAGGCAGCGCAGACAAAGACACCGGACCTTCCGAAAACGCACCAGCCTCGGAGACTTAACGCCAGAGGAAGTCATTGCCCACTACAGGCTCAAAAGGACAACCATCCTCCACATCCTGACCCTCATTGCCCACAGGCTGACGGTACCAACACAGCGGAGAACCAACATCCCTCCGCAGACAAAGCTGCTGGCCGTGCTGCACCTGTTGGTCTCTGGGACCTTCCAACCAACAACTGCCAGAGTCGGAGTAGTCTCACAGCCAGCCCTGTCAAAGTTCCTCACACCTGTCTTGGATGCCATCATCAGCTTGGTACCCCAGCAACTTTACTTCCCACACACTGCGCAGGAACAGCTGGAGATCAAGCAAGGCTTCTACGCCATAGCTGTATTCCTGCACGTGTTGGGCACAATCGACTGCACACATGTACTCCTCGTGCCCCCTGCCGCCACTGCACACAATTACCGCAACAGTAAAAAACACACGCATTCCATCAATGTGCAGGCAATAGTGGACCACCGGGGACTCTTCACCAATGTCGTCACCAACTACCCAGGCAGTGTGCATGATTCCTTCATCTTCCGACAGTCCATCATCAACCAGCGCTTTCAGGATGGCACCTATGGAAATGCACTGCTCGTCGGTAAGTAACAACTGAACACACAACACACCTCAACTCCACCAACATACAACTCACAACTCTGGGAATGCACACGTCACAAAATCACATACAACATGACAACCAACATTCCCACATTCCAGACACGACAACACAACTTACTGTGGCAACCTGGGCTAGCCATGTACACAAGCCATCAATGGCATGGCACCTCAGCCACACAATAGCAGAATGTGGGGAGAGGTGGGAACCAGGC